>CM053027.1:303852181-305072181 GCA_028564925.1 Lithobates sylvaticus | reverse complement strand
CCACCATAGACAGGGATCAGTGCAGACTGGATCACTATTGTGATAAAGGAGCTGATTTAACCTAAAACAAATCTGGTTAGCTAACCTCCGCCCTCATCATTCTGATAGAATAATGTCTGGCTGGTCATGAGAACTACATCTAGTCCAGAGACCAGATACTGATGCACTCTCAGCCTGTGGTGGAGAGGTCAAAATTCAAAGTTCTCCCGGACTGTGAGAGTGAGGTGTATATATCTTTATATATACATATTTATTTATTTTTTCACAGTACAGCTCAACAAACCCTTTGCCCAAAAAAAATTAATAAATAACCTCAACCATACATACACTTTAAATTGATTTTGAACTGTTATTTTTCATTATTTTCACAATGATTTGATCAGATATCAAAGCTTTATTTTAACACGTGTGAGAACAACAAAATTAGCTAAACCACTTGACCTCTGGAAGGTTTTACCCCCTTCATGACCAGGTCATTTTTTGCTCTTCAGCACTGTCCTGCTTTAACTGGTAATATATACACACACATATGTGTTTGAGCGTTGGTTTGGGGTACACACCCTAATGCAATAAGCTGCGAACACCTATGATTGTTGTATATATATATTAATTAATAAAGTGCAGTATATCATAGTAGTGCATCGTTATACTACGCTTGCATTTCTATATATATGGTGCATTTGTGTTGTGGCCGTGGGCTGCTACCTGCTGTGGTCTTTATGCAGCCCAAACAAAGGTGCAGCAACACGTGACCACCTACCAATACTTTAAATGGAGAGGGAGGGGGGCGCTTCAGGATTCTCTGCCTATAGGTTCCTGAGATGTAAATCCAGCCCTGAGGACACCCCACCTAAACAAATACTCACCTATGTACTGTATATGATCAAGGAGAATTACTGCTGTAATTAGTACTCTGTGGTCATCGTATTCCTCTGAGCCATTCTTCTGTGAAACAAATCCACTGGACCCTGTGTGCAGCAATATGTCACTGATTAGAATAAGTTAGACATTTCTGTTAAAGCAGATAGTATAATTGATTTTCTTTTTAAACTGTGACTTTGAATTTCCATGGCTATGGAGTGCAACTGAATCAATGTACAGAGCAAGCTGCTAATGCATGACAAAGAATGGTTTTGTCTTTAGCTCAATAGCTTCCTTCAAATAAACATATGTATGTTGTTTATTTTTTTTATTTTTTTTAGAGCTCTAGGATTGAATTAGATGTGTAGATGGAGGAATCATCTGATCTAGAGCTGCATTTTTATATGTCCATTTAAGGAGCCCACAATTGGAATATTATTACTATTATTATTATTATACAGGATTTATATAGTGCCAACAGTTTGTGCGGCACTTTACAATATAAAGGGAGACAATACACCAACAGTACAATTCAGAACAAGAGCTTACAATCTAAGCAGAAGGAGCTGGTGAGGATTTTTTTAGTTACTGTGAGGGATGAACTGATGAGGGAAGTAGAAGATTCAGTTATTAGCTAAAGGCAGGATAGGCCTCCCTGAAGAAATTTGTTTTCAGGGATCGCCTAAAAGTGGACAGAGTGGGAGATAACCGGACAGATTTGGGGTAGTGAGTTCCAGGGGATGGGAGGGGCTCTGGGGAAGTTCTGGTTTTATATTGTCCTATATTGTTTTAGTTCACAGAACTGTATTTCAAGGTTAAAAAACAATTAAATATATGCTTATTTCCCATGCCTTATCCTTGAATGTCATAAACACATATAAATGTGCATAAAAACATGTATGTAGGAAAATGTATCAAGGAAGGCAACTTACTACATATGGCAGAGAACACATGCATGCAAGAGCACCAGGATCCCCCCAAAGCCTCCATAAGCAGAAAACTATTCAAAGGACATCAGGACATAAACCTAATGAATCATAAGGGCTCAATGAACAAATGGGGTAGAGTTGTATAAACTGGAAGTACTGTGCATCCAATATATATAGGCACAAACATAGCAAACAAAAAAAATCTGAAAATACTTAAGTTCCACATTTGTTTGCCTGTAGTCATATAGATAATGGAAATTACCACCATTATGCAGCACAGAATGGAGAGGTTATTCAAGAGCACATGGTTGTGGGGGAAATCCCTCACAACTTCCCTGGTAAAGTTGTTGGTAATACCCTTCCCCCTTGTCTCTCTCCACATGCATACGTAGTGCACCCCCTTAAGGGCCGCAAGTAACTGGGATCCCCCACCCTGCCCAGCCAGGCACATCGAATCTTCACAGTTTTTGTTGTTTATTGAGGGATTAGAACTTGGATAGTGATTGGAAAATTATGGGATGCCCACTTGGCTTCAAACACATTTCAAGGACAACTTTCCTATATACACTCCACTGCTTCCTCCAGCACTCACTTTCAGAATGCCAGCTATGTCACCTTGTTGCAATTTGCTGGCCAAGGCCCATTACAGACAGAAACTTGAAAATACTTGAAAATAGGGTGACCCAGCTTACACTTTCCCAACACTTCCTCTCTGTGTTCACTGATCCTAGCACCACCTCTACAGGCACTGGCAGCCCACCTGTCTGCAGCTACCCTCATGGCTAACTTCTCCACAATCCTCCCAGACTGACACTCTCTCCACAGACCTTCCAGGCTGAACCCTCACCAGCCCACCCGGCTGACTTCTCAGGAGATCTCCCAGATGTTCTGACCTGCTCCTGCTGTCCTCTCCCTTGCTCCCATGCCTCCAGGACGGGGTTTCCTCCCTGTGTTTGGGGGATCCTTCCGGCACCCGAGCCCCAGCCCCAAGGTCATCCCCCAGACTAGGGGGCACCCTGCAAGGGCCTCCGACAGCCTCCCCAGCACTCCATCTCTATCTTCCACTGGACTGCCGCTGCTGGCATGACTCATGCCTATTTATGAGGTGCCTACCCCCTTCCAGACCCTTTTTGCTGGGGATTGGTCGAGGACCTCATAAATATGCCAAACAGATCCTTCTAACACCCTCCCACTACATGTGGAAGCTTCTCCAAGATTCCAAAAAACAGGCAGAGGCACCAGAGATGCTGCTTGCTGAGTCATCCAGCCTCCCTGAGTCACTCAACCCTGACACAGATTCAACCCAGGCCTGGCTTTCAGCCAGACCAATTTACAGTGGGAAAATTATTATTTGGTCCCCTGAAAATTTTGGAAGTTTTCCCACTTACAAAGAAATGAAGGGTCTATCTTTTTTTATCATAGGTGTATTTTAAATGGTAGAGACAGAATATCAAACAAAAATCCTGAAAAAAAAACACAATACAAATGCTATAAATTAAGTTGCAGTTCAGTGAGTAAAATAAGTATTTGAACCTCAAGCAAAACATGACTTAGTACTTTGTGGAGAAACCCTAGTTGGCAAGCACAGAGGTAAGCTATTTCTTGTAGTTGGTTACCAGGTTAGTACACATTTCAGGAGGGATTTTGGTCCACTCTTCTTGACAGATCTTCTCTAAATCCTTAAGGTTTCTTGGCTGTCTATTGGCAACTTGAAGTTTCAACTCCCTCCATAAAGTTTATATAGGGTTAAGGTCTGGAGACTGACTAGGCCACTCCATGGCCTTAATGTGCTTCTTCTTGAGCCACTCCTTTGTTGCCTTGGCGGTATGTTTTGGGTCATTGTCATGCTGGAAGACCCATCCATGACCCATCTTCAGTGTTCTGGCTGAGGGAAGAAGGTTCTCATTGAAGGTTTTACAATACATGGCCCTGTCCATTGGCCCTTCAAGGCAGCAAAGTCAGCCTGTACCATTAGCAGAGAAACAGCCCCAAAGCATCATGTTTCCACCTCTGTGCTTGACTGTAGGGATGGTGTTCTTAGGGTCATAGTCAGCATTTTACTTCCTCCAAACACGGCGAGTTGAGCTAACTGCAAAGAGCTCAATTTTGGTCTCATCTGACCACAGCACTTTCTCCCAATGGCATGACTGTACATGTACCTTCTTGAGGAGGGGGACTCGCCATGTTTAGAGAAAGAAAAATGCTGACTATGACCCTAAGAACACAATCCCTACAGTCAAGCACAGAGGCTGTGTCCTTCTGGAAAGAAGAGCAAATGAAGATGTTATCAGAGAGAGTATTCTGCGTTCTGTGGTGGGTAGGTAATACTTATAAGTGTTACACTTACACAATACTTAAAATCAAAATCCATACTTAGCATAAAAAAAAAAAAAACATATGTGGAGCTAGGTCCATTTGAATCCTCATCCTTCAAACCCTTTTAACCTAATTCTTCATCTGATATCCCCAAAAACCCAATGCAAATACAAATTTTCTGGCACTGAGTATTGCTCGCTGCAATGTGGGGATGTATACACATGAACCAGAAGTACCTGGTTCTGAAGTAGCAGTTGAATGCCTATCAACACTGTAGAATGCCTGTTATGTAATATCTGTTTCAGTTTTTACTTGTAGGTAAGTTTACTTTAAATGTATACATTTTAATATGAGAGACAAAACAAATGAAAAAAGAACATATAAATGAAAACAAAACAGTAGTATAACAAGGCAACAAATCATTGTATTTACTACTTATACGTTGTACTAAACATAGTAAATCTATAGATATTAAAGCAGAGCTCCACCCAAAAGGGGTGCCTCCACTGCCACATTTGGCACCTTTTGGTGGGGGGAGCGGATATATAGTATCCGGTCCCGAACTTCCAGCTCAGTTCACCTTTGCAAAGTGAGTCAGAAGTCCGAACCCCCCTCCTTTCCCCCGCAGCCATCCCATTCACAAAGCTTAGGGTGATTCAGGCTTGTGCAGTAGGAAACCGGGTGTGAAGCCACAATTCCTCACTGTCAGTTTCCCTTCGCGAAGATGGCAGCTCCAGTACCCGATAGCTGATTCAAGACTCAACTCGGATGAGGACACCGCTGGATGCCTGGACAGGCAAGTGCCTAATACAATATAATACTAATACAATATTTGTAGCTGCTGGTAGAGAGTGATAGGTGTCTCGGGAGCAGCACATCAAGTCAAAACTTTCTGTGTGATAGCGAATAGCAGTCTTAGCCTGGACCCCGCTAGGCCATGCCCCCCAACATGTTTCACTCTGCCCACCAGAGCTTACTCATGGGGATCCCAAGAGTAAGCTCTGGTGGGCGGAGTGAAATGTGTTGGGGCATGGCCTGGAAGGGGTCCAAGCTAAGACCTCCATTCACTATCACACAGCAGGCTTTGACTTGGTGTGTGGTTTCCGGGACACCTATCACTCTCTGCCATTGTCTGGTGCATAGACAAGCTCCCTTCCCGGCCAGTACTCACAGCGATAGGCACTTGACGTCATTCCTATACAGCCTGGGCAGCTCACACACATATCTTGGTTTGCAGATTTGTAGTTGCTGCCTTTAAATTTTTTTTTTTTTTTTTGGGGGGGGGGGGGGGGGCAGAACTCTTCCACTAGAATATACAATTACTTGCAGACTGTGTACCTGGAAGGAACTGAACTCAACTCAGGACTCAACTCAACATGGTGGCTAAATGGCTTAGCACTCTTGCCTTGCAATGCTGAAGTCCCTGGATTAATTCCCTCCAGGGATTTTGGACACAATTCATGTTAATTGTTATTGCATGTATTAATTCAAATCCAGGATGCATCTCGTACAGAGATAATGATGAAAGGAAGGAAATAACCAGCTTCTCAGCTGCTAGAGACCAAATACTTTTGATGTGGGGCAGACTATCAGTATTTTATCCTGGAGAGATGCTTTGTCCCTGTCTGTGATGGCTTCTAACAGACAAACAAATGAGTTTTTGGCTGTGTAAATTAAATCTTTATAGTGCACAAGTACCTCTTTCATGAATAATTGAGAATGTACAAAAGTACTTTTAACACAAGTACGTCTATAAAACAAGTCAGTGCATGCCCAGGTAAAGTATGACTACAGCTTTATAATAAATTTCATTAAATAAATCACTGAGGTCATTTTATGCAGTTTGAGACTTTGTGGTTTAATTCTTTTCTCCAAAAGCTGATTGAAATTATATTGATTTGTTGGAATCAAGCCACACATATTGTAGCCCAAACTCACCGTGTCTTTTTAACAGCAAATTAATGTGACAGGGAATTTAATGTCTATATATCAATAAACCACAATTTAATTTTAATTACAAGATTATTAGTGAAAATTATAGCCATTGCTTGCTTTTTAAGGTAAAGTTTTCAACACTTGTTTTAGAATTTTTCTCTTATAGTTTAGCTGAAGTTGTTTAACCTCTTGCTTACTTTTTGTATTTGATCACCTCTACAGTTTTTAGAATTTTTCTCTTATAGTTTAGCTGAAGTTGTTTAACCTCTTGCTTACTGGGCACCAGTACATATTCATTTATATATTCTTTTTGCACTTTCAGGACCATTCATTGGTTCTCCATTTCCACATTTCTGCACGTTGCACTGTGCACTTTAATAGGTCTATAGAAGATTATTTGCTTATTGATTTTAGACTTACTATTTTATTGGATTCATTAATTTCAACACCAACACCGTTTTTTTATTCTAGCACGCTTATTTATATATTTCAGCACGTATATCATATATTCAAGATTTTATTGCAGCACGTCTATTGGTCACTTCCATGCACATTTTATGTTTTTATTCATAATTTTACCCACATTTTATTATTATTGAGGAATTGGATATATATGTATTTTTTATTCTTATGCATTTATGAGGTATAATTTAATTGTCAAAGGTCACCCATCTTTTGGATATTTTAATACTGACAGATTTTAGATTTTATTAATAGGGGTTAGCGCCACATAACCCATACCTTAAATTTAGATGAATACACCGCTCCTTCACCGCTCCAAAGATGCTGCTAGCTGGACTTTTTTGACCTGCTAGTGCACCGCTCCAGTGTGAAAGCCCTCCGGCTTTCACACTGGAGTGAATGGGGCCAGATTTTTTCAGGCGCTATTTTTAGCGCTGTAGCGCCTGAAAAACGCCCCAGTGTGAAAGGGGCCTAAGTGCAATATTCTTTTAATAAATTCGATATAAATGGTTTTACACTATGTGGAGATTCTTTTACTTCTATGACAATTGATTTACTGAGTGAGAAGTTTAACGTGACTGATGTGGGAACGGATGCTGGATCTGTTACAGTTTTAAAGTCTGGGAGAACTTAGTCTCCTGATGCCCATCTGACTCTATGTTATAATAACACTATCCGGTAAGGGCATTTGAACCTGGAGACTGCTTACACACCATGGTCACACACCGTGGTGATCTTTGGAATATAAAGGCTTTCTTCTATCAATATGGAAATTTGATACACTTTGGGCTTTTTATATTTATGAGCATTTTTCTTTTTTGATGTCACGTATGGACTATAATTTATATACGTAAGTGAATGGTCCAATCTGGATAGGGTTGTATGATACACCATTAGTCTGATCAATATATGTCACTTTCTGAATAAGTGTATATTAATGTACATGTATAGCGCAGCACTTTTTAACTTTTTATAATCATGTGCAATGTTTATACATTCACAAAGCAGGGATAAGAAATAAAGGGATCTGTTAGTAAAAGCAGGACACGATACAAACATTACACATTTTTAGGCACATATTTAACCCCTTGATCACCCTAGATGTTAACCCCTTCCCAGCCATTGTCATTAGTACAGTGACATTGTATAGTTTCACTGGTGATGTCAGTGGCAATTAGTCAGTTCCCCCCCAGCGTCAGTTAGTGTTAGATTGCCCACGCACCCATCGCAGTCCCATTATAAGTCGTTACTAATATAAATATTATATTAGTATTATATTAGTATTGGTAGTATAAAGAAATACCAATTTAAATATACCATTGTTTGCAGATGCTATAACTTTCACGCAAACCAATCAATATACACGTATTTAAAATTTCTTTATCAAGGACATGTAGCAGAATACATTTTGGCCAAAATGTTTTCTTTTTATTTATTTTTGGATATGTTGTATAGCAAAAAGTATAAAAAAAAAGTTTCAAAAGTTTGGTATTTTATTATTGGTATTATATTATTATTATTGGTCATTTATATGGCAAAATATAGAAAAAAAAAAAAACGGGTGATCAAATACCACCAAAATAAAAGCTTTATGTGTGTGATATAAATTTCATTTGGGCACAGCGTAGCATTACCAGTTAAGGTAGTGCAGTGCTAAATAGCAAAAAATGGCCTGGTCATGAATGAGGTAAAACCTTCTATGATTAGACCATATGTGATATTTTTCACGTATATGTACTGTGTGTATATATATATATATATATATATATATATATATATATATATATATATATACAATTATATTAGTTATCTATAGCTAAAGGAGGCCAAGGGTATTGAGACCATTCCAAAGATAAATATTGTTGACATCAAATAACCATACTGATGTTTTGGTAGGAATAATGGCTTATCCAAATACAGAGGATTACTAATTATAATAATAATAATAGTAAAAATGTGTAAATTAGCAGTGACATTAGCCGCAGAGTAGGTAGTGGGTCTGTAGTAAAACGGGACATGTTTTACCTTTCCATTTTTATGGCCATTAGCAGGTGGCTACATGGCATCACATAAAAAGAGTGCAATAGTTTAGGTTTACAATTTTTGCAATAAATATATTGTTTAATGGTCACAGCCCATATCAAATAAATAATATTATAAATAATATTACAAACAAACATATAGTTTGTTTTACTCCATGCTGGTAAGAACTTATTTAAATACTGTGGGTAGCTCAATGGAAGCCTAAAATCTGTCATACTCAATTTCAAAAGAAAACCACTTTTGCTATTTTTAGCAGTATTTTGCTTTTGTTACATGTCTTAGGCTGTGAGGCAATATCAGGTTTGGAAAATAATTAGGAAGATTCTCTACAGGGTGGAAGAAGTCTCCTGTGATAACACAACAAGGGGACGCCACATTCCATAATGAGTCGAAAGATACTTTTTGAAAAACCTTTTTGGACTTTAGAACACATTATGTTAAAACCAGAAAGATTTTATTATTGCCAAAATAAAAAAATCATAAAGGGGGCGTGGCCTGGCCGGGATCCGAGATGGCAGCTTGAGGTGAGAGCTCCCGCACAGTGAGGACTCAATAAGCTGAATACTCGGGATACAACAACGCAAAGAGAGATGGGCAGAACCAACAGAAGCACCTCAACCCCTAGATCGGTGACCGACCCCAGCTCCCAACCAGGGAAGAATATCCCGGAGCTTTTCCGTTCGCAGAAATCGGGAAAACACGAGGCGCCGCCAGTGCAACAGGCCTTGCAGGCCCCGCAGGCCTCATCTCCCACCTCCCACTGCAGCGGCAGCTCTGCTTCGGGAATGGATTACAGCGACAACCTCGCTCACCCCCCGAGCCTCCTGGATCTGCAGAATGATCTGCAAAAAGTCGCCCTGGACATTAGACACACCATCACGGCGGCCATTTCCGACCTGAAGGCGGACATCCAAACCATGACGCACAGGCTATCAGATGTGGAACAAGCCTCCCAAACACAAGCTATGGCCATCAGGCAGGTACAAAAAACATACGATGCCCAACTACCACACATTTTCGAGCTCCACCGCCAAGTGGAGGACCTCGACAACAGGGGGCGCCGCCACAATGTACGGGTGAGAGGGGTGCCGGAGAGTATCGAAGCCCCGGGATTACTGCAAGCAATCTGCACTATTTTTAATGATTTACTTGACCGCCCGGTAGATACCCCTATTGAGATGGAAAGATTTCATCGCGCACTTAGACCCCCACCGCGAGACTCTGAACCACCAAGAGACATCGTATGTTGTATAGTAAATTTCCCCTTGAAAGAGGAAATACTACGCAAAGCCAGACTGAGGGGCCGCATTTTGTTTAACGGTGCTGAAATCAAGCTATTTCAAGACCTATCGCAAATTACATTACAGAACCGAAGATCCCTACGCCCCCTGCTGGATGTCCTTCGCAACCGCAACATACCATACCGCTGGAAATTCCCATTCTCCCTGTCGGCCACAGCTAGAGGGCGCACTGCAATTCTCCGAACCCCTGATGACCTTCCAGCCTTCTGTGAACAACTCGACATCCCAAACATGGAACTTCCGGATTGGTGTTCCTTCTACTTCCCGTCGGAGCCATGGAAGCAAGTCACGATCAACCCATCGCCGAAAACGCACAGACAAAGATCCAGAAGACGCGGACTGGAACTTTCATCTCCGGAGAACCGCCTATCACGCCGAGACCACTTTTCCCGCAGCCCGAATCATGCCACACCGAGACGGGACCGTCAGGAGGCGTGAAAAAGAATTCGCAGCAACCAGAAGGCTTCTCGTGTGGTCAAGTAAGTGACATTGTTTTTGTTGCACTATAGAGACCCCGCCACCTATACTGGACTGCCGCCTGCTTTGCGAGACTCCTCACCCGCAGATGTCAGACCCCACCGGACCGGCATGGGTATCTATCTCTGTCCAGACTGTGTCTTTTGAAGTGAGCATTAGACCACCTAAGACCCCAAGTAATGGTCACAGTGACAGCACCTTCGGAACTTGAGCCAATACACAGAAGGGGAACTTTTTATCTGAGACTGTCAGCTTTGCAAAGGAGGAGCGGAGGTAGAGCAGTAAACGGATGGTATGACCAAATGAGGACTTCCTCCCCTGTTTTTCTTTTTCCTCCTTTTTAATTTTTCCCTTTTTTTCTTTTTGTTTTCTTTTTTCGTTGCATACATCGTAAATGCTTATGCTCTATGTGGCTGATTACAAGACCCAGGGGATGACTCCTCACCGCCCGCAGAACCGCGACACGCTCCCTCTAAACAGGCTATGTCGAACGAAATGCCGGCATAACACCCGGTTATACCTGACTAGTAACCCTAGTCCTAAACTTACCGAGCTGGGTGGGGTGTCGCCCCTTGGGTCTCTGGTTTATTTATGTACTTGCATTTGATGACATGCTTAAGACACCATTGCTCTACTGACCAGGTAACACGCTTAAACGTACTATATGCATAAGGATAAGAGCTGACCAGGTAACGACTACCCGCTCCTTCCTGATCCTCCTTACACCTCCCGCTTCAATGACCAACTACATGGACTGATAATCTGACATGCATGTTTAAACTCAGTTTGCCACTAGCATTTCAATTGCAGGAGGTTTTGACCAATACACGGGTCTCTGCAGAGGAAGCCAGGGGACGGAGATGGGTTCTAACTTGCCTATAACCCAACTTTTGACCCCTTTAACCGTCCACTGACGTCTTGCGCTATGATAGACGTGTTATGAACAACTGCAGGGCAGACCAATAGAGGCGTTATGCTGGTTTTACTATTGTTTAAATGGTCTCTAGTTAATCCCTTCGCTTTGCTTACCACACTGAGAAGCCACGTTTACACTCAGGTTTATGTTACTGACCAAAGTGGACATGATCTCAATGCCCACCTTTAATTTTCTTGAAACTCCCCTTTTTTAAGCCCCCAGAGTCCTCACGGGTGCACTGGCATCCAATCCCCCCCAGTACTCAACTCCCCACACAGCAGTCCACAAGGACGCTTGCTGACCAACCAGTTGTACATACTACGGTGGAATAGACTTTCTACATCCACCTCTGGTACCCACCCCCCCCCTTTTTTTTTTTTTTTTTTTTTTTTTTTTTTTTTTCCCCCCTTTTTTTTGTTTTTTTATTTTTTTTTTTATTTTTTTTATCTTTTTTTTTTTTTTTTTTTTTTTTTTTTTTTTTTTTCTTTTTTTTTTTTTTTTTCTTTTCTCCCTTTTTCCCTCCCTCCCTGCTACATACTACCTGTGCTACCCCCACTACCCCCCCCCCGCCTCCCCTCTCTTTCAGTTCCTCCTCCCTCTCCTTCCCCCTCCCCCCCTACACACAGGGGCCCCGCCCCAACTTGCTACCTTTCCCATCCGGGACTATACCCTCCGTGTGTCCCATTAAACCCGCCCCCCCTCTTCCTAACAGTCCTTCTCCCTCACCTTCTTGGGGTCACCTCTCCACCCACCAGTACGATAAGCCCTATCACCTGCTGATCTGCGTGATAACTCATTTCCCACAATGCAGGATACTCGATCATTTGACCAACAGCTCTCTTTGAAGTGCGTCTCGCTGAATGTTAAGGGACTGAACACACCTGAAAAAAGGTCGCAGATCCTATCCGAACTAACCAAACACAGAGCACACTTTCTCTTCCTCCAGGAGACGCACTTCAAAACGGATGCTACCCCTAAACTGCTGAACCACATTTATAGGACCGCTCTCCATGCCACAAATCCGAATGCCAAGACCAAAGGTGTGACCATTTTAATCTCCAAACACGCTAACTTCACAATATCAGACTCACTAATAGACCCTGAGGGCAGATACCTATTTATCAAAGGCACTTATAGAGACAGGCCCCTCACATTGGCGAACATATACTGCCCCAACGAACATCAGGTTTCCTTCTTCAGAAAGATAGGCGACCTTTTGTCAACCTTTCAGAAAGGTCTGGTCCTATTGGGAGGAGACTTCAATGTCCCTCTCAATCCGATTCTAGATACATCTTCAGGCTCCTCTTCCCTTCCCTACAGGGCGCTTAAACAGATCAAGCTGCAAATGCAGACCCTCACTCTACATGACACGTGGCGTACCCTACATCCGGGAGACAAAGACTACACCTTCTACCCCCCCCCCCCACCAAAGATACTCCAGGATAGATTACTTTTTCCTCTCCCAAGCTGACCTACCCTTTCTAACCCAAGCTTCAATAGAACCGATGTTTCTCTCTGACCACAACCCTATCATGATTACCCTTACCTTCCCTGACTCAACCAAAAGGACAAAATCCTGGCGACTTAACGCCTCGCTGTTGAAAGACCCAGTAGCAGTGTCCCAGATTCAGACATCCATGCAACAGTACTTCACTGAAAACGATTCCCATGAGACAACGCCTGTAACTCTCTGGGAAGCCCATAAATGTGTCATCAGGGGGAGACTCATCTCTTTAGCTACGGAGGCTAAAAAAAGACAGCAAGGTCTAATTAACGACCTAATAAGAAAAATTAAACACCTTGAAACCGCCCATAAACACTCAACGTCCCTACAAACTCTCCAAGACCTGACCTTCACTCGCTCCCTATTACTAGACGAACTAGGCAAACACACACGACGCAGGTATGTCCTGAAACAACGGGTCTTCTACGAACAGGGAAACAAAAGTGGGAGACTATTGGCCCGCACAATACAGAATGCCAAATCATCCTCCACGGTACACCACATTCGCGATTGCCACGGCACATTGCATTCTAAAAATGATGACATAGCTAAACAGTTCGAGTCCTTTTATTCCAATCTTTATAATTTAGCACAAGAGAAGCAGACCCCGGAAGCAGTTGAACTCAGGAAAATAAAGCTTAGGGAATACATAGGTGAGTTTGCCCCAAAACCAATTACCCCTCAACAGGCGGAATCCATTAGTGGCCCCATTGAAGCGGAGGAACTTACGGCAGCCATGAAACAAATGAAGACAGGCAAGAGCCCGGGTCCGGATGGACTATCACTCATTTACTATAAAACCTTCTCTGAGACACTGTCCCCCAAACTTTTATCCACATTCAACTACCTAGCAGACCCGTCCTCACAACCGGGTAGGATGTTAGAAGCACACATTGCCGTGATCCCGAAGGAGGGCAAGGATCCTGCACAGGCTGCCAATTATAGACCCATTTCTCTCCTCAATACAGACATTAAGCTGTATGCGAAAATCTTAGCAAATCGCCTTCTTCCCTTTATATCCTCACTGATATCACCTGACCAGGTGGGCTTCATCCCTGGTAGGGAAGCCAGGGACAATACCACCAGAACGCTTAACCTACACCACTGGCTGACATCTACAAGGACACAGGGCTTCCTTCTCTCTTTGGACGCGGAGAAGGCGTTCGACAGAGTGACCTGGGACTACATGCGTGAAGTGATTAAGGGGGTCGGTCTCCCCCCCCGCATATGTGCCTACATAGATGCCCTGTATAAATCACCCTCGGCGAGGGTCAAGGTCAACGGTCACCTGTCGGACGCCTTCTCTATCTCCAACGGGACACGTCAGGGATGCCCCCTCTCCCCGCTCATCTTTGTGCTCACACTCGAACCTCTCCTAAACAGACTGAGAGCGAATCCAGACATAAATGGTATCCAAATAGCAAACCATGAATTTAAAGTAGCAGCGTTTGCAGACGACATTCTCCTCTCCTTGAAATCCCCACGTGTCTCCCTCCCTAACCTATTAGAAGATATACATCATTTTGGGTCCCTCTCGGGATTCAAGGTTAATTATGCCAAATCAAACGCGCTCAACATATCCCTCCCCCCCAGGAAGTCACCCATTGTAAAGACTCGTTCCCCTTTATATGGAATAGTGAATACATCACGTACCTAGGCACCCAAATCACCACAAGTTTGTCAGACCTCTTCAGGTGCAACTTCCAGTCCACCCTTTCTAAAATCCAGAAAGATCTGCAAGACTGGGCAAAGCTAAACATATCTTGGTTCGGACGCTCAGCTCTTATCAAGATGGTGATACTCCCACGACTGCTATATCTTATGCAGACGATACCCATCTACTTGCCGTCATCTTTCTTCAAATCTTACCGACAAGCGTGTTCAGCATTTATATGGAGTAATAACTCCCCACGCATTAAATATACCCGTCTTACACGAACCAAAACATCTGGAGGCATTGGCCTACCCGACTTGCATAAGTACTATCTCGCGTGCCAACTTGCTAGGATAGTGGACTGGAAAGTGCACGGAAGACAAAAGACTTGGGTACCTTTGGAGAACGCTTTTTCCCCCATCCCTCTATACTCGCTGCCCTGGATTGCAACAAAACACTGGCCGCCCTCTTTAAAAACCCACCCGCTTATTCACACTTCCTTAACAGCTCTCAAATCTTTGCTAGGCACATCAAACCTCACCTCACACCCCGGACCATTGACCCCTCTTAGGGGTAACCCAGATTTCCCTCCTGGGGAGGAGCAGTCTTTCCTGGCGAATGAATGGCCCCAAAAAGATCTACTAGCCCATCATTTGATCTACAAGGGACAGATTAGGTCCTTTGAAAATCTAGTTGCCCAATCCCAGACTGAGTCATTCCCATTTTGGACCTATAGACAACTCCGACATTTTCTTCTTTCACACAACCCGATAACTACCTGGAATAGACAACTCACACCGTTTGAAGCCCTATGCTCCCAAACATCACCGCAAAGACATGTGATTTCCTACATCTACTCTCTACTCCAAGGAGCTATAGACAGGGGGACTACAACCGACGTAAACCGTGTATCTTGGGAGAAAGAACTGAATATATCCCTCTCAGACGACAATTGGACAGACATCTACACATACGCTCACAAAGGGACAATGAATGTGGCAGTACAGGAGAATGGGTATAAGATTATTACCAAGTGGTACAGAACCCCCGAGCGCCTACACAAGTTCTCACCGACTACCCCGAACACATGTTGGAGATGCAAATCTCAGGTGGGCTCAATGCTCCACATCTGGTGGGAGTGCGCCCTCCTTCAGCCCTTCTGGAGGGAGGTGCACTCTCTCATAGAACAAATCACCACATACACTTTGAACTTCGAACCAGCCCAATACCTGCTACACCACACCGCCTTATCCAAACGAGCATACTACAAATCATTGGCCATGTTCATGGTCAACGCCGCCAGGCTCTGTATCCCCATACACTGGAGATCAACAACATCCCCATCAATTAGAGAATGGTTTCAAAGAATCTCCAGAACTGAAGAAATAGAAGAACTGATACATACCGCGCAAGAGAGAATGCACAAATTCACGAATACCTGGGCCTGTTGGACCCATTTCAAATCCTCTGAGCAATACAAATCCTACTTCCCCAACAGACAGACCGATGATTAAAACACACACTTAACCCGTAACTGACCCCCCTCGTCCTCCGCTGGAGGACCCAGCTTAGTGGAGAGGTGGCCCCCCCACCACCCCCCCCCCCCCCCCCCCTTTTTCTTTTTTTTTTTTTTTAATACTTCTACTCCCTACCATTCCCCTCTTTACCTTCATTCCGACCCCTCTCTCTATTCTATATCCCATCCCCCCCCCTTCCCCTCTGTGCCCCCTCCTTTCATGATAATAACCTACCCGCTTACTGAAGGAAAGGGATTCTCTGGTGGACTGAAGATTTAAGGGAACTACTAATACTGAACCATAGTTGGACCTGATGATATTGGTCCCATTGGTGTTTTATAAGTCCAATAATACCCCTGATCTTCAACACAAGCACTACTATGTATACGAGCTTAACAAATGTTTGCATGCCATTAACCTTTCTACGTTGTAACTGTATAATAATGCTGGAACCTGAATCCCGTTGTACATTGTACGTTGTTCAAATGTTTGCTGACTTTTGTTTGTTCAATAAAAAATTTTTGTGGAAAAAAAAAAAAAAAAAAAAATCATAAAAACAATCTATAATATTTATATCCGAATACACAGTGAGATTGATTTACCAATCAGCTTCAAATGTCAGCTTTTAAAATTAAGCAGTATACACAAAAACTTCCAAACAAGTACAGGTGTATGAACTATGCAGGGAACTTAACTATCCTTTCTTCACATGTTACATGGATTGCCGCTTCCTCAGGAGGGTGAAGGAATCCTAACAAATAAATGTGTACGAATATAAATGTTAGAAATGTACAAACTGAGAAATTACAAATGAACACAAATGATCATCATATCTGTCTTACTAAAATAGTGACCATGGAGCAACTCAAAAGAGTACCAGGTCAGTCAGTGTTGCGGAGCAAGTGTGGGAATGCATAGATAGGGGTGCTCCTAGAAGATAACCATACATGTACTAACAATCAGATAGAGAAAATTTCTAGAGGTATTAACGGCAAACAGAACCAGTTTGGTCATATCCACTACTGGTATAAAAGTATGCATGTGCACTGCTAGGAATACCCACCTGTGCACACTCTGTTAGTCCACACAAAGCTTAAAGGGAAGTTCAAAAAGGAGGGCTATACTACATTCAACCTCAGAGAATCTATAAATTCTGGGGAAATCATGTAACAAGAAATAGGTCCTGGCCATGAAAAAGGTTGAATAACCCATCAAACAACAAAACCGTATTTACAACCAAAAAGGGTAAGTATTTACAGTATGTTTAGGTGTTACTCAACTGTACAGTTGAAGATAATCATATATGTACTAACATTCAGAAATGGAGTAATTTTAGAGGAATTAACAGGAAATCGAGTCGAATTTGGTTATATCCACTAATGGTACAAAGAAAAGCATATGCACTGTGCAAGGAATGCCCACCTGTGCTCACACTGTTTGTCTACACAAAGCTTCAAGGGAATTTCAAAAAGGAGAGTTAGCTGACATTATTAGCTGACAAAAGACCACAGTCTAAATGAGGTTAACGTATGCTATTGCTAGCTAGCTAGCTACAAAGAAGGTAAAACCTTTCTGCCAACCCTACTATGGTTTGAAAGAATAGGAAGGCAGTAGAGAGTGAGAAGCAACATTTTCAGATAGCTGGATGTCAGGAACCAATCTACACAGACACACATCACATTATATATCTGTAATAATATCAGCATAACCATGCCTGAACTTTTCTGTGACAAGTAACCTGTTATCTTTTCAATGCGCATGGCTGGATGTCCATGTAAAAAAAAAAAAAAATTGATTGGAAAAACAAAACTAAAGAAAGTTTTGCAGCTACAGTAAGTAATTCTTTAATGCATAGGTGGAAAAACCCAGGGAATGACTAGGGTTAAAACATATTTTCAAGATTCCAAAACTTTTATATGTTATACTGTACATGTAGCCCTCTTTAGCCCTCTTTTTTTGGGGAGGGGGGGGGGTTATAAGAAATGACCCTCCCCAAACAGGAAACCTGTAGGTAAAAAAGAAGAACCAAAACCTTTGGTGTGAAGAGAGGGGATATCTGTCCTGGGAAATTAACTAGTAATATATTCAAAGTAATTGGGAGCAGAAGAACTACTGCAATCAGGATATAACATTAATTATCAGCATATAGATGCTCACTAGTATAGAAATAATACAAGGTTCATATAAGAAAAGATAATAGTACATACAGCCAATGTACAAACATATATTATCAGCAACAGATCCTATATTAGTCCTGGTAGAATTGTGCACATATTCCTGGGTATGTATAGTTATTCATAAAGATACCTTCAAATTAAGTTTGCGGCAAAGTCCAGTTGCAGGGGCCCCCTGAGGATGATGCATGTCAGAGACCCAAAGATAAAATCAGCAGTCATGAGTATATCCTCCAACTGTAGTCTGACCAGCCTGGAATGGGACTTCTCACTAGCAGGAACTGTGGTGTGGCACTTGAATTTAGGGTCTGCCTATCTACTCTGAGCTTTAGTCCCTCCCTAGTAGTGTATAATGGTCTCTTCTGGTTCAGGATTTAGTAGCATTGACAGGACATATGGCTGAGACTTTCTATCTCACTCCACTTCCTTCTTCTGGAGCTTCCAAGCCAACAGCTAAGGGCAGGAAGTGCAAACATAATATACATACAGGCATTTGCAGGTTCAGACAGTAGAGGACTGCAGATCCCTACACATGCTTTGAATTATGTTAAAAGAACATTGCAGCAAAATTTGAGACCTTAAAGTGGTACTAATCCCGGAAACAAAAACAAAATATTTTGCAGCTTATCAATAATTAGATGTGGTGGCTGCATCAGTTTTCTTTTTTCTTTGGCTTTTCCTCTTTCTTTTCATCTGGTGATCTGGCCAGTAACACACCTCCTGTATTAGAGTGCCCCCACTCTGGATAAATGAGCACAGTAGACGCTTTTGGACAGTAGAATTGTTAAAATGGAGGGAGGGGAGTGTTAGATGTAAAAGCAGATTTTAATACACTAACAAATTGAAGTCAAACTTCAGCAGTTACAGAAAATGTATACCAAATATTGGGATAAAGGTTTTACATAAGAATTATACACAGAGTGCCTGTGACTATGGTAATGGTACATGCATCCTAGAGTCTATTGAAGAGAATATTGTCTACGAGGAATGTGGAGGAATACCGTCAAGAACATCACAAACAACAGTAATCAATTAAAATCCAAAAATGTTATTACATATCAAGAATACAGAGATCAACAAGAGCTTAAAGCATATTTACAGTTTGTTAAGGATATGTAAATATCTGGACCAATATGTAATTTAAAGGAAACCTGGGCTGAGAAAAAATGGGGTGTACTATTACTGACTCATTTTGAAAGTGCAAGTATCCTGGCAGCTATTATTCAGTACTAATGGCATAATTTTGCTCTGAATCAATGACCTGGAAGAAAGGGGAAAATTAGGAGTAGTGATGACATAAAGCTGACTTCATTTGCTGCAAACACGTTTGTTGCAAATCATTGATTTAAAATGTATTACATTCGAGAGTCTCCTTTAGTGCCAGGCAACTACCATTTTTAAATGATGGCCAACAATGGCACCCCAGCAATTTATGGAATGCCAGATCTCTGGATAGTGATATTTGACCATCTATGTCCAGCCATAACTCACAACAGTTTGCTACGAGAGAGGTATTTTTCCTTTCCATAGAGTATGTAGTAACATGAGTTCAATCCATAGAGTTATTAAATTTGTCAGTTGGTTCTAGTAACACCAAGCTGTAACACTAACATCATGAAAAAGATAAATGCATCAGTGACCTTCCCTTCACCTTCAGTAGTAGACTCTCATTAGCTACAGAACATCAGCTTGTTTTTTCTTTTTTTTTTAGTAAAGCTGTGCTACTCTGGAAGTCTACAACTGCTGTTTGCTTATCTTCTGCTATCTGCTAAACGACACACAGCAAAGCTCTCAATGTTCTTTAAAGTTTAATGTTGATCTGCTGTTTACCAATGTTAGTGCTGAAATCACTAAACACCATTGTGCTTCAATTATTCAGGATATTCACAATTTTTTTTTCAGTAGATACACACCAGAATTCCCCAGTGATCAAAGCTATATTTAATCGGTTGCCACTGATAATATTCAGATTCAAAACAATCATGTTTGCTGTAAAATCTATTTATAATTCATATTGTGCCTAGAAAGTCATCAGAACACCCTAGGATAAAGCAATTTCAACTGCCATGCCTGCAAATTATGGAAATGAAACGAACACCAATAAAAATAATAAAATATACACAGCCATATTTGAATCGGCATTGTACATATTAATGTTTTATGTGTGGAGAAATCTTTCCACTCTTAACAATTACTTTCAAATGGCACAGAAGAAAAGAATGATCTCCAGAAGGAAATTAGATTTCAGCCTTTACAGGGAAAATGTGGTGCTTAGACTGTATACATTAGACATTGGTGCCTATTTCTAGGATCTTTCTACATGAAAAAAAAAAAAAACAGTGCTTCTCAAAGTTTAAAAATGCACCATTAGTGCATTTACCATTCTGGTTGGTACAACACGGATAGCCAATAGAAAGGCATGCTTTCATTTAATAGTTTAAATACTTGCATTCTTTTTGCTGCCTGGTAATTATTATAGAGTAAAGATACCATACTGTACTGTGTCAGCGGTGTATTTAGATTTTGTGCTGCCCTAGGCCTGACTAAACTCATGCACCCCCTAATTTAAATATGACCCACCCCTTCCTGTCAAGGCCACACCCCTTCCTGTTTAAGACTCGCCCTATCATCTGTTAACCTTATCAGTGAAGCCATATCAGTGCAGATTACGAGTGCTGCCACCTCATCAGTGGCCATCAGTGCAGCCTCACCAGGGGCCATTAGTGCATCATCATCAGGGGCCACCAGTGCAGTATATCAGGAGCCACCAGTGCTGCATATCAGTGGCCATCAGTGCAGCCTCACCAGGGGCCACCAGTGCATCCTCACCAGTGACCACCAGTGCAGCCTATCGGTGGCCACCAGTGCATTCTATCGGTGGCCACCAGTGCAACCTATCAGTGGGCACCAGTGTAGTCTATCCGTGACCATCAGTGTAGCCTCATCAGTGCAGCTTAAAGCAGAGTTCCACCCAATAATGGAACTTTCACTTTAATGGAAGGTGACCCCCTGACATGCCACATTTGACATGTCATTTTTTTGGGGGGGGGGAGCGAAAACCCTCTTTTTAGAGGGTTCCAGTTCCCACTTCCTCTCGGGGCACCGCGGTGCCGGAAGTAAGTTCACCCCTTCCCCCTCCCTCTCGGCAATCATCTGGGACATGTCATGGGTCCCAAATGATTGCCCGGCCAGTCACTGCATGCAGCATGCCCGGATGTGAAGCCCACAGTGACAATGCCGGCACCGTTTCTCCGCATCGCTGGACCCTGGGACAGGTAAATGTCTGAATATTAAAAGTCAGCAGCTGCAGTATTTGTAGCTGCTGACTTAAATTTTTTTTTTTTTAGTCGGAACTCCGCTTTAAGACTGCAGCCTCATCAGTGGCAATCAGTTTCATAATATAACAGCTTATTAGTGTATATGAGTTATGTTTTGATTATAGCATGGAGGACTTTGCACATGCTGAAATCAATGCAAACTTATTAAACAGTCCACATTCAGTGAAAGTTCATGTACTGCAAAGTTTGCATTAATTTCAGCATGCATTGAGCACTTTGCAGTACATAAACTTTCACTGAATGTGGACTGTTTAATGAGTTGTAGCACGCATGGAGCACTTAATTGCAATATGATTTTTATATATTATCCATGTTGAGCACTTTGTATTCTGCTTGGCACATGCACAAAAGTAAAAGGAATTGTTGTACCTGCTGCCTGGCCACCTGAGTGTTCCCATTGTCCTCCTCTCTCTATCTCTCCTTCTATCATCACAGAGAGACCAGGACCGGGCAGAAGATGTAATGTAAGGATGCTGCGCAGAGGAGGGTAGGCGGAGAATTAGGCTCCGTCTCCACCAGTTCAATTACGTGCACCCGGTCTGGCCAGTCACCGACCCTTTTATGGGGCGTTAGTTGCTCCCAACCCCCGGCCCCATACTCAGGGGTAGGCATGGACCAAGGCTGTGGCGAACATTTTCAAAAATACAGACC
Organism: Lithobates sylvaticus; assembly: GCA_028564925.1. Classification (NCBI taxonomy): domain Eukaryota; kingdom Metazoa; phylum Chordata; class Amphibia; order Anura; family Ranidae; genus Lithobates; species Lithobates sylvaticus. Next base: position 305,050,103 of record CM053027.1, on the reverse strand, counting down.
TTAGTGAAGAACTCAGGGAGGGACCAATCTGGGACTGGGGGTCAGTGCAGCGGCTGCCCCAGCGTGGGAGAAAAAGCACAGAGCCGAGGAGGAGGAGGAGGAAACAAGGAAAGAAGGTGCTGCTGGTCTAGGTACCTACCTAGATGTTTTTGCATGTGCAATGATAATGATTGCATCTGCAATCATATCTGCATTCTGCCAGGGCCCTTAATTGAACTGGTGATGAACTCATTCAGGAACTCATTCAGGAAAACATGGGCTGCTGCATCACTAGTGCAGATTTGCAGAAGCTGCAGGTCTGTTTGATGCAGTTCCAAGCAAAGCAAATGTTTCCCTGAAAACTTTTTTACATAATATTTTTACTCCTGTAACAGTTAGCAGTCTCTAGAGAGAACAAGGGCACTTAAAGTGTATAAACCCAAAATGTTTATTTAAATATTTGGATAGAGCAGTGAGAGGTTAGTACCCCTGTCAGCTTTTATCGATGTGTGTGTGTTCCAATAAGGATTATGGACACGTTTTATTTGCCTAGATGATCACCGTCTCTGGGAATGGACATTAGGGAGAAACCCATGTTTTGGTTGCCACCAGAACAGTTTTAATGGGAATTCTTCCAGTAGGAGCACTTGTTTCAGAAACAGCTTTCTACAAGGGGATTTTATCCATATTGGAGAGATTTCCTCCTGCTTTCTGTTGTCACTACATAAAATAAAGTGAAAGTAATGTCCCCACTGACACAGAAGAAAACTTGCCAAGTTTTCACCATTCCCTACTCTATAAAGAGAAAACAAGTTTTGACTTTAATTATACTTTAATCATTTTGCTGTTGTGGTCTGCCTCCTATTTTGCATCACAGGTGGTAAACCACTTCAGCCCCAGAAGAATTTTCCCCCTTCTTGACCAGAGCCCTTTTTGCGATACGGCACTGCGTCATTTTAACTGACAATTGCGCAGTTGGGCGACATTGGACCCAAACAAAATTGACGTCCTTTTTTTCACACAAATATAGCTTTCTTTTGGTGGTATTTGATCACCTCTGCGGTTTTAATTTTTGCGTTATAAACAAAAAAAGAGCGAAAATTTTGAAAAAAAAGCAATATTTTTTACTTTCATAAATACCCCCAAAAAATGTATGAAAAAACTAATTTCTTTCTAAGTTTAGGCTGATATGTATTCTTCTACATATTTTTGGTAAAAAAAAATAGAAATAATCGGATATTGATTTGTTTGCGCAAAATAGGGGATAGATTTATGGCATTTTTATTATTAATTTTTTTAATTAGTAATGGCGACGAACTGCGATTTTCATTGTGACTGTGACATTATGGCGTACACATCGGACACTTTTGACACTATTTTGGGACCATTGTCAGTCATACAGCGATCAGTGCTATAAAAACGCTCTGATTACTGTATAAATGACACTGGCAGGGAAGGGGATAAACACTAGGGGGCGATCAAGGGGTTAAGAGTGCCCTAGGGAATGATTCTAACTGTGGGGGGATGGGCTTCCACTGACATGACAGCGATCACTGCTCCCGATAACAGGCAGCAATAGATCTCTGTCATGTCACTAGGCAGAACGGGGAAATGCCTTGTTTACATAGCCATCTCCCCACTCTGCCGATCCGTCATGCGATCGCGGGACACCGGTGGACATCGAGTCCGCGGGACACGTGGGCATGGTCACGGATTACGCGGCAGGTGGGGGCGCGCGCCCACAATGCCGTGTCTTAAAGGGGACGTACCTGTGCACCCATTGGCCATTGTGCCGATGTATATCGTCGTGCACTGGACAGCGACTGGTTAAACCAATTTTGCTATTTTCACATAAAGGTTGCATATTTAAGTTCCCAAATGATCCTCAGCCCATATATTTACTAAAAAAACAAGTACCAATAGAATTAAAAGGGTGTACTACAGATTTTTTTTTAAATAGTTGTGCAAAGTGTTTATCAGAAAGATTTTTTTCTCAGTTCTTTATTGAAATGAGGCAAATGCACAACCTTTTGAAGACAGTGGGCCACTTAAGTGATTTGGTAACTAGTCGTGGGCCACAATGAAATGGTTCAGAATTTTGAATTATTTATTTTGAATAGCCTAATGAAGATTTGGAACATTGGGATCATCGTTTTCTGTGAGTTCAATCCCCATTGGATGCCCAAATAAGGACTGTGGACAATTTTAACAAAAAAACAACAGACCAGGGAAGCACATGACCTAGTAGTACAATGAACTTCTTTATTAACCACTTCCAGACCAGCCTCGTTTTGGATTTTAGGTGTTTACATGTTTAAAACAGTTTTTTTTGCTAGAAAAAAACTTACAACCCCCAAACATTATATATTGTTTTTTTTCTAACACCCTAGAGAATAAAATGGCAGTCGTTGCAATACTTTTTTTCACACCATATTTGCGCAGCGGTCTTACAAGTGCACTTTTTTGAATAAAAAAATAAGACAACAGTAAAATTAGCCCAATTTTTTTTTGGATTGTGAAATATAATGTTATGCCGAGTAAATTGATACCCAACATGTCACGCTTCAAAATTGCGGCCGCTCGTGGAATGGCGTCAAACTTTTACCCTCAAAAATCTCCATAAGCGACATTTAAAAAATTCTACAGGTTGCATTTTTTGAGTTACAGAGGAGGTCTATGGCTAGAATTATTGCTCTCGCTCTACCGATCGCGGCGATACATCACATGTGTGGTTTGCCTACCGTTTTCATATGCGGGCGCTGCTCACGTATGCGTTTGCTTCTGCGCGCGAGCTCGTCAGGACGGGGTGTTTTAAAAAAAATTTTTTTGTGTTTTCTTATTTATTTTACTTAATTGTATTATTTTTTACACTGTTTAAAAAAAAAAAAAATTGATCACTTTTATTCCTATTACAAGGAATGTAAACATCCCTTGTAATAGAAAAAAGCATGACAGGTCCTCTTAAATATGAGATCTGGGGTCAAAAAGTCCTCAGATCTCATATTTGGACTTCAAAGATCAAAAAAAAAAAAAAAGATAAAAAAAGACAAAAAAAAAAAAAAAAAACGTCATTTAAAAAAATGACATTTGTAAATTCCCCTTTAAGACGTATGGGCGGAAGTGACGAGATATCCCTCTTCAAAAAAAGACGTATATATACAGTGAGCGGTCGTGAAGTGGTTAAGCAAAGATAAAACGAAACATAATGCACTTGCATGCTCCCAGAGTGACAGCAAGCTCATCACACAACTGTGAGAATCCCCCTCCAGAACCCCTGTATGGATGCCACTCGGCTAAAGACTCCTCTCCCCATGTCTGTATATTAGGAAAGAAAGAGAAGAGCGGGGAGCCAGCTGCAATATCAGCTTGTGCATGACATCCGCCGGTATTATGAAGGATATGCAACTATTCATTGGAGTGGCATTCACTCAAAGGCTGCTGTGTGGGTTGCCATAGGTTTGAGGTCACGGACCACATCAGATGGCTCAGTGGGCCACATTTTGCCCAAAGGCCATGAGTTGAGCTGACATAAGCAAAGACCCAGAGGATCATAAACATTATCATAATAATTAAACAAAAAAGAGAAGGGAAGGTAAATATTCCAAAAAATACGATACATTACAAACAAAGATTTTTTTTTTTAAATAAAAATACACCACTAAATATAAATTATACCCTGCTAAATAAAAAGTTGAGTTAATAAAAGGCAAATGTATGTAAATATAAAATTGTGCCATTTTATCAAACAGAGAAAATTGAAGGTGTATTAACTGTAAAAAGCAACTTTCACTGAAACCTTGGCTAGCTCATCTATTTCGTTAATCTTACTCTTAAAATTAATTCTAAACTTCTTTCATGTTTGGAAACGCCCAATGTGTGTTACACACAATTATGTATTTGTGTCCTAGCTGTATGTATGTGTACAGTATGTTACAGTATGTGCATATTGTGTAACTTTTTAAGCTATTGCATTTTTGTTAATTTTGGTTAATTTTACTTTTTTATGTAGTTTAACAAAGGTGTGAATTAGGGTACAGAAGGTAAATGAAAATGGATAAAATCTGCTCTCATGTGAGTTTTGGGGGACTTATTGTATATGAAGAATATAAGAAGGAAAATTAAGACTTAGTTACTACTTAGTTCCATCCTGGTACAGAAATTTAATGTTCAAAATAATAAAATAGACAGTAGGGAGGAGTGATAAATGGTAAGATTGTGATATAAATAAAATGTTTATCTGAAAGGAAAATAAAGAAAAAAATTGGATGTTGGATTTCAAGAAAATGCCTGCTGCGGTGGGTGCCTTAATGTTTGGCTTCCTAATTCCTGTCAGCCCAGAAGTGGTTATGTACTCCCCTTTCACTGGGAACATACATAATGTGCACAGTGCCTCCAGAGGCCAGATAACTGACCTCTACAGGCTACACTGAGAAGGAGCTGATGTCACCAGAGAGTCCAGAAAATTCAGGTGTAGCCTCTCCTCCTCACTTCATTTTCTAGCAAAGGTAAAAGAGAGAAGCAGGGACAGAGGGCAATAATTGATTTTGCAGTGTCAAAGTTGCTCACTCACCGAGAGGTTCAGTTTCTGGGGTGTTAGGGTTCAGTGACAGGGGTGCTGGGAAGCAGCAAGGTTCAGAGTCAGGGGTGCAGAAGGGTTCAACGGTAGAAGTCCCAATTGCAGAAGAGAGCACTGTATCTGGAATTAAAGCTGACAGCTCCTCACGGAGGCACCACTCACCACCATGCCTGCAACCACCCCCTCACCACCACTGTGCCAGTAACTCACCACCCTCCATTACTACTGTGCCTGCACTCTCAGTCTCACTTTCTCACCCTGTATGTCACATTAGCCCTGAGGAGCTGCACTGATGTTCAAGAGACAATGGCATTCAACCAAGGTAGGAATCTAAGGAAGTGTGACAGTGCAGATTCTGAAGTTGGCCCAGAGGGAGGAGATCAGGGTCAAGTGACATTTAATCCGTTGTCAACCAAGTGGAGTTCCTAATAAATTGGGGGGGGAGTCCATAGCCTATTCTTGGTGTGCAAGCAGGCAAAAGATCTATCTTGCAGTCCAGGGAACTAGTATATAATGTAATAGTCATGTTAAGGATTTTAATTCAATTTACAACATATTGGTAGTTCGTGTAATAGTTAATTACATAAAATAGGTGACATTATACACTGAGTGAACTTTTAGCCGATAAAAAGTTTGAACAGTAATCAGAGACATTTCAATTATGGATTTTATAATTCCCACTGTAATATCTCTTTAATTGATATACCCTGGAATGGTTCAGTGACCCAGATGTATCCTACACTGCATGAGGGGTTGGCAGTTAAAAAAGATGTAATTCCCTCACAGCAGGGGATTCCACAATAGCGTTGTTCTACATTCAGATATAGATCTCCAGTATGTCTGCACAATGCATTACTGACTCCCCCGATAGTTTGCAGTTTAATAGAAAACTGAGGCAGCCATACCAGTTTGATTCTTCTTTCAAATTAGATTTGACATGTGTGATTCAGTGGGAATAGCATTAGTAAAAGATCTACCCAGTCTAAATAGTCAGAGCTCACTCTAGAGGACTCTATAGAATTTAGTCACGAAAAGAATTACCGGTAGCTAGCATTGAATATTTTAAAGTTCCACTCTTATTTGTGTTTAAACTGCACAGTTTGTGCTGCACAAACTCATATACAGTATATATCTTTAGACACTAGAGAGCATATTTCATTCAGTGGAAATAGCACATTATATATAAATTATTGCTGTGAGAAGATCAAATACAGGCTAAAGCTACAAGGAATTGGAGTATATAACATTGTAGGCAGGCAAACTGAAGTCATTTTTTTAAAGCATCTGCAGGCATTAAACATGAATACTATTCCCTCTTATATATGTAGCCACTACCCTTGAGCAGTGGTGGACGAACACCCCCTTCCTGACCAAGCCATTTTTCAGCTTTCAGCGCTGTCGCATTTTGAATGACAATTGCGCGGTCATGCAACGCTGTACCCAAATAAAATTTTTATCATTTTTTCCCCACAGATAGAGCTTTATTTTGGTGGTATTTGATCACCTCTGCGTTTTTTATTTCTTGCGCTATAAACAAAAGAAGAGGGACAAGTTTGAAAAAACATAATATTTTTTACTTTTTATTATAATAAATATCCAATTTTTTTTTTTTTTTTTAAACAAATTTTTTTCCTTAGTTTAGGCCGATACGTATTCTTCTACATATTTTTGTTAAAAAAAATCGCAATAAGCGTATATTGAGTGGTTTGCACAAAAGTTATAGCGTCTACAAAATAGGGGAAAGATTTATAGCATTTTTATTATTATTTTTTTTTTACTAGTAATGGCGGCGATTTGCGATTTTTATCGTGACTGCGACATTGCGGCGGACACTTCGGACACTTTTGACTCATTTTTGGGACCATTCACATTTATACAGCGATCCGTGCTATAAAAATGCATTGATTACTGTATAAATGTGACTGGCAGGGAAGGGGTTAACGCTAGGGGGCGCTGCAGGGGTTAATGTGTACCCTATCTTGGTGATTCTTACTGTGGGGGGAGGGGACTGACTGGGGGAGGAGACCGATCGGTGTCCCTATGTACAAGGGACACACCATCGGTCTCCTCTCCTCTGACAGGACGTGGATCTGTGTGTTTACACACACAGATCCACGTCCTGCTCGATTACTGGGCAATCGCGGGTGCCTGGCGGTCATCGCGACCGCCGGGCATGCGCACCGGGGCCCCAGCTACGCAAATTGTAGACGACATCATATGACGGCGGCCCGCCACAGTAGCTGCACCGTCCCGCCGTCATTTGACAGTGGGCGGTCAGCTAGTGGTTAACCACTTCAGCTCGGGAATGTTTACCCCCTTTGTGACCAGGCCATATTTTGCGATACGGCACTGCGTTACTTTAACTGACAATTGTTCAGTCATGCAACTCTGTAGCTAAACAAAATTTCCTTATTTCCCCACAAATAGAGTTTTATTTTTTTGTTGGTATTTGATCACCTCTGCGGTTTTTATTTTTCTGTGTTATAAACAAAAATAGACAGACAATTTAAAAAAATATATATTTTTTTTACTTTCTGCTATAAAACATATCCAATAAGAAAATGTAAAAAATCGAATTTCTTCATCAATTTAGACCAATATCTATTCTGCTACATATTTTTGGTAAAAAAAAGTCCCAATAAGCGTATATTGATTGGTTTGCACAAAAGGTATAGTGTCTACAAACTGGGATATGGGATATTTTTATTTATTTATTTATTTTTACTAGTAATGGCAGCGATTTGCGGTGGACAGTCGGGACACTAACTGCAACTTTTGCCACTTTTTGGGGACCAGTGACACAAATATAGTGATCAGTGCTAAAAATATATGCACTGTCTCTGTCTCTGTACTAATGACACTGGCAGGGAAGAGGTTAACATTGGGGCGATCAAAAGGTTAAATGTGTGCCTGACCAGCGCTTTACTACTGTGGGGGTGGTGCTTGTACTAGGAGAAGGCATGAATTGGTGCCTCTGCTTAGCAGAGTCACAGGATCCATGTCATCTGAAGTGACAGAATGGCGATATGCCATGTTTACATAGACAGACCACTGTTCTGTCTGTGTACCGAAGCATCGGCGGATGCAGGTGGACATTGAGTCGCAGTTCCCACCAATCAGCTCCCATTGTATCTAATCACAATGGGAGCGGGCCACCAGCAGCGTGCGCATGACCCAGACCAGAATGTGCAGGACCACGTACTAGGTACATGATCCTGTGCTGGAGAGCCACCTCCCCATCATATATATACAGTATATGATCAGCAAACTGTTAAATTCAAGTGCGAACCCTGTTATCACCAAAAGGCGGCACATAGGGGTTGCTTTATAAAAGACAAATACACTGTCTACTTTGCAAAGGGATGTTGCACTTTGCAAGTGAATTTCCCTCACAGCTTAGTGAATGTGGTGAAATTAAAAAAACTAAAATAAATACACTTTTTCTTGCACATGATTGGATTTAGTACAACCTAAATCAGCCACAGAATGTTTAGTAAATGGAATTCTATTGAAGGTCGCAGGCATGCAGCATGAGATAATCAAAGACTGTGGTCAAGGTAAAAGAGAGGGTTAGAGACTCCGAACATGCAATAGAAGTCATTGTATACTGGGGAAAGTCATAGACTGTAGACAATTTATATTAGACTACTAGAGATTCAGTGAGGATAGCATTAGTAAAATATTTACCTGGTCTAAATAGTCAGAGCTTGTTACTCCAAAGAATTTAGTAACTAGCACTGAATTTTTTAAAGCTCAATTTTAATTTTTTTTATATATTGCACAATTTGCACTTGTCTCCACTAAACTGTGATTGACAGTCCATGTGAGAAATCTGCAAAGCTGTAGTAGAGACTAATGTTAGCATATTAGCAATAAAGATTATTAAAGACATATCTTAAACACTTTTTTAACCTATCTACCAATGCTGGGTAATAAAGACAAAAGGTTCAGCTAACAAAGATTTTCCCAGCAGAATGTGCTTACCTTTTTTCACTCCTGCCACTGGGAGAAAAGTGAATTATTCAACACCTTCGGATGTGGGTAAGAATATACCTCACTCACCCTGTCTCACGTGATAGTCCTGATGCCTTGTGATTGATCTATCACTATCATCAGAGAAAGTCCCAAACCCTCTTGGTGTGTCAAATTGCAGCTTACACAGAGCTTTTTTCCACCCCGATCCCAATGCTGAGTGGAGCATTGCGGAAGTAAGGGAAGCATTTGCTGCTGCCCAAGGGGGGGGGGGGTGAGTAAATCTTTTACATTGCCCCTGCATGTGCAAAATAAATGTTCACTTTAAGGCTTTAAGGGCATTCTAGACAAAAGCTAACTACATATATAGGCATCAGGATCTGCAAGAAATCCAACCCTAAAGGGTGCTTAAGGTAACCAAGCCTTATGGTTATGTTAAGCCTTTTGGAGTGTGGCGTAAGTAACATGAGCTAAAAAGGTTTTGCTAATTTACACTCTCCAGTCTCAAGAAAATATCTGGAGGAGAAGGAATCAGTCAATATGATAAGTCAAGTACATTTATTTTGCTTCATATAATATTAAGCACAACAGACTTATTTGATGAGCATATGTTTGATCCCATGTTTAACTACCATTAAAAGCTTAGAAGAGAAATTATAGTTTAAAATAATTATTGCATGTTGAGAATTTATTTTAATTAAGATGTTCAAATTTACAAATATATTTAAAAAAATAAATAAGCTGAGCTCTTTTCACTTGAAATATTTGTCTACATTTTGCTCACTTTTTTATAGTGACCCATGAGCAATTCTATCATTTGTTGCATAAATAAATAGGAAAAAAAAAGGTCATTGATTTGAAAACTCTCTTTAAAAAAAGAAGGAGGAGACCTCAGGCACAACCTTTCTAGCTGTGACAAAGATAAAATTCTAATCTTGCTGCTGGCCCCAATCAGCAAAGCTTTGACCATTCTGACCATCGTATCCAGTTATTACTGATTAGTGGTCAGAGGCTGAAGTTGACTTTGCCCCAAACCTAATGTGATTTTTTTCTCACAAAATGTAATTTTCTTAAAATGTAATTAATCTGCTGGCATTCTTATTATGTGTGCCACCTTTACTGAGATTTTTATTTATTTTTTTCATTTTTCATTTCAGTTTTTTGTTTTTTCCTTGGATGTAACTAAACTTCCAGCTGTTTCAAACTGAAAGTAGAAAATCATAACTTTTCCTAGGGAAACTAAGACAATTATGAACACCATTTACAGCACTTTCTTTGTGGTGTTCATATATAGAGTATTTATGGAAATTGTTGGTATAATTAAAGTTTCTATGTGAAGAAATGTTCCCAGAAGAAAATTACAGAAAAAAAAATCACAGTATAATTTATCAGCTACAGTGCAGTCAAGTAAAATGGCTCCCACCTGTTTTTATGCTACACCAAGTTTCTTAAATAATATCAGTACATTACAATGTGCCACAAAGGTAAAAATATATTGAAGAATTATGTGAGTTGCAACTAAACGCCTTTGTTACGAAGTGCAGAGTTTTATTTAATGTTGTACAACTTTATTTTATTGAAAAATTTCCATTAATATGTATTCTTTATTTGTGTCATTTGGTAATACTGATATAATACATGAGCATATTTCAAGATAAAAATGGTGAGTACCAAGGAGGAACAGTTCTGTCATACTTAAGCCCCATACACACGGTCGGACTTTTTCGTGGATTCTGTCCGATCGGACAAGGTTGTTGAAAAATCAGACCGTGTGTATGCACCATCGGACAGTGTTCGTCGGTTTGTCCGTCGGACAAAGTCTTATCTCCTGCTGGAAAGATTTCCCGTCAACCCGGTCCGATCACACCAAATCCGAGCGTGTGTACGCTTGTCCGACGGACAAAGTGCTACGCATGCTCAGAAGAAATTCTGTGACGGAAGCGCTCGGTCAGGTAAAACTACCTTTCCTAATCGACACAGCACATTCGTCACGCTGCAATGTTAAAATGTCTTTAATGCAGCGCATTCTCTTTTTCTTTACAATGCAACAAGAATGACATCTTTTAGCTGCTCCTATTCACCCGCACTTCTCACAAACTTACTTCTTTATTACTTTGCAGCATTTATACACTACATGTTTATTTTTACTCTGAACGGAAAAGAATCTTTGTTATTTTTTTACCATGATTTGTCTTTTTTTTTTTTTTTTTTTGGGGAATACATATTTGAATGTTTTTTTTTTTTTTTTTTTTGGAGGGGGGTTGTGTGTCTCAAATTACCAAAAACACATTATTAACATTTGTATTTCTTGCTTAAATTTACTAGGAGGTTGTTTGTTGTTGGTGCCCCTTGTTAATTCTACTTTAGGATTAGTGAAATGTACCTGCTTACTCAAAGAAAAACTGTCATTGTAGCAAAGTAAAACACAATAGTCAATGATTATTTCAAATCCAAAAAACCTTTATTTAGGTCACACCAACAAACCAAAGAGGAACGCAGCCATGGTGAAACTTGGGGAATTTGCAAAGTCTTGGCCCCCCACGGCAACCATCATTGTTCAAGCGTAGAAAATTGGGGGCCTGAGGAGTACGTATATTAAGGGGAGTGCAATCTGGTCGTGAAGTCCAAAGTATCCGGAACTGCAGCAGATGCCATCTAGGTCCCCAGGCTCTGGTACAACAAGAGGCTCCATCTTCTCTCAGACCAGACTGATTCCAGGTCGTCACTCTCAGGTCTTCCTTCCACGCTTCCTTCCACGCTGTGGCTGTCGTGCTGGTGGGGTGGCAGAAGGAGGAGGAGGAGGAGGAGGAGGCGGAGCATGGTAGCTATGGCAAACATGTGTGACTGGGGTCATCTCCCCAGCCCTACCCTTATTTAGGACATGGAGGATGAGCCCCTCACACATGTTGCGTTGCCTCACCTCCATACCCATCATTTTTGTGACAACCACCGAGCCAAAGGTCTCCTCGTCGGCGGGTGTGGCATGTAGGGAGTCTGAAGCCTCTCTGATCATGCGGAGCGCTGACTGTGCCGCATAACCCCCCCTTCTCGCCCTTTTGTAGGGAAGGCGGAGGAGAGGGATTTGGGAGTCAGTCAGGCTCCGCGGCCTAGCCCCCTCTTGGCTGCCACTACCCAGCTGGTGGCTGCCACTAACCCCTGCCTCCTCCTGACTGCCACCTTCCACAGCCACCTCCTGGCTGAGGTCTTCCTGTGTATGAAAAAGGGACATAGTTTCAGTTATTTGTTCATCAAACACACACAATTCTCATCTAGTGACTGGTGCAAAATGTTTACAAATAGAAAACCATACAATTCTCAGCCCTGCAGTTTAGATTCTGGCCCCAAATGTCTCCCACACCACTGTCTGTTGATATGTCAAACACGTTAGGAACTAAGCAATTGGCGATCCTGAATTAAGTGAACATCATTCATTATTCCCATAAATGGTAACTAAACTACTATACCTGGAACAAGCTGGGCTCCTCCACCTCTTCCAGACTGGAAGGCCCAGGTTGCTCCTCGGAAGCCTCATCAGGGGTGGGCTGCGCGCAAGGAAGCGTGGAAGGAGGAGTTGAGGTTGGCTCCGTGACATCAGCCTGGTCCTTCAGAAAATGGAGACTCTGATAGTACCAGAGCTTGGGCACATAGACCTCATCTGCTGAAGTTGCAGTTTCCTCAGACTTCACGACCTTCTTCCGCTCCCTGATATACGCACTCCTCAGGCTGCCAATTTTCTTTCTTATATCATCAACAGTTGCCGTGGGGAACCTTGGCTTGACAAATTCCACAAGTTCCTCCAGGGCTGCGTGCCTCTTTGGTTTGTTGGTGTAATGTGGGTGTTTACCCTGCCACAATATGGGAAAATCCCTGTATTTGGCAATGAAGAGGGGGAGAAAACTCATGTCGTTGAATCCCTTCATATCAATCTCTGCAAGACACAACACCACACAAAACCCTATAAATTATGTCAGGCTAAACTCTTCTAATCTTCTCCATAAAGAAGCCTCAAGTTCAAATCAGTCTAGGCTAGTTATGTACCAACGTCAAATTGTACCTTCGTTTGTAGCGATCGTCTCGTGTGAGTTTTCTCTCCCCTTGTCTCCCAGATCGTGGCTACGACACAGGCGTGTGACGTTTTATATACAGTGCGCATGCTTCAAACTCCGCCCGCCCCTGACGATCTTTCTCGTCTATTCCCCACCCCTTCTCTTTACGGCGTAGTGGGGAGAGCACATGGCGGGGACACAGCAGGTGCGCCACAAATATCCCACCAACGAGGAGGAGGACGAGGAAAGTCCGGAGGCAGAAACGTCCCGATCCCGGAGCCTGAAATTCAAGGCCTCCAATATGTCATTTGGAGAAATGTTGGAGATGGTGGACATATTAAAGAGGAGCGACTATGATGGGAAGTATGGGCCTTACCTCAACCCCAATGTCCGCAAGGCCAAGATCATGTCTAAAGTTGTGAGGAGGCTGTACAATCATTTTGGGGTACAACGATCCAAGGAGCAACTGAGGAAACGCTGGTCAGACCTGAAACTGAGGGAGGCCGATCAGTACAGAAAGATCAAGCGAATTCTTCTAAAAAGTAAGTAGTTGTGTTTTGTGTTTGATTTCTTGCTTGCATACTGCTCCATTGTGGTTTGATTTTTACAAAGTTGTACATTCCAAAATGGCCACTTTCAGGTTCGTCTGTGCATTCGATCGTACTCAGCCTCGATCTTTCTGCCACTGTCATGTGTGTGTCCATTCGATCGTACGCAACCTCGATCGTTCGGCCACTTATAATACGAGGTTTGGTGAAGTTTTTATTGAAAGGAAGTTTGTTCTCACTAGAGATGTCAGCAAGAGCGTAAACCAAATTTTGTCAATGTAAAGGAGAGGTCACTCAGTAGCTGTTTACCCATCTGGACTCTAGAGCACTAGTGCTGGGACACCCAAACCCCCTTTTTATTATGCTTTTCCACACATGTGCTCCAGTGGATACTAGAGGGGGGTCTCCATCACACAAACTTCTACCAAAAAGCTAGTCAGTTTAGCACCTTTACAAAGTGACTACATTCATGTAGTTGACATTTGTAACTGGCCAAACTAAAATAGTGTCCGTCACTTTCAAGCAATGTTTGTCATTTCCTATTTCTGCCCTCAATAGCTTGTGTTGCTAAATCTTCCTTTTGGACATTCTCATAGGGGAGCGAAAACTTGGGCCGTCTGAGGAAACCCCCAAACCAACACCTCCCAAAAAAGGGGAAAGAGCAGAAGCAGAGGAGGAGGAGGAGGAGGAAGGAGAGATCATCGAACTTGGAGAAATTGTCACCACAACAGGTGAGTGTGGGAGAACACAGCTACTGGTAAGCTAATCCATGTATGGCTGCCTCATTTCCAACACCCCATTTTTGTTTGTTTGTGGTTTTTAGGTGACGTGGATGTTGTGGAAGAAAAATCGCACTTTACCACAGAGAGTGCCCACGTACTCATCGGAGAGATAATGGTCTGCAATCGAGATCTAGATTACATAAAGCAAAACATCAATGATGTTCAACAAAAATTGAAGAACATCATTGATGTTTTAGGAAAAATATGAAAACGCACCAAGTAATTAACACACATTTGTGCCAGCTTCTGAACACATTTGCAACTTAAAAACTGTGTGAAATTTGGAACATGCACACATTGTGTCCACATTTGCTAGCTCCCATCATGGTGGATGAATGCCAACGTTTTTTTGGGGGTGCAAACACTTTACGAACTACGAAAGTGGTTGTGGTGAAGGGGTTGCACCCCCAAAAAACGTCCATTCATCCCCATGATGGAAAATGGCACTTTTGAAGCTTCTAGGCATGTGTTTTACCATCTAATGTCCATTTTCAGACCCAAATTGTGTGCATGTTCTAAATTTCCACTTTCCGGGGGTGACCCCCCCATGTGATGAAGGCAAGATCAAACACACTTTGAACATATAGTCATGTCTGATCTTGTCTTCACTTTACAAAGTTGAACTTTCCGAGTTCATAGGTTCTGTTTTGCACCATGCCTGGTTTTACCAATTGCGGAATGTTTGTAAACAATGTTGTAAATAAACAAGATGTTGTCAGTTTTGGCGTGAAGATTGTAAACGCACTTGTGAATGTTTTCCTAGTAAACTTTTTTAGTTTTCTAAATGTGTGGCTTCCTTATTTAAAAAACACAATGCATTATGTATGTAAAATGTAAAGGATATGGGGGGCAATGGGTGTTATTTACTAAAGGCAAATCCACTTTGCACTCCAATTTTCTTTCGCTGGGAACTTTTTCAATGCACTTGTAGAGCATAGCGGATTTGACTTATGTAAATGACACCCACAGTGCTTTGTACGAAAACACGGAGCACAGCATTTTTGAGAATACACACATGTCAGACCTGGTGCTGAAAAGGAGTATTTTGGGTGTCAGTTATGCAGGACAAACCTTCTCTAGACCAAAGATTAGGTAGCAAACACACAACATGAGAATAATCTTTTTGGGAAGAAGAGACTGTTACCTCCTTTTGCCCAGAAAGTGCATTCCCACTGTCGAAGGCAAAGGGAAAAAATGTCAAGGTAAAATAATCTAAAAAGAAGACTGAAATGACAAGAAATTAGAGGTTGGTTAAAATATCAGATTTATTAAAAAATGCCTCTCACACATCGTCAGGCAGAGCAATGGCCCCCCTACCCACAAAGTACTCCATATATTGGTCCCGGACCACACGGGCATTTAGAGGGGGCAAGCCTGGATGTGCCACTCGAAGGGCTGTGAGGTCCGCATTTGGAGGGCCCTCCACATCTGGGCCAACGGGCACCACATAGTTCCTGTTATGTCTTTTGAGGAAGTTGTGCAATATGCAACAGGCAAGAACTATGTGGTTCAGTTTGTATTCCGCCAAGTTAAATGCCGTCAGGAACAGGCGGAAGCGGCTGGCCAGGATGCCAAAAGTGTTCTCCACCACTCTTCTGGCTCTGGACAGCCTGTAGTTGAAGACCCTCTGGTCCGGGGTGAGGGTCCTCATCGGGAACGGCCTCATCAGATGGGGAGTCAACGCAAACGCTTCATCTGCGACAAAGACGAAGGGGAGTCCTTCGGCATTCTCCTCTGGAGGTGGCAAGCACAGACTGCCACTTTGGAGACGCCAGTAGAACTCCGTGTGCGTAATGGCACCACCATCCGATATCCGGCCGTTCATCCCCACGTCCACATACATAAACTCGTATGTTGCCGACACCACCGCCAACATCACTACACTATTAAACCCTTTATAATTATAATAGTAGGACCCCGAGTTGGGCGGTGGGACGATGCGGACGTGTTTCCCATCAATTGCCCCTCCGCAGTTAGGAAAGTCCCAACGGCTGGCAAAGTGGGAGGCCACAGTCTGCCATTCCTGTGGCGTGGAAGGGAACTGTGGAGTGAAACAAGAAAAAAAAATTATTCACTTTGCACATAAACATTGCAAGCAGATTAGACAATCAACATCTTGGAACAAGAGCATTGTATAAAATTTGAGGCTGGAAAGTATTTGCACAGAAAAGTAGAGGCTCCCCTTCACAGATTACTCACCCCCCCATCAATCCCCCCACTTCTGATGGGACATTGGCAATAACTAGGGTTTTGGGGGGGGGGGTGGTAGACAGGTAACCCTCTGCACTTCATTGATTGGCAAATGGCTCAAAAATGTGGGCTAGTTTGCCCAGACCCTCTGTACTTAACACTATTGGCAGGCCACAGGAAAGATCAAATAACATTTCAACCCCCCCCCCCCCCCCCCACCCCAAAAAAAAAGGCAGGCACAGTGTGACATTATGAAATTACCAAGCAAGCTAATAGGAGGGAGAGAAGACAAAAAAATAGGAAATGGAAAGTATGGAGGCAGCCCCTTGCACTACATGCTTTGCTGAATTCATCCCTAAAGATGCGCACTATAAAGAGGTAGGTATATAGTGTGTATGGACCTTGGGAAAGCCAGCAGATAAAGGATTGGTACCATCTGACAGAGCAGTTGGGGGAGGGGGTTCCTAATGAGTTTGCCCCCCCCCACCAAAATAAAAAAAAAAGGGGGCTCTACATGAAGTAAACCACACATCAAACATTTGTGCATATTTTAGGGGGTGTTTTGGGGCAAACAATACTATGCAGCAGACAAAAGACATTGCTTAAGTGACTAGGCCATAGGTGTCTATTGGGGCAGAAGAGCATGCTGGGGAGGTAAGTGAAGGGAAAAATGCATGAAGGAGAAAAGGGGCACAGCATATTAGAACATATTGCAATCATGGTAATTAGGGAAGGAGGTCAAAAATAGAAGACATTAGCAAACAGAGCATACATAGAAGGGAATAGTAAAGTATAAATGTTACCTTAATATAGTCCTCCTGCAGGACCTGAATGATGGCAGAACAGGTCTCTGGAATAATGAGTCCCAGGGCCTGGGGAGAGATACCTGAAGAGAACTTCAAATCCTGAAGACTTCTCCCTGTCGCCAAGTACCTCAACGTGGCAACAAGCCTCTGCTCCGGAGTAATGGCTTGTCTCATGCAGGTATCCTGCCGGCTGATAAAGGGGGTCAGCAAAGCCAAAAGACGGTGAAACACGGGGTCCGTCATCCGGAGAAAGTTCCTGAAATCATCAGGATTATTCTCCCGGATCTCACGAAGCAAAGGCATGTGCGAGAATTGGTCACGCTGAAGCAACCAATTCTTGGTCCACATACTCCTCGTCACTCTGTTCATGGACGGGTCTTGGGTCAAAGCTAAAAGCCCGACACCAATTCCGCGTACAGCACGAACTCGGCGACGAGTACGCACGGGAAACATCGCTCAGAAGGTCACAAAAGGTCGGCTGGTCAGAACGGACAAACAGAAAGCACCGATAAACAGCAAGGCCTGAAAGAACGAAATGAATACCAGCAACGAGCAGACAATAAGCAGTGCAAATCAAAGCGTCCTATATCAAGATATAGGCCGCAATGACCAACAAATGCGAACTGACTACACGCACTAATAAACAGATACGCACGACAAGCACAAACTGAAGAGCAGTAACGATCTGAGTCAGAAAACTGAGAAGCGCGAATCTTAAGTCACCAAACTTCGACTAACTCTCGATAAACACGGGATCAGCAGAAGGAGCCCAACGGGTGCCTGACGTGGTGCTGAACTTCCCTTTTGTAATCTCGTGGACGACGACTTACGTCACGACGTTCTTGCAGACCGGATATTCCGACAACGTAGTCCGACCGTGTGTACGCAACACCAACATCGGACCAAGTACGTCGGACAAAATCCGACCGACCTGGTCCGCGGATTGTCCGAGCGTGTGTATGGGGCTTTAGAGTTACTAGAATTTACAGTACAATCTCTTATGAATATACATGTCTCTTTCAATCTGAGATACTTTTGTGGTTTCGGGAATACTCCTTTCATTCTCCTCTCCTTCTTTTTTGTCCCCTTCCCCTTCTTTAAATTCTTCCCGCTAACCACCCCATTAATTTTCAATGTCCTGTATAATGCAAACACAAACACCATATGTCCTGCATATAAATTCAAATACAGCTTGAATAGATCCATAGCTGCTGTACCTGGTAAATTTCAAAATTTCCTGATAGCTTCGCCCTCTGTCCTCTCCCCTTTTTGCTGCTCACATATTTCTCTTGGTAAGGCCCCCTATTATAGCAATGGTCTAATAGTAACATTCATGAAAGTGGAATGGGGCATTAAATGAAATGCATATGAAGCCTCAAAACATATTTTCCGAGACCCTGTAGAATAAAACAATGGTAGTTGTAATTTGTATGTAGTACGATATTAATAGCAATTTTTTTCAAAGATATGCTATCAGTAGAAAATACACTCAAAATTTATTTTAGTGCACATAAACACAACAAAATCTCCAGATTTTCTTTAAACTAGTCAAGTGAATAAATACCAAATATGTCAAAGCTCAAAACTGCATGCACACTTGTCATGGTGACAAACTACGTTATCCAAAATTGTCCATAGGCAACACATTAAAGGCCTTTACAGCTCATCAATAAATGATGGTTATGGGATTATTCCTTTCATTCCAGTGTGTGTGTCAATACCCAATATATGTTGAACAGTTGTAGTTTATGGTTTAAAGTGAGAATATTTTGTGGAAAAGATTGCAACTGTGATGTACAGTGCCTTGCAAAAGTATTCACCCCCTTAGCATTTTTCGTGTGTTGTTGCCTCACAACCTGGATTTAACATGGATTGTTTGAGGATTTGCATAATTTAACTTATAGAACACGTCCATAACTTTGAAGTTTTTTTTTTTTTTTTTGTGAAGCAAACAACAAATAGGACAAAATTATGTAATAATGTGCATAACTATTCACCCCCCTAAAGTAAATACTTTGTCGAGCCACATTTTGCGGCTATCACAGCTCCAAGTCGCTTTGGATAAGTCTCTATGAGCTTGCCACATCTTACCACTGGGATTTTTGCCCATCCCTCCTTGCAAAACTGCTCCAGCTCCTTCAAGTTGGATGGTTTGCACTCGTGAACAGCAATCTTTAACCACTTAAGCCCTGGACCATTTGGCTGGCCAAAAACCAGAGCACTTTTTGAGATTCGGCGTTGCTTTAACTGACAAGTGCACAGTTGTGCGACGTGGCTCCCAAACAAGCAAGCTGCTTCTTAAAGGCAACGTACAGGTACATTAATCTGCCTGTACATGCCCTTCTGCCGCAGTATATCTGCGGGAAACGGTCGGCAAGCAGTTAAGTTTGACCACAGATTTTCTATTGGATTGAGGTCTGGGCTTTGACTAGGCCTTTCCAACACATTCACACCTCAAGTGTTGCTTTAGCAGTGTGTTTGGGGTCATTGTCCTGCTGGAAGGTGAACCTTCGTCCTAGCCTCAAATCACACACAGAGTGTGTCAAATATATATTCCTTTAGCACCATCCATCTTTCCCTTAACTCTGACCAGTTTCCCAGTCCTGAGTTCTGAAAAACATCCCCACAGCATGATGCTGCCACCACCATGTTTCACTGTGGGATGGTGTTCTTTGAGTTATGTGATGTGTTGGGTTTGTGCCAGACATATTGTTTTCTTTGATAATCAAAAAGTTACATTTTTAGTCTCATCTGACCAGAGCACCTTCCTCCATACATTTTGGGTGTCTCCCACATGCCTTTTCGCAAACTCAAAATGTGCCATTTTGTTTTTTGCTGAAAGAAATGTGTTTCTTCCGGACACTCTGCTATAAAGCCCAACTCTATGGCGCGTACAGCTTATTGTTGTCCTATGTACAGATACTCTAGTCTCTGCTGTGGAACTCTGCAGCTCCTCCAGGGTTACCCTAGGTCTATGTGCTGCCTCTCTGATTAATGCCTTCCTTGCCTGGTCTGAGTTTTGGTGTACAGCCATCTCTTGGCAGGTTTGCTGTTGTGCCATGTCCTTTCCATTTGGTTATGATAGATTTGATGTTGCTCCTAAGGATCATCAAATATTTGGATTTTTTTTAACCTAACCCTGACTTGTACTTCTCAACAACATTGCCCCATTGTCTACTTTTTTGTAGAGTTCCTTGGTCTTCATGGAAGTGTTTGGTTAGTGGTGCCTCTTGCTTAGGTGTTGCAGCCTCTGGGGCCTTTCAAAAAGGTGTGTATATGTAATGACAGATCATGTGACACTTAGATTGCACACAGGTGGACATCATTTCACTAATTATGTGACTTCTGAAGGTAATTGGCTGCACCATAGCTTTTTATCAGCTTCATAGCAAAGGGGGTGAATACACACGCACGTGCCAATTATCATTTTTTTATTTCTGAAAAATAGTTTTATGTATATATTTTTCTAATTTTACTTCACCAACTTAGACTATTGTGTTCTTATCCATCACATATAATCCAGATTAAAAAAACATTGAACAAGCCTGTAATGTAACACAATGTGTAAAAAGCCAAGGGGATGGATACTTTTGCAAGGCACTGTATATTAAAAATAAAGCTATTGGGAGGAATTAACAAAGGGTGGCACAATTCCCTTTGTTAATTAGGACTGATTTGCTCTATGTTCTACACATTGTCTGTAACAGTATAGAACAATAGCTGGGGCTGCATACTACGGATCTATCTGCTTCACTAATAGGGTGCACACCCCTCCAAATATTTTTCTTCAACGCTTTCTGGGGTGAGGTTATATAGCGCCCAGCTGAATAGTCCTGCAGTCTCCTGGGACATACAACATCTCCCAAGAGGATGTGAAAGGGGAGGGGACGGGGAAAGGGAGATTGTCTGTGTCTATGGGAGAATTGTGGAAGTTGGTCCAATAAAAATTGTTACTGCCCCTCCCCACCACCAATACAAAAAATGGTAACTTAGTTACAGGCTGGGAGGAGGGGGCTTCACTTTTTGAGTAAAGCTCTACATTAAATCTGATCTTCAATAATGAATGTACAATTGAGGGATTACCAAACTCAAACCACCCCTAAAACATGACTGTAGTTGGACAGAGCAAACTGAACAGCTGCCAATCTTCTCCTCAGCAGCATGTTTTGGGGTTTTTCCAGTCTCCATTTGTTTATGTATAGTTATAGCAGGTGCCACACTGGGTTCTGGCACTCATCACAATCAACATCTGCCTTTCTATGGTGATTGCATTAAGACCTCTGAGCTACCTGTGTGGATATAAACACTGTCACTGATCAGAACTGAAGAAGTGTCTAGGAGAAGCTGCGAAACATTTTCAACATTACAAAACAGGTCCAGTTGAATGTGACTAACTACTACTAGATATGCCATGACCTGGATAAATTAGAAACGTCAAAGACATCACAAGATCCCACAGCTATAATGGAGAGGGAGGGGTAAATAAAGGCAGTGGGAAGTAAAAAGCATTGCAGATGTACAGGAGGCAGTATCACTTCCTCTGTGTTCTCTCAGGAACCATTCAGGATCTATCCTATTTTTCTTCCAGACATTCTTAGCTTGCCGTATCTGAGATCCAGCTTGAAATTTTTTGTAAAGGAGCATTTTTAATGTATTCTAATACATACCACAGCTGCTCTCCTTTACACCCTTGGCAAGTCCGAATTTTGTGTATGTATATGTGTGTGTATGTGTGTGTACAGTCATAAATCTCAGCATTCATCCTGGGACTTGTGGTCACACGAAGATAATGCAAATTGGATGCACCTGACCTGAAGTTCTTATTTAGGTCATTTTGGATCCTCTCCAAAAAAACTGCATCATTTGTATTATTAATTTGAATCCGGACAAATAAAAGAAGGATTAAGCACTATGAAAGAAAAGGGTCAGTTGTTAAATTAAAGATTTTTATTCATAGTTTAAACTCAGTGTCAAATAACAATACTTATTAGACATGTGCATTCGTTTTCGTCCGAATGCATTTTCATCCGAATTTCGGGTATTTTTGTTATCGTTTTAACAAACGATAACGGATGTGCAGAATCTGAAAACCGAAATATCCGACATAAACAAATGCTTTATTTTTGTTTTCATGCAACAGTTCTATATAGATAGGAGATTTCGACATGATGCTGACAATAGCGATCTGTGTCCATCGAACCTGTGGTTGAATGTGCCTAACCTTAGCTCTGTTAGTTCAAGATTATTCTACATAGAGTGAAAAGATTCGACATAGAGAGAAAAGATTTGACATAGAGAGAAATGATTCGACATAGAGAGAAATGATTCGACATAGAGAGAAAAGATTCAACAAAATAAAGACAATAGCAAAAAAGGTTGAATGTGCCTAACCTAACTCTATTAGTCCAAGATTGTTCGACATAGAGAGAAAAGATTCGACATGAAGATTCGACCAAGCAGTCGCCGCAAGCAGACATTTATGGTCTATAGACGAATTCTAATGTGGGTTGACTAGTAATAATATTTAATAAATATAAATTATTACTAGTGTCATACAACATTAGAATTCTACTATAGCTTGTAGACGGAACTTTCGACCGGAAATGTACAATTTGGGGGGTCGTACAGTTTAGCTGCTCCGTCAAATCTTCTTAGAACATTCGACAGACACCATAAGCCTTCAATGACAGATTCAACCTTAATTATTTTGGATTTTCGGACGAATGCATTTTTTAACAAAACAAAATAAATAAAAACGAATTTTGGGAGTAACTAAATAAATAAATTTTTCGGACGAAAACAAAATTCCGAAACGAAATATTTCAGTGTGCACATGTCTAATACTTATACAGCATTTTGAATTCCTAAAGGTAGACTGTTATGTCTTTGCGTCAATTTTTAGGCCTCATGTACACTGGACATAAAAATGCAAGTAACGTTAGCTGTAGAATTACGCTTTAAAAACGTGAGTTTTGCAGTGTTTCTGCATTAGCAATTTGCCGCATTTTGCAGTGTTTGCAGTTTTTTGTGTTTTTTAGCAAAACTATACTCCCTCAAGAGCTTGAGGCTGAAAAACTCTCATAAATGCTAGATAGCAGCGTTTTGCCACTTTTACCATGTTTTTCAGCATTAAAGCGCTTTTACAGCTAAAAAACTACTCTTCAAATGCAGTAATTCAGGGTTTTTTCAAGCTTGTAAATGCCTGCCAAAAAATGCTGATAAAAGCCTACAGTATGTGTGCATGAATACATAGGATAGCATACTGGGGAGTTTACTAGGTATAAAAAAAATGCCTGACGCCCAAAACAGCAGCTGTAAAAACACCCAGGCATGAAGCCTAATACTTTTAATATTTTGCTGAAATTTAAATGTTTTTAAACTGATTTTTTTTATGTATGCAATATTGTTTTGCAAATAAAACATGTTAAATAATTCCTAGAACACCTTCAGTTATATAAAGAGCACATCAGTAGCAGTCTGTCTCACACCTGTTTTTATCTGATAAGGGATGAGTCACTGCGGTTAGTAATTAAGCTGTGGATAGATTGCAGCTTAACCTATGGAGCTCTGTAAACAACAGGCATTTTAAAACAGAATTCTAAGCAGTCTCTGGTGGTGAGGGAAACTAAAGTTAAACTCGCTGGCTAAAAGAGAAATATACAATTTGAATATGCAGTATAGCATATATACGTGACTGAAAAAAAAATGTAAATGTGTTTATATCCCTAGGTCAAAATAAATAAAGATAGACATATAAATGCAATAAATAAAGAGATAAATACATCTTTACAATCCCGTGATGCAGTAACAGAATGGTGATAATGATGATCTGGAATTGTGGCTTTGTTGCTAATAAAAGGTCTATAAGAGTACTTTTGTTTGTGAAATTATGCTGGGACATCACCATGTCTGTATATTTGGCAATGACTGATTATGCTTCATCTATACATTACCATATCTTGGTGATTGTCACTGATTTTTCTCTCCTTGCTAAGCAATCAACGCCCACACTAAAACAATCAAGTACATGCTTGTCTGGTATCGTTGAATATGATTAGGCATCAGAAACTCATTAGGTAAAACATTACAGAGAGTCAATTAAAGACCTTAAAAGCAAGCCTTTCAAGTTAATTTGATTGTTTGAGTTTTTTGAGTGTCCTGTTTAAAAAAAGAAGTGCTTGAAATTAGGCACATATTGCAAAAGGAAATAATTAAAAAATATGAAGTCAAAAACTAAAAATAGTGCTGCGCTGTTGAGTGATAATAAAATGTAACCTAAAGGACGTGTGTAAGGGACACACCTGATAAATCTACATAAACAATGAACAATAGCATGCAATTTGAGTAAATATCAATGTGTACTAAATATATCACATAAAATACTTATTATAATAATCAACAAACATGAAATAAAATTAAAATAAAATAGTAAAGTCCTCTGAAGATTGATACACAATCCTCTGAAGAGTGATAGATAGATAACTTTCTTGCAAAAAAGGAATATAAGGTGTAATATGTTTTTCTTTTGCTGGTGACACCCTCTTCTCTGCATGTGCGTCCAATTTAAATTTATAGTGCAAAATAATAGCCCAAAAATGGTGGCTTCTTCCGTGCAGTGCACTATAGTGATGGATGACCTCTTACCTCACGACTGTGGGGTAACAGCATATGTGTATTAATCACAGGTAATTCTTGACAGTGACCAGACTCCTATGCATGTGAATTTTCAAATGTGGAGATGGAGGTCTACTCCTTTGCGATCTAACGGCACTTACAATGGCGGCTGGTGAAGTTTTAGGCTGGGGGCACCAGACCCTGCCCCTTCCCGATTGACCCATCCCACTTCTCATAAGCCACACCAATTATATAATCCACCCACTCCATCCCCTGTATTCCACTTGCTTACACTCAGTGTCAGGAGTATACAGCTCAGCATCACAGGACAGAGTATATAGCCCCAGCATCACAGGACAGAGTATATAGCTCAGCCTCACAGATCATGGTATATAGCATGTCTCACAAAGCCTGATATATAGCATGTCTCACAAAGCCTGGCATATAGCATTTCTCACACACCCTGGCATATAGCATTTCTCACAAAGCCTGGCATATAGCATTTCTCAAAAAGCCTGGCATATAGCATTTCTCACAAAGCCTGGAATATAGCATTTCTCACAAAGCCTGGCATATAGCATTTTTCACAAAGCCTGGCATATAAAAATTTTCACAAAGCCTGGCATATAACATTTCTCACACAGCCTGGCATATAACATTTCTCACACAGCCTGGCATATAGCATTTCTCACAAAGCCTGGTATATAACATTTCCCACAAACCTGGCATATAGCATTTCTCACAAAGCCTGGCATATAGCATTTCTCACAAAGCCTGGTATATAGCATTTATCACAAAGCCTGGTATATAACATTACTCACAAAGCCTGGCATATAGCATTTCTAACAAAGCCTGGCATATAGCATTTCTCAGAGAGAATGCTGGCAGCGGATGGGAATTGGGTGCTGATATAAGGTGACTCTGATATGATGGTGGTAAAATCAGCAGTCAGCATCCCCCAATATTTCAGAGTCACCTTATAGCAGCGCCAGTGGTGTGAATGAGCCCCTCCTGCAGCAATGCCACTGATCAGCAACCCTTCTTATAAAGTGATACCAACATTGGAATTTTGGAGTGAGTCCCTTAATAATAGCAGCAACCCCCCCCCCCCCTTAGAGACCCCATTAGCTCTGAGTGAGTCCTTATATGTATCAGCATCTCCCCCCCCCCCCAATGAAGACCTCCATTAGTGAGAAAAAAAAACCTTACCTTCCTGGAGTGCAGTGTGAGCAGCATTAGCCTAGTGCTGCATTGACAGGGCCCAAGGGAAAGGGGGACCAGAATGGGACCAAACTAATTGCCATTGCACCATTAGCCCTGCTGGAGCCGCGGAAAGGGGATGCATGCTGCTGGTGGGAGAGAGTGCAGTTGCCGATTGGCACATTGAGGTGGGGGGACGGAGGCAGCCCCCCAACCAGTGCCAGCACCCCATCAGCACCTGCAGCCCCCACTGAATCTGTTCTCTCCGCTCTCCAGAGTCCCGCCGCTCCACTCCACTCCTGTTGCAATGCTGAGTGCACTGCGCACACTCCTCCATGTGTTAGCAGCCAAAAACACCTTCAAGTTCCCCCGCTCTGAGTCCCATAGCTGTGCAGTGTGTGCAGTGCACTCAGCATTGCAACAGGAGTGGAGTGGAGCAGCGAGACTCGGGTTAGCTGCTGGTGCTGGTGGGGTGCTGGCACTGGTGGGGGGCTGGCGCGGGGGCTGGGGCTGGAGGTATGATCAGCCACACTTACCTTCAATGGCGCCGCTCCTCTCTGACACCACCACGTGCACTACAGTCGACTCACCCCACTGTGGCCAGAAGCGATGTAAATGGTACTGTCCACGCCCACTGTCCTCTCCTCCGGTCCCCACTGCGCCAATCCCATGAGACACTACTAGGCATACTGACAAATCAAAGTGCAGTGGGAGTGTGTGCGGGTGCACAGCTTGCGCCCTGCACACGCCCTAAACTTGGGAAAATCAGCTTCATTGCCCCGATCTTGCCCGAGCCTGGACCGGTTCTGTGATGTTAGCGGACAGCGTTCTTCAGTCCATTGTTTGGGCTGAGGGCAAAATGAACTGCACACCTGTGATCCACAGAAAAAGTACAGCCAAACAAGCTTTAGCTGTACTTTTCCTTTAATGCCAGCACTGGACCTGTGACAGGCACTCATGAAAGCTATGCTACAGGCAATTTCCTTTATTGATAGATTGCTTTTCATTAATGGCAATGACAACAAGGGGTTATGGGCACATGTCAGAACAGCCTCAATTTACCCAGCAGTCAGCTTTAGCACCCAAACAGTATCCAGCGTATACCATGCCACAGGGCCCTGGAGAAGGGAATGTCTTGACTTTCAATAAAAGTTAGATCTTACTGAACTTGAGCAAAAGTATCTGAACCAGCTGTGCATACTAACCAATCAGTTTCTAAATGTATATTGTTCAGTTTTACTTTGAAAATAAAAGCTAGACGGTGATTGGTTGGCAGACACAGCTGTTCCCTATTCTGACTTCTCTAGTTTAGTCTAGTACATTCTCCTCATGGTCTTTTGACTCACTGCACAAGGTACTCTGATATGACCCTGCATGATCAGTACAGATACTCAGGCAATGATGAAGGGTCCATTCTCCAGACTTTTCTACTACTAGCTATGCAGTAAAAATACCTCTAAACTCCCCTTATGAAATGGCTGAACTGGCATTCCCCCTTAGAAAAGAACTTTGTACAAGCACTCCATTATGTGATGCATAGAACAAGTTCTATGCACCACATAGTGGAGTGTAGTTTATTTAGGCAAGCCATACATGGCATTGGTACCAGCCAATGTGTTTACTGAAGAGAGATGAGTGCAGTTTATAGACCTGTTTATTTGCAGTGTAGATGCTAAGCAGTTCAATGAACTGCAGCTTTCTGCATAACATGCATCGGAGTGTTAAGATTATGTAAAAAAACGTGAAAAAAACACGCTAAAAAATTCTAAAAATGGTATATGCAGCAAACCTCCTGTGAGACATATGCACAGTTAGTAAATATAAGAAATATAAAGATTGCGCTATTCAATCATGTGAAAACCACATAAGATGATTCGTATAGTCCACAAATAATGTGACATCAAGTGAAAATAGGTTAATGAAAATCAGTTCACAAGTAATGTGAAAATTACTCTTGATAACGATTTCCACCATCCACCACAAAGTGATTTAATTATGAGTGCCTCCACCAACAGCTGAAAGACTCGCTTACTAGCTCCAATTGATCCCTCATTACAAGGGATCGTTAGTGCTTGTGGCTTTAGCCCAGCCAAGGCCTTTCTCCAGGTCCAGATGGTCTCCCACCAAATTCACCCCTTGGTGCCGTGTAGAATATGATGATATCTCAAAAGAACAAAGTGCTTCACATAGTGTAAAATCCTTGTAAATTTATTTAAATAAAAGTAATGCACTTACAGCTGCCACTGAAACAAAGCACCTTAGAGATGTGTCGGCCGCCACACAAAACGACCCATTCTCTAGGGTACGTATTGGATTAGTGATGTCAGCACGTTGCTCCAGCCTACGCGTTTCATCATAAGATTATGTTGCCCCCCCTGGACGTTATTCATATATATATATATATATATATATATATATATATATATATATAGTTTGCAATGATATAGTTACATAGTTAAAGTCAATCCAGTTCAACCAACAGAAAAGAAAGAAGAAAAAAACAACACACTCAAATAGAAAACCTCCATATACACTAGCCAATACCCACAGTTGATCCAGAGAAAGCCAAACATTCCAATAAAGCATGATCCAATTTGCTCCAGCCTGAAGGGCCTTATAGTTTCACCTATTGACCAAATCAGCTTACGCATACCACTTTGCATATTTAAACGTGGCTATTAGCTGCTTAACTATCAATGAGGATAATGTGAATTCAATGAGAGTCTTCCATCTGCTTAAGAAACATTTACTTAAAGTCCAATTAATTGCTATACATAAGAACTTTAAAATCTTATTGATATCTGTTATAGTCTTTGTTGAAGAAGAAGTCTATGCTTTCGAGATAGCCTTGTTTATAGATAGCAGATATATGTGATTCCACTGATACATCCCTTGTGCTAGCACACCAGTTTCATAGCCGAATATTAATAAGATATGATCTTTCAGTATGGTCTTAATAGTCATATCAAAGATATACCTGTAGTTTACAACCTGATCCCAGAAAGTGAAAAGTAAAAATCAGTGCCTACATTTCATCTTGAGCTACTGGAGTCTGCATAGAACAGAATTTTCATGTTACAGAAGCTAGCTGAGGCTTGTACAATTTGAGAAGAAGCATAACACTCTACTTGCTGGCTTATAAAAGTAACTTGGCTTTAGAAAAAAAAATGAATTTAAATAATTGTATTTTTCTAGTCTTGACCATAATAAATAAAGCAGCTATTCTCAACCAGGGTTCCATGCAACCATAGGGTTCCTCCATAGCTTTGGCCAAGTAACCTTCCTTTTGATGGTGCTTGCATAGTTCCTGGGCTAACACAATTTCGCAAAGCCACCTGCATGACACCAATGATCTTTTTAGCTGTCTGTGAGGGTGGAATTCTGACTACCACTGTAAAGGGCTATTCTTGCCAATGGCCTCCAAAATAAGGGGCACCCTTTCCACTGGTCACCGATAAATTGGTTTTAGCTGGGACTTCCCAGGTACTGAAAATTATTTGCAGGATTCCTCTGGAGTAAAAGGTTTTAAAAAGCTGAAATAAGGAAAGAATTGTTGTATACAACTATTCCACAATACATTCTCTACATTCTTATCATTGCAAACATATTATTTGACTTTTGAAGTTTGAAAACGAAATGACAATTGTTGGCATGGAGCGATGGCACTTTTGACTGCCCTACAAAGGCAGCAATTTGGGGACTGAAATTCGTTTGGGCACTTGAGCAATTCATGTAGGTAAGCTAAAGGGTTTGTTGAACAGAAAGCTAAAATAAGAGCAAGAATTTGATGTCTTCCCACACATGCTGCTTCTACCTTCACTATTACTCTGATTGCAAAAACTGTAATCAATAAGTGGCAGACTGAGAGAGATACTGCTACAAGGTCCCTACTGTGAGGACGAGCACAAAAGCAGTACACATTCTGTTATGAGCTACTGGACAAGAATCAGCTGCTGAGAATCAATAGTGACTCTGATCATGTATATTGGATGGAGTGAGGCTTTCAAAGTGTTTACAGATTTCAGAACTCTGCTGGATGAAAATGATGCTGATTCTCAGAAATGTTCATGACTGCTAAGTGTTTAAAGATGCAGTCCAGTTCTGGCATGAAGTGGTTGTAATGTCATTATATTTCCTGGCAGGTACCGCATATACTCCAGTATAAGCCGACCCGAATATAAGCCGAGGCACCTAATTTTACCACAAAAAAAACTGTGAAAACGTATTGACTCGAGTATAAGCCTAGGATGAGAAATGTGCAGCTACTGTAAGTGTAAAAGAGGGTCAACAATGCCCATTTGCAGCCTCACTGTGCCCATTTGCATGCCTCACTATGCCCATTTGCAGCCATAGGTCCCCCGAACTTCAAACGTGATAGTTAAGGGTTCCTAGATGCCCCCTAGCTGCGGCCAAAATTTAGGGTCTCTGGACCCAAAGGCTCCTGAAATCACATTGCTGCAGATAGACACAGTTGACCAACTTTGGGGCCCTGTATCTCGGGGGCCACTTGGAACCCCCAATGGATATGTTGTAGTGCTAGTTCCACTGAGTTTGCACACCAAATTTGGGGTTCCTAGCACCATGTGGCCCTGAGATACGAGGCCCCAAAGTCGGGTTTTGAAAATGTCATTCTCTGCTGCAGAAAAGTGCTTGACTCCAGCATAAGCCGAGGGGGGGCACTTTCAGCACAAAAAAATGTGCTGAAAAACTCGGCTTATACTCGAGTATATACGGTAATAGGGAGAGGAGAATCATGAGTTCTAAAATGTATTATGGAAAGAAAGGTATCATTGACAAGCATGGCTGACGCGATTTCTTCCTAGGGTATCCAGCATCAAAGTTAAAGCCACAAATGTTGATTTTAAATCTGATCTCCAGGTAGATACAAAATGAATGAATCTCTGTACTTATTACCATATTATAAGATCATTTTTTTTTCAAATGTAAGGAGTACCTGAATTGACTTGGTATCATCCTCTGTCAGTCTCTTTACAACAAAGCCTTGATTGTAAAGGTCTATTCACACCAGGTGCAATGGGACTGCGGTTGACAGCTATTCCCGCGCAGTCCCAAAACAAGACAAGGCAAAATGCGTTGTCTCCTATGTGCCCAGGTTAACATCACTACATTGCGGCAGTGTGTGGGTGGTGTGTGATGAAAAAAGTACAGCAGGCCATTCTTTTTTTCAGCACAGCACAATGGGAAGCAATCCACTGCTTCACACTACAAGGTGGCTGAAACAGCCTAATGAAATGTCACTATGTGACATTCCATTAAAGTTAGCTAAAAAAAAGTGAACAGCCTGATGCAACACAATCGTCACTTTGGCACTGCCGCAATCCCACTGCACCGGATCACACATCAACCACTGGGTTACAACACATTAGCCCTAATTTAATTAAGTAAGAATATGAAGAGCAAAAAGCCAATCTATTGCTAACATGAAGCATGCTGATAGGAGGAGATAACAGAGTGACAGAGAGATGAGCCTATCAGTCTATTATTTTTAATTCCACTCTCCAATTACAGGAGAGGAGGGGGACAAGACCTTACTTGATTGCCACCCTGCATGGAAGGGAATTGTTGCTTGGCAAAGCTGTTTAAATTACAGAATTGTAGTAGTAAAAGAGAAATTCCAAAGACAGAACAATGTCACTATCCAAAAAAAAAACTAACAAAAAACAGTGGGTGCCTGAGTTCTTCAGATTCCAACTATAAATAAATGTTAGAAAAAAAAATGGCTGGCTTGTCCTTTTATTGGAAGCATGTGCTGAGATAAATAGGAGGCTGCCATTGCTGCCATACTTTTAAAAAACATTCTAGTTTCCTAGCTGTCATACTGATTGTCTCATTTCACTACTCTTTTCTGACCTGGAGTAAGTTTTCATTTTTCTGCAAATACATTCAGAATCCTTCAATGGCATACGTGTTCTGGGAAAATAAGTCATAAAATGCCAAAGCCCTTAGATCAAGACAACAGCCAGATAACTAATTAAATGAAAATGTAAAGAAAATGACTGCTTTTACACTTCTCTAAGCATAGTTTCCCTTTAAGTTTAATATTTCTACACTTGCATTTCATAGGGGAACTAGTTTTCTCTGCAAATAGAATGATTGGTTGCAGTTTCAGATACCAGTAATGTTTGTTTTCTGCTTTGCAAGTAAATAATTATGTTTGGTTCTGATCAGAATTATTCTCAGGAATCTTACCTTGGGTTGAAGCCTCTGTGAATTGAGTTAATTAAATGGTTGACTCTCGCTGCCTCTTTCCCACTGCTAGAATGTTAGTAACAAAGGGAAAACCTGCCATATGGCTTTGACCTCTGGCCATGGTGCTGAAATGTAGTCCCAGTTCTCTTAGCTTACTCTTATTCATTCATTCCATTCATGCAGGAAAAGGTGAGAGGAAACAGAATACAATCACTTTGTTCATGTATTTTCTTACCAGTGTTTTCAGCATGCACTTGATCATTTCCACTACCTGTCTCCAATAATTAACTCCTGCACTGATGAATAAGGAGTGGAATGTACTTTTTCTTTTGAGGGTGTATGTCATAAAGGTCCATGCTTAGGAGGTTTTTGTGCCAACAAAAGCACAGTTGCTAGTGCAAATTGTAAGATCTTACAGCTTTAGGATCTCATGAATGTGGATTGAAAGCAAAGAAATGGATATGTGACTATTAGCTGGAGCAATTTGTGAGTAATAGTCCTGACTTGATTATTAGATCATCATTTTGCTGGTGCTTTAAGATAAGAACCTCTCTCAATCATCAAAAGCTAAATGGCAATCAGAATAGATTTAACATAACAAGGAGGTCACTAGCCCTCACTTGCTATGAGATACCAAACCATATTTTATGTCTGATGTATCATTAAAAGAGCTTTCAATTCTTGTTATTTTTTAAAAAACAAAAAATGCATCTGGGACCCAGTCTAAACAAGCTGGATCAATGTAGTAGATTGAAAGAACTGTTGCCCATGTCCTTTCCTAGTCTTCCTAAAATGATGCTATATATAGACTGCAATTATATACAGTATATGGAGTGCTCTTATAGACAGCATAGACTAATGGTCAGTGTTGGTCATCTTACTTTAAAAAAGTAATTAGTTAAGTTACAAATTACTTCTCCCAAAAAGTAATTGCGTTAGTAACTCAGTTACTACATTGGAAAAGTAATTAGTTACTCAGCACATAACTGTGACTTTTTTTATATTATATACGTGTAACTAAGGGGCGGGTCTAGTATTACTGTAAGCAAGGGGCGCATTTATTATTATTGTTATATATCGTGTAACCAAGGGGCTGCTCTATTATTACTCTAACCAAGGGGTAGATCTGATATAGCGTGTAAGCAAGGGGCGGGTCTATTATTATTATATTGTGTAAGGGGCGGATGGCTACAGAAGAGGGCGATATATAACAATAATAATAAATGT
Source organism: Lithobates sylvaticus (assembly GCA_028564925.1). Lineage (NCBI taxonomy): Eukaryota > Metazoa > Chordata > Amphibia > Anura > Ranidae > Lithobates > Lithobates sylvaticus. Next base: position 305,016,953 of record CM053027.1, on the reverse strand, counting down.
GCCCCATGGTTACAGTAATACTAGACCCGCCCCTTAGTTACACGATAGACGCAGAGTAGCATGAGCATCGGGAGCGTGCGGCATCACCTCGTGCAATTACAAGTTAACTGCGCCTGTGCTGTGTAGAGTTCACTCAGAGCTCTTTAGGTTCGGCAATTTTCGTAAGCTCTGTAGTCCTTCGTACTGCGCAAGCGCAGCGCCTGCACAGTACAGGGGGTCCTTATCCGGAGGGGGAACTTTTTCGTCAGGACACCGGAATTACACTACTGCCATCTAGTGGCGGTAGAAGTAATTGCGGTAATTCCGCTCAAGTAATGGGAACTGCGTTACCATGAGGGGAAAAGTATCAGTTAGATTACTCGTTACCCTCTAAAGTAACTGCGTTAAGTAACTTTATTTTAACTCAGTTACTTACATCACTGCTAATGTTACTAGATTATGGCTATCCTTACAAAAATGAAAATGTGTTTACTTTCGTATAAACTGGTAAGCTGCAAAAACAAATTTTTTGGGAGGATTTTAGCATAAACTGAATTTCCTGACTTTAACACAGACGCAAAGCTTCCTGGATAACATTAGCTGTTTACTGACTAGTTTCACTTGTGGCCATTAATCAATTTAAACAAATATAATTTATAGGCTAGAGTTATAAATCAGGGCTGTCATGCTAACATGAAAAGTGTGTGTATTGGAAGCATGTGCTTCCAACATGAAAGTGCTAAGTGCTAGTATGCTTAAATGTGTGTATTTAGGTATACAACGAAGGGTGGGTCCATTACTAGATGAGAGAAATTCCTGGCATTTACCCACCAGGCCTCTGATTTCCACATGGCTCCACCCCTAGTCATTATAGTACTAACTCCCCAATCACAGAAAGAACAGGTCACACAGGGAACACCTTTAGGGACCAAAACTCCCACACAAAAATTGAACCTTCGCTTTTTGGTACCCCCCCGGTGTCACATTTGGCACCTTTCAGGGGGAGGGGGTGCAGATACCTGTCTAAGACAGGTATTTGCACCCACTTCGGGGCATAGACTCCCACGGGAGTCTATGCCCCTTCCTGTCCCACCGTGATGTCTGCTGGAACACATACGGGTCACAGAGACAGCGCATGTGCAATAGGGAACCGGGAAATGAAGTCGCAACGGTTCACTTCCTGATTCCTTCACGAGAATGGCGCCGGCAGCAGCCGAGAGCCGAGCGATTGCTTGGCCTCGGCTGCTGACATCGTTGGACTCCAGGAAAGGTAAATGTCCATTTATTAAAAGTCAGAAGCTGCAGTATTTGTAGCTGCTGGCTTTTAATATATTTTTTTCAGGTGGACTTTAAAGACCTCCAAACAGCTACATAGGTGATTTTCAGTTGTGCAACTAAAATCTATAATACCCTACCTTGAAACACATTAAAGCAGTAGTAATTTCCCTGCAAGGCAATTTCATAATGTGCTAGTATGCATACTAGCACATTATGAGAGACTTACCTTAAAACAAAGCCCTCCAGCCCTGTCACCACTGAGAGGGCTTCCATCTTCACCCGGTCTTCATTCTAGGTTCATGGCCTCCGGCTACATGAGTGGCCGGAGGGACGATGACATCACTCCTGTGCATGCATGGGGGAGCTGCTGTTTATGGCACTCTGAAGGTCTGGCACGGTATGCCGGACCTTCAGAGCATATGCTACGGTGATGTCACCGGCTGCATGCAGTGGGAATATCTCCTAAACAGTGAAAGTTTAGGAGATATTCATAGTACCTAAAGATAAGTCTTACTGTAGGCTTACCTGTAGGTATAAGTGGCAAAACTGAGTTTACTACAACTTTACCCACTTGCTTACTGGGCACTTAAACCCCCTCCTATCCAGACCAATTTTCAGCTTTCAGCGCTGTCGCACTTTGAATGACAATTGCGCGGTCATACAACACTGTACCCAAATGACATTTTTATCATTTTTTTTTACCCCAAATAGAGCTTTCCTTTGGTGGTATTTGATCACCTCTGCTTTTTATTTTTTGTTAAAAAAATTTAAAAAGATCGAATTTAAAAAAATAAAAAAAAATGTATTTTGTTATACAAATTAAAAATGGGTAATTTTTGTCTGTCATTGATGTACGCTGATGAGGCGGCAGTGATGGGCACCGATAGGTGGCAGTGATGGGAACTGATGGGTGGCAGTGATGGGCAGTGATGGATTACACTGATAGGCAGCACTTTTAGGTGGCACTGATTGGCGGCACTTGTGGGCCTTGATAGGTGGCACTTGTGGGCATTGATAGGTGGCCCTTGTGGGCATTGATAGGTGGCACTTGTGGGCATTGACAGGTGGCACTTGTGGGCATTGACAGGTGGTATACGTGAGGCATAATTGCCTCTGACTTTTCGGGACCGATGTCCCTTTAAGATGAGCTGGTGATCGGCTTTTTTTTTCTCCTCCGCTGTCAGCGCGAGGAGAAAAAAAAAAAAACGATCACCGAGCTTTTGTTTTGATCATGTGATCAGCTGTCATTGGCTGACAGCTGATCACATGGTAAGGGGTCAGGACCCGCCCCTTACTCGAATCGATGATCACCCGTGCACAGGGGAGGCCGTCATATGACATCCTCCCGGGAATTGAGATCTGCACTGTGGCCGTCATTCGGCCATAGTGTGGATGTCAAGTGGTTAAGAGGAACTTAGTAATAACTTACTAAGAAGCTATGAATGAAAACCAATCTGCTTCTACCTTTCATTTTCAACTTAACTTAGCTGAACAAGATAAAGTAAGAAGCTCATTGGTTACCATGCACAGCTGCTCTGGATTCTGTCCACTCCAGTTTTAGTAAGTTCTCCCCATTGCATTATATTTCTAAAAGTTTATAGGAAATGTTCAGTTGCACTGCTATGCCAAAGTTTGCAGACAGTAGCACAATACTCCAAATCAGTTGCAAATTCATTTTTCTCTCTGTTGAATGAGCAACTGCGATTATTTTCATGTAGTTTCTTCTTTTCAGATGAATAAATATCTTATACATTTAAATGACATTAATGATTGCTTGATTGTGTGTGTTTTTTAGTCACGTGATCAAAGCTCTAGGTGAAATTTGCCTTTAAGTACCATAGTCATAATAAAATTGTACTGGAGGTCGAAACTGAGAGCTTTTTTTTCCCCTTTGTTTGAAATTACTTTTTAAATCGTTTAACTCTGCTATCAAACTAGCAACCCCTATGACATTAAGCAGATTTTAATCAAAGCACTGTCCCTGTTTGTGTCCATGCCCCTGGGAAGGGTCATGCAATATCTGTTTAAAAGACATCGATATTAAGATGGATTGGAATTCAGGTGTTGTAGGTCTATGGCAGTGCTTTTTCTTTGTAATTTGTTATTGACTGATATGGAAGCTGAAATCAATAATAATAGGAGGTATCAGGCACTCTGATGCCTACTGTGCAGTTTTTAGCTTCAGTGACAAATAACAAAATGTATTACCTTTGTTAGGAAAAGTATATATATTAATGCAAAAGATTTCTGGGCTCAGAACATGTTTGTCTGCATAGCATATACGAAGATTAGAATACTCCATGGGAGTTTAGTCTCGCTACTTTTATACTTTTATTTAGGGATGGGCCAAACAAGATTCGGTTCGCACCAGAACACTGCAAACAGGCAAAATGTTCTACATACAAACCCTATTAAAGTCTATGGGACACAAACATGAAAAATCAAAAGTGCTAATTTTAAAGGCCTATATGCAAGTTATTGCCATAAAAAGTGTACGGGGACCCGGGTACTGCCCCAGGGGACATGTATCAATGCAAGTATCAATGCAAAAGTTTTAAAAATTATAGTTTTTTCAAGAGCAGTGGTTTTAATAATGCTTAAAGTGAAACAATAAAAATTGAATATTCCTTCAAATATCGTGCCTGGGAGGGGTCCCCTTGTCACATGAACCCGCACACATGTCTGTCAAATCGCCCCCCCGAAGTTGGACTGAAGTGACGGTTTCAAACCCGCCCTCAGAGTGAACCTAGGCTTAAAGCAGGATTGTACACAGACATGAAATATCCCAATCTAAGGCCCCTTTCACACTGGGGCGGTCGGTGCGGCTGCGGTAAAATGCCACTATTTTTAGTGGCGCTTCACCGCCAATTTTGCGGCGCTATTCGGTCGCTAGCCGAGAAAGGGTTAAAGCTGCTTTGCCAGCGGTATAGCCACGCTGCCAGATTGATTTCAATGGGCAGGAGCGATGGAGGAGTGGTATACACACTGCTCCTTCACTGCTCCAAAGATGCTGCTAGCAGGACTTTTTTTACCGTCCTGCCAGCGCACCACTCCAGTGTGAAAGCACTCTGGGCTTTCACACTGGAGACACAGTAGCGTCTCTTTCAGCGTGCTTTGAAGGCACTATTTTTAGTGCTGTAGTGCCTGCAAAGCGCCCAGTGTGAAAGGGGTCTAAACCTGTTATGCATTAGTTATAAAATACATGAAATAAATTGAATCATTTTCTGCACAGCTAATTAGGCTTGCTTGACTGCAATCCTCAGTACATACAGTAGTAAGATGACTGCTAGAAGGGGAGACAATAGGGTTGACCTCTTCAGTGTGTTGCTGCTCCTTCTCTATTCAATTACAGAATAGGATGATCATTGACCTTGAACCTATTTTCCAATTATATCCAAAACAAAAGAAAAACAAACAAAAAATAAAATTACTACAACTAGTAAAGCCACTAAATGCTGTTCACGGGACACATAATATACCCTGGCTCTAAGGCGTCTGATAATGCCCATGTTCACCTCCAAATAGCAGTCTATATGTATAGAAGAAACCATACTCCACCAGAACTAGTCTTTAATAATGTGATGTGCATGTCAATTCTTGATTACATAGCCTTTAAAGCATTAAATGATTTATGAATGAGATCTGACACGTGAAACATGCTGAAGACTTTACAAGCTTTGTAAATTGTAGGTGTCCTATTTATTAAAACTTGGTCAGTTGGAGTAAAGTTTTTTTTTTATGTGTGTGCCTTGTAGCTGGAGTGTAGCAAACATTTTATGCCCATGCATAATCATGTTGTCAAATGAGAATAAACAAATAAACATTTGGCTAAAAAACAATTATTTTCAGAGCATCTTGGTTTTTAGAATTTTTAGTTTGTTATGTGCTTGTTTTGGAAAACATAATGTGCAGAGTAATGCAAAAACTAACACTGTCTAATGTATGATTTTTCAGTTAATTCTTGTTTGTTTTGACTGTTTTCTCTCCATTTGTAAATGCATGAAATGCCCTCTTGTGTTCCACATTTTTAACAGCCTCTTAGAATTTGATAAGCTAAGTCTGTTCCTGGATGACCAATTTACTGAGTAACCAAAAGATACACAGGAGTTGCCGCATAACAGATCATTGGAGTGCTCAATTTCTTGTGTCTTTTAGGGTATTACTATTACTATTAAACCTGGTAGACATAGCAGACTATAGGATGACTCAGTAGCTGAAGTTATTATTCCTAATAAAAGGCGGTTAAAACCTGCAGTAGTCAAGCTGTCAAGTACAATTGGTAATCAGATGTGGCTAATTTAGTAACTGCAAATTACTTTATGTGTCTGTGTACAACTATGCTTAACTATTCCTAGTCATTTTAAATTATAGAAAAATTAAACAGTGTCATTTATTTTTTGCATTTGCAAGGTCAGATGTAAATGAGCATGTCAGAAAAATTAAAAAGGAAACTACAAAGTAATCCTTTGGGCCAACTCTACCCTGATCTTTGAGGCCCCACTGCCCATTTACTCACCATTAGGGATGAGCTTCGAGTTTGAGTCAAACTCATGTTCGACTCGAACATTGTCTGTTTGCCTGTTCAGCGAACAACGAACAATTTGGATTGTTCGCGTCAAACTCGAAAAGCCGTGAGCACCCTGTAAAAGTCTATGGGAGAAATCTCAAGTGCTAATTTTAAAAGCCTATATGCAAGTTATTGTCATGAAAAGTGTTTGGGGAAAAAAAAAAAAAAAAAAGGTCCTGCCCCAGGGGACATGCATCAATGCAAATTATTTTTTTTTAAACGGCTGTTTTTTCAGGAGCAGTGATTTTAATAAAGCTTAAAGTAAACAATAAAAGTGTAATATTCCTTTAAATTTCGTACCTGGGGTGTCTATAGTATGCCTGTGAAGGGATTCATGTTTCCCGTGCTTAGAACTGTCCCTGCACAAAGTGTGATTTTTTCAGGAAAAAAAGCTTTTAAAATCACTCGCGGCTAATGAATTGCCAGCTCCCATAACACAGAGAACAGTCATTCATTGAAAGTCTTTTAAGGGGAACCCCGGCCAAAAAAAAAAAATGGCGTGGGGTCCCCCTTAAAATCCATACCAGACCCTTATCCGAGCACGCAACCTGGCAGGCCGCAGGAAAAGAGGGGGGACGAGAGCGCCCCCCCTCCTGAACCGTAGCAGGCCACATGCCCTCAACATTGGGAGGGTGCTTTGGGGGTCTTTGACCCCTCAAAGCACCATGTCCCCATGTTGATGGGGACAAGGGCCTCGTCCCCACAACCCTGGCCATTGGTTGTGGGGGTCTGCGGGCAGGGGGCTTATCGGAATCTGGAAGCCCCCTTTAACAAGGGGACCCCCAGATCACGGCCCCCCCTGTGTGAAATGGTAAGGGGGTACAAAAGTACCCCTACCATTTCACCAAAAAAGTGACAAGAATGTTAAAAATGACAGGAGACGGTCTTTGACAATTCCTTTATTAAAGTCTTCTTTCATCTTCTTTCTTCTGGTCTTCTTCTTTCTTCCTTTCTTCATCCTTCGGTTTCTTCATCTTCTTCTTCCATCTTCTTCCATCTTCTTCTTCCATCTTCTTCTTCCTCTGATCCGCTTCTTCCTGCTCTGGTCTTCTCGTCCAGCATCTTCTTCCATGGTGTCGGCGTCTCTTCTTGGGCTGCTCCGGGCAATGGGAGGCTCCCGTTGTGTGAGGCTTGCTGACAGCTCTTTTATAACAGAGGGCGGTTGACCCCACCCCCCTCTGAAGCACGGGGACGTCATGGGGACTTCCCTATGGCTTTCCCCATGACGTCAGAGGGGGGCGGGATGGAAGAAGATGGAAGAAGATGTCACTTTTTTGGTAAAATGGTAGGGGTACTTACCATTTCACACAGGGGGGGGCGGGATCTGGGGGTCCCCTTGTTAAAGGGGGTTTCCAGATTCCGATAAGCCCCCCGCCCGCAGACCCCCACAACCAATGGCCAGGGTTGTGGGGAAGAGGCCCTTGTCCCCATCAACATGGGGACATGGTGCTTTGAGGGGTCACAGACCCCCAAAGCACCCTCCCAATGTTGAGGGCATGTGGCCTGGTATGGTGCAGGAGGGGGGCGCTCTTGTCCCCCCTCTTTTCCTGCGGCCTGCCAGGTTGCATGCTCGGATAAGGGTCTGGTATGGATTTTGAGGGGGACCCCACGCCATTTAAAAAAAAAAAATTGTCCAGGGTTCCCCTTAAAATCCATCCCAGACCTGAAGGGTTTGGTATGGATATTTAGGGGGACACCCACGTCATTTTTTTTTTAATTTGAAGCGGGGTTCCCCTTAATATCCATAGCAGACCTGAAGGGCCTGGTAATTGAATTTGGGGGAACCCCCACGCTTTTTTTTTTTTTTTATCAATGACTTTTTTTTTTATCAATGACTTTCAATAAATGACTGTTCTCTGTGTTACGGGAGCCGGCAATTCATTCGCTTTTTTTCCTGCAAAAATTACACTTTGTGCAGGGACAGTTCTAAGCATGGGAAACATGCGCCCCTTCACAGGCATACTATAGACACCCCCCAGGTACAAATTTAAAGGAATATTACACTTTTGTTGTTTCACATTAAGCATTATTAAAATCACTGCTCCAGAAAAAACTGCAGTTTTTTAAAAAAATGTTTGCATTGATACATGTTCCCTGGGGCAGGACCCAGGTCCCCAAACACTTTTAATGACAATAACTTGCATATAAGCCTTTAAAATTAGCACTTTTGATTTTGAATGTTCGAGTCCCATAGACTTTAATAGGGTTCTAAAGTTCACACGAGCTTTAGGTTTGTTCGCAGGTTCTGGTGCGAACCAAAAAGGGGGGTGTTCGGCTCATCCCTACTCACCATGCTCAGATGCAGGAGCAGGCCCCTTTGACTCAATTTTACACAACTCCCTGGGTTCTTGGACATACCCAGGGAAGATAAGATCCTCAGCTTCCCTCTCTCAGCAGCTCAAATATCCCACACTTGATATAGGCAGAGATAGCTGGACAAATGACCTGAATCCAGGTGAGAGGCTCTCCACTGTCAGAACGGGCATGCAGGCAGCAAGGGAGTCTATAATATGCAGCTTCTCAAGAAGACCAAGCTGTTGTGGGGATCCATTCTTCAACTGTTACATGAGTACTGCCAGCAGGGAGGCCATATGTCCTTGCAGGTGTTACTAGTAAACTTTACTTTACTACTTAAAGTTAACCTGGACTTCACTGAGAGGAGCACTACAGTATCTATGAGGATAATTGTAAGAGGTTGTTCTTGTTCTAAACTGTTTTTCTGAAGTAGTGACTCTCATGCTGTGTACACATGATCGGCCATTCCGACAACAAAATCCTGGGATTTTTTTCCGACGGATGTTGGCTCAAGCTTGTCTTGCATACACATGGTCGCAAAAATGTTGTCGGAAATTCGGAAAAAAATGCTCCCATCAAACGTTTGTTGTCGGAAAATCCGAACGTGTGTATGCGGCATCAGACTCTATGGTGTTATAGAGCCTTATAGAGACTGTGCTATGCACCCACATGTTACCAGACTGAGCCACAAAGTTTGTGCAGATGTTATACTCTTTTTTTTTTATTACTCTGCAGTGTATATATAGGTGAACGAATACCGACAGCTTGTTCTTCTGCAATTAATGAGTTTATTAATCTAGGTGTAGTACAAAGTAATACGGAGCTTACACACTTTGCAGTGTAGCCTTAATCATGAGCTATGATTAAGACTACACTCAGAAATGAGAAAGCCCTGTATTGCTTTGTACTACACCTGGATTAATAAACTCATTCATTGTGGAAGATTGAGCTGCCAGCTTTCTTTCACCTATATGTTTGCTTGGGTGCTATGAGGACACTACAAGGCAGTGAAACGACTGCTTACTGCCTTGGGGAATTACAGCAGGTGTTTAATACTAAATTTATTTCAGTGTACTATATTTTAATTCAGTGTATACATACTCTTTGTCATTCTGACCCTATTTTGCATTCTCAATTCAAACTTTTTGCCTTATTAAACTGCAAGTTATAGTTACTCTCTGTTTGATCATTCAACTCCTTACACATTCTGTTAACAGTAATGTCACATCCTCTCACACTAGACTATAATAAAGATGTTCTCTTAAAGAAAAAAAAATTGCTTGATGTGAACTATACTATTATTAAAAAAACTTCTTTCTATTTTAGCCTGAAGGTGGACGATCATCAGTTTTCTACATTTTTCAGCCTATACAACTACCTTCTTTTTTTTTTTTTGCATGATTTTGTATTTGCTTTGATCCAGTCACACATTTTTTACTGTTTTTACTGTATGCTTCCCAGCCAGTATCCTCTATTAGTAGGAGAAAACCCCATAGAAATAAGTTTCACCCTATATTTTTTCCTACTGTAATGGTTCAGAGCAATCGTAAAAGCACAGTCAATTTTTCAATCCAGGTCAACTGAGAACTTGGAAAATTCATTACATGCCTCTTTTGACACTAAAGGATTTGTAATACTTTAGATCATCTGCTTTGACATTTTTTTGTACACATCACACCTTGCAACCTGTATACGTGCAAAGTATGTGCACTGCTGCCTTTTTTATTTGCACCCTTCCCTCCCTTAATTTTATATTTCTTTTTTTTGTTGAGGAACTCCCCGTCAAATGTTCAACTTGTTCTCAAATTATTTATAGTAATATAAGTAAAGAAACATATACATTTTATTATATTTTGTTTAAAAACCTGTTCTATGAGAAGCAGCACAAATAGTTAAAGCCTAACAAACATCAAAACCCTTCAGGTCTATATGGTCGATGTCCCCCACATTACAGCCTATTCAGAGACTAGCAGCATGCATGCACTGCCACTGACTAACTAATGTGCATATTGAGTGTATATGAATCTTCCAACACTGTGATTGGTTGAATAGTATGTCTTTAACAGGTAATATGATTTATTTTAAAATAAAGGCAAGCACGGGACAGGGAATTATAGCTTTTAAGTTATCATTTATGCCTGTAAAAGGTCAACACATTGGGAGCAACATGTTTACAACACTTTAGGGAATTAACTTTTTATTTTGCTATCATAACACACATGAGGGGTTATTTACTAAAGGCAAATCCACTTTGCACTACAAGTGCACTTGGAAGTGCAGTGTAGATATGAGGGGGACATGCAAGGAAAATAAAAAACAGCATTTTTGCTTGTACATGATTGGATGATAAAATCATCAGAGCTTCCACTCATTTCAGATCTACCCCTCAGATCTACAGCGACTGCAGTTCCAAGTGCACTTGCAGTGCAAAGTGGATTTGCCTTTTTCGTAAATAACCCCTATGGCCTTAATGGCAATATAAGTTAAGAATTCTATGCATTTTATGATATTCTGTTAAAAATTGTGAAGCATGCTGTGTATACAGTACATTTGTTCCAACGGTTCATTAAACATCAGAATCTTTGGAGAAAAGTATGGCCTAAGCTTTTTCACAGGAGTGCACTGAGCCACTCCAGTCTCTGGATGCATCCCGGCAATAATGTCAGGATCTACCCAGATGCCTGATTGGCAGCTGGTTCAGCCTTTCAGCATGATGCCTGAGTCAACCACTCCTGTCCCCTCTCCTGCCCGGTGCTCCAGTAAGCACTGGAGGTGTAAAGTGGTAATTGACAGTCACTGTTTTCTGCTGATAGTGTACCCTAGAACTGAGTAATCAGCCATCATATGGTCGCTCTGTTCTTGGGCTTAGAGTCACCAGGCAATAGCTGCAGCATCACACCTATGCTGCAGCCTTATGGATGATATGAACAGCTTGGTCAGAGCTGAGGCATCCAGTGGCTTTCAAAAACTTCTGCCTCACACTGCAGTCACTTATATAGGGTTCCACGTCTAGTGATTTCACACAGCATTTGATACAGTTTCCCATATATGGCCAATGTAAAAGTTCTACAGGCTTAGAAAATTAATTTTGTAAATGGCTAGAAAATTGGCTAAATTACCATATTCAGAGAGTATTAATTATTGATTCATACTCTGAATGGACTAAGGTTATTAGTGGAGTACCCTAAGGTTAAGTATTGGGACCTTTACTTTTTAACCTATTTGAAAACTATATACAGTATGGGATTAAAAGTACAATTTTGGTGTTTGCAGATAACACCAAGCTATGCAGTGGAATAACATCCTTACAGGATGTCTCCAATTTTCAAGCAAATCTGAATACGTTGTTAATTGGGCAGCTAGGTGGAAAATGAGGCTTCATGCTGATAAATGTAAAGTTATGCACTCAGGGCTAAAAACATGCATGCATCACGCATACTAGACGGAGTACAACAAAGGGAATCAATGGTCAAGAAGGATCTGTTTGTTCTGGCAGATCATAGCCAATAATAGCATACAATGTCATGCAATGTCAAGCTACAGCTTTTAAAGCAAGCAAAACACTTATAAAAGAGGTATAGACTCCAGACAGAGATACATCACTACCCCTGAACAAATCATTAGTAAATGAGTAAGACATCATCTGAAATATGCAGTTCGATTTTGCGCAGTAGTTCACTAAAATGATATTGGGGAACTGGAAAAAGTGCAGAGAAGGGAAATGAAGCTGATATGAGGCATGGGGGAGCTCAGCTATGAGGAATCATTAGCTGAACTGAATTTGTTTTCTCTTGAGAAATAATTAAAGGGGATATATTTTAAAGGTTATATTTTAAAATATAATGTTGACCATATACAATCCAACTGGCAATACATGATTAAAACAAACATTACATCAATAAACTTGACGCGTTTCATATCACCAGGTGCAGATTTTTGTATCTTTCATAAACTCATGTGTTTTCTCTAATTACTGCTAGATTGAATCCAGTGCTGCACCTCATTTTAGTTTATCGCTTATTTTTACTTTAACCACTTAAGCCCCGGACCATTTGGCTGCCCAAAGACCAGATCACTTTTCTTGATTCGGCACTGCGTCACTTTAACTGACAATTGCGCGGTCGTGCGATGTGGCTCCCAAACAAAATTGACGTCCTTTTTTCCCCACAAATAGAGCTTTCTTTTGGCGGTATTTGATCACCTCTGCAGTTTTTATATTTTGCGCTATAAACAAACAAATAGCGACAATTTTGAAAAAACATATTTTTTTTACTTTTTGCTATAATAAATATCCCCCAAAAATGGTGTAGAGTTATTACTTTAAGGTCATCACAAAGGACAAGGGAGCAATTTTTAAGATTTAACCTTCACACATGGAAAGGTTTCTTCCCAGTACGCATTGTGAAAATGTGGAATAAACTTCCTCAAGAACTGATTTTGGCCAGCTCAGTAGATTGTTAATAAAAAAGCTAGACGCATTCCTAAATTAACAAAACATAAGTAGATATAAACATTTTTAATTAAATAAAGCACAGGACAAACTATGACAAACCAGTCAAATAATTAAACATTTGATAGGAATTTTAATCTTACTTAACTTCTTCCCGTGGATCCTCTGCCTCACGCTCTCGATCACCGAGAGAAAATAACGATCGTACAAGCCAAAACATCCCCGAGATGTTCCGATCCCAAGCAGGCAATATGGCGCCAACACGAGGCACCTCACGGACCCCAGGCCTGTCGCCTGGCTCTGTCCCTCAGCCCTCATCTGAAGCAAGTGGAATTGTCCTCATGCCCCAACAACAGCCGAGTCTACACGATCTCCGTTCGATAGCGGCAGACATCAAGGAGACCCTTACTGCTGCCCTCACGGCGGCGATCTCGGACCTCAGGGTTGACATCCAGTCGATCGCAAGCAGGGTGCACGATGTAGAAAAAACTACTACGACCCACACGGCAGTTCTGCGTCGCTCATGCCAAGTCCTTGACTCGCACACCCTGCAGCTACGAGACCTCAACCGTCACGTAGAAGATTTGGAGAACCGCGGGAGACGCCATAACCTCCGCATCAGAGGACTACCTGAAACGATCGATAACGATCATCTACGACAAGAGGTTACTATCCTCTTCAATGGCCTCCTGAACAGACCACCAACTACAGTGATCAGCATGGATCGTATCCACCGTGCCCTCCGCCCAAGGGGGAAAGATTCCGATCCCCCTCGTGACGTGGTGTGCTGTCTGCCCGACTTTCAGTTGAAGGAAGAGATCCTCCGCAGAGCCCGCGCTACAGAACGGCTAACGCATAACGAAGCTATCATTCACCTCTTCCAGGACCTCTCCAACATCACTCTTCAACGCCGTAGGGAACTACGCCCGGTCCTGGAAGTGCTCCGTGCGAAGGCTATCCCATACAGGTGGAGGTTCCCCTTCGGCCTCTCTGCCTCCTCGTCTGGACGCACAGCTCTCCTCCGAGTGCCCGAAGACCTCCGCCACTTCTGCGCGGTACTGGAGATTCCATTCACCGATGCACCTGACTGGTACGCTGAGTACCGACCGCCAGCCACTAGGAGACCTGCACCGGAGGATGACTTCATGGAGACGCAAGACACCAGATCGAGACGACGGCGCTCGCCTTCGGTTCAACGGTCGGCTCTTTCAGCCTCGGGTCGGGATCCGGAAAATAGCCCAACCATCTCTCCGCACCATAGAAGAACTCGCCGGGACCACTAGTCCTTCCCGTCGGATGGTCTGATGCACCTGATGATCCAGATAAGTAGCTCAAGTTCTGCCCCCCGTACGACACGGCCGACCTTCCTTAATCCAGGGACATGCTTATCCCTCAGAGCCCGCACCCGAGATAATTCCCCTTTCATCCTAGTACCCTGGACGGAACAAGCAACTTTTCCGGCAATAGGTTTCTGTAACCCTTGTATGCCCCTTCTCAGGAATAGGCCTTCCCTAACTCTCCTAGGTCCATAAGGTTAACTTTTCACATATATGGCCTACGGTTATTTGCAGGATCCCATCCGCCATTTTATGTCACCTCACGCCATTAGCCATCCACTGCTATGGACGGACACGAGGCACCAGGGCCACTATACATGCAGGATGTGGGACTCTGCTAGTCTGTAAAGCATGTCTAACTGTCTCCTGTCTCGCGGGCTGATTTTTTTTTTTTTTTTTTTTTTTTGTTTTTATTTATTTTTTCCCCCACGTACATCCGTGGGTACTGTATGGACCCTTTTTTTTTTTTTTTTTGTTTTGTTTGAACCACTAAACTTTAACAGGTATCCCGATTGTACTCATGTATATTATCATATGCTCTATGCATCTCCTATAGCACTCTAACTATATGTATCTCATTACTTGTTCTGACTGTGGAGAGGGATGTGTGCCATTATAAGGATATACCCGATCACTGTGCGATTGATTGAGATCGCTCGCACTCACGGTGCCTCCTCCACCACCCGTAGCGACTGCTGCTTGACAAACGACCCCTTGTGCCTACACCTGAAGTTGCCCGTTTACTGCAGAATGTATCCTGAATACCCCATTACGCTACGGGTCCCTTTCCCACATCCTCCCCAGGTGCCGGTACCACACTCCAAATTAATGGCAGCTGAATTATTATCCCATCCCATCAGGGTTAGCGTCTGAATAACATGCTAACGTACTCACACCCTCTCCACAGTCATATATGTGTACCCCATGATGCCTATGTTCTCATCCTAACAGAACTATTGCTGTCATACCATTATCTATATGTACACCTGTACAGCCTTGTCATCTTTACACTACCACAGCCCCTTGAGTGTCGCACATGCACTGACCCATCTATTTGCTTGCGGAGCAACAAACAGGGAGAATTCCTCGCACACCCGGGAACGTGGCTCTGGACACCCGGGGCATGGGGGTCATTCCTCACTTATTGTAACTTTCATCTTGAGCCTGCCTATAGTCCTAGGGACCACGGTGTCTCCTACAGGAATAGCCTCACGCCCCCACAGGCAATGACCATACCCTTGCTCCCCCCAGAAGGACTTGCTCAATGCACACTCTCCTACCATCACCCTCTCCTAGTGTGCATGTGTGACACTCCACGGGTTTACTGGCTAGTTGTTACCCCTTAAGATTAGTGCCTAATATTGACATGAGCTACTACTGAATGACTTTAGCTCTTTAGGTGTCACCTATCCTCTTGTACAGGTACTTCGTACAGTTTTAACCTTGTGGTTCCCCTCCTTGTATCCTGTCCGGAGGGCACTGCTGCAACAGGAGGGCAAGTACCATTCATTACATTTATTTTTCCCGCGCAGACGTATGCTTCCCTTCAGACACACAACTTCTGACATTCACCCATGCCCTCTGGCCCCTCAGGTCTGAATGCCCTCCGGATGACAATCGAACCTGCACGTCATCACACTGCCATGCTATAGACCATTCCCGTATCTGCCCCTAAATCGTATTAGGAGCACTGGCTCACAAGCCATGTTGCTGGGATACCGCAAACTTCAAACCTACATATCTTATCACACTACGGAACCCTCCGTCCCTGATCGGGTCTTCTAAGTCTGTTGATAACCCTATACTATATTAGACTTTAGCCCTCTCCTTCCCCCCTCCTGTTAAAAATGGTAGGTCCGCCCACGTTTTCAGGACTCCCGACTATACCGTTTTTAAGCACATGTAACCCCTATGCAATTCTTTTACTACTTTCCCCTACACTCTTAGATGGTCTCCATACATTCACTTATCTGAGCGACTCACAGGGCCTCCTGCCCTCTCATTACACTGTCCATTTACTGTCCCAAGCAAGCTCATCCACCGCTGGTACTCCACACCCCCCCTCGAATTCGCTCCACCTGCAACTGTTCCCTACTTACCCTGAGGACGTTCCACCTCCCAAACCTACCCCTACCCACCTACTTTATCCTCCTCAGTTTCATGATTCTATCGAGTCTCTCCGTCTAGCACGCTATATTTCTGGTACAACTCGCCACACTCTCTACCGCTTTCGTCCAACCCCCACTCAGTGTCCACAAGACTATACTCTATTATTGCTCCTTCTATTCCCGGCCACTGTACCACTTCGGATATATTAGGAGACATCTCGCTTGTCTCCTCGGGCCTACAGGCTGGTCCTTGGGCCCTTCCGAATTTTCTCACCACCCCACTCCCCCGACGACCCATTCCGACTTCCCTCTACCATCCCCTTTGGGGCCCTCACCCCTATTTACGCGACCCACCCTGCCCCCCCGAACCCCAGTGAATCTCCTAATGTGCCTCGCGGACTGATATAGTAGTTCTCAGACTTAGTCTCAGGCTCAGTCACTTTACTTCTGCTCATTCTACTTACACACCGTTCTTATAGGCCCACTGCATCGGAAACTTCCTGTATAAGATGTCCTATCACAATAGGTCCCGCGACATGATAGACACTACCGTGGTCTCTCTCAACACGCGCGGACTTAACACCCCTGAGAAACGATCCCGTGTCTTGCACTCCCTACACAAAAATAGGGCAAAATTTAACCCTACCATTTCACAACAATGTGAAAGCCACTTTTCAAGTGGGGATGCTCATACTGGGAGTTTTCACCCCATGTTCATCTCGGACCACCACCCCATTTCCATGACTTTAGTATTTGCCAGTACGCATTGTGAAAATACAGTGGAATAAACTTCCTCAAGAACTGATTTGGGCATCTCCCCAATGGTATTGTGGGAAGCTCACAAAAGTACGATACGAGGAGAACTCATGGCAATCTCAGCTAAACGAAAAAGGGATAGACAAGCACAGATCACAAAATTAACTAACACCATCCAGACATTGGAAAGGGCACACAAAAATTCCCTCGCCCTGGATGCCCTCCCGGAATTACTCCAAGCTCGCAGTGAACTATTGGATACTCTCAATATACAAATTAAAAACACTCAAAAAACATTTTATGAATTTGGCAATAAATCGGGAAGATTCCTGGCGAGGGCACTTAGGGCGAAGAAAGCTTCCTCCACTATTCATTCTATAACGAACTCTCAAGGACATAAAATTGCGGCCAACGACCAAATTGCCCGACAATTCGTACAATATTATACACAACTCTACAATTTACGCCCAACTGACTCTGTCACGAGAGACGCATCCCGACGTACATTCATCAGGGAATTTCTTGCTCAATACAGCCCACCTCCCCTATCTGACCTTGAATCTGCTGATTTAAACAACCCTATTTCTCCACTAGAAGTAGACGCAGTCCTCAAGCAACTGAAACCCGGTAAAAGCCCTGGCCCAGATGGACTGACGTCGGCGTACTATCGGACTTTTATTGACATTAGTGACTAACTACCGACCAATCTCGCTTCTCAACGTCGACCTGAAAATATACTCCAAAATACTAGCCAATCGTCTCCTGCCTCTCTTACCCAAACTCGTATCACTTGACCAAGTTGGTTTTATACCCGGAAGGGAGGCAAGAGACAACACAACCAAGGCTATCAACATTCACCACTGGCTGTCCTTGTCCAATCAACAGGGCTTTCTCCTTTCCTTGGATGCGGAGAAGGCGTTTGACAGAGTGGCCTGGGACTATATGGAAGAAGCTCTCCAAATGCTAGGGATACGAGACCGTATGCTTCAATTTATAATGGCTCTCTATGCATCCCCGACCGCACAAGTTAGAGTCAACGGCCACCTGGCGTGACAATACTGAATGACACATACAAACTCTCTGCCTTCGCAGACGACATCCTCTTATTCCTCACAGACCCTCACATCACCCTACCCAACTTACTCAATGACTTTCGTACATTTCACTCTCTCTCGAATCTCCAAATAAACTTCTCGAAATCGGAGGCTTTGAACGTTTCCCTACCTCTTGACACTCTGGCGCTATGTCAAGCAAACTACCCTTTCACTTGGAAGCGTGACGCCATTACATATCTAGGCATTTCTCTTCCCTCCCGATTGTCTGATCTGTATATCAAAAATGATCTCATGACAAACCAAAATTGAAAGGTGGGATAGGTCCCCTGATATTCTCAGTCAATTCCCATAATTTGCTGGTAAAACATTATGCATTTCTAGAAGGGTCCGCTCACGCCCATTTTTCCCCACTGGCCTGTCAAACTTATTTCTTGACCTTACATTTGATAGGAATTTTAATCTTACTTAACTATCAATCTTTTAAGAACAACATACAATAATGTGTATGTTGACAAAAGAAAGAACATGCAAATTGCATTTTTGTAAAATATAGATATAAAACGTAATCATGGGTATTCAAACACCTTAAATGAATTCCTCATTACACTTTTGTTTCTTCTTTTTTTACAATCTACAAGTTGGGCAGTAAGTGTGTGTGTTTAATGATTTCATTTTTTTGCAATTCACACATGTACTGCTCTTGTGTTGCCGGCAGGGTGGGCAGATCTGACTGGTATCCATATGACCTCATGTAGAGGAGATTTAAGGTGCATCAAATTGACCCTCAACAAAATATGAGGGTTAAGGTTCTAAAAACCTTGTTTCTATGTATAGATTTTAATTGTATATGAACAAAGGAGCAGCCATGTTTTCTCTTTACCCACATACAGTAGGGTCTTCTTACTGGTTTGCAATGCTGCAAAATAGTTGTGGTTTACTGCTCCTTCTCACTATAAAAAGTCTGTAAGTCAGCTGACCCACTATGGTTACGCTACTAAAATAAAAGAGCATGTTCTATAATAACATGTAGTTAAGTTGAATTTGAATACCCAGAAATTTGCAAGAGAAAATAAAAATGAGAAGTTCCCTAAGATATTATTTTAACACAAACATGACAATAATATGTTAAATATGTGTTCATTAAAAATGTACTATTCCAAGTTGCTTCCACTGGAATTGTTAATGCTGCTAATTAGTGAGCTCAGACATCTCATTTGTATTACACAAAGCATAGCATACAGCTGAAACACTTTCCCACAAACCTTCACTAGTAAAATGACAATTAGAGAATTAACATGCTTTGAGAGATGCTATTGATGCAAAGAAACCCTTTTAAATTACTTTGTCCATATGAGTGATTAATGGTTTAGCTAGGTTACTTTCAGCACCTTTCATAGTTCCGAGAAAAGATCCTCCTATAGATAAATAATTTACTGTAATGTAACATTTTCTTTGGTGGCTTCATCAATGATTTCTCCTAAATATATTTAGTTCAAAGATGTCATTTAAAGTTTAAAAGTGCTAAGCAAACTAGTCGTTATAATTGGCTTGTCAAATTCCAATAAATTATATTTTGCAAAATGAATCAAGAGTGATAACTAAGATATTTATTTTATTGAGTGATTTTTTACAACATTTCACTAATTAGATTTAAATATTTAAATGAAAAAAAGAATATAAAAAGTAATAAAAAAAGTAATAAAAAGAGAGCATCACTGGAATAAGTAATCAATGGACTAAAAATGCAGTGACATAACAACATCTGTACTCCATTGAGTGCTGTGGTGGTAGAACTTTTAAACAGATCTGTAAATGGATGATGTGGCTGTGTACACCAAATTCAAAAGATAACAGAATGTAGTTTAAGGTTGAAGAGAATCATGTTTCTTGTTACACCCTAAATTTTTGTGTAACATGAAACATGAGCATTGTCACAAAGGTGGATTTTATCAGCAGGGACTGGACAATCTTTGATCAGTCTGTGGCCATCCCTGCTTGACAGTAGTCGAATGTTTGATCAACTTCTTTCGAGGCACCATGCTGGAAAACCTTTGTCGATCAGTGGCTGCTGCCAATCAAGGGCTGCAGATGTCTTTGTACTTTAGGTTCTGTAAATGCCTAGTGAACACATACATATTTCTAATATTCATTACAAAGTGAACGAGAATAAAGGAAAGCAGTCAAAATTGGGCTTATTCATGGATTTGAATGTTCTGTATTAAAGTAATAATACATATATATAGGTGAACAGGTTTACCCACTCATGGACTGTGAGGTTGCAATTATCATGGGCAATGGGGCCATGGGCAACCAGGTAGGTCCTGTGGATAGTGATGAGCCCCCAAGCGATCCGATATAATAGTAGTGGTAGCTTTTTTGTTGCATGATCTACAGGAGGCCTCCTGGTGCTAAATCTTGCTTATGAATCACCACTAGGGAGTGGTGATCTTGCCCCCACACATATAATTTGTTAATATGTAAGTATATAAGGACATGACAATTATCAAGGTGGAAGTCAATTTTATCAGGAACAGTCATACACACTCTACAACTGCTCACTAGCTGTGGGTTATATAAAATGGGATCAGAAAAATCATCAACAAAATAACTATATTCTTTAGAACTTAATATGGTTTTCACTTCTTACCGACAAATGTCTTCAGTTTCCAGGAAACCATTTTTGACTGATCATGCCAGTTGATATGCCACCTTAAAAAAATGTGTGAGCATAACATGTGGTAGTAAAGGATGATATTTTTTCCCAAATCATCTAAAAATGTATTAATTCTAAAAATAAATATTTTAGTTTTGGATAGAATATGATTGGATGAGTCAACAGCTGAATTTTAATATCTTCTCTACACTTCAGTGGTGAGATCTCTGTGCGATCCTAGCTTTGTGCTAACCCAAACTGAAGATTTGAGTGTTCTTGTGCTCCATAATATAAATTGAAGTGATTCTAATAGTTGTATTTTTTTTAAATAACAAACATGTTATACTCACCTAATCTGTGCAATGTTTTTTCACAGTGCAGCCCCACAGTCCTGGCTCCTCCTCTTGCCCCGCCTTTTGCTATGGGGGCACTCAAGCAGGCTCTCTCCTGAGCCTCGCTCCTCTGAATTAACATTGTCCATTCACACACAGAGCATGGCTTGGCCCCACTCTCTCCTCATTGACTTACTGGTTATGATTGACAGCAGAAGGAGCTAATAGCTACGGGTACTGTGTAAGGGGAGTGGCTGTACCCAAAGGTTTTTTACCTTATTGCATAGAATACAAACCTTCGGCCTTTAGAACCTCTTTAAATAAATGTTTACCATGGATATGGCAACCTGTTAATTATAGATCAAACCTTTAAAAAGAAAAGCACTACATGTACTTTTACTTCATCATGTGTGAATGTTTTTTTTTTTTATACATACTGTATATTTATGTTTTTATTCCATTGCAGTTTTATTATAGTCAGACCCTTGAAAGTAATATGTTGGCAGTAAATTTACAGAACCTGATTCTATAAAAAGACAGGGCCATCTGCTAAGGATAACAATCTTTTTCTAGCAATGATATAAAGGTC
Source organism: Lithobates sylvaticus (assembly GCA_028564925.1). Lineage (NCBI taxonomy): Eukaryota > Metazoa > Chordata > Amphibia > Anura > Ranidae > Lithobates > Lithobates sylvaticus. The sequence goes on along the minus strand of CM053027.1, from coordinate 304,995,554 downwards.
TAAACTATACAGGACAAGCAGGAGATCTAAATCGTATTTTACCTAAATACATTTCACAAAAGTACAGTTTGGAAACTGTGTTTTCTGTGCAGTAATTCCTGATTAAATTTAATATGTATTTTAGTACTATCTCAATTTGCTGAAGTGCTCTTTCTTGCTCTGTAAAATTTACCTCCAGATAACAGGCTAGAGAATGAAACTTTATGGCTAAGACCGTAAAGATTTTTTTTTGTTTATAGTTACTGAAAGCATCACATCATGTCATTGATTTTAAAGCTAAAATATGATGCAGCACTTATTTATTGATTAACAGCATTAGTTCATGTGGTTGGAGTTTTTACTGTCACTGCAGAATTTTCATGATACTCAGTAAAATAGGAAAGAATATTTTGTGAATATTCATATATTCTGTTTAAAGTAGTTATTTGTCTTGTTCCTTTACTAACTGGCAATTCTTTGTTTAATACGGTACTTAAAATAGTGACTAATAATTTGGTATACTATAAGCAGAGATTTTTCTCAAAGAGTAGGTGTAGGTACTCATAACCCCCTCACCAATCTCCTCATCCGGGGACAGCACCAAAGCAGCATCATTGCACTAAGAGCGGGAGGGCCTTAAAGGGGCATGGTTAAATAAAACTTGAGGCTACTCGCTGTATACATGGTGCACACATGCATCAGTCTTTGTACCCACACATTATGCTTTATTTTCTATGTCGCAAGCAAGAGTCTAACAGCAATACTCAGCAAAATTATTTTAAAATAAAATGTAGCTCCTCCATTTCATGTGCTTTTCAACGTTTCTTAAAATATAACTTTACAAAATTGTCAGTGACTACTTAGTAACCAGCAACTGTTGAGACAATAAACATTTTGATAGTAAATAATGTAGAAAAACAGCATTAAGAGTACAGTGGTCAGGAGTTTGTAATATACACCCCAGTGTACCAAATACAGTGGTCAAGAGTATGAAACATACAACAAAATGTATACAGTGCAGGGCTCAGTGGTATATAACTGACTGAGTGTAGAGCTCAGGACCACGTAATGGTCGGAATTCAGTCAGGGCTTAGGAGTATGCAATGCAGAGTGCAGGGCACCAAAATGCATATTGCACAGGGTGCAAGGCTCAGGAGTGAGTAACACAAGACAGTGTACAATCAAAAGTGACCTTCTACGCCAGTGCCCCCCCCCAATACAGAGGTCTTCCTCCAACCTCTTCATTACAGAGCTCTACCCCCGCCTCTCCAGTTCAGAGTTCTCTCCCCAGTCCCCTCTCCCCCCTCCATTTGCAATACAGAATGGCAAAGAGAGGGGTTGCTGTGGAAAGGCAGCTATTACTGAAGGAGAAGTCCTTAAGAATGGTAGAAGGGGGAGCCACTGACATATGGCTAGTATGGCATGGTATGGCATTATAAGTGTTCAGAGAGTCAGATGGTGTTGAAGGCCCCAACTCTGTTTAGAGATAGTTGTTCCGGTTTTACTTTGATGGCATCTTTCATGCCTCTTGTGAACTGGTTGCCCTCTCTGTCCAAACAGTGGACCTCACTTTCCTAGAAAGAATATTACCTTTGCGTAAACGATAGGTGGACTGCTATGAACCCTGACCTGTATAGTTCACTTTCTTATCTTGGGCTGGTGGCCAACGGTTTTTTGAACAGTTATTTTGTTTTCCCAGTGTACAGGTATTTGCATTTCTTTCTACACTGGATATATCAGATTATTTCACCTGTGTTTGGGGGTTGGGTCTTTTGGGTGTTTTAGAAAGTTGATGGTTTTCATGCCCAGCAACACACTGAATTCTTTCCAGCAGGACCAAAGAAAAAACTAAAATATATTTTGTTGAGAAGGGTTAAAACCCAAGGACAACAGGACCTCCTCATCCTTGCATATGCGTCTAAGGTACACAAAGTAAAGCCTAGTACACATGGGCCAAATGTCGGGTGGCATCGGCTGGTTCAATAGAAACCGTCCGACATTTGGCCCGTATGTACTGCAGTCAGTCTGACAGAAGGAGTCCAATGATGAGAAAACACTGCTCAAGGTGTTCTGCAAGTCTAGTGTTGCTTCCAAAGATGAGGTGCCTGCCCGGCTCGCCTCCGAGATAAACATGGAAAAATGGATGAATGGCTGCACACTCCAGAAGGATGCCAAAGATCTTTATTGTAGTAATCAACAAATAGCAGCATATACAGCACAGCGAGCACCAGGAGATAAAAATTTGAATGCGTTTCATGCAGATAACAGCATTTGATCATAACATCTATCAAAGGGGCATGAGCGATAAAGGTCTGCCGATGGGCTCCCGATCAACACTCTCAGCCTATGGCGCTGACCGAAGTGTTCTGGAGAGGGGGTCGTCCCCCTGTCAAAACACACTATAAGAGCAAGGGAGATCAATAGTTAGTACAGCGGCTCCTCCTGAGCTGTCAGGTTTTTTTTTGTTCATCCCTGCTACAACTAGTATGTACTAGGCTTTAGGGAACATCCATCAAATAGGGTTAAAGAATAAACTAAAGACATAACAAAAAGATTTCCTAATTTCCTACTCTAGCAAAAATAAACAAATTGGATGAAGTTAAGATTTACTTACTAAATTTTTCATTTTTCTCATTCAACCTTTGCCATCCATAACATATACCTTTCGGGAACCATTATTCAACCCTTACCATCCATAGCATGTTTCCTAAAGCAAGTACTATTTAACCTTCACCATCCTTAGTACATATCCCCCAGCAAGCAACATTTTATCTTCACCATTTTTAGCATGTACCCTCCTTAAGGTACCATTCAACCTTCACGATCCATAGTGGAGATTCACTCACCAGCATAGACTGTACCACCACAAAAGCACTTTTGTTTGAGTGAGTGGTCTTTAGAACCAAGAAATGTATCTATTTCTTGAATGACTTTATTGATTCTCATTGTTATCGCCCCAAGTGGAGCGCCTTCTTATTTCCACATACTTTTGAGAACATAGAACTTTTCTCACATCAAGATTTTTTGTTCACCAAGCCTTTTTTCTTAACCTAGAAGGGACCCACACATATGCTTTAAAGCTCGGAGTTAGCAAAGAGACAAATTCTCCATATAAATTTCTAGTTGCTGCCCAATAATAAACAATAACAAATAGTAGATTTACTATACATTAGTATATACTAGTATACTAAATAGTATATACTATATGCTATAAACTATATATAAGTTTTTTTATTTTTAATTTTATCTCCATATTTCTTCAGACTGCCTAAATTGCGTCCATTTGGTAATGGAATTGTCACAACCACCAGGCATAATATGTACAGTATATTTCTAAAGTTTAATCTAGTCAACAGAAATCCATATTTGGCCAAATTGATCTGCTAAATAAAAGTCAGGGAGAGTATCCTACCATTTAACCACAGAAAAAAAACATTATATTATGTCACAGATAGAATGTTAAACCAATGATCTGGCTTGCAACTAAGCCACCCTCAGAATTAAAGTGGTTCTAATGGTATAATTTATCATTTTCTTTCTTTAAAATAATAAATGCAACATACTTACCAGCTTTGGGCAATGGTTTTGCACTGAGCAGAGTCAATCTTCCTTTTTCAGGTGGATGCTTCTGGAACCTCCCCCTTGCCGAGTGCCCCAAGAGCAAGCGGCTCAGTCCCATACCTTGCTCTCTCCTCACTGGCTGACAGCAGTGGGCTCCCAATGACTCCCGCTGCTGTGTCTCAGCCAATAAGGAGGCCGAGACCTGGGGGAGCAGCTGCTCTCCTGTGCACATCACTGGATTGAGATCGGGCTTGGGTAAATATTTAAGGGGCTAAGGGGGGAGCTGCACACTGAATCTTTTTAACCTTCAGTGTACAGCATGGAATGCATTAAAGTAAAAAAAACCTTACCCTTTACCTCCACTATAATGCATTTCAGAGGAAACAATTTATAAATAGCTGCAGAAATATATACAATTTATAAATTGGGTGCATGCAATAATGCATGTATTGATGTATATGGCAGAAATGACATTATTTTGTAAAAAAAATCTTCAATGAGTTTTTTATTTTTTATTTATTTATTTTATAATGTGATGCAAGCAGCAGTGGCATTTACATGCAGCTCAAACAAGGTAAAAGTCATATTTTGATACAACTTTTGAACTGGCAATGTCATATGACTTTACTACAGCCAGTCATAGAAAAAGCCAGTCTTTGTGGCATGTTGCCTAATACTGTGTATTTAAAATTCTGTCTTTGAGACAATTGGGTGGACTTAACTACATACTGTATACCCCAAACTAAATGTTATGTCCTGACAGATGGACAGATTGTTAATCTCATATTGCCAGGGAGTATTTCTTCTGTGTTTATAATTCTGTGGGTTGAGGTCTAATTGAATTAATCATAACATCTTCTGTCATACACATGACAGAAGTGCTTTGCACTTATGGAGGAAATTAGACTGTTCATTCATGAAATGTGTAGATGATGTTTAATGTGGTTATTGCTAATACCAGAAATATACACTATGCATTTTTTACTTTAATAAACGGTACATTTCCAGAAAAGCTTGGTTAGTGTCAAATGTAATCATTTTTAAATCTAACAAGACTCATATGTTCTTTCCTTCTGTCCTGGAACCTGTTTACTTTTCTGTTCCATAAATGTAATGATACATTATTTTGGCAGAGAAAACAAAGGTATTTGCAAAGTGATGTTGCAAATCTTTTTGTTTACAGATCTTTAACTCAGCAGTCTGAACAAAAAAAAAACTGATGCGTTCAGGAGGCGCTGCTGTACTAACAATCCTCTGTTAGTAAAGCTATCTGCCCCACTGAGCTTTTGTGTTCTGATAGGGGGGTTGCCCCCGCCATAATACAGGGGTCAGTGCTCTCAGCCATTGGCTGAAAGCGCTGATTGAGTGCTGATCAGCAGACCTTTCATGGTCCGCTGCCATATATACCGGCCGAATGTCAGCCGGCTTCTATTGAACCGGCTGATTCCACCCAATATTCGACCCATGTGTTAACCCTTTCTGTATTTTCTAATAGAGCTGTTGGTGTTTCTAAATGTAACCTATTGACGATTTTGGTGTCTTTGCACTAAATGGCGTTGAAGCCCAATATTATCCATCAAAGTCACAGTTTGGCTGTTTGCCCCAATTACTAAACTGTTCTTGCACAGTGATTGGTGATCGCTGTGCCGCAAAGTTATTACATTTTATTGCAATGCCATACAATATATGGTGTCATTATGGCAAATTCAATAGGAAACCTTGGATGATTGCTGCAGGGCTTGAAAGGCATAGCTGGAAATATAGGGCGATGATCCTAATTCTTTATTTATGGTGCAGATGTGCTGCTGACTGAGGGAATGGGAAAGCACAAGTAGATGGAAGAGTAGAGTATGGTACAAGTAGGATAGTTGGTGGCAGGAGTGGAGAGTGAAAGATTCAGGCAATGACAAGCAGCCAAGGCAGGAGGAAGAACAAAGTTAGCTTCAGGCAGATGATTGAGGTCTTGGCTTGTGTACAACTAAAAAAAGGGTCAAGACAGATTGCAGTAGGAAGGAGAGTTGGTGGAGTGGTGAATACGGGACATCAACCTTTGAATTTGGTCAATAATGTCCTCACATTGTCATTTATGGAAATTCAATGTCTTCTTTGACATAAGATCAGAGTGGGAATGTGAAATTGTTTTCTTTTATCCTGGTACTCTTTTTTTACCACTTAATTCTCTTTTTGCCATGTAATGCCATGTGGCTCTTGCTTAGAGGTTACTGTCACTTGTACAGAGGAAGAATGGTGGATTTTTTATCTTGTCTATATTTGTTATTACAGTTAAAATCATATTTTATTTATTTTTTTAAAACAGAAGGGGCTGTTTTCCTGGAATGCCATTATTGTTATTTTATATCGTCACTTTGCTGACACTGCTCTTAGCAGATTTCATTTTTAATAGCTAAATAAAAATGTTTACAATAGAAATTTTATCAGCAACTAGGCTCTTTCACGCATGGTTTATTTCTAAATATTCTTGAGGAAAGGACATCCATGCCTCAAAATATTGCACTGTATCACTTAGTCAATACCTTTTTTATAAGTCTCCAAGAATATTTATCTATTTCTGGTTAAAGTAAATGTAAACCTATTACATCTAATGTAAGCTTTAAAATGGCACTAACCTACTACCCTAAAGTGGAACTTCCGCTTATCGGATTCCTCCCCCCTCCGGTGCCACAATTGGCACCTTTCAGGGGGGAGGGGGGTGCAGATACCTGTATAATACAGGTATCTGCACCCACTTCCGGATAGCTGCCCCGCCCCTATCTGGAGCTGCCCCGCCCCTATCCGGAGCTGCCCCGTTTGGGGCTTGGGGAACACTCTTTCCCAGGACACAGCGGGGACCAATAGGGGCGCGCAGCGCGACTCACGCATGCGCAGTAGGGACCGGGCAGTGAAGACGTTGCGTCTTCACTTCCTGATTCCCTGACGGCGGGGCAGTGAGAGACGAGCGGTCTCTCGTCACATTCTGCCTACACCGCTGGACCCTGGAACAGGTAAGTGTCCATTTATTAAAAGTCAGCAGCTGCAGTATTTGTAGCTGCTGACTTTTAATATTTTTTGTGCGGGTGCAGCTCCGCTTTAAATGTATTGTTTCACAAAACCGTTATATCTAAGGCATGCCTCCCATGATAACTGCTGCAGTTGCCAATTTGCTTGTCAGCTCTCAACTGAAGATTCAAGTCTTCTAATAGTGAAAGTCATAGCTGATCACATGTGCAGCACCATGACAACTGCAAAGCTAAATACAGGCTAAGATGCCTCTGTCTTCACCTGTGAAGGATAGGAGGCTTTAACTCCATCTTCATGTCTTAATATTATTCAAAAGTAATCGTCAACATTTTTAAATCTGCCATTTTTATTAATGGTATACCTAATGATCCTGCCATAAAGATCCTTGTTTGGGGACTTCCTTTTATAGTGTGACAACGTTCTGTCCCTGTTTCAATTGTGCTCCAGTGTAACCTACAAGTGCATTTCTATACACCTACACAGGCATACCCCACTACTTTTACCATCAAGAAATGCACGCTTATGTCGCGTCCACACAATCGGAAATTCGGGCAACAAAAGACCGTTGAGAGCTTTTGGTCGGAAAATGCGACCGTGTGTACGCGGCATTAGAAATGCCATGCAGCCATCCCTGTAGTGCACGTAGACAGGAAAAGGCTGTAATGAAACTTCACAAGAGAAACACTAAGATGCAACAACGGATGAAAAGTAGGTTAAAACAAGTATTTTATTTTAGGAATCCCAGTTGTTTATGATAAACAATGCTTTAGCAAACTAAATGTTATTATATTAGGGTTTATATCTACTTTAATATATAGAAACATTCTTTTTGCTTGCTCTCTCTAGGGGAAACTGTAAACGCACAAAGCCCTAACTAAAATTTACTGCAGTTCTACATGATAAAACTTGGACTTTCAAAAGAAGTGCATGGTTGATCTACATACAGTATTTGTTAATTGATTTACCTGCCAATAGATTTGTAATTTCCTCTTGTAATGCAGGCCATCCTGACAGATAGCACAGCCCCCTGATTCCAATCGGTAGAGCAACTGAGCAACACAGCCTGATGTAGGATGCACAGTAGCCTGTAAGTTTATAATAAATGAGCAACTGCACACTGAAGGGATCATCCCTCTATTTTGTCATCCTCTCAGCAAGCATTTATCTTTACATGGAGGATACCGTGCCAATCATTAGAGCTTTTTTTTACAATAGTGCCATCACAATAAAAGAACAAAATACAGTAAACATAAACAAAACAAAAATACAAAAGTAAGACAACAACAAAGAAATGTAACTATACTTAGTCAAAAACAGAGCACAAAACACAAACAGAAAATAAACTTACTTCCAAGAGCAAACTGTTATGAAATCAGTTCATTTTTAAAACAGCAAAATAAGGAGTTGAGTCACATGATCATTTATAAAAGAGTAGCGTTGAACACAATTAAAAAATAAGCTTTACAGCACAAATTCCATTTTGCAACCCATGAATCAATTTTTTTTTTTTTGTGCAACTATGCCCGTTTATAGAGCTTTAACAATATACTTTAGCTATAGACAGTTGACAAGCACACAATGCAGCATAGATGAATAGGTAGATCACCTGGTAATCTAGCCAGAGATGGGCCTATTGTTTGGAATAAATAATACAAATTCAGTTGTCTCTTTTGAAAATCTTTACAATGATTAAAAACAACTTTTCTGAAGAGAAAATCTATGAATTCAGTCAAAAGTAATCTTCTAGAGTACTGGAGACATCATTTGTTCTGTTGTTCCAGTGCCTAAAACTACAAAAGCAGTACCTAGTGTGTGTAATCTTTGAAGTGTGTTAGTCCCATTACACACAAAGAGCTATATTTTGTTCCCAGAAGCACCTATAGGACTTGAAGTGTGTTAGTCCCATTACACACACAGAGCTATATTTTGTTCCCAGAAGCACCTATAGGACTTGAAGTGTGTTAGTCCCATTACACACACAGAGCTATATTTTGTTCCCAACAGAGCAGAAGCACCTATAGGACTTGAAGTGTGTTAGTCCCATTACACACACAGAGCTATATTTTGTTCCCAGAAGCACCTATAGGACTTGAAGTGTGTTAGTCCCATTACACACACAGAGCTATATTTTGTTCCCAGAAGCACCTATAGGACTTGAAGTGTGTTAGTCCCATTACACACAAAGAGCTATATTTTGTTCCCAGAAGCACCTATAGGACTTGAAGTGTGTTAGTCCCATTACACACACACAGAGCTATATTTTTCTTCCCAGAAGCACCTATAGGACTTGAAGTGTGTTAGTCCCATTACACACAAAGAGCTATACTTTGTTCCCAGAAGCACCTATAGGACTTGAAGTGTGTTAGTCCCATTACACACACAGAGCTATATTTTGTTCCCAGAGCAATATTTTGTTCCCCAGAAGCACCTATAGTGTTAAAGGTCCCATTACACACACACCCAGAAGCACCTATAGGACTTGAAGTGTGTTAGTCCCATTACACACAGAGCTATATTTTGTTCCCAGAAGCACCTATAGGACTTGAAGTGTGTTAGTCCCATTACACACACAGAGCTATATTTTGTTCCCAGAAGCACCTATAGGACTTGAAGTGTGTTAGTCCCATTACACACAAAGAGCTATATTTTGTTCCCAGAAGCACCTATAGGACTTGAAGTGTGTTAGTCCCATTACACCATTACACAGAGCTATATTTTGTTCCCAGAAGCACCTATAGGACTTGAAGTGTGTTAGTCCCATTACACACACAGAGCTATATTTTGTTCCCAGAAGCACCTATAGGACTTGAAGTGTGTTAGTCCCATTACACACACAGAGCTATATTTTGTTCCCAGAAGCACCTATAGGACTTGAAGTGTGTTAGTCCCATTACACACAAAGAGCTATACTTTGTTCCCAGAAGCACCTATAGGACTTGAAGTGTGTTAGTCCCATTACACACACAGAGCTATATTTTGTTCCCAGAAGCACCTATAGGACTTGAAGTGTGTTAGTCCCATTACACACAAAGAGCTATATTTTGTTCCCAGAAGCACCTATAGGACTTGAAGTGTGTTAGTCCCATTACACACACAGAGCTATATTTTGTTCCCAGAAGCACCTATAGGACTTGAAGTGTGTTAGTCCCATTACACACACAGAGCTATATTTTGTTCCCAGAAGCACCTATAGGACTTGAAGTGTGTTAGTCCCATCACACAGAGCTCCTCTATTTTCTTTGCATAAGCACCCACAGGACTTCTAGTGTGTTAGTGGCACCACACAGAGCTCCTCTATTTTCTTTGCAGAAGCACCCACAGGACTTCTAGTGTGTTAGTGGCATCACACAGAGCTCCTCTATTTTCTTTGCAGAGGCACCCATAGGACTTCTAGTGTGTTAGTGGCATCACACAGAGCTCCTATATATTCTTCTCAGCAGCACCCACAGGACTTCTAGTGTGTTAGTGGCATCACACAGAGCTCCTCTATTTTCTTTGCAGAAGCACCCATAGGACTTCTAGTGTGTTAGTGGCATCACACAGAGCTCCTATATATTCTTTGCATAAGCACCCACAGGACTTCTAGTGTGTTAGTGGCACCACACAGAGCTCCTCTATTTTCTTTGCAGAAGCACCCACAGGACTTCTAGTGTGTTAGTGGCATCACACAGAGCTCCTCTATTTTCTTTGCAGAAGCACCCATAGGACTTCTAGTGTGTTAGTGGCATCACACAGAGCTCCTATATATTCTTCTCAGCAGCACCCACAGGACTACCGACTACAATGGCTGGAAGACCGCCAAGGGGAGGCAGAGCGTGCAGAGCCAAGAACACAGGGCAGGCAGGCTCTGTTTCTAGTGGACGTGGCCGTGGACGTGGACGTGGCCTAGTGTGTGTAATCTTTGAATCGAGAAGTTTCAGAAACATTTTTTGAAGATGAGCAGAACATGGTAGATAAATGGGAAATCAGGATAAGAGAACATCAACCAGTATATATTCATGTTCACTGCCATTTTTTATTTAATATACTGTATTTGTAAATTTTTAAAAGGATATCTTGGCTGTTCTGTTAAAGGGTTAGCCATTGACATATTGTAGTTGATTTACTAAAACTGGTGAGTGCAAGATCTGGTGCATCTTTTAGATTGTAAGCTCTAACGAGCAGGGCCCTCCGATTCCTCTTGTACCAAATTGTAATGTAATTGTAATGTCTGCCTTTATTTTGTTAAGCGCTGCGCAAACTGTTGGCGCTATATAAATCCTGTATATTAATAATAATCTGATCATGCTAGTCAGACAGCTTCTAACTTCAGCTTATTCAATTAAGCTTTGGCAGAAAAAAATGGAAACTGATTGGTTTCTATACAGAGCTGCACCAGATTTTGCACTCTCCAGTTTCAGTAAATCAAACCCATCATGTAGCAAGGGTTCAGTTGCTTCAGCCAGCCACAAAACACAACATCTATACTATGACATTGTTTACAAATTAGCCACTTAAAGCGGCCACCCTAAAATAAAAAATAGCATTAATATTCTTAAAAAAAATTAAGAAAAAACATTTGAAATATTTTTTTTTAACTTACCAGAAACCCCTGTTGCTAGGCAGTCTTCCTAATCTGCCTCTTCCTATTCCATGGCGCTTTCTCCTCTTCGGCGAGCGGCCCTGTTGCCTTCTGGGACACACACATATGTGTGTCCCCCAGAAAACAAAGGGGCCATTCACAAAGCGTCGCGAGACTCGCGCATGCGCAGTAGGAAACGGGCAGTGAAGGTTCCACTGCCTGTTTCCCTTAGTTCGAATGGCGGCGCCGGGACCTGAGAGCCGAGGGACAGGTCGGCCTTGGGCTGCCGACATCGCTGGCACCCTGGATAGGTAAGTGTGCTTATTAAAAGTCAGCAGATTTTTCAGCTGGCCCTACTCTTTAAGGACCGGAAGGATTTGCCCCTTAATGACCAGGCCATTTTTTGTGATCCGGCACTGCATTACTTTAACTGACAATTGCGTGGTCGTGCGATGCTGCACCCAAACAAACTTTATGTCCTTGTTTTCCCACAAAAATTTATTTTGGTGGTATTTGATCACCTCTGCGTTTCAGTGATTTTAAGCGGGACTGCGACATTGGGGCAGACAGATCGGACACTTTTGACACTTTTTTGGGACCAATGGCATTTATACAGCAATCAGAGCTAAAAATAGCCACTGATTACTGTATAAATGTCACTGTCAGGGAAGGGGTTAACACTAGGGGGCGAACAAGGGGTTACATGTTCCCTAGGGAGGTGTTTATAACTGTGGGGGCAGTATAGTGACTGGAGGAGGAGACAGATCGCTGTTCATAATCACTAGGAACAGCAGATCTGTCTATCCTCCCCTGACAGAATGGGGATCTGTCTGTTTACATTGACAGATCCCATGACAGGGTGACAGAGTGATCAGAGGTGGCCGACAGAAACCGTGGCTGCCGACCACACGCATCGGCTCTGGCGTTGCGCCATGGATGCACGCGTGCCTTCGGCGCCCCCTAGTGGTCTCAAAGCGTCCGGCGTACAATGGCGGCAATTCGCCCAGGAGAGCCAACCTGCATTTATTATACTTTTTCGGCGGCTGTTCTTTAACTGGTTAAAATATGGTGAACCAATGTTTCTAATTGTACATACAGTATCTCTGCATTTAGGTGGCCCTGTAAGATATGTTGGTCCAAACTAATAAAATTGTCAAATGGCCTGTGAAGGTTCTCATTTATCCAGGAAATGATGTAGTTACTAGTATTTGGTCACATTCAAGTAGATTTTTTCTGTAATTTTAAAGTAATTTCTCAGCTTATCCAAGCCACTTTTACTTAGTTTTAGGAACATACCCCAGCATTTATAGCAACCCAGGTAACTCTGTCACATTAATAAAATTATCATGTAATGTGTCAAGGCAAATGTTGTCTAAGAACAGGGTGGGTGGTGTGAAATTTTGTGGAAACACTGTGTTCTAATTACAGTCCAATTCATCCATGTAAATTAAAGGATTACCAGTTGTTTCAGACTTTCTGGCACTATTGAATTAGAATATATCTGTGGGTATTTCAGCAGATGTTCCTGTCTGAGGACAGGATAGAAGTGACAGTTTGTGGTAAATGCTATGGTATTCTTCTGACACTTATTAAAACTGTATAAGCTACAAAATATGTTCAACTTTTCAGAAGAAGTCCAACTGAATATGAATAACTCCTAACAGCAATATTCTCTAAATGATGGTCCATTTTGATGGTTACTGGTACTTTTGATAGTCCTCCAGTCAATATCTGTGCACCTAGGAAGCCTTTGGGAGCCAACTAAGCCTTGTAATTTCTATAGGTAAGTCTTAACCCTACCATTCAATAGTCCAATCTCACAGCTTCAGTAACCAGAGGAGGCTGTCACATTGGACTTGTAAAAGGCAGAGCCAGCCCTACTTCCAGTAGTGGAGGTGCTTCAGTGGGTTATCTCAGTATGGAATAAGCTTAGCTGCATTCATGGAAATTTATTCGAGAATTTTCGAATATAATATCAAAATTTACCTTGTGCCTTCAGCTTGGCATTATTGCCATAGTAATATGAATATAAATCACTTTTTTTTACTATAATGGACAGTTTTAGATCTTTGTCAAATTCTATTTTTTTAAAGGAGGCACTGATATTAAAGCTAGCCCATCAAATAGATTATTTCAAAAGTTTAGTAATAATACTTGCATCCATTTAAAATTCAAGGCATTTATTATATTTTGTTAAGTATCATTATTATATAAAAATGATTATACCTGCCTGATTCAGCTAGAGCTGCACTTTTGTTTGATGTGTTGTGTGCATATTGCTGAACATGAAGAAAGGTTATGAATGCATATTTGATCATGTGATCCATTGTGCACTGCGATTTAGAAGATGAGTATTAGGAGATTACAATTCATGCTATAGAGATCTCTGTAACCTGCACCTGTTATTAGCTATTGTCAGTACAGTGCTGTAGGAAAGCAATAAGCGCTTCTGAGACATAGGAATTTCCTCTGCAGCCTGAACAATACAATAATAGTTATTTCAGCCTGAAGGATTAAACTGATGAAATTTTGTCATAGAGGTGAAAGACCTTTGGAGATCTGTACATGAAATAATCTAAGCAATAATGTTCTTTTAATCTATTCTCTCCACCAGTGGCAGTAGAATACCCAGATCAGAAGTGACCTGCCAACATATACTGAAGCTTCACTCAGGGTGACTTAGACACCCTTTATAAGCTGTAATACTTCTACAGTTGGTCTTAACTTCACAGAGACTATGACCTAAAATATATATAGAGACAGAGAGAGAGAGAAGAAGAGAGAATGTTTATGTTAGACTAGCAATGAGTGCATGGGTTTAAAAAAAGTTGATCTGGCAATTTTCTTTCATTTACCTGAATATATCAACAAAGTCTTGTCCATTCTAAAAGTAATCAGATAATTCATGTATTAAACTGTTTTAAACAATATAATTCTCAACAGAAGAGATGGAGCTACATGTACATATCCAAGCAATCCAATCAATAAAATAGGCTCTGGGAATTTTTAGGCCTCACTGGATAAATACAAATAAGAGCTATGAGCTGGTCTGACATCCTTTCTGTGACCCCCCAACATACATGTGCACAACCACACCCTTTACTGCCACACCCACCTTCCGTTATGATTCCTGGTCACAACTCAAGTTCATGCCAATTTTCTTAGGTCATCATTGGAGTCTTCAGGGCAACTCTATTACTGTGTATTCAAGATTACTCCAACCTGATGGTAGGAATATGAAGCTTCAGCTGTATCTAAAATGAATAATGGAAAACAGATTTGAAAAGAGAGAGTGAAGGCCAGAAGACAGTTAACAGCAGCAGAGACCTTAAGCCATACACACAAGCTCCTACCTAAATTTATCAGCCCAAAACATTGCATCCACTTTTAAAAGTCAAAGACCCACACTACCTTCTCAGCGCCAGATGTCACCCCCCATACAGGACCTTGCAAAATGTATTTAAAGGTAATAGCTAACTGTATACTAGTTTACCTCCTGGCCTAAAATCACTAGCCTGCACTGATTCTTTCTCAGACCTCAACTTACCAGCTTACACTGCCTTACTCCATCCTCCCTGACATTAGCACTGGATCTTTTTCCAACTCTTAACGTAAAATCACTCCCACCTACCCAATATTTCATCTGGAAAATGGCAGGTTTTCATACTGAGGAATAATGGGCAATTATCCATAGAAACCACAGAACCGCTAAAGTGGATTCTTCAGTGATAAATTCAAGTTACTGGCCTTTTGCTTGTGGCTTTGCAATATTAAGATATTAAGATGGCTTAACAGATCTAGTACAAGAGGAAAATAAAGGAAATTAAAACCTCAAAATACCACCCTCTCAGTCAGTCACAAATCTAAACGGCAGCTTCATACAACTATTATACTCACCTTTCCAGCAGTTTGTGTCTGTCAATCTCTTCAGCATTCAACACTTTTGGGAGTGTCAGCTGCCAGTGCCCCCCACTGAACATCATTCTGTTACTCCCGCATCGGTGCAGGAGAAGCCCTAAAGTGTCACAGGGGTTGAAAGATGGAACCACATCACATAGTGGGATACACAGGCAACTGACACTCCAGGCAGTGTTAAATGATGACAATGATAGTATAAGAGCTCTTCTGATGCAGTGAGCAGTCAAGTGGGCTAAGTGGGATTTTGACAGACTGAGAGGCTGCTTTCTATACTATATATCTATATTTTATTGACCTTTTCACCTTGGGCAAAGGCTGAGCATAGTCCAGTAGTGTCAACTTTGCTTGTAATTAATATTGGGCTGTGACTGGTTAGTGAAAACTGACATTAAAGGGGCATGAATAAAATGCTGGCATGGGTTGAACAGGCATTAGACGTGCACTTGCTCTAAGTCATTTGTATTCAACTCCTGTCCTCAGGACCCACTAACAGGCCAGATTTTACTTCCTGGTGGCTTTTACTTCCTCTTTATTTCCCTGCAAAGGTAAAGCATAATGGGCTACTATGCATCACATAGTAGCCCATTATGTGTCACTTACCTGAAACTGAAGCCTGCAATGTCACTGCTGTCCCCACTAGCAGCGAGCATCCATCTTCACCCCTCTCCTTCCGGGGCAGCAAACTCTGGCTCTATGAGTGGCCAGAGTAGCGATGTCACTCCTGCTCATGCATGCGGAAGCCGCCAGTCACGGCATGACCCCTATTAGAAACGGCACGATCTGCCCTTTCTAAAGTGCGCATGTGCCGTAGACACCGGTGCATGTGCCATAGTCATCGGCACTTGGCTTTTTTGTAAATACCTCCTAAACCGTGGGCTTACCTGTAGGTAAAAGGGGTGTACAACCACTTTAACCACTACACGCCCGCGCTATAGCCGAAAGACGGCTGCAGCGCGGACGCTCCCTGCCGGGAGGACATCCCTGGACGTCCTCCTGTTTACTTCCCTAATGCGCGCTCCTGAGAGCGCGCATCGGGGAAGTTCTGTGCTGGCCGTGTCCGTCGGACACAGCCGGTCACAGATCGCTGTAAACGGCCAATCACAGCGTAGTTTACAGCGAGATCGGGCTGTCCAATGAGAGATGATCTCATATGTTTGCATATGCAAACATATGAGATCATCTCTCAGCGCCGCTCTGCCTCCTCACACAGACAGCGTGTGAGGAGGGAGAGAGGAACGGCGCCGGCGCCGTAAGTAAAAAAATAAAATAAAAAATAAAGCGATCTGTCCCACTGCCACCTGTCATCAGTACCACCTGTCCCCAGATTGCCATCAGCCACCTGTCCCCAGTACCACCTGTCCCCAGTACCACCAGTCCCCAGTACCACCAGTCCCCAGTACCACCAGTCCCCAGAGTGCCATCTGCCAGTGCCACCTGTCCCCAGTACCATCCGTGCCACATCAGTGCCACCTGTCCCCAGTGCCACCTGTCCCCAGTGCCACATCAGTGCCACATCAGTGCCATCTGTCATCAGTGCCACGTCAGTGCCATCTGTCATCAGTGCCACGTCAGTGCCATCTGTCAGTGCCATATCAGTGCCACGTGTCATCAGTGCCATCTGTCAAAAGTGCCACCTGTCAGTGTCACGTGCCATCTGTTATCAGTGGCACGTGTCATCAATGCCACATATCAGTGCCATCTGTCATCAGTGTCACGTGTCATCAGTGCCACGTATCGGTGCCATCTGTCATCAGTGCCACATATTAGTGCCATCTCTCATTAGTGCCACATATTAGTGCCACATGATATCAGTGCCACGTATAAGTGCCATCTGTCACCAGTGCCACATATTAGTGCCACCAGTGCCACATATTAGTGCCATCTGTCATCAGTGTCACGTGTCATCAGTGCCCCGTATTAGTGCCATCTGTCATCAGTGCCACATCAGTGTCTCGTGTCATCAGTGCCACCTGTCATCAGTGCCACGTCCGTGTCACGTGTCATTGTCCTGGTGCTCCAGGGCCTTCAAAAGTGTAATAGGTAGTCAACAAGTTAGATGTGTAATTTATGCTCCTAAAACACGTGATGGCGCTCCCTGCATGTTGGGCCTCTCTAAGTGGCCAGGCTGTGTAAAAGTCCCACACATGTGGTATCGTAATACTCAGGAGGAGTAGCAGAATTTATTTTAGGGTGTCATTTGTGGTATACACATGCCATGTGAGAGAAATAACCTATTACAATGACAATTTTGTGGAAAAAAATTAAAAATAAAAAAATAATTCATTTTGCAAAGAATTGTGGGAAAAAAATGACAACATCAAAAAGCTCACCATGCCTCTTACTAAATACCTTGGAATGTCTACTTTCAAAAAAGGGGTCATTTGGGGGGTATTTGTACTTTCCTGGCTTGTTCGGGTCACAAGAAATGAGATCGGCCACCAGTACATCAGATGTGATCAATTTTGTATAATTCGCACCACAGTTTTTAGACTCTCTAACTTTCACAAAGACCAAATAATTTCCACTAATTTGCGTTATTTTTACCAAAGATATGTGGCAGTATAAATTGTGGCCAAAATTTATGAAGAAAAAATAATAATTTGCAAAATGTTATCACAGAAACAAAGAAAAATGTGTTTTTTTTCAAAATTTTCGGTCTTTTTTCATTTATAGCGCAAAAAATAAAAAACCCAGAGGTGATAAAATACCACCAAAAGAAAGCTCTATTTGTGGGAAAAAAAGGACAATTCATTTGGGTTCAGTGTTGCATGACTGAGTAATTGTCATTCAAAGTGTGAGAGCACCAAAAGCTGAAAATTGGTCTGGGCAGGAAGGGTGTTTAAGTGCCCAGTAAGCAAGTGGTTAAGTATTACCTTGGGGAGGTGCAGACTAGAATACTGAAATCACTGAGCAGCAAATTATAGCACCTGTGATGTATTTCAGTTATCTTGCAAACCTGGGCTTTTAGTGGGTCCTGAGGAGAGGAGTTGAGAACCACTGCTGTAAGTCAACATGACCAAGTAGCCACCTGCCTACTAGAACATAGAAGTGACCTAACCAACCAACTTTGATAATGGGCCTGCTGCTAGTTTGTGAAACTACTAGTAATATGATTGATTAATATGGTTAATAATCTGAAGCAACTCATTTTGAGAATTGGACCCGCTGAAAAAATTTGGCTTTTGGAATCTGAGTTGTACCAACACGCTGAACCCTAACTAAAATATAAATACAATCAGGATGGTAAAGCAGTATATTTTAGCAATAATTTTGCAATCATGTGACTTTGCTGCCAAGTTTCTTGCACTTTTAGTAAAGTATTTATTGTGTCTTTGTAATCGTGTTTTGTACAGCTTCAATATAACACAGATTTATTTTTTCTCTGTAGACATGATTCTTGCAGTTTCAATATGATATTGATAGTGTGTCTGCGGTCATGTTTTTTGAGATTTCAGTATGGTACTGGTTTTGCCTTTGCAGACTTATTTTCTCCACTGTAATTGGAGACGGTGCTGATTGTGAATCTGAGCATGTTTCCAAAGGGGTCAGAGCTTCTGCTGCTAATTCAGCAACTTTTTTTTTTTAATACAGTTGTAATATGGGACAGAAACCTGACTTTTACTTTGTGTTTGTTCCTTTTTCATTTACTAAAAAGTGTATCTAAATCCAAGAACAAAAATGTAATATATTGCAGCTTACCAACCATTAGATGCGGTGGCTGCATTTGTTTATTTTTTTCAGACTTTGTTCCTATTATTTTCACTGGGTGATCCAGCAAGTAAAACACTTCTTGTCCTGGAGTGACATTTTTCCTTGTCTTCATTGTCTAGCCACTTATTCCTCTGTAGCAGCCAGTAACACTACCCAGCATTTCCAAGTAGGGGCGCATGTTAACTGCTTCCCTGTGACAACATTAGGGCATAGCAGCCAATCGTCCCATGACCATGATATTGATGTCACTGTTATGCCGCTTACAGATGATCGGAATTTTCGACTACCAAACCGTCAATTTTTTTCCGTCGGATGTTGGCTCAAACTTGTCTTGTATACACACGGTCGCACAAATGTTGTCGGAAATTCTGATTGCCAAGAATGCGATGACATACAATATGTACAACGAGCTGAGAAAAAGGAAGTTCAATAGCCAGTGCGACTCTTCTGCTTGATTCCGAGCATGCGTGGACTTTTGTGCGTTGGGATTGTGTACACACGATCGGAATTTCCGACAACAAGTTTTTTTGTCAGGAAATTTGAGATCCAGCTCTGAAACATCTGTTGTCGGAAATTCCAACAACAAATGTCCAATGGAGCCTACACACGGTCAGAATTTCCGACAATTGGCTCACATCGATCATTTGCTGTTGAAAATTCCAATCGTGTGTGTACGCGGCATTACTTTAGGTTGCTGACACCATTGATTTTCGTGATTTTCGTGACCGCAGAGACAGAGGAAGCAGCAGTATGGGAGTGCAGGCAAGGGTTATAAAGGGTCAGGGGCCCCTTTGCCAAAACAATGTCATTTGCATAGGCAAGGTGATTAGACGGGGTCTGCTCCTTTGCCAAAACAATGTCATTTGCATAGGCAAGGTGACAGTGTCTTTTTAAACAAACTTCTGAACTGATCTATTTTAAAAGGAAATGGGAACCAGGTGTAATGTATTCCTTCTTCTTTCAATGATGGTGCTGGCAGTTCGTAATGTACTTCTATTCATTCACAGAACAATAAAATACACACCACAAGAAGTATTTTTCAAGAAAGGTTCAGAAGATGTTTACTAAGAAAGTAATGTACTTTCATGATTTTTATTCTAATGGATTAACTAGCGAAGTCTAAATTACTAGGCACAGTTCCTGTAAGTCACTGCATCCTCTCTAACCCACACACCAGCAGGCAGTAACAAAGAGATTCATTTCCTGCCCATGATTTTCTCTTAAGGAAACATATTCATTGTATTTTACCTGTTTCATATTAGCACTTCCATAAAACTACTTTAATAGCAGCATTCTGTGATTGCATTCTGAAAAGTATTTTTTTTTTTTAAGTCAACGTGAAATCAGTGTAGTATTCTGATGCACTAAACAATCTATGGAAACAGAGCACTGATTGTTGGGAGATCATTTAGGGTGTTTGAAGATTTTTGGACAATTACAAGAAAGGCTACAGTTGAGGCAAAACTCGGGCAAAGTGCATTTTTTCAGGGGCCTTATTGTTCCCGATTGCATGATTAAACATGAATGTACTAAAATTGTACACTATCTTTACTTTCTGATTTTTAGCAAGCTATATCTTCCTTGTCTTCCCATCCTCCCGTGACTGGTCAGGAGATGATTTGTCATCACATATCACATACATCCTTGCCTATAAATATAATCAGCAACATAGGGTCTATATTTTTGACAGCTGCACAGCTCCTTTCAAAGCTGTTCAGATCCTTCACCCATTCTTCTCACCGTGTGCATTGGACACTGCTTGTTCTCTCTAATTCACATCTTCATATCAGTCACAGTGCATTGCAGGGCTCACTACAGCAGCTGTCACTTATTCTTGTCACTTACAACACAGTGGCAAAAACAGTCACAGTCCGTTCACTAAAAGCTGTCTGCTTTTTTTTTTTAACTTCTCTCTGTCTCAGCTGAAAACATTATGTCATACACAATCTTTTGGTTTGACTAAGAGATGGGCAACCTGGGTACGGAAATATTAGGAAGACAGAGAGCCTCTTAAATTGCCACAAGGAGAGTGCAGTAATTATTGAATGTCTCTAGAGGTGGATGGGCCAGATTAATTTGTAAGCATTAGGGCTTTATTCATTTAGCTTTTTCTTAGGGAGGATGCCTGGAGTAGCGTTAGGGCTGTATGCATTTTCTGGGACTACTCGCATCCCCCTGTCATGAGATGTTGGACATTGGGACACACCTAATGTGAGTAATGGGATCACCCATTTCTCTTCTCATGTCACATCTCTCTGAACTATGCTGGCCTGTTTGTAAGCTAAATTGTCATCACCTTCAAAGAACAGCTGACGTGTGCAATTATTTCTGTTGTACTGTTTCAGCAACTGCTAAAAGGTATTTCAGGTGTGAACTCCTCCTTCTTCTAAACTCTAGATTGTGACTTCTTATTGAAATGAACCAAGGTGCAAAGCGGGGTCTGTTGGTGTAAGATCAGATGCAGGTGTGCAAAAGACTGTCAACAGATACTGGTTTAAGTGTATATGAACTTTAAATTACATACTGTAGTTGGGGATTTGTTTCCCTTGTTCCCAACTATGCATGTGGTAAGCTATTTTATTTCTTGAAAAGTATTGAAATACGTTAAAATACCTGGTGATCTTGCCAGTCTCCTTCACCCCGTTTTCTTTTGACCACTCAGCACAGATGCAGATCTATTTTAGCATGGTGAATATGCGTCTATAAATGGGAGCTGCAGGATCCCTTGCCTGTACTCCTGTGGTCAGATTGTGACTGACATGTCCCCCTTCCCAGCCCAGCCTTCTGTTTAGGAGCTAGAGAATGCTGTGCTGCCTGTACTTCAATGGCCAGATCCCAGTGGACACTCTCTCCCACACCCAGTCCTGCACAGTTGAGTGACAGTTGCTTTATTATGTGGTGTCTGCAGGAGCTGCCTATTGTCACTAGTAATCTCCTCCCCTAGCCATCACAGCCTAGGATGCCAAGCCTGCATAGTGGTGAAATGACTGTTTGTAAACGTATGAAAAAATGTATTTATAAAAAAAATTTATCCGAAAAGTTTTGCCTTAGATTGTTATTTTATGTTATTAAAAGCTTTAGAATAGGCAGGGTTAACATTCACTTAAAGATGGGCTGAGTCCCTCCCCAATGGTATCCCCACACCAAGGGAGAGTAGGATATGCCAGAATGGGTTTAAGAGCAGTTGGTCTTCCCTGTTACACAACACTCGATTCACCTGACAAACCAATTGTCCACAGTTGATCTTCTCTATATCCATTAGCATATTTAGACTGTATGGAAAATCTGATTGTACAATGACTGCAACTGCCCCTAGCATCTCTTAGCATATGCTGTCCTTGTAGAACTATTTTCAATTGATTTGAAAGCTGCCCAAGGTGCTCATTGCCACAGTCCCTTGGATATGGCTGTTCCAATTTATAAAATCTACCAAATATTTCGAATCTGTCCAAATGACCCAATTTTGTAATTTTCAAATCACTTCCACGTTTTTTGTTTCTAAGCAGTGGCAGGGTTAACAGTGCAATCGACTGAGTACCTTTTATATTAATGGAATATTTGCAATGTTTTCTGGGTAAGTCACTATTCACGGTGGAAAAGAAATTCACTCTCTCAGAACTGTGTATATTAAAAAGTACTCAATCATACCTGATTAAAAAGAGATGCCTCGCCAGCCTCATATTACTGTAATAATGATAAATTATGAAATGTCTTAGCATGTTTCTCAGTTAAATATTCTTTTAGCACAGGAGCATAGCAATTTTTTACAGCTGAGCTGCTGTGACCTCCAGTGAATTGCTTTCTATTTTCTCTGTACCATACGGTAGCTATTACCTAGAAATGTATTTACATGGGTACTGCATGCAGTCATTGATGGAAAACTAGGGCAGCCAACATTTAGAACACGCAGATTGGTTCCCGTCTTCTCAAACAGCAAAACGTATTTTCTGCTCTTCCTACCACATTATCAGAAGACTGGCTAAAGCCTCTAAGGTATTTAAAAAGGAGATACATTTAAAAGACAGGCATGCTCCTGCTTCCTTTTATATTTAAGGGATATATTCCATTTACTCTCTGCCTTTCTTATTACCCCTTTGGGTGAAAATATAAAAACGATAACAGTGTGTTTGGTCTCTCTTTCAATATCTTATTTTTACGTGGATATGATGGCTAGATTTCCTGAAATCAAATAATATTTTTGATAGATTGGTTGGTGAAATGTAACAGCTGCTCCAGCACCTTGCAGGTCCAGCGGTATTTTATAGCATAGCTAGCAGGTATGCTATGCATTAAACTAGAAAGAAATGAAGCACCTGTTTATTTTGCAGCTAGCTAATGTTTGTGATAGAGCAGTGGTTCTCATTGTTTTGCACAACTAGTGGTAAAAAATACTTACCTTACTCCTCCCTTCAGCAGGCTATTTTCATGAGAACATGCCCCTGAAGTCTCTTCTATATGAGGCTGTGGGCCATGGTCACACAATGGTGTCATCAAGTACAATACAGGGCCAATAGCCCTACAATGTACATGATGGCAGTTAGATATCAACCACAAGTGAGGCGCAGAAGAGTACTGGAGACTGCTTGAGGAAGGAGTAAATTACTGTAAGTATTTTACCTTTTACCTCATCCCCTAAATGTAATGAGCGTTTAAAAATTTAGTATGAATGAGTAATTTGCTTGTAATTCATGGAGTTTGGCTTTAAATGTACTCTGCAGTCAGAATTGAAAATTGGCCTCTGTTTGATCTGCAGTTGCCATGGTGTTGCACATGTGATTGATTATGACACCAGCCATTTTATGGCTTGATAGTTCAGTTAAGAGCGCAAGCAACTATGACAGTTACAAGAGAAACATGGGATAGCAGAAAAACAAACTTACATACTCACCTATATGGCTGCAGCATGGGTCTGATGCTACAGCTGTCCCCCACAGAGTCTAAGGTAGATAACTGAGTGATCACAGGACCACTGATCACTCAGTTCTCAGACTTCACTAAGCAGAGAAAGTTGACTGTCAGTCACCGCTGTCTGCCTCCAGCGCTCACTGGAGTGTTGGGCTGTGGTGAATGAATCTGGAAGTCACATATCACTTGCGGGCCAAAGCTGTCATTCAATGGCAGCGGTAGTCAGGAATAAAGCTGATCAAACACAATTTGTGCCTGATCAGCTGTTTTGGGGTCCATAGATAACATCACTAATTGTTATATATATATATATATATATATATATATATATATAAACTTTGCAGTGCTAATAATGTAAATAATAAATCCAATAAACTACATATAACAAGGATATCTATAATATATCACCATGCATTCAAAGGAATATATAAATCAAAAGTGCTCGTGCTCCGTGATATTGCACTCAGTCCTCAATAAGGATAATATAAAACTAAATGACAATACTCCATATAAAAAATAATAAAGTGCTTGTACTCCGTGAATATCAATAAATCCTTGATGAAGTATTTAAACCAAACAGCAAAAGTCCATAGTAACATTAATCATGTGATAATGGTGTCTTCATGCGTGGTGCACAAACAAGCCCCACCGGGTGTACCCTCACCTTAAGAGCTTAAATAATAAGCCTGTAATAGATAGCAGTAGCCTGCAGAGATCCTCCTTTGCTTCCTTTATCCTATGTGGGTTTGTGGAACACTAATATGAAACACAGGACACCTGCTCCTTCCGATAATAACCCAGCTCAGAGGTCTCTATTTTCTCCTGGTATGTTTCAGAAAATCTCCTCATACGTCATATGTGGGAAAATGACAGAGGCAGGCAATAGCGTGATACCGTTTAAAGAAATGTTTAATTGCACATAAAACTCCACATATATACAACTCACATTTCAAATATATAAAAATGCCTTTTAAAGTGCTATAGTGTTGAGGGGTGATAGAGTCAAGGATTTATTGATATTCACGGAGCACAAGCACTTTATTATTTTTTATATGGACTATTGTCGTTTAGTTTTATATTATCCTCATTGAGGACTGAGTGCAATATCACAGAGCACGAGCACTTTTGATTTATATATTCCTTTGAATGCATGGTGATTTATTATTGATATTGTTGCTATATATAGTTTATTGGATTTATTATTTACATTATTAGCGCTGCACAGTTTATATATATATATATTGTATTATCACAGTGTGGGTAGTGTGGGCAGCTGATTATTTTATTTTTGTGTATTTATTCAGGATATTTAGGTTTAGGGTGGCAGCTCACAAGGTTTCACCTATTGGTTTCTAACATTACTAATTGGCCCACTATGTGATATCAATCAAGTTAAGTAGAAAAAAAAAAGTTTACGAAATTAAACTATAGGTACATAAATATGTAAACTCATGCTTCAATTGTGATACATATGTTACATATGCTTGTGCACGCCTGATTGAGAGCAATAGTTCTAGAACCATCATGTATGGGTACCGCTAAACTAATAACCTGTAAAAGCTTTTAAAGTGCTGTCTATGGACAATTTTGGCTATCAAAGTTTGATTCTGTTTCAAGGGCATGCGTAATTTTAATGGGCTTTTTGAGTATCTATTTACTCAACACAATCTCATCTTTTTACTTTTATGGGCCTTAAAATGAACTTTTGTTTTTTGTTTTTTTTACTGAAAATATGTGTTTGATAAACAGCTATACAAATGTTATTTGACAACAAATACAAAATTGTCTCTAGCAGCAAAAGGGATAAAACAGCCATGCCACCTAACCAAGGGCCAGCAGGAAGAACCGCAGAATGCAGCAGGAAATCCGTAAATCACACAACCCAAAGTGTCGGTTTTTTAAGATTCTTTAACTGCCATGTTTTTCTTATGCAAATGGAGATGGATGGCCTGGCAGCAGGAGAAGACCTTTAATACTCACTAATTCAGCTGTCTGCATCACCAATCTCCACTAGTAACAAAATCTTTAGAAACCAACACCTTGAGGAGTCAAATTACTGACAATACTGAGCCCTTTGCTTTATGGTTCCCTCTACTGCCACTTAGTGCAGCGGTGGATAAGGATTCCAACACTCCCAGGAGTGTCAGTATTTGAAGATTATCAGCTGGTATTCTCTCTTTACTCTTGCAGAGATCGGAGGCTCTGGCAGCCAGAGAGGTGAATAATAAATGTCCTCTTTGCATGAAGATATGTATTTTCAAAATAATTTTTAGTGACCGAGTCCTTTTAGCAAGAATAGATTACCAAAAACATCCTGTTCCTCCTGAAACACTGTTATCAAAACAGGAAGTGAGGAGAAATCTTCCCAGAAATCTTCCCAGTGTTTTGACCTTTCCCTGTTCCCTGAAACTCTTAAGGCTAGAGTTAGGCTTTAAAGGTTTAGTCTTTAGGGTTATAATCCTGGTTTTCCTACAATATATACTGGGTGGGATACCCAGAACTAACATGGAAGAGTTTTAAGACTTTAAGACTGGCTGCTTGCTGGTTTCAAGCTGATGCCTGCACAAAAAAAGATTCCTGCTAGGAACAAAACTTAAGAACAGTTAAGTACTAAGCTGTAGTGCTGTCCATTTGTACTCAACAGTACTATATATTCCCACATGAAAAAACAACATTGGTGTCTACTTACTGGGGTTGATTTATTAAGGCAGATAGACTGTTCACTGTGCAAGTGAATTTCCCCCAAAGATTAGTGAACATGGTAAAATTCAACTTTGCAAAGTATATCCAATCATGTGCAAGGAAAATAAAAGATAGGATTTTTTTCTTGCACATGATTGGATGATGGAAGTCAGTAGCGCTTTACCTCATTCACTAAGCTCTAGGGAAAATTCCATGGCAAAGTGAACCTTTTTTTCCTTTAGTAAGTCAACCCGAATGTATCTATCACATTGCATGCTAAATAGAAAGAAAGTACATAAGTGTTTTTCACACATGGGTAAATAGGCGCATAGATGCAATAAGAAACAAAGGGGTATTTCCTGTACCATATTACAAACTAATGACTACAATGCACATTTTATTTACCAAGGCTCAATGGAAGAGGTTTGAATACTCATTCTATTACAGTATTACTGCTGAGATGTATGTGGTATCAATTATGTAAAGATAACCTCCTCTCTCAGCATACAGACATTGCAGTGTCCCTGTTAAAGTATTTTTCAAGGTGAGTTACTGTAATTATTTTCCCTGCACATGAATCTTTCAATGATTTCATTAACTAATGGCTACAATAGCATTATATTTCTTATGTATGAATCCAATGTATTCAGCAAATTGAGCATCTGTATATTCTATAGAGATGACAACATAAGAAAGAAAATGGTACCAAGGTGAAAAATGTAACAAACTATTGTTACACCATATTGCAGTGGCTATTTTTCTTTATAAGAAGTTAGATTGGAGGAGGTAAATAACACGTTTCTGATTGCAGTCCAAATAGTACTGTGCAAAGAAAACATTTGCTATAGTTAACACTGTCAATAGCTGTTTATAGTGTTCATATTTTATGTTTTAGTCTCTGAATTACATTCTGTCCGCATAGTGTAATAAAATTGCAAGCAAGTGATGTGTTCCTCTTAGTTTAGATGTTTTGGTTTAGAATGCCCTATTACAAAAGGGTACAAGATGGGACTCCATGTCGTAAAATCAATATATAAATTTTCATCTAAAGGTTATAGTCTCGGGTTTTTTTTAAAATAACAAACATGGTATACTTACTTACTTGCTCTGTGCAATGGTATTGCAACAAGCAGTCCCAATCCTCTTCTTTTGGGGTACCCCGCTGGCACTCTAGATGCCTCCTCTTCTCAGTTCACAACCCATAGTAAGCATCTTCCTATGGAGGCACACCTGTGGGCTTGCTCCTGAGCTGGGCTGCGTGCATCTATTGACCCACCCTGCCTGGCTCAGCCCCACCCTCTGGTCCCTCCTCACTGGATTGGACTGACAACAGCAAAGGTCAATGACTCCCACTGCTCCCTGTCAGTCCCTATGTGAAGAGAAAGAGAGGAGAGAAGACTGTTGCCTGGGTACAATACTGGATCGACCCAGAAGTCTGGTAAGTGTTGGGTGGGGCTGGCACATCAAGTCCTAAAACTTTTTACCTTAATGCAGGAAATGCATTAGGGTTAAAAATGTTTTAGCTTTAGAACTACCTTAAATTGACACAGTTGTTTGCACACCAGAAAACTAACAAAATACATTTAAGAAAACAATAACTTGTATCAAGACGTGTTTTACACTAATGCCTGTACCACGTGTGTTTATTTTTGAGGACATTGATCACGCCACAAAAATGAATATATAATATTTTTAGATTGTAAGCTCTTACAAGCAGGGCCCTCTAAATCCTCTTGATTTTTTTTGTAACTGTACTGATGACCTTTATTTTTTAAATTATGTTGCACATACTGTTGGTGCTAAATAAATTCTGTGTTATAATAAAAATAATATCATTACTGAAAAAATGAATGCTCCTTTTACTTAAGTTGAAGCTCCAGCTAAATTTTCTTTTGGCTTTGGATAGAGTGGAGAGTTTTGAACCCCTGCCAGATTTGTATCGCCTTCTAAGCTGGGGAGATTCACCCTTTTCAAAAATGTAAAGTTTTCATTGGAAATAAAGGATAAGGAAATACTCTAATGGGACAAAATCTGTGAAAAATAAATCTGACAGAATTTCAAACACTTTTCTCTCGTAAACGTAAAAAAAAGAAAAAAAAAAAAAACGGGCTGAAATTCCAGCTTTGCCTACCCCATAGACCCAGTCTGAAAACCACAGCCTGACCACAAGACCTCAGCCAAACACCCAACCTTAATGCTGAGTTGAAATGTATGCCATTATTGTGATAAACCCTATATTATTGCATCATGGTAATGCTGGTAATACTAACATACAAAAATATTATGATGAGGCATTGGCTGCAATAACAGGGGTAAAACAATAAGATTTCCTCCAACTGCTTTTTAATGTAGTCACCCGATCGTTCTTTATTTGATTGCTTTGTTGTGCAGTCGGGCTCATGTTATATGTTACATTATTATAAAAAGAATCACTCATCAGACAAGTATGATTATTTGCTCTGAAAGGCTTATATATAGTATGTCCATGTTGTATTTACATTTGTCTTGGTTACATGTCAGTAATTTTGTTAGAGAATGATCAAACATATGTTCTGAGGTTATATTTTGTAAAACTGACACCAGCATGTCATCACTGTAACTGATTTTTTTTAATAAAAAAGTCTAAACAATGTAAAAATGCCCAGTTTTTTAAGATCGCACCAGCATATTTTCAATAGTTAATAGATAAAATCTCTATAGCAATGACTCTATTAAATATACACTGTACACGATCCTTACTTTTAGTAATACACAGGACAACAGGCATGATAAGGTCTTGGGATGAGTAAATCAGGAATCTCCAATTCATCATTTTTTTTGATTCTCTTTACTATTTGCATGTAGATGTGCCTGATGTGCAAGATTATTATTTTTGGGGGATACCAAGCAATCATGATTCATGGATCGTATGATCTATGAATATATGCAGATTGGACCTATCTGCTTGCATATATTAGGGAGAAATACACAAAAAAAACTGCACCCATGCATCATCCATGGTCAGCATCAATTTTCTGGAATTTTCTTACACTAGATGATGCAATTATGTAAATCCTGGAGCATTTGCAGTAACCTTTATGCTCTGAGCTGTGTATACATGTGGGGTTGATATATTAATATCGAATAGGATATTCACTTTGCAGTGGAACTTTCCCTTAGCTTAGTGATTTTGGTGAAAATTCACTTGCAAAGAATACCCAATTATGTGCAAGTAGAATTTTTTTTTAAAAATAAGTATTTTTTGCTAGTACATGATTAGATGATGGAAGTCAGCAGAGCTTCAAGTCATTCACTAAGCCGAGGATAAATTCATGTGCAAAGTGAACAGCCTATTTGCCTTGTAAATTAACCCACAGTATCTCACAAAGATCAGTCCTCTATTGCTACTTCTCACTTTGAGACTTGTTACAAAGTTAGTTATCACTGTGGGAAAGGAGGGAAATGCTTCCTTCTTCCTGCAACAGATTGATGACATCATTCTCCCAGAATACTCCTCTAAGTAACTTTCCTGGAGTTTAAGGCCCTGTTTTTATGAAAAGTTTTTTTTTTTTTTGTGTGTGTATTGCTACTATATATTGCTACATGCCAGAAATGTATTCCTGCAAGCCTGCTAAGTTACTTACAGTTTGGATTTAAATGCATTTCTTTGGGCCCTAAAAGCGAGTACCAATCAATATAGCATTCAGCTCAGTCCAGTTGCTGCAAATTTCAGCCTGCCATTGACTTTTGCAGGCAGCCAGGCTGCACCTGTGCTTCTAAAGTAAATTAATATGCCAGGATTTCACGCACATGTCCTAGATTCTCCATGTGCAAGGGGCCAAAGGATGTAGCATATGTTACACAGGACTGCCATATGTGCAGTTTTGAACTACTGGCCAGTTCTTTGCCAAGTGTCCTGTTTGAGAACTCTAAATAGCATGCTGGATCTCTCACACTCTCTCATACAGGTACAACCGAGGGACCAGCCTGCTAGTTTGACATCAAAGTCTTGCTATGATTTTCAGGTCAGCTACTCCAATCATTGTTTCCAGGCTTTATTCATTTACATTGTTTGTTTTACAATTATTTTTTTTTTTGCTCTTAGGCACAGAGACTTGTCTTTTGATTCACACATAATGTCAGTTCCAGCAAAACGTTCTAAAACATTAAAATAAGTTGTTCATTAATTTATAAACTCATTTCACCTTTTAGCTATTATTGTTTGATTTAATTGTTTACTGTTCGTATGTATGTTTTTTACAAACATTTTGTTCATTTACTTTTTGTAGTGTTGCATTAAAAAAAGCACACATTTTAAAAGTCTGTTATGCAGCTTTTGGTCGGAAAATGCGACCGTGTGTAGGCTCCATCTGATTTTTGCTGGTGGAATTTCGGCCAGCAAAATATTGAGAGCATGTTCTCAATTTTTCTGGTGGAAAATTCCGATAGTCTGTGGCAATTTTGACGCGCAAAATTCCGACGCATGCTCGGAATCAATTCCACGCATGCTCGGAAGCATTTAACTTCATTTTTGCGGCTTGACGTAGTGTTGTACGTCACTGCGTTCTTGGCGGTCGGAATTTGGTGTGACCGTGTGTAGGCAACACTAGCTTGAGCGGAATTCCGTCGGAAAAACCATCCAAGCCTTTTCCGTTCAGAATTCCGATTGTGTGTACGTGGCATTTTATGACTTGTAAATAACTTCAACACAATCTGTACCAGAAACATAATTTTAGTGTTGTTAAAATTGAGAATGAAAAAAGCTACCTTAGTATCCAAATTTATGAAAGCATTTGGTTTATCATATTATTAATGAAAACCTGGTCTGTTTTACTATACTCACATGCTCATTATGATGACTACATTGGTTTAACCTTGACTATTAGGCCATGCACACTTTAGATAAGTCACATTGATGTGTGCAGTGGGGCACTAAATAGGCAATACAAGAATGTGAAATCGATAGGCTGGAACTAGAATCTCTAATAATTATTAGTGATAACAATTACAAACAATTTAGTGGAACTTATATCAGACATTCACTGGGAACCATTGGCCTTTTTATTAGGTATTTGTACTGTATGTTTGCTTATATTTTCCAATATCTGTTTTTCAGTGGGAAAAGGTAGTTACTGTCATATTCAGCCTATTTATAACAGGGCAAATGTTACATTCACATTTATTTTTAATATTATTGAAAAAAAGCTTTTTATATTGCAGTAATCAAGCATACAAAATTGATAAGCCACCAATGTAAAATAAAAGCTCCAAAGGCTGTCAGCAGTGCTTCACTAAATTTCTCTTTAACGGCCTAGTGATACTGTATGTTTGCTGCCTCAATGAGGATACTATGTCCATGATTCCTGATGATACCTCAAGATATTTTTATGGGCTTGTATGATTATAGCATTATTATATCTACAGTATATAGATCTACAGTCTATTTGGGTTAGTGTGGACCTGGCGCTCTTTATGTCATACTCTACATCTGTGTTCTGGTGCTCCTGTCGACAGCCTTGGATCTTTTCTTTTACATTGGTGGATGGTCAATTTTTAAATACTTACTGCAATATAAAAAGCTACACCACTGAACCCCTGATGAAGATATACGGTTCGAAACACATTTGATTCCACATATAATTTATTGTCATGTAATATAATATGAATAAATAACATAGTACGCAATTGTTAGTGAAACTAAAATTTCAAATACAATAAAAACAGTGAATGAAAAGGCACATAGCAGAGTGAGCAAATGTCCTTAGACACGTGATCAGTCCAAATGAGATTGGTGTTACACATCCACTATCTACTTCCACCAAAATTACATCACCAACCTGCATCCAGTG
Source organism: Lithobates sylvaticus (assembly GCA_028564925.1). Taxonomy (NCBI): domain Eukaryota; kingdom Metazoa; phylum Chordata; class Amphibia; order Anura; family Ranidae; genus Lithobates; species Lithobates sylvaticus. Next base: position 304,963,391 of record CM053027.1, on the reverse strand, counting down.
ATCACCATACCCCATTCCCTGTTTTCTGGGAATATTCACTTTATGCACCACTTGGTGTGTTTAAGAGCATTTGTTCACTCTGTTATTTGCTTATTCATTCACTGTTTTTCTTGTATTTTAAATAGTTTCACAGTGCTACCAATGATTGAGTACTATGTTATTTAATCATATTATGTTATATGTTTAGTTGGGATCATAGTAGTAGCAGTGCTTTTGTTGTTTGTTTGTTGGTGTACACTAAGGATTTTATTATACAAATCACCTTTTTAGCGCGGAGAGGGGAATTTACACATACTTTTTTGGAATTTATTATCATAATTTGATTGTAATGGTGACAACCATAGGATGTGTGTGGTATATGTTGGTTCTAACAACTGACATGAATGTATCAGTCTCACATTTTAATGATTGATGTTTTATCATATATATGTATATATATATATATATATATATATATATATATATATATATATATATATATATATATATATATATATATATTGGTAATAAGGATACCATTTTTGTATATTGGATTGTATTCATGATTTTGATTCCTTAAATATCCCACATGGGTTGGTAATAATTTCTGGATAAAAAAAAAATAAGCAGTTCATTTAATGATCTGCCATGCCATTTTTTTCAGGTACACATTTTCCATATTTTTACGACAGATAAATGTCACACTCTTTTGGGTTGTTAGTGAGATCAATATCTGAAGACTCAAATTGCGTTAAGTAGCATGCATATTGCTAATGTCACAACATCCACTTAGGCATCTTGACGCAAGGTGGCTAAAATGTTAGATTCTGACTTATGTGCTAAGTACTGTGATACAGCTTCATCATTTTTACACCAGTGTAATACTAGATATAGCCTGCAAAGACATAAATTGCAACATAATTGGCCCATTGGTGCCCAGCAGAAAACAATCAAAAGATGCTCAGTGTAACAGCAAAAAAAAAAAAGGGTTGCTGCTGAATCTATTTTCTGAGCAGCTCCACAGCCACCAGTTATGATTTAATATCATAGATAAATGTTCTTCTTTTTCTCTGCTATTCTAAATGAAATATATTGACTGGAATAACAATCGAGAAAGCAAAGTGAAAACATCCAATAAAAGATATAGATAGGTTCAGCAGGACAAGTAAATGGATCTTTATTCGGTGAGTCACTGGACATGTATTAAGTGCTCTTTTGCATAGTAATTTCAAGCAAAATGTTCTTCATCAATGGAGGAAGTATGTTCTTTGTACTATTCATACTATGCAGAGGTATTAAACTGTCAAAGTCATGATTTTTTAAGAAATAGATATATCTCATTATTATAGCTTGCGTCAGAACTGTTTTCAAGGCATTAAATAACATACATTTGAGCTTTGAAAATAGGCACCTTGCTAAATCAATGCCATAAAGAGAGATGAGCATTTCTTCCCACAATTTATTTTTCTGAACCATTCATCCTACCCACAGGAAATTTAAGGATTTTGTCAAAACATACAGTATATTACCAAAAGTATTGGGACACCTGCCTTTACACGCATTCCAGTCTTCGTCAATATTCAATATTGAGTTGGCCCACCCTTGGCACCTATGACAGATTCAACTCTTTTGTGAAGGGTGTCCACAAGGTTTAGGAGTGTGTCTATGGGAATGTTTGACCATTCTTCCAGAAAGGCATTTGTAAGGTCAGACACCAATGTGGGCAAGAAGGCCTGGCTCGCAGTCTTCACTCTAATTCATCCCACAGGTGTTTTATCGGGTTGAGGTGAGGACTCTGTGTAGGCCATTCAAGTTCCTCCACCCCAAACTTGCTCACCCATCTCTTTATGGACCTTGCTTTGTGCACTGGTGCGCAGTCATGTTGGAACAGGATGGGGCCATCCCTAAACTGTTCCCAAAGTTGGGAACATGAAATTATCCAAAATGTCTTGGTATGCTGACACCTTAAGAGTTCCCTTTACTGAAACTAAGGGGCTAATCCAAACCACTGAGAAACAAACCCACACCATATTACCCCCTACACCTAATGATTAGGACCAATGCACAAAGCATGGTCTATAAAAACATTGATGAGCAAGTTTGGGGTGGAAGAACTTTACTGGCCTGCACCTCAACCCGATAGAACACCTTTGAGGTGAATTAGAGCGGAGACTGCGTGCCAGGCCTCCTCTCCAACATAAGTGTCTGACCTCACAAATGCGCTTCTGAAAGAATGGTCAACAATTCCCATAGACACACTCCCAAACTTTGAGGATAGCCTTCCCAGAAGAGTTGACGCTGTTATAGCTGCATAGGGTGGGCCAACTCAATATTTAAGTTGCCATTTAAGTTCATTAAGGCAGGCATCCCAATACTTTTGGTAATATAGCATATCATAAAAAAAAAAGTAAAAAAAAAAATATGTATAATTTCCTATTAAAATTCTTGTAACACAGATACCATGCTTGTCTCTTTATTATAATATTTGTATCTCATAAGACTTTGACAAACCTAATATTACAATTATAAAGTAAACAAGTACAAGACATGGACAAAATAATATGAGAACTCTGATAACAGTATATCGGTGTCTTGTAATCAATGAATATGTGTTATATAAAATATCAATAATTTAGCATGAGTGTAATTACAAAATGTAATATGAAGGCTTATAATATAATTTAATATAAATATATAAACTCTGCAAGGTTTAAATGGAAAATACATAGTAACTCATCACAGTTCACTGTCCATTTAACTAATTATGGTAACTAAACAGTGAATAACTTGGTTTGGGGTCCCATAGCATCCCAACGCTGGAGGGAAAGAGTGAAACCTTGGTGTTGTCAGGTAATCTCTCAATTCTTGCTTTAGCTAGACAGGTTGGTGTAGGTAATGTTTCTCTGTCGGCTGTTCTATTAAAACAGACCTTCATTTCATCCACTGGGCACTCTGCCCATAATGCTTGTGACTATAACTCAAACGCTAGGATGCTGATGGCAGCAATATAAAACATACAGTCTAGCTGCTCAAAGGGTGACTAAACTATAGATAATGTAATTTGGTTTGTGGATAAAGTGGATAAAGAAAACCTGTCAAAATACAAATACTGGGTCAACTGTTTGTGATCTGTTTTTGAAGGTATACAATCCAGACTGTTATCCTTGTTGATGCTGTGTCTGGGTCATTGGTGCCTAATATTCACATGCTTGTTCCAGGTAGTAAAGAAACAATAACAATGACAGCCCCAGAGTCTGCACCTTCAACAAAAGATCAGTGATAGCAGCTCCTAGATATCCAACCTAATAGATTCCTTTTGGGCAATGGGGGAATGTATGATATAATTTGCTATGACAGACCTACTTCATAGTCTGTTTTATTTTCATTTAAAATTACAGGAAACAGCTAATTTCACGTATATGGCTTTGGTCTGCTCAGTGGTCTGTGAATTGGCTCACTGTCCTCACTGTCCAGTGCAAAAGCTGCTGATAAATACAACTCTAAATGTGAGAGACAGGAGTTCTATATTAAAAATCAGTCACTGTGCACTGAAAGCAATAATAAACTAAATCAGGTGTCACATTCAGTAATATTATAATGGCACTGCAAGAAGGGTTATAGTCTGGTTCCAGGCACCTGACATTGCTAATTTTGGCACTGAGAAGATATACTGTGCTGTCTGATATGTCTCAAGGTTACTAAAAATGTCTCTTCCTACCCCCCCCCCCCCCCCAACACTTTACAATTGCCTAAAACATAAAGTGTACATATCATCAGATATATAGTTTTCAAGCAAAGTGCACATATGCTACATAATAAGTTAGTATAACAGTTCCAGGTATTTACTTATTTTATTTGTATCAGGTACTTATATAGCGCCGCACTTTACATTCACATCAATCCCTGCCCTCAAAGAGCTTACAATCTAAGGTCTCTAACTCAAGTTCATACATACGTAGAAAAGATGTAGCTGGATAGCCGCACTCCAAATTATTCAACTTTATTTCAAAAGATATAATAAAATCATAGCATCTAGGCTTGTGTACAGACTAACTGCACAGCTGCTGACATGTTTCACACCGAACACGGTGCTTAGTCATAGCTAATGAGCAGAATATACATACAGAGCTATATATACACACACACAAGCAATTAAACAAATGAATAAAATATGTGTATAACGAGATAGCAATTAGGGAAGCACCTGTGAGCATCCAAAATCTGAAGGTAACATTTAAATGGATGGAAGGAAAACACCTTTTTCACCTAAAACACTTAAATCAAGCTGACATGTTGAAAGCATACATAATGGTAATAGATAAATAACATGATGAATCTTATCTTTAGGTGAAGAGGTACAGGTGCAACCTAAAAAATAAATAAAAAATGACATATGTAAAAACATTTTTCATTTTGTATGTAAAAAATCGCACGCATCGGCAGACACACAGAAAAAAGAAAGAAACAAACTCTCAATGTGTGTGCATGTCGATGCATGGGGCTCATTGAATATCAGAACTGCCAGAGAAAAGCACAAATATTCCCTAAAAATGACACATCCCAAAAAAAGCTGCATAATAGTAAGATTGCAAATATCTCATTATTGGATGTGTCTATTTAGGCCTTCTCCTATGATACAATGCATAGATAGGAAAGATAAAAAATAAATATAGGAATAGACCAAATGAACGATCGAAACCGGATATTCTAAGGCTTAAGGCGAATTAAATGTGTATATCCTTGTACCGACAGGTATGGGGAGCTGATGCAAGTACCCAGCTAGTTGATCACACACCTAACATAATATATCAGGTGTGTGATTATCAAAAGAATAACAAACATGTTTAATAGGATATTAATTAACACATAAAATACTGATATTCATAATCTCTGCAGCGAAAAATGCTGCACTATGTGCATACAGCCCTATTCAAAAAACAGTCTCAATCGAATAATTAGCCTGTCCTCAATGTAAAGCAATTATAATAAATGGGAAATAGTGAATAAACTCTGGCAGAAACATAATAAAATGAGCCCAGCAGAACCAGATGAAAAAAACCTATCAGCACCGGACCGACAACCAGTGAAATGGGAGCCATACATATTGGCTTAGTAAATATGGGCAGTCAATATGTGGAGAATTCACTCATAAAAGAATGAAATGTCCCACTCAAAATTAAGGCCCATAGGCTGCCTCGTATGGAGATGGAATATCCAATAAACCTCCCTCTTGCACAACAGACTAAACCTATCACCCCCTCTTTTAGATAAAGTGACTTTTTCAACCCCCTGAATGCGTAAGCCGCTGACATCCTTATCATGGCAAAGATTCCAGTGCCTCGCCACATTAGTGGGGTGGTTTTTGGAAATGTCATAGAGGTGGTCATATAATCTGTCTCTCAGTCTTCGTGTTGTGCGTCCAACATACTGTATGCGACATTGTTCACACGTAACCACGTAAATAACAAATTTAGTGTTACAGTTAATGAAGGCCATAGCTTTAAAACCCTTATTCAGAGACCTAGAAAGGATAGTATCGCCTCGTAAAATGTGGGGGCAACATGGACAGTTATTGCCCCCACATCGAAACGATCCCTTAAACTGTAACCAATTGGGGCGTTGAACACTGCTCGAATAGAGGCTGGGGGACAACATGCCACCAATGGTTGGAGCCCTGCGGGAGACTGATCTAATACCCTTAGATAGAATTTGAGCGTAGACAGGATCGTTATAGAGAATAGGTAAATATTTCTCCACAATCCCTTTAATTTTACTAAACTCTAAACTGTAAGGCGTGGAGAACACCGGAGTTTTAATGGATTTGTCAGATACCCGCCTTCTCCCATCTCCATTATTGACCTTATCACGAAGCAGATGACACCTATCAGTATTGAGGGCTATATTGAACGCCCTATCAAGTACAGGGGCTGTATACCCTCTTTCTATGAAACGCTTTTTCATAGCAGAGGCTTCTTTCAAAAAAGATGACTCATCACTACATACCCGTTTTAACCTCAAAAACTGTCCCACAGGGATGCCCTTAATAGTATGCCTTGGATGGCCTGAATCAGCCCTCAACAAGGAATTACCAGCAGAAGACTTCCTGAAAAGCTTGGAGGAAATACATTCCCCTTCACCCATCAGAACAACATCCAAAAATTCAATTTGTTTAGGGTCCATAACACCTGTAAATTTAAGATTGAGGGTGTTGTCATTAAGATATAGAAGCCATTCATCTAATTCGCCAACACTCTTGGTGCACACAAAAATCAAATCGTCTATATAGCGACGAAAAAACTTGATCTCAGAGCGATGGGGACAACCAGCGCCAAAAATGCGGGACCTCTCCCACCAACCCATATACAGATTAGCAAGGGAGGGGGAGAATTTGGCGCCCATCGAGGCACCGCATTTCTGGAGATAGTAGTCCCCATCGAACATAAAAAAATTGTGAGTTAATAAATACTCTAAACAACATAAAACAAACTCTTGGTGCACCAAGGAGTGTTGACTATGATGTCTAAGAAAGAAGGCCACGGCCTGAATTCCTAGGGAGCGAGGGATAGATGAATAAAGACTAGCCACATCACAGGTAATCCACACAAAATCCGAATCCCATTTAATAGGTTGAATGTCAGACAAAAGCTGCTTAGTATCTCTCAAAAAACCGGGTAAATCAGAGACCAGTGGCTGTAACTGGTAATCAACCCACTCACCCAAGCGCTCATTCAGTGACCCAATGCCTGCCACTATAGGTCTGCCTAGCAAGGGTTGACAACCCTTGTGCAGCTTGGGTAAATGATGAAAAATGGGCATAATCGGGGCGTCAGGGATAAACATATCTCTCTCACCTTGAGTGAAAATGCCTGCTGTAACTGCTCTGTCCAAAAGTGCATTAAGATCCTTCCTAAAGGTGGACGTAGGATCCCCCTTTAGCTTCAAGTAAGTTTTGTCATCCGACAATTGTCGGATTGCTTCATCCCTGTACATACATGAATCTAGCACCACAATAGAGCCCCCCTTATCTGCATTTTTTATCACAATATCTTTGTTGGCAAGTTCATACATACACATACTAGGGCCAATTTAGACAGGATCCAATTAACCTACCAGCATGTCTTTGGAGTGTGGGAGGAAACCAGAGTACCCGGAAGAAACCCACACAGGCACAGGGAGAACATGCATACTCCAGGCAGGTAGCGTCGTGGTTGGGATTCCTATTTATAACTTATCACGGGGATCACAGTACTTGTTCTGCCATTGTCTTCATATGTTTTTACCTCTAGAAAGATGGTACCATCTTTGGTCAGGCATCATTTAGGGTCACCATGTATGTACTTCCTAGATTGTGATGTTTTCTCAGAAATGACACAGTCATGTAAATGCAAACACCTGTGCAGTTCTTAGTTGCATTCATACATTTCTGATACAGCCCAACCCCCAGTGCCCACCCCCACCCCCATGACTTGCTGCAAAATTATGGCGCTGTAGTCTTATCACTGGAGAAAAAGAGATTGAGGAATTATTTCCTCCTGCCTGCAACAGATTCATATTATCTCAGGCCAGGCAAAGTTGCTAGCCTAGAGCTCAGTAACTGTTTTTAAAGCCTGACTTCATACCTTCTATCACTTTAAATACCTTGTTTGGGCCAAATGATGAGGCTGATGTGAATACTGCAAAAACTTGATATAGCAGCATCTACATACAATATGCAGTGTTGTGTTCTGACATCCTTAGGAGACTTTCCATCTGCTGCCAAAACAAAATTGAGTTAGGCCGAGTATTTATCATATATTCAGAGGATATCTTGTATTTTTATCAATGAATACAAGGCCTCCTCTTTTTGCTGGTGTGGGGATTGTGATGTCATCCAACCTCCTCTTGGTTCATTAAAAGGAAATTTTAGTGCAGGAATGACTAAAACTGAAGAGTGCTAATTCTGGTACAGCTGTGCATGGTAGCCAATCGGCTTCTAACTTTAGCTTGTTCTATTCTGCTCTGACAAAAAAAAACAAAAAACAGAAAGCTCATTGGTTGCTATGCAGAACTGCACCAGATTTTGCACTCTACAGAGTTAGTAAATCAACCCCATAGTCTGCTTCCTTGAAAATCCTCCCTTTGTGTATGCGTGGGTGGTCTCCAAACTGCTGTCCTCCCTACTGTTTGTGGGTGTCTTTTTTGTCTTGCCAGCTGTAAAAGAGACACTTGTGCATGTGTACTTCTGTATAGGGCTGTGTGCATCCATTAAAACACACAGTGCCCAACAAGCACACCCCTGCTTCCTTCTGCCAGCTCCTGACAAAGATCTGCAAGAGCCAATCACTCCCTTACCCCCACCTATAGCACCAGGAAGTTCAGGGGAACAGCAAGGATTATGAAGGAAAGGGTGGAAGTGATAAGGACAGCAGCTAACTGTTTAGGGGATTGAAAACATACTTGGGTATGTTTTTTACCTTAAAGCATAATAAACCTTTCTATCTTTGTACCTTGTGTTTTTCACCTGCATAAGATATGCATTGATCATGGAGTTTCATGGTGTCATTTGTAGCCCTGTATGCACAGCCTATAGTGATGTAAATCTTTACATTCTGGTGTCAGAAGTTTTTGTTTGTGTTCAAGCATAAGGTATGCGGCATGGTACTGCACAGGTGACCTCTGTCTGTAGTCTGAGAACTGACATTTCCTGTGAAGGAAATACAAATCCCACAATCCCTGGATCTCTCAGTCTAATGCTTTGCAGGTAAGAACTACATAGTAATCAGAGCTGACACAGACACAACACACACAAGCAGAACAACGACAGAGTTTACCATGCTAAAAGAAATGTGTTTAATCACAATAACACTCCCACATTTTTGATATAACATAGAGAAATCACTAGCAATTCATGGACTTAGGGGAATCAGTCAGCCATGCCACTACAAAGAGCAGCCACAACATGTGAGCTTATTATTATAAGGTAAAACAAATAAGCAACACTATTGAATACAACTATACAAATATCTAGTTAAAACAATTAAAACATTTGAAAGTTTACAATGTCTTTAAAATGATACTAACGGTATTTTTTAAAATAACAAACATGTCATACTTACCTGTTCTGTACAATGGTAACCCCAATCCTCCTCTTCTCGGGTCCCTAGCTGGCATTCCTAGACACGTGACCACCCCCCCCCCCCCCCCCCCCCCACCATGTGCCCCATAGCAAGCCGCTTGCTTTGGAGACATTCAAGCATGCTCACTCCTAAGCCATGCTCCATGTCCATGTTCTATCCTTACTGGCTGTGATTGACAGTAGGGGGAGCCAATGTCTCTGAGCCAATGAGGAGAGAGCCCTTGCTCTTGTGCTCTTGTGCACATCGATGGATCAGGGTTGTGCTCAGGTGAGTATAAGGGAGGGCTGGGGGATTTCATACTGAAGGTTTTTTACCTTCATGCACAGAATTCATGCAGAAATAAAAACCTTTAGCCTTTAGAATCACTTTTTGCTGTAAATGCATTAGGGTAAAAAACATGTATCCTTAAGTAACGCTTTAACTCTACACTTCATTGCTAATATGTACATATTTTATAAGGATATAATAAATAATTGATTTTTTTTTTTATCTGTGGATTGCACCAGAATATCCAGCCATGCTTTATTTATTTATATTCTCTACCATTAAACTTTTCAACCAAAACCGAAACTGAAGACCTTAACCATTGACCTGACGAAAGTAGCATTATCCTCAAGGACTCCTGCCTGCTATTAAATAACACAGTAATGGTCTGTTACTTCACAATCATTTAGAAATGGGTCGTAAAAACCACAACATAGTGCTTACAGAGGTAGGAAGAGTATGAGGGATTTAATTACTATTTAGTGAAGAAGGAGGAAAAGGCAATAAAGGGGGTCATTTACAGATCATAGTGTTTAAATCCAGGCGACTGTGCTGAGATTCTTAATTATCTAAATGCTCCCAATTAGCTCATTGAATCTAAGTCCTTACATTTGTATATACATAATATTTTTCAATATGTATGTGTTTAATGTCTTTTTTGTTTGCATTGTGAAGGATATTAGCTAATACAATTTATATTAAATGATGTATTAGTTATCAAAAGCATGTTATATTTTAGTATTTCTTTCTGATTTCATGACTATTTACATGGAAAGTTTGCCGTTAAAAGTGATATTGGCAGTTTACCGGCTAATTCAGCAGATTGAAAATGCAGGCTTTTGAAATACATTTTCTTTGTCAGGCATGATACAGTTCTGAATCTGAGAACCACCATGTGTGGTATTAGCTGTTGTAAATTTTAGGATTTATAGATAGCGATCAGGACTCAGAAGCATTATTGAGGGACTCACACATGGTGTGAAGATAAGAAGACCTGACACACTTCACACCTAAATGTGAGGAGGTGATAGTGAAAGTCCTTTGAAATCTCAACATAATGTTGATGGTTAGCCTGAAAAGAAAACAGGCTTCTTTGGCAGAGAAACAATTCATTTCATTGAAAATCATAGTGGAACATGAAAATCTATTTCAATTTAGGCCATAGTCCAGAGTGCTGAATTTCTCTTTCAGTAACATTCCTCACCAACTTCTATTTTTGTGATTGGAAGTTTTCTAATCAGCATTGGAACTTTGAAATAATTTAAAGAATAAAGCAGCCATAAACAATGAAAATCTCTTGATAAACCAACTTCTATTTACTTTGTGGATGCCACACTCCCATCTGGCATCCTTCTGTGAGAAAATCAAAGGAGCCAGACAAAATCTTTGGCCAAACAGCAGCTGCATCAAATCAGCCCGTCAGGACACAATAGGTGCAGTCTGAGATTCACCCATCTACACTGTATAGCGTGGATGGAGGAATCTGTTCCATTTTCTTTTTTTTTGCTCAGCCAAGTGTATGGCCATCTTAAGCAAATACCGTATATACTCGAGTATAAGCCAACCCGAATATAAGCCGAGGCACCTAATTTTACCACAAACAACTGGGAAAACTTATTGACTCGAGTATAAGCCTAGGGTGAGAAATGCGCAGCTACTGTAAGTGGAAAAAAGGGTCAACAATGCCCATTTGCAGCCTCACCATGCCCATTTGCATGCCTCACTGTGCCCATTTGCAGCCATAGGTCCCCGAACTTCAAACTTGGTAGTTAAGGGTCCCGAAATTACATTGCTGCAGATGGACACAGTTGACCGACTTTGGGGCCCCGTATCTCATGGTCACCTGGTGCTAGGAACCCCATTTGGTGTGCAAACCCAGTGGAACTATCACTATAACATATCAAAAGATGGGATTCCTAGCACCAAGTGGCCCCGAGATACGGGGCCCCAAAGTCGGGTCGGAAAATGTCAAGCACTTTTCTGCTGCAGAGAATGACATTTTCCGACCCGAATTTGGGGCTCCATATCTCGGGCCACTTGGTGCCAAGAACCCCAAATAGAGATACGGGGCCCCAAAGTCAGGTCGGAAAATGTCATTCTCTGCTGCAGAAAACTGATTGACTCGAGTATAAGCTGAGGGGGGCATTTTCAGCACAAAAAAATGTGCTGAAAAACTCGGCTTATACTCGAGTATATACGGTAGGTTGTTCATTTTGCAAGGGAATTTTCTCTGTGCTTAGTGAAGTTCTGCTGACTTCCATCATCTACTCATGTGCATGCAAAAATGCTGTTTTTTTTTTTTTCCTTGCACGTGATTGGGTATTCTTTGCAAAGTGAAGCCTTATTCTTTGCAAAGTTAAGCCTTCCTTGCACGTGATTGGGTATTCTTTGCAAAGTGAAGCTTTATTTTCCTTGCACGTGATTGTGTATTCTTTGCAAAGTGAAGCCTTGCAAAGTGAAGCCTTAGCAAAATAACTCCTATGTGTCTATTAAGTTTCCGTATGTACAAAAAGAGGCAATAGACTTCCACTCCTGGTGAGAAAAGTGTCCAAACACAGATAAGTGTCAATAATCCATATGTGAATTACCAGGCCCATGAGAACCAATTCACATCAGTGCACACGAGAGGCTCTTACCAGAAAGATGTGACCATCAAATTATAAATAGTCAGATGTGCACATGGAGTTAATAAGACCTCTGTTATGCCAACCAGCAATCATCGTAACAAAGTATTCATGAACTTTCCCCCCAATGGTCAAGTAAAAATTAAGAGTACTCGCATGGTGTAATACAGCTAAAAAAACATCCACGTTTATTAAAAGTAAAGAATGCGCACTCACTTGTATAAAGTGCCAGACATGGCTAAAACACGTTTGCATGTATACGATTGGCAAAGATTCTCCTTCCAGTCTGACCTCTGTGCAAAGGTTTACGTGATGATGTCACATCCATTAGCCCAATCCGACATGTTTCGTTCCAGTAGACGCCATCAGGGGTAGTGGCCTATACTACCACGTGTAGTATATGCTCTATCCAGTCTGTATGCACAATATGACTGGATTTTGAAAAAGAGGAAAAGCTAAAGTGTTATCCCAAACTTTTAATGATATTTTCAAATTAGTAAATTAAACTGAGTGTTTTCTTGGTGTTTATAGGACATTCCTCTGTGTTTATAGTCCATTATACTAAATCAGACACAATGCTCAATGCCAGTATGTTTGTTTTATTTTATCATAATTGTAGCCGAACACATTTGCAATGTCATTGTCTATAATGAAACCATTATGACTTTCACAGTTAGATTAGTGAAATGTAATCCTTAATCAATTATATATATATATATATATATATATATATATATATATATATATATATATATATATATATGTATATATATATATATAAAATCCTTGTTGTGGCACATTGTAATGGATATTAAACAATCATTTTCTTTAGCGTTTTCTTTTAAAAATGGCTAAACAAAGACAAGAGGGCACAAAGTCCTAGCTAAATACCCAGTTTAAATTGTATTGAATAAATATGGTGCCAAATGCAAACTCACAAATAGCCACAATCAAAAAGGTGATGTAACAAAACCCAAGTGACGCAGAGGTCAGGATATGGATTTGTGTCACCAAGACCCAGGCATCCCTCAGACTGGCAAGCTCACATCAATGCTCTGAGGAAGAGGGTTCATCCATTGAAATGCGTCAGCTTGTGTGTCTGAGTGATGCCTGGGTCTTGGGGACACAAATCCATATCCTGACCTCTGCATCACTTGGGTTTTGTTACATCACCTTTTTGCTTGTGGCTATTTGTGGGTATGTATTTGGCACACTTTTTAATACCATAGGTGTGCGTACAGGCTGTGCTGGTTTTGCCTGGGCACACCCTAATCACCCCCTGCGTAGCTGATTCCCCCTGATTTCTGCCCAAATCCCATCTTCCCCCTGCAGTGTTGACAGCCTCCCTCCTCTCCTTTCCCACCGGCTGCTGTGAGGGGATGTTTTAGGATAGAGAGCAAGGGAAGGGGCCAGCAAATATTTCATTCACATGCCCCTTCCTTTTCTGAACGAACACAGTGAGTGATATGTACCTTAACGGAAGCATAGTAAAGTTCTTAACTGAAGCATAGTAAACTACACTATATTGTCAAAATAATTGGGACACCTCTCTTTACACGCACATGAACTTTAATGGCATCCCAGTCTTAGTCCGTAGGGTTCAATATGGAGTTGGCCAACCTTTGCAGCTATAACAGCTTCAACTTTTCTGGGAAGGCTGTCCACAAGGTTTAGGAGTGTGTCTATGGGAATGTTTGACCATTCTTCCAGAAGTGCATTTGTGAGGTCAGGTGCTGATGTGGATGAGAAGGGTCAAACATTCCCATAGACACACTCCTAAACCTTGTGGACAGCATTTCTGGAAGAGTTGAAGCTGTTATAGCTTCAAAGGGTGGGCCAACTCAACATTGAACCCTACGGACTAAGACTGGGATGCCATTAAAATTCATGTTCGTGTAAAGGCGGGTGTCCCAATACTTTTGACAATATAGTGTATGTTTACTATGCTTCAGTTTGTGAATGAACAGGAAGCCGCTCAGTACAGAGCATTTCCCATTTGTTCACTGTCTGGTGCAGCTGAGGCTGCAGAGAAACAGACTGGGGAATCTCTTTCCTCATTCCCTTTCTCTGTCTCAAAAGTGGGACATAGGGGGTCTGTTTAGACCCTTGATATGACACCAAAGCCCCCCTGTAAAACAGGTGTTTTTTTTAGCTTCAGTGTGCATGAGGCCTAAAAATGATGGCATCCTCTAAAGTTAGTGGTCAGTATAGAAGTGCTATTTCTGTTAGTCAGTTTAGCTGGGAGATCAATTCACTGTTGCTCACTGCTCACCCCTAATAACCTTATAAAGAACTATGGATAAGAAAGCCTAGTGTAGACAAAGTTAATTTGTATAAATTATACAGCATACTTCACCTTTTCGCAATGTAAATTTAGAGTGTTCAGCATGATCCAAAAGTTGAGAGATACTGATAGCAGTGGAGAGCATTTGCTAATGGCAATGCACTGATTTGTGCCGCTATGTGATTGCTGTGATGATCAATCATAGCGATCACTAATGTGAACAAAAGGAGGATTTAATAAAGGAATCCATCCATTAAATCCTCCAGCTGCAGTAGAGGAAGGAGTGATTGTAAATGTGTGGGGGTGGGATGTTAAAGGACTAAAGACTACCAATGCGCCGTCACTGCGCATCAACGTCACACCTACGCGCCGGACGTGCAGCGTCCTTGTGATGCTGTCTCGCTGATGGGTCATGGCGAGACTCGCAGACGGGTCATGGCGCTGACTGCTGGGCGAATCACCGCCTAGGTGTCGGTGCCCCTACCCCCCTCCCGCCATGCTCGTGTTTGTGACATTGGAGGGTTGGTCTGCGGTGGCATACATTTATAGGCAGCTGCCCTGGTGGGGTCTGGGTTGCTCTGAGCTCTCTTGAACATTGGCATTCACATTTTCATGCTAGACTGGTTTCTCTCCCTCCTTTTAATCACCAGGTGATTATTAGACCCTCACAAGCCATCCTCTCCACTTATCCCCCCCACTTTACCCTCCACTGGAACCGGGTGTCTTGGTGGCGACCTATCACCATGGTCCTCCACCTCCACTCCCGCTTAGTCACAACTACATGGTTTTTCATTTCTCCACTAACCATCTTTCCCACCCAGTCCACCTTCACATTTAATTATTATTTCACTCACATAGCCCCAATATTGTTTCACTTGATTGATTCACTCAAAACTGATGTTTCCCATGCTTACACCAGGAGTGCTTGGTGTGCCCGGATACGCCTAGGGCGTTGTCTATGATGGGTGCTGCCGCTGAACATGCCCCTCAGCTTCCTATACTGATGCCCTTGGGTGGCTCACGGTCCCTGACACCGTGCTAGTAAATGCACATATACCTGTAAGTGATCTTGTTTCAAATGGAAGGGGGGGTGTTATCTATCTATCCTACCCTATATTGATACAAGCTAGTTTACTTAGTTATTTTACTCACCCATTGCTGATACATCACATGTCTGCTCCTGAAGAGTGGCTTAAAGTATTGAAACGCATCAAGTTACCAGATGTCATGTACCTCGCTCATTAAGATATGCGCCCATGTATACAATTATTATTGTGACAGGGATCAGAAAGACCATAGACCGTGCAGATGCTATTTTTCAATTGTGTATACCAAATCATGAATATTGGTGGACTCCTTAATCTTATCATATGATTAATGTTTATAAATATGTTACTACCAGATATTAACGTTTTAGAAATTGGAATTATGGAAGTGTGCATTTCTTTGTATATGAAATACAATGTATGTAAACATGTATCTTTGTAATATAAAGTATTTACTATCCACCACTCTATTCATTTTGTTACCACGAGCTTCATATAAAGTCCCACCCTTTTGGTTGCATCTTTGCTGCTTTTTCTGCTGAATTTTTGCTCCTTTTGCTCACGTGAAATTGTTATCGGGGGATTTAAAGTGCCAGTGACCACCAACGATGGGAGGAGGAGGTTAGGAGACTTAAAATGCCACTGACCACCAATGATTTCCAGATTGTTTTAGAGAGGTTCAAAATTCCACTTACCACCAATGTTGTTAGATTGTTTTGAGGAAGAGGGGTTTAAAGTCCTACTGGCCACCAATAAACATGGGATTGTTTAAGGGGGCTTTTAAAGTGTTTTGGATTTACCTATGACATTTAGACATGTGCATTTGTTTTCGTCCGAATGCATTTTTGTCGGAATTTCTGGTATTTTCGTTATCGTTTTAACAAACGATAACGAACTTGCAGAATCCAAAAACCGAAAGATCCGACATAAACAAATGCTTTATTTTCGTTTTCGTTGCAACAGTTCGATATAGATAGGAGATTCGACATGATGCTGACAATAGCGATCTGTGTCCATCGAACCTCTGGTCGAATGTGCCTAACCTTAGCTCTATTAGTTCAAGATTATTCTACATAGAGAGAAAAGATTCAACATTATAGAGACAATAGCAAAAAAGGTTGAATGTGCCTAACTTAACTCTATTAATCCAAGATTATTCGACATAGAGAGAAAAGATTCGACATGAAGATTCGACGAAGCAGTCGCCGCGAGTGGACATTTATGGTCAAATGCTCCGCCCATAGGCTATAGAAAAATTCTAATGTTGGTTGACTAGTAATAATAATTAATAAATATAATTATTACTAGTGTCATACAACATTAGAACTCTACTATAGCTTGTAGGCGGAACATTCGACCCGAAATGTACAATTGCGGCATCGTACAGTTTAGCTGCTCCGTCGAATCTTCTTAGAACATGCGACAGACACCATAAGCCTTCAATGACAGATTTAACCTTAATTATTTCGGATGAATGCATTTTTTAACGAAACAAAATAAATAAAAACGAATTGCAATTTAAATACAATGCAAGTTCATTTTACTGGGGACTTCCAGGAATAACACTTTCCAAAAAGGGTCATTGGAGGCTGTCATTCTTGTTTTATATAGTAATATATAAGAATAAAAAGCCAAATGGTTATTTAATACCACCTAAAGAAATTCATTTGGGTACAGTGTTGCAAGATGTAGTAATTGTCAATCAAATTATCACAGTACTGAAAACTGGAACAAAAGGGCCTGGATAGAAAGAGGGTGTAACATATTGGCCCTGTAGTGGTTAACATGAAACCAATGGGTCAATAAGAAGAGACACAACATCACAAATACGCAGCAGTTTTTACAACCTATGTTACGCTAAATAAACTAATGAGCATGACTAATCTGTCCATGTTTATAAGGCTCTGTAATTTTAACAGTAAATTGAGTGCCTTAATAATCAACCTCCTAGGTACTGTGGGTAATGGAATCTATAGGACGAAGGTCTGCCTTATATCTTTCTTAATTTCTTCAAGGGCAAAATGACATTGCCCTACAAAATCTATTACAAGACAAGAGTTTGGAGTTTGAGAAGACAAGCAAATTTTATAACAAATATAGCGAGGGAATGAGCTCAGAACATGGTGTCACTTTTGATTACATTGCTCAGAGAGACAGGTAACCCTGAACATTATCCAGTACCCTCCAAGGCTCACAGACTAAAGCAGCTATTTGAATTTTAGCCCTTTCAACAAACAGTGCTATTTTTTCATACTATAGCAATATTTGGTAAACTTTTTTTAACTACCATAAGAACTTCAGTGACACCTACGGAAAAAATAAGCATAAACATGAGAAATCAAAATTTCCTATCACATGGCAGCTGGCTTTTTATAAACACACGGTCAGAAAATCTGAAGATAAATTTTGTCTGATGAACGATCTGCCGATTTTCTGATCGCTAGTATGCTGCTTTTGACAGCTGATTACGAATTTTTGACAGACAAAAACTGGATGTGCAGGCTTGAAAATTTTTGTCTGATGTGACCACAACGTCCGATTTTCTTTTCATTAGTACGGTTTTCTGACCAAAAAAAATATCTGAAGAGCAAGACTAGGCATGCTCAGAAATGAAAGAACACATACAAAACAAACACATTACATCACTTCTGACGTTGAATTCTGTCGTCAGAAAATGTTATGATGGTGAGTACCCTCTTCAATTTCAATTTGAGACTAGCATCAAACAAACAAAAAGTGTCCAATAATCTGACCGTGTGTACAAGGCTTTGCTCCTATGTACTCCAGAAAGATATATTAAAAATATGTGTTTAAGTTTTTATTTGGAAATGTAAGGTTAATCTATGTCCAAAACTTTTTTTGCGTTGGATAGAATGGGAGGGGGTTACAACATCTGTCAGGTTTTACTGCTATCCGCCCAGAGGTCGCATATATGTGCACAGATTAAGAAGTAATCCACTTTTGTTAAGAATTTTTTTTTTTAACAAACTTTGTGGTAATGTGCTACCTGTTTCTGCTCTGACGAAAAAGCTGTCTGTTTCACTATGTCTTCTGTGTACTGATTCTGAATGGGAATGACTAATTTATTTAAAAAAAAAACTGCACACGTGTTTATTGTTTTTAGGTTGTACTGTGATTTTTTTTTTTTACTATTTTGGGGCAGTTTTCCTTTGATAAAAAATTTTAAATCAGGAGATATCCATTATCATTTACCACCAAATGAAAACACAATTTGTCCAGAAAAAAATGTGGTGTAATCCACCTGGATGCACAAAGTAGTTGTGATGACATATACAGTTTCACTAACTCATATCAAAGTTGCAAAATTGTGCTTAGGCATTTAGATTTGTTTTACCCTTAGGCATGAAGGGGTTAATCAGCTAGTACATTTTTTTTTTTCGTTCTGATGAGGAAAGTGTCAGTGTCTGCATCTCTTTATATGTGATTAACCCTAAAGGATTTAGGTTGCCCAAAATCTCACTTGTATCTTAGTGCAGAGTACTTCACATAAAAATTTAATTTATGGGGTTGTCCTGTATACAGAACGCCTCCAGGTTGCCATATTGCATTGAATTTCATAGAAAATTACTTTGCGGATTGGAAAGGTAATTACAATTTGTCTTGTGTAACAACAGTATATGGTATATTATCTTTTTTTTTAATTTGCTATATTTTTATTTCCACAATAGTGGAGCTGCCTTTTAGTTGATAAAACAAACATTTAAAATATGTCTGTTTTGCTGTTATTGACATACCCCAGGAAATCCTTATTAAAAGATAATTTCATTATAATTTTCTCTATGCTTGGTAGGGCCTGGGAACAGTGGGGTTTATTTACTAAAACTGGAAAGTGCAAAATCTGGCACATCTCTGCATAGAAACCAGATATTTTTTGTCAAAACTTAATTGAACAAGCTGAAGTTAGAAGCTGATTGGCCACCATGCACAGCTTCATTGTCTTTTAGCACTCTTAAGGCCCATACACACGATCGGACTTTTTGACAACCAACATGCAAATTAGCTGTTTTGGACCAACATCCGACCGTGTGTACGCTCCATCGGACCAACTTTTTCCAGGTTTCATCAGACTTTTGTTGGGTGTGCGAACGGACCAACTTTCTGCCAACAAAAGTCCGATGGACCAAAGTCCGACCGTGTGTACACAAAACCAACGGACTTTTGTACAAACCAATGCAGAACCAATGCAAAAGATCAGACAACAATACAGAAGTTGACCAAAGGTGGCGGTAAAGAGCAGAAAAACCAAGTGATTTGGTGAAAGTTGGCTGAAAAAGTCCTGCCGTGTGTATGCAATACCAACTTGGGGCCAACGCCCTTTGGACAAAAATCCATGGGAAAGTTGGTCCACGGTCCGATCGTGTGTATGAGGCTTTAGCAAATCAACCCCAGCAGCACTAGAGCAGCATAAATGCAAAATAGCGCTATTACTCTGGTTTCTTTGGAGCCTCCTGAAGCTTCCTAAGTATGGGAAGACCTCCAACAACCACAGGTAAAGAGATATTCAAAAATACAAAACTTAAGCAGCACTTTGGTTGAGAAGCAACACTGTTTTTGTAGCTACAACATTATGGAGTTAATTTACTAAAGACAAATGAAGTGAAGCTCTGCTGACTTCTACAGTTGGGCGAACAGGTCGAGCTGAGCATAAGTTTGGCCTTAATATTGCCTGTTCGCCTGTTTAACGAACACACAAATTTGTGGGATGCTCGGCTGGATGTTCGTTGTGCTCTGCACAGTGCATTCTAAGCCCTAATTGCACAAAACTTTGCCCAATCAGGGCACAGTGAATAGCTGGTTGTTAAGGAGTGGGACGGGAAGCCAGCTGCTGCGTCCTTAACAACAGATAAGTAATCAGCTGTCAACGGGCTTCCCTGCAGACAGCTAAATAAAAAATTGAAAAAAAGTGCAAAAAAATAACGTGGGGTCCCCCCCCCCAATCCATACCAGGCCCTTCGGGTCTGGTATGGATTTTAAGAGGAACCCCACACCAAAATGTAAAAATAAAACAACATGGGGTCCCCCCCAAAAACCATACCAGGCCCTTAACTGAGCATCAACCCTGGCAGGACAGGAAAGGAGGGGGGCGAACAAGCGCCCCCCCCTCCTGAACCATAGCAGGCCACATGCCCTCAACATGGGGGAGTGTTTTAGGGTAAGGGGGCTCTGAAGCCCCCACTCCAAAGCACCTTGTCCCCGTGTTGATGAGAAGGGCCTCTTCCCGACAACCCTGGGCGTTGGTTCTCAGGATCTGAGGGCAGGGGGCTTATTGGAATTTGGAAGCCCCCTTTAACAAGGGGGGCCCCAGATCCCACTCCCACATGTGAATGAAAATAGGGTACATTATACCCCTACCCATTCACCCCAAAAAAGTGTCAAAAATAAAGACAGTAGGCAGTCTCTGACAATTCCTTTATTTAAAAAAATTAAAAAACTATGTCCCCCGATGTAGATCTATCATCAATCACAATGCCAATTGCACCGCCAGACCTGAAAAAAAACTCCGCCCGTGATGAGGGCTAACTACCGAATGCCTGCTCTGCCATTGGACGATTCTTAACCGCTTCAGCCCCAGAGGATTTTACCCCCTTCCCAGAGCATTTTTTTGCGATTCGGCACTGCGTCGCTTTAACTGACAATTGCGCTTGTCGAAGTTGCACCCAAACAAAATTGACGTCCTTTTTTACCACAAATAGAGCTTTCTTTTGGTGGCATTTGATCACCTCTGCGGTTTTTATTTTTTGCGCTATAAACAAAAGAAGAGCGACAATTTTGAAAAAAACACAATATTTTTTACTTTTTGCTATAATAAATATCCCATTTAAAAAAAAAAAACTAATTGTTTACTCAGTTTAGGCCGATATGTATTCTTCTACATATTTTTGGTAAAAAAAATATAATATAATACAATATATATATATATAAGCGTATATTGATTGGTTTGCGCAAAAGTTATAACGTCTACAAAATAGGGGATAGATTTATTGGATTTTTTATTTTTTTACTAGTAATGACGGCGATCTGCGATTTTTTAATGACTGCGACATTGCGGCGGACACTTCGGACACTTTTGACACATTTTTGGGACCATTCACATTTACACAGCGATCGTTGCTATAAAATTGCACTGATTACTGTGTAAATGTGACTGGCAGAGAAGGGATTAACACTAGGGGGCGCTGCAGGGGTTAATATGTTCCCTATGGTAGTGATTCTAACTGTGGGGGGGGGGGGGGGACTCACAAGGGGAGGAGACCGATCGGTGTTCCTCTGTACTGGGAACACACCATCAGTCTCCTCTCTACTGACAGGTGGATCTGTGTGTTTACACTGGGTCCCGAGCGACGCCGTGGGCGGCGCACGAGGTGCACGCGCGCCCCTAGACGGCCGGGAATGAGAGGACGTCATATGACATCCACCCAGGATGGGAGATCCACCTTGTGGACATCATATGACAGTGCAGGGTATTGAAGTGGTTAAATAAGTAAAGGGCGGGCCACCTTGTAACAACACTGACCCAGCATGCACAGGGCTGTGACGTCACAAGGGGCGGTGTCACCAGGTGGCCCTAACCTTTACCTATTTAAGAACTGTCAGATGGTGGAGCAGGCATTTGACAGTTAGCCTTTGTCATGGGCGTCACGTTTTTTTTTTTCGAGCAGAGCCCCCTTAACCCAAAAGCACCCCCCCATGTTGAGGGCATGTGACCTGGTATGGTTCCGGAGGTGCATACTCAAATATTTGTCTGGTATGGATGTTAGGGGGACCCCACATCATTTTTCTTTAAATTTTGATGTGGGGTTCCCCCTTGATGTTTCAAGCTCAGGCCCCATAGACTCATCCAACCATGTGCAAGTATGAATACTGTTTTTTAATTTCTTTGTATTTGATTGGGTTTTAAACTATAGCAAAATGTATTTTCATAGCAGCCTTTAGTAAATAAACCCCACTGTGTGTGTGTCATTGATAGTGATACATTTTGTCCAGATAATACCATGTTAACCTCTTACCACCCACCTAATGCAAATGCATAAGAGAGTGTGCTTTAACGTCCACATGACACACATATGCGTCCATGAGCAGCAGAAGTTTCTGTACTAAGAATGCACTTGCTGTATGCTCTCAGCACAGTGACCAAGCTGTCACCAACATTTATCTGTCTCTAGTTATCATTGGTAGCTGGCAGGGCCACTGTGACAGCCAATCACAGGTTCACGTGATCAGGCAGACCTTCCTGCCTTTTGGACGTAATTATCCCAGTACATCAGGGCTGGGGTGGGAAGGGGTTAAGGGGGAATATGCATCATAAGGTCATCCACAAACTTTATCTGTTACTGGCAATTGGGCACAACAACATGGGCAGATTACCCACTCAATTAAGAACTGTATTGATCTTTTAGATGGGTATAAATATATGCTAATATTTTCAAACTTATTTTTAAGGATAAATGCACATATGCAGGCAGGGCTTACAACGTCCAGGTGGGGACCCAGAAGAAGTGCTCGCTAGTACCCCCGCCATCCGGTGCTTCTCCGGGCTCTCCCGTGCCATCGGGGACCCAGAGAAAGAATCGGCCGCCGCCGGATGACGAGCATAGACATTTCTATCTCTCTATGACCGTCGGAGGCCCGGGCGCGATGTTATGATGTCAAGTCCGGGCCGCGGATGTAAACAAAGCTGCGATCGCAGGTGGTAAGCATGAGATTGTGGACTTTTTTTTCCAATCTACCTGTCCCCGGTAGCTCGCGCTCAGAAATGAACACACGCGTTAGTCCCGCCCACATATGTAATCACCGTTCAAACCACACATGTGAGGTATCACTGCATGCAATAGAGCATGAGCAACAATTCTAGCACTAGACTTCCTCTGTAACTCTAAACTTGTAACCTGTAAAAAAAATTAAAGCATCGCATATGGAGATTTTTAAGTACTAAAGTTTGGCATCATTCCTTTAGTGTGCGCAATTTTAAATTGTGACATGTTGGGTATCTATTTACTTGGCGTAACATCATCTTTCACATTATATAAAAAAAATGGACTAACTTTACTGTTTTGTTATTTTTTAAATGATGAAAATTGTTGTGCAAATGCCGTGCGAGATAAAAAGTTGTAATGACTGCCATTTTATTCCCTAGGGTGTCTGCTAAAAAAAATATATATAATGTTTGGGGGTTCTGAGTAATTTTCTAGCAAAAACATTTTTTTTTTTACATGTAGGAGAAGAGTGCCAGAATAGGCCTGGTATGGAAGTGGTTAACTACTTTAACCTCCCTGGCGGTATGATTATGTCAGGAATTTTGTACCAAAAGTGCTACAATTATTTTGCATGGAAATTTGGCATTTTATATTGTAGGCCTGCAATTCTTAGGAATAACTCACTTAATTCTGTCCAAACCAGTCTAGTAGATATCCCGGGTATGATAAAGTTTGAAACACAAAATCATAAATTATAATATAATAAATAACTATAAAAAAAATTATTCAATAATGTAATCAAATCAAAAACACTGACATTTGCTCAGTTGCAGAATTGTCGCTGTCATTAGATTTAGTGCTTGGTGACGAATTTCCCCACAAATCGCTATCGCTCAATTCTGCAAGTGATTCTAATTTATTATCGCTGTTTTCTAGCTGGTCTAAAACCACTTTTGACATAAAAGGACACTTTTTGGTTGCTATGGACAATCTCCAAATTCCAGGCAGAAAAAACTATATTTATAATATAAAACTACATGCAGGGCGAATGTTCTCCAGGATGCTAATATACGTAAGCAGCAAGACCTTCTCCTAAGCCTGGACATTAATAAAGCATTCAACAGCATCCTATGGCCTTATTTAATTGCAGTCCTACAACGGCTTGGCTTCCAGGATGAATTCTTGATGGGAGTGCAAGCCCTATACCATCAACCGCAAACGAGAATCAAGGTTCCGGGTTGCAGCTCTGGATTTTTCACACTGAGCAGGGGCACCCGTCAGGGATGCCCCCTATCTCCCCTATTATTCGCCCTGGCCCTAGAACCCCTCACCACTGCTATCAAACAACACTCTGACATCTCTGGTTACCCCATGGCTTCCACCACATCTCATCTCTGCATGTATGCGGATGATGTCATGCTTTTTCTAACCCAACCCCATATCTCCCTGCCCAACCTATTTGCCTTGTTATCCCGATTTGCCTCTATCTCTGGACTTACAGTTAATATGTCTTAGTCCACAGCACTTCCAATCAACATACCCCCTGCTCAGTGTGAGACCCTCCAGAGTTCATTCCCCCTGCAATGGTCTACCAACAAAATACCCTATTTGGGCATCCATATCACACCACATTGTTCCTCTATTTTTGCTGCAAATTATCCGGCATGTGTGTCCCGTCTCGGCAATATGCTCAAACTATGGAGCACCTACCACATTTCATTTCTTCGGGAAAGTCACGGCAATCAAAATGACCCTCTTCTATTTTATTTCAGAGCCCTACCTATCCTTATCCCTAAATCCTTTATAGATAAACTGCAACAAGATATACACAAATTCATCTGGCAGAACAAAAGGCAGAGGTTCTCCAAACATGTTTTGTTCAACCCACAAATGAACGGTGGTCTAGGTTTACCAAACCTCTGGCTTTATTTCCTAGCTGCGCGCTTCTACCAGATTGCACAATGGAATATTCCTGATTCAAAGGTACCCTGGGTCAATTTTGAATCGCATTCCATCTCACCTTACAGGCTCTCTACTATACTTTGGTCCCCCTCCAAATCGGTTCACAAAATGATCTCCCTTAACTCCCTAATAGCCCACTCACTTATTCTGTGGTACCGATACAAACATAAACTGGACCTAGCATCCCCTGCACCCCAAGGCTCCTCCTTTATAGGAGAACCCTTATTCAACTTAGCTTTTGAAAACCCAGAAGGTTTCTCCTGGTGGATCTCTAACTCTATGGTCACATTAGCTGACTTGCAGATTGGTAACTCCTTTGCCTCATTTGACCTTCTACGTATACAAAAACAGATCACATTAAGGGAACATTTCCATTATTTGCAAATTAGACACTTCTACATCTCCCACTTTGCTCTCTCCCCAACTCCCCACCCCCTACTACTTTTGAACAGATTTGCTGTGACTCCCCCAGAGGAAAAAGCCTTATTTCTACCCTCTACAAATCAGCCCTAACGGCAGTATTCCCCGGGGTTGTTCCATATAAACAAAAATGGGAGGCTGACTGCAATGAACTCTTTGACTTGGATGACTGGGACACAATGCTGCACAATTTGCGCAAAGCTTCTAAATCCTTGGCTGTCAGAGAAACGGCGTAAATGGTATTAGCCAGATGGTATTACACCCCATCCAGACTTCACTCCATCTTCCCGGGGGCCTCTGATTTATGCTTCAGGGGATGTCAACTTCCTGGTACCTTTATGCACATATTTTGACACTGTGACCGTCTCTCGCCCATTTGGAACACAGTGATGGCTATAGCATCAGCAATATCTGGTACTCCTATACAACTTACAACTCTATGTGCCTTCTTGGAGCATCTATCCCAGGTGTACTCCGTTCTGAAGAATGTCTTATCCACACTGTTTGCATAGCCACTCTATGGGCCATTGCCCTACATTGGAAATCCCCTACTATCCCCCTATCCTCCATCCTCCATAGGATAGATTCCATTATGTTAATGGAAAGGATCTTATATACACTGGGTGATAAGATGCACTTATTTGACCAAAGATGGAAACCCTGGAACTCTCATAGACATATCCTGTTGCCCCATACCTAACCACTGATACAGGTTACCAAGCTGCTTTAGACCATAGTGTGCTGCTACACCCCCCCCCCCCCCCCCCAGATCTACCGTGTAAAACTATATCAACTGTTGATGTTCTGTTTTATGCTAATTCTCCTCTCGGATGCTTCAAGGTTAATTTTTATGTTTTTCTTTTTGTCACTGTATTGACCGTTATAAATATACAGTGGTGTGAAAAAGTGTTTGCCCCCTTCCTCATTTCCTGTTCCTTTGCATGTTTGTCACACTTAAGTGTTTCGGAACATCAAACCAATTTAAACAATAGTCAAGGACAACACAAGTAAACACAAAATGCAATTTGTAAATGAAGGTGTTTATTATTAAAGGTGAAAAAAAATCCAAACCATCATGGCCCTGTGTGTAAAAGTGATTGCCCCCCTTGTTAAAACATACTATAACTGTGGTTGTCCACACCTGAGTTCAATTTCTCTAGCCACACCCAGGCCTGATTATAGCCACACCTGTTCACAATCAAGGCATCACTTAAATAGGAGCTGCTTGACACAGTAATGTCCACCAGAAGATCCTTAAAAGCTACACATCATGCCGAGACCCAAAGAAATTCAGGAACAATTGAGAAAGAAAGTAATTGAGATCTATCAGTCTGGAAAGGGTTATAAAGCCATTTCCAAAGCTTTGGGAATCCAGTGAACCACAGTGAGAGCCATTATCCACAAATGGCGAAGACATGGAACAGTGGTGAACCTTCCCAGGAGTGGCCGGCCGCCCAAAATTACCCCAAGAGCGCAGCGACGACTCATCCAAGAGGTCACAAAAGACCCCACAACAACATCCAAGGAACTGCAGGCCTCACTTGCCTCAGTTAAGGTCAGCGTTCATGCCTCCACCATCAGGAAAAGACTGGGCAAAAATGGCCTGCATGGCAGAGTTCCAAGGAGAAAACCACTGCTGAGCAAAAAGAACATCAAAGCTCGTCTCAATTTCTCCACAACACATCTTGATGATCCCCAAGACTTTTGGGACAACATTCTGTGGACCGATGAGACAAAAGTGGAACTCTTTGGAAGGTGTGTGTCCAAGTATATCTGGCGTAGAAGGAACACTGCATTTCAGAAAAAGAACATTATACCAACAGTAAAATATGGTGGTGGTAGTGTGATGGTCTGGGGCTGTTTTGCTGCTTCAGGACCTGGAAGACTTGCCGTGATAAAAGGAACTATGAATTCTGCTGTCTACCAAGAGATCCTGAAGGAGAATGTCCGACCATCTGTTCGTGTACTCAAGCTGAAACGAACTTGGGTTCTGCAGCAGGACAATGATCCTAAACACACCAGCAAGTCCACCACCGAATGGCTGAAGAAAAACAAAATGAAGACTTTGGAGTGGCCTAGCCAAAGTCCTGACCTGAATCATATTGAGATGTTGTGGTATGACCTTAAAAAGGCCGTTCATGCTCGAAAACCCTCTAATGTAACTGAATTAGGACAATTCTGCAAAGATGAGTGGGCCAAAATTCCTCCAGGACGCTGTAAAAGCCTCATTGCACGTTATCGCAAACGCTTGGTTGCAGTTGTTGCTGCTAAGGGTGGCTCAACCAGTTATTAGGTTTAGGGGGCAATCACTTTTTCACACAGGGCCATGATGGTTTGGATTTTTTTTCACCTTTAATAATAAACACCTTCATTTACAAATTGCATTTTGTGTTTACTTGTGTTGTCCTTGACTATTGTTTAAATTGGTTTGATGTTCCGAAACACTTAAGTGTGACAAACATGCAAAGGAACAGGAAATGAGGAAGGGGGCAAACACTTTTTCACACCACTGTACATCAACATTTATTATGTGTTACACATACTGTCAAATGACTGTATTACTTTATTGCTTTTTCAATAAAAAATGTTTGTAATAAAAAACTACATGCAGGGCACTGGACAGACCACTAGGGACAAAGGGGGTCTGTAATTTTTTTATACAGTACTGTAATCTGTAAGATTACAGTACTGTATGTGTATTGTGTGTATTTACTTTTTTGAATTTGGCGCCAATCTTCGCTCCCGTGCGTCGCAACGTCGCAGGGAACGGAGCTCAGTGGCACTCGGGCACTGTGTGAATCGAGCGGAGGAGCTCGCACACACAGTGGGGAGACATCGCAGGATCCAGGGGACAAGGTAAGTAACTTCCCCTGTATCCTGCAATGTGATCCCGAGTCTGGCTACTGAAATTCCACCCCGAGCCAGACTCGGGAATACCGCTAGGGGGGTTAAGTGTGAAGTAATGGATAACATCATAAGCACCATGTCCTTGGCTGGGGAGACTAGGAACCGAACCTCTGGCCATCTTACTAACTATGGTGCTTCTGAGAGGTGGTTCCCTCCCTTTTTATGTGTTTGCCCCAGCAGAAGGTGGTACAAAAACACTCAGGAAAACCTGGCCAACCGAGTTACCCTTACCTACCAGGCAACCTCAGCAGGGCAAACACAACTAAACAGTGCTAAATGGTTACTCCAAATCCTAACCACATACATTACAAAATAGAAAACATTTTCAGTAACCATGAAACATTTAACATCTACCTACTTACATCCATGACTTTAAACATGTAATACAAGTATAAAGTATGGTGTTGATTGTGGCAACATTTTCAAAACCTTATACGTTGAGGTTTTGAAGCATGTCTCTGATATATATGCAAAACACAACAAATCAATGAATACAATAAAAATATTATAGCTCATTTCCTGGAGACTCACTGATTTTTATTGTATTCTGTAAATTAACCAGCATAGTAGCATAGGATGGGAGACAGTCATGACTATGTGCCCTATAAAACATCTCAGATTCCTCCATGACTTTCCACCGCCTAGCTCTGCATGAGTGGATTTTACAACCACATTGATCCACGGCCGATAAACACTGGTATTTCATTTTATTTATGTATTAAAAGATTCTCAATACATAGATTTAGTGTTTGTAATTGGTTCTTATTATTCATTCAGGACTCAAAAACAGAGGATATTCTTTAACCATAAGAAAGCAAGTTAGTAATTATAAAACATATACAAGATGCATGCTGTAGAAATGCTGTATGATTTGTTGTGAAAATCCAACATTTTAATGGATTGCAGTTCCCATTTATAAGGGCTTAAGGAAAAGTTGATTTCTGCAATATATCTTATATATTGTGTGTGCATTTATCTAGAGTATGTGTTAAAAAAGAGAAGACTCGAGTTTATATGTTTTACTAAGCTGCCTTGTAAAGAAAGAAAGTTCTAACTACACAAAATAAGGAATTATTCATAGTATCCCTATGTAATGTGGGTAACTAAAATTATTATTTTTTTTTTTTTAAGAACATTCTTGATCTCAATGATCTCAATCTCAATTCATCAAGGAAAGCAATGCCATGCTATGCCAAAGCTAAATATTTGCTTTCTCATCATGGACTGGCTATCCTGAACTTGATATATATACTGTATGTCTGGCCTACAGCTTGAGGGAAACTAATCATTTCCAGATCATTAGACATTCTGATGATTAATTTCTCACCAAACATACAAATCCACTATCCAGTATAGGATGAAAAATCGAACAATAGTTCTTGTGAGTGACACTGAACACTGACTTGTCACTGCTAAATCAGTAGAAAACCACAGCTATGGATCTACATGGTTCTCTAGACATAAGGTTCAATTCACAAACCTAACACATTGGGATATTTATCTTCAGAAAGTGAACACTTTAGGTCCAAAGAGATTTGAAAATGACAGTCAAGTGGCTGAAAACTATGATCATTATACTTGTGGTAATGCTTTGTGAATTGGGCATGAAGTCTACTGTGTACTTGAGCCCTAGTCCAAGTACCATTCTTTAAGAGGGTGTGATAATGCCTGCTTTTAATATGAAAAACATTTTCAAAACTATACTTGCCTTCTCAAAGTTAGAGCACTGCCACCTTGTATTCCCTCAATTTTACCTGCTGGTCTGCTTTCCCCGTATGGATAAGGGGAAACATTTGGGAGATATGGGACTTTATAGGTGCAAAACATTGAAACAACAATATATAAAACACAAATTTTATTAAATGAACAATGTCATAAAAACAATACATACAATATAATCATAGCCATAGGTGTGTGCAAAGCATCCTATGAATGACAATGATTTACTGTAGTCACGTTATAGTCACGTTCATGTTTTCTACATGTTTCGCCATATGGCTTCTTCAGGAAAGAACGTGGGGGTTCGGTTTTAGATATAAGAACCTACACTCCGACAACTCATGATATGAGTATGGGGGCCTGAGCAATTTTAAAATTAAATGCTCGCTGGGATCCCTGGGAGCCTCACGTTGAGGAAAATAGGTACTGCTTGACGATTGGGGGCCCACCTTACTCCCCCCTGTCTTTTTGATTGAAAGATATGTCCCAACTAATGGAAGGGGTTCTTTTATCCCACAGTTGAGAGCTGAGAACTTATCTTTTTTGAGATACAATTCCTGTTGCCTTTTGATGTTTGAGGCTCCCAGTTTATAATTCACTCCTTTCAGATATACTTTCTTCTACTTAATTCCAAGATACCTGTAAACATCTGATATTATATTATATACTCACCCCTGCCTACGGGTGACCTAGCAACATTTGGTGGTTAATGGTTATGTGGATGCAACATACTGCCGGATCTCATTCTTCATTTAATTTTAAAATTGCTCAGACCCCCACACTAATATCATGAGTTGTTGGATTGTAGGTTCTTATATCTAAAAATGAACCTCCACATTCTTTCCTGAAGAAGTCATATGCGGAAACATGTAGAAAACATGCACGTGACTACAGTAAATCATTGTCATTAATAGGATGCTCTGCACACACCTATGGCTATGATTATATTGTATGTATTGTTTTTATGACCTTGTTCATTTAAAAAATCTTGTATATATTTTTTATATATTGTTGTTTCAATGTTTTGCACCCATATCTCCCAAATGTTTCCCCTAGTCCCAGCAAGGCGGTGGACCTTCTAGATGGCTGACGTGTTTCAAAGGGAGACCCCTTCTTCCTCAGAGCCAATCTAAGATGTTGCATTGACAGTCTTAAAATAACAAATTATTTGAACCACATGATGTAGTAGAGGCTCCTTCCACCAATAGGTGTGAGTGATGACCTAACTCAAGGACAACTGACAATGCAGATGGAACCAATACCAAAGTCATAGGGGTGCTCCAGAAATAAAATAGACAGATAAAACATGTATATGTTTATCTGTGACCAATATGCATGCAAATATATTTTTTAAAAAAGTTTTAATGTATCAATAATAATAACAAAATATACATGTCATAATGTGATATTATGCAGTGCATATTAGCACATTATGGCATCAACCATCTGGGGCCCATTAACAAAAAAAAAAAAAATAGGGCAGAGTTTAATATCATTTAAAATAATGGGTATGTATTGATTATTTTTGGAGAATAAGGATACCATTTTGTGTTATGTTAAAAAAATCTAAATGGAACTCAGAAATAACTCAAAATATAAATGTAAGCTGAACATACCTGAAAGCATGCCGCATTCGCCTATCTACACACATCTAAGACTTAACACAGCCTGTCAGCTGCTGCATGAAATCTTCTATGTGATTTTTTTTTCCACGTACAGAAAGTGGCTGTTCTGTTTAGCAAGGCTCCACTTGATGTTTAGTTTTTCATATTTACTCACAACTCCGTGTCTGCTAAATATAAATGACTCTTCAGCTGACCTTCGTTAGGCAAGCAGTTGCTATTGTCATAATTCTTATCTTTTCCCCATTGCTTTGCTTTCGCATTAAAAACAGCAGTGCTTGCACACCTCTTTTTTCATCACATATCAACTAGTGGGGTGCACATGCATTTTCTAATCGGAAGAGAAGCTGCCATTTTCAGCTCTTCTTTCACATGGTAAAAGTTGACGGTCCATGCCCAAGTCCCAGCTGGCAGAAGTTAATGTGACATGACTGCATGCAGAGATTCCAGATTGGTCTGTGTGTGCTTAAAGGACAGAAAATGTTATTGCCAGTCAGCTGCAAGTCACACATTAACTGTCAGGTCTTATGATTCCTTACATGTTATCTTATTCCTGCCGAGTTTACCATACCCCTGAGCAAATGCAAATATAAATAACTATAACCCTGTCTCTGTGAGGAACATGAAGTGAAGATTTGGAATCTGCAGTTATCTTGGCAGGAAGATAGAACATTATTTTACCATTGTTCATAATACTTTTTATATAGTAGTTGTATGCCAGTGTTAGTTTTATAAAAAAATTAATTAGGATTACACTAGAAAAAAAAGCACCAAGTTAATAAATGCTATCAGTTCATTTTTTTTGGTGCAGAATGACAAGCCCTGATAGTTTAAAGTGTGGGGCTTTAAATGCTTTGAAGCTCCCATAGCTATCTCTAAGATATATAGAATGTCTAAAGCTGAAACACTCTTTAAGGCTGGATTCACACTATGGCGATTTGGATGCTGGTTTCGCCGCATCCAATTCGCATGTCAGGAGATTGTGACCGGCTCTCTATAAACAAGCAGCAAAAGTTCCTAAAAGCGCTTGGATCCACAATGTTGTCTTAAAAAGGCATGTGGTGAATCCACTACTTGTATGGGACCAATACTCATGTAAACCATACATAGTTATTATGTAAGATCAATGTTTATTGATAAGGATAATGATTTAAGACAATGCCAGTGCCAAAGGTCAGTGTGATCAGCGGCTAACCTGTACTCCACTGGGATAGGTCCAGGATGTGTCTCACTGGGGATGGATGGCAGTGGTGGTGACCAGGTAACCGGAAGCTGACTGCCTGGCGATCAGAGGGGTTGATCGGCCACATTGCGGGGACACGCAGGAACCGGGACCAGGAGAAGGCTGTTGCCAAGCCGTGACTCTGAGGGAGGAAGGCATCCATGTCCAGCCAATGATGTCACTCCCTAAGCCGGAATTGCCTTGGGAGGAAGCTGCTGGTGAACCACACGCCTGAAGTGCCTCGATAGCAAGGTCCTGTCACGATGACAACATGTTTCGCGCGCCTGTGCTTTGTCAAGTCATCTCAATAACTATGTGTGGTTTACATGAGTATTGGTCCCATACAAGTAGTTGATTCACCAGTGTCCACATGCCTTTTTGAGACAACATTGTGGATCCAAGCGCTTTTAGGAACTTTTGCTGCTGTTTATATGTTCTACTCTCTCCAGAGTGTTTCCCAGCAGCTACGATCTACAATTGACAATGACTTATGCTTTTTACATAGAAATTTGCTGCTCTTCAGTAGGCACCTGATTTCTTTTGCTGCTTTTTTTGACTGGCTCTCTATGACAGAAGTCCTGTGCATGTTCTGGTCTGTTTCAGGTCCGAATTCAGCCAAAAATTTGGTCTGAAATTGGACCTGAAGCGGTGAACAGGGACGCACCGGACCCCTGCTGTGAGCCGCTCTGTGCTGCGGTGTGAACGCAGCCTAAGCAGTATTAAAGAACTAATGGAAACCTTTTTTTTTTTTTTCATTTTGGATAGATTAGGGAGAGTAGTAACCCCTGTAAGGTTTCATTTTTTCATCTATGTCTCATTTGACCTCCAAAAGATTTACCCCCCTTCATGACCAGGCCATTTTTTGCGATAGGGGCACTGTGTTACTTAAACTGACAATTGTGCAGTCGTGCAACCCTGTACCCAAATAACATGTATGTCCTTTTTTCCCCACAATTAGAGGTTTCTTTTGGCGGTATTTGATCACCACTGTGTTTTTTTATTTTTTGTGATATAAACAAGACCGACAATTCAAAAAAAAAATTAAATAACTATATATTTTACTTTCTGCTATAAAACATATCCAATAAAAAAAAATGTAAACAATACATTTTTTTCATAAATGTAGGCCAATATGTATTCTGCTACATGTGTTTGGTTAAAAAAAATCCCAATAAGCGTATATTGATTGGTTTCCGCAAAAGTTAAAGCGTCTACAAACTATGCAATATATTTATGGAGTTTTTAATACATTTTTTATACTAGTAATGCCGGTGATCTGCAACTTATAGTTGGACTGCAATATTGCACTGGACATTCTGACACTAACTGACACTTTTGACTCTTTGTGGGAACCAGTGACACTAACACAGTGATCAGTGCTAAAAATATGCACTGCCACTGTACTAAAAAAACACTGTCTGGGAAGGGGTTAAACATCTGAGGTGATCAAAGGGTTAACTGTGTGCCTAGCCTGTTTTTTGTGTACACAGTGTGCTGCTTTCACTAGGGGAAGATATCAATTCTAGTCCCTACTTTGCAGAGACACAGGATCAGTCCTTTTCCCCTGTCAGAACTGAGATATGTCTTGTTTACATTTTGTAACTGTGTGTTACTGGCAATCAGCGGGTGCTGTACGACATGGAGCCCCCAAGACCCACAGATTGGCTTCTTCTGTGAATTATAACAGCAGAAGCAGCCCGCCAGTGGAGCGTGCACCTCCGCTGCAGATGGAAGTACACAATCACATATACAGTGCCTTGCAAAAGTATTCACACCCCTTGAAATTTTCCACATTTTGTCATGTTACAACCAAAAACATAAATGTATTTTATTGCTATTTTATGTGATAGACCAACACAAAGTGGCACATTATTGTGAAGTGGAAGAAAAATTATAAATGGTTTTCAAGTTTTTTTTACTAATAAATATCTGTGTGTGGTGTGCATTTGTATTCACCCCCCCGAGTCAATACCTTGTAGAACCACCTTTTGTTGCAATTACAGCTGCAAGTCTATTTGCACATCTAGAGAGTGAAATTTTAGCCCATTCTTCTTTGCAAAATAGCTCAAGCTCCGTCAGATTGGATGGAGAGAGTCTGTGAACAGCAATTTTCATTCGTACGAAATACGAAATTCGGACGAATCGTAATTTTTTTTACGAATCGTTAGTAAAGTTACGAATCGTTACGAATCGTTACGAATCGTTACGAATCGTTAACGCGGCTAATGAATTGTTGGTTCTCATAACACAGAGAACAATTCAAATCCAACTACAAATATCGAATTTCAATTTCAAGTTACGAATCGTTATGAATAGTTACGAATCGTTACGAATCGTTATGAATAGTTACGAATCGTTAGTAAATCCAACTACCAATATCGAATTTCAACTAATTTGAACGAAATTATTATAGCAGATATAACGAATGAATTCGAATGACAAAGTGTCATTTTTGCAGAAAAAAAAAAAGCGTAGGGGTCCCCCCAAATTCAATAACCAGGCCCTTCAGGTCTGGTATGGATATTAAGGGGGACCCCAGCCAAAAAAAAATAAAAAAAATGGCGTGGGGTCCCCCCCAAATATCCATACCAGACCCTTCAGGTCTGGGATGGATTTTAAGGGGAACCCCGGCCAAAAAAAAAAAAAAAAAATGGCGTGGGGTCCCCCTCAAAATCCATACCAGACCCTTTATCCGAGCACGCAACCTGGCAGGCCGCAGGAAAGGAGGGGGGGACGAGAGCGGCCCCCCCTCCCGCCTGAACCGTACCAGGCCACATGCCCTCAACATTGGGAGGGTGCTTTGGGGTCCCCCCCAAAGCACCTTGTCCCCATGTTGATGAGGACAAGGGCCTCATCCCCACAACCCTGGCCGGTGGTTGTGGGGGGTCTGCGGGCGGGGGGCTTATCGGAATCTGGAAGCCCCCTTTAACAAGGGGACCCCCAGATCCCGGCCCCCCCCCTGTGTGAAATGGTAAGGGGGTACAAAAGTACCCCTACCATTTCACCAAAAAAGTGGCAAAAATGGTAAAAATGACAGGAGACAGTCTTTGACAATTCCTTTATTAAAATCTTCTTTCTTCTGGTCTTCCTTTCTTCATCTTCTCCTTCCGTCATCTTCTTCCATCTTCTTCTTCCTTCGATTCGCTTCTTCTTCCTCCGGTCTTCTCGTCCTTCTCGTCCGGCGTCGTCCTTCTCGTCCGGCATCGTCGTCTCTTCTCGCAGGCCGCTCCTCGCAATGGGAGGCTCCCGCTCTGTGAGGCTCCGCTCCGTCTGACAGGTCTTTTATAACGAAGGCACCTGGTGACCCCGCCCCCTCTGACGCACGGGGACGTCATGTGGAATTCCCTATGGCTTTCCCCATGACGTCAGAGAGGGGGCGGGGTCACCGGGTGCCTTCGTTATACAAGACCTGTCACCCGGAGCGAAGCCTCACAGAGCGGGAGCCTCCCATTGCGAGGAGCGGCCTGCGAGAAGAGACGACGATGCCGGACGAGAAGGACGAGAAGACCGGAGCAAGAAGAAGCGAATCGAAGGAAGAAGAAGATGGAAGAAGATGCCGGAAGGAGAAGATGAAGAAAGGAAGACCAGAAGAAAGAAGAAAGAAGATTTTAATAAAGGAATTGTCAAAGACTGTCTCCTGTCATTTTTACAATTTTTGACGCTTTTTTGGTGAAATGGTAGGGGTACTTTTGTACCCCCTTACCATTTCACACAGGGGGGAGGCCGGGATCTGGGGGTCCCCTTGTTAAAGGGGGCTTCCAGATTCCGATAAGCCCCCCGCCCGCAGACCCCCACAACCACCGGCCAGGGTTGTGGGGATGAGGCCCTTGTCCTCATCAACATGGGGACAAGGTGCTTTGGGGGGGACCCCAAAGCATCCTCCCAATGTTGAGGGCATGTGGCCTGGTACGGTTCAGGCGGGAGGGGGGGCCGCTCTCGTCCCCCCCTCCTTTCCTGCGGCCTGCCAGGTTGCGTGCTCGGATAAGGGTCTGGTATGGATTTTATGGGGGACCCCACGCCATTTTTTTTGGCTAGGGTTCCCCTTAAAATCCATCCCAGACCTCAAGGGTCTGGTATGGATTTTGAGGGGGACCCTACGCCATTTTTTTTTTTTTGGGCTGGGGGTCCCCCTTAATATCCATCCCAGACCTGAAGGGCCTGGTTATTGAATTTGGGGGGACCCCTACGCATTTTTTTTATCAATGACTTCAATGAATGACAGTTCTCTGTATTACGGATCCAACAATTCATTTGCCGGCAATAGCTGCGACTCGTGATTTTAAATAGTTTTTTTTTCCTGCAAAAATGACACATTGTACAGAGACAGTTCTCTATATTAGATATACTGAATCTCGAATCATTCGAAGCATTCGTTATATCCGCTATTATAATTTCTTTCATGTTAGTTGAAATTACATATTTGTTAGTTACAATACAACATTCGAATTGTTCTCTGTATTACGGGAATCGGCAATTAGCCGCGAGTGATTTTAAATGTCTTTTTTTCCTGCAAAAATGACACATTGTTCAGAGAGAGTTCTAAACACGGGAAACATGACCCCCTTCATAGACATACTATAGAGTATATAGTATATAGAAGGGCGCAGGTTTCCTGTGTTTAGAACTCTCTCTGTACAATGTGTCATTTTTGCAGGAAAAAAAGACATTTAAAATCACTCGCGGCTAATTGCCGATTCCCGCAATACAGAGAACAATTCGAATGTTGTATTGTAACTAACAAATATCTAATTACAACTAATATGAAAGAAATTATAATAGCGGATATAACGAATGCTTCGAATGATTCGAGATTCAGTATATCTAATATAGAGAACTGTCTCTGTACAATGTGTCATTTTTGCAGGAAAAAAAAACTATTTAAAATCACGAGTCGCAGCTATTTGCCGGCAAATGAATTGTTGGATCCGTAATACAGAGAACTGTCATTCATTGAAGTCATTGATAAAAAAATGTGTAGGGGTCCCCCCAAATTCAATAACCAGGCCCTTCAGGTCTGGGATGGATATTAAGGGGACCCCAGCCAAAAAAAAAAAAAAAAAATGGCGTAGGGTCCCCCAAAAATCCATACCAGACCCTTGAGGTCTGGGATGGATTTTAAGGGGAACCCTAGCCCAAAAAAATGGCGTGGGGTCCCCCATAAAATCCATACCAGACCCTTATCCGAGCACGCAACCTGGCAGGCCGCAGGAAAGGAGGGGGGGACGAGAGCGCCCCCCCCTCCCGCCTGAACCGTACCAGGCCACATGCCCTCAACATTGGGAGGATGCTTTGGGGTCCCCCCCAAAGCACCTTGTCCCCATGTTGATGAGGACAAGGGCCTCATCCCCACAACCCTGGCCGGTGGTTGTGGGGGTCTGCGGGCGGGGGGCTTATCGGAATCTGGAAGCCCCCTTTAACAAGGGGACCCCCAGATCCCGGCCTCCCCCCTGTGTGAAATGGTAAGGGGGTACAAAAGTACCCCTACCATTTCACCAAAAAAGCGTCAAAAATTGTAAAAATGACAGGAGACGGTCTTTGACAATTCCTTTATTAAAATCTTCTTTCTTCTTTCTTCTGGTCTTCCTTTCTTCATCTTCTCCTTCCGTCATCTTCTCCTTCCGGCATCTTCTTCCATCTTCTTCTTCCTTCGATTCGCTTCTTCTTCCTCCGGTCTTCTCGTCCTTCTCGTCCGGCGTCGTCCTTCTCGTCCGGCATCGTCGTCTCTTCTCGCAGGCCGCTCCTCGCAATGGGAGGCTCCCGCTCTGTGAGGCTTCGCTCCGGGTGACAGGTCTTGTATAACGTAGGCACCCGGTGACCCCGCCCCCCCTCTGACGTCATGGGGAAAGCCATAGGGAATTCCACATGACGTCCCCGTGCGTCAGAGGGGGCGGGGTCACCAGGTGCCTTCGTTATAAAAGACCTGTCACCCGGAGCGGAGCCTCACAGAGCGGGAGCCTCCCATTGCGAGGAGCGGCCTGCGAGAAGAGACGACGATGCCGGACGAGAAGGACGACGCCGGACGAGAAGGACGAGAAGACCGGAGGAAGAAGAAGCGAATCGAAGGAAGAAGAAGATGGAAGAAGATGCCGGAAGGAGAAGATGAAGAAAGAAGAAAGAAGATTTTAATAAAGGAATTGTCAAAGACTGTCTCCTGTCATTTTTACAATTTTTGCCACTTTTTTGGTGAAATGGTAGGGGTACTTTTGTACCCCCTTACCATTTCACACAGGGGGGGGGCGGGATCTGGGGGTCCCCTTGTTAAAGGGGGCTTCCAGATTCCGATAAGCCCCCCGCCCGCAGACCCCCACAACCACCGGCCAGGGTTGTGGGGATGAGGCCCTTGTCCTCATCAACATGGGGACAAGGTGCTTTGGGGGGGACCCCAAAGCACCCTCCCAATGTTGAGGGCATGTGGCCTGGTACGGTTCAGGCGAGAGGGGGGGCCGCTCTCGTCCCCCCCTCCTTTCCTGCGGCCTGCCAGGTTGCGTGCTCGGATAAAGGGTCTGGTATGGATTTTGAGGGGGACCCCACGCCATTTTTTTTTTTTTTTTGGCCGGGGTTCCCCTTAAAATCCATCCCAGACCTGAAGGGTCTGGTATGGATATTTGGGGGGGACCCCACGCCATTTTTTTTATTTTTTTTTGGCTGGGGTCCCCCTTAATATCCATACCAGACCAGGGCCTGGTTATTGAATTTGGGGGGACCCCTACGCTTTTTTTTTTTCTCAATTGGATTTAGGTCTGGACTTTGACTGGTCCATTCTAGCACATGAATATGCTTTGATATAAACCATTCCATTGTAGTTTTAGCTGTATGTTTAGGGTTGTTGTCCTGCTGGAAGGTGAACCTCTGCCCCAGTCTTAAGTCTTTTGCAGACTCTTAACAGGTTTTCTTCTAAGATTGCCCTGTTTTTGGCTCCATCCATCTTCCCAACAACTCTGACCAGCTTCCCTGTCCCTGCTGAAGAAAAGCATCTCCACAACATGATGTTGCCACCACCACGTTTCAAGGTGGTAATGGTGTGTTCAGGGTGATGTGCAGTGTTATTTTTGCCACCACCTATAGAGTTTTGCTTTTAGGCCAAAAAGTTAAATGTTGGTCTCATCTGACCAGAGCACCTTCTTCTACGTGTTTGCTGTGTCCCCCACATGGCTTCTTACAAACTGCAAACAAGACTTTTTTTGGTTTTCTTTCAACAATGGCTCTCTTCTTGCCACTCGTCCATAAAGGCCAGATTTATGGAGTGCACAACTGATAGTTGTCCTGTGGACAGATTCTCCCACCTGAGCTGTGGATCTCTATTGCTCCTCCAGAATTACCATGGGCCTCTTGGCTGCTTCTCTTGATTATTGTCCTCCTTGCCCGGCCTGTCAGTTTAGGTTGACAGCCATGTCTTGATAGATTTGTAGTTGTGCCATACTCTTTCCATTTTCGGATGATGGATTGAACAGTGCTCCGTGAGATGTTCAAAGCTTGGGATATTTTATTATAACCTAACCCTGCTTTAAACGTCTCCACAGCGTTATCCCTGACCTGTCTGGTGTGTTCCTTAGCTTTCATGATGCTGTTTGTTCACTAAGGTTCTCTAACAAACCTCTGAGGGCTTTACAGAACAGCTGTATTTATACTGAGATAAAATTACACACAGGTGAACTCTTTACTAATTAGGTGACTTCTAAAGGGGGCTGAATACAAATGCACGCCACACTGTTCAGACATTTATTTGTAAAAAAAAATTGAAAACCATTTATCATTTTCCTTCCACTTCACAATTATGTGCCACTTTGTGTTGGCCTATCACATAACATCCCAATAAATAAATTTGCGTTTTGGTTGCAACATGACAAAATGTGGAAAATGTTAAATGTTAAGGGGTATGAATACTTTTTCAAGGCACTGTATGAATATATATTATATATATATATATATATATATATATATATATATATATATATATATATATATATTTTTCTATATATAGATATATACTGTATATCTATCTATCTATCTAAATATATATAAATATATATACGTGAACCTAGTAATTGTGCAAGTAACAGACTTCCTGTCCCCATTTTGGATGGAGGAGCAATGGAGACATCCTTGAACAGCACTATTCTCCATCTATGGAGAGGATAGTGTTAGATACAAAAGCAGATTTACGATGGATATGTCTAACGAATTAAAGCAGAACTGCAGCTAACAGCAGATTTTGTTCTTTAGCAAGGCAGCGGTCATCTTTGAGGTGTGTTTGGGGTCGTTATCATGATAGAATACTGCCCTGTGGCCCAGACTCCTAAGGGAGGGATTCATGCTCTGCTTCAGTATGTCACAGTACTACGTTGGCATTCATGGTTCCCTCAATGAACTGTAGCTCCCCAGTGACGGCAGCACTCATGCAACCCCATGACACTCCCAACACCAAACTTGACTGTAGGCAAGACACACTTGTCTTTGTACTCCTCACCTGGTTGCCGCCACACATGCTTGACACCATCTGAATAAAATACGTTTATCTTGGTCTCATCAGACCACAGGACATAGTTCCAGGAGTCTGCTTGTCTTCAGCAAACTGTTTGCGGGCTTTCTTGTGCATCATCTTTAGAAGAGGCTTCCTTCTGGGACGACAGCCATGCAGACCAATTTGATGCAGTGTGTGGCGTATGGTCTGAGCACTGACAGGCTGACCCCCCCACCCCTTCAACCTCTGCAGCAATACTACCAGCACTCATACGTCTATTTCCCAAAGTCAACCTCTGTATATAACGCTGAACCAGTGCACTCAACTTCTTTGGTCGACCATGACGAGGCCTGTTCTAAGTGGAACCTGTTATGTTAAACCGCTGAATAGCCTAGGCCATCTTTTTGTAGAGAAGCAATTTTTTTTTTACATCCTCAGAGAGTTCTTTGCTATGAGGTGCCATGTTGAACTTCCAGTGACCAGTATGAGAGAGTGAGAGTCACATGACATCGGGGAGGGAAAATGGCTAATTGGGCCCAACTTGAACATTTTCACTTAGGGGTTTCTCGCTTTTTTTGCCAGCCGTTTAGACATTAATGGCTGTGTGTTGAGTTATTTTGAGGGGACAGCAAATGTACACTGTTATACAAGCTGTACACTCACTACTTTACATTGTAGCAAAGTGTCATTTCTTCAGTGTTGTCACATGAAATACAATAAAATATTTACAAAAATGTGAGGGGTGTACTCACTTTTGTGAGATACTGTAGATGTAGCTTGTTTATATTCAATCAGTTGCTGCATTATCCTTTTACATCATACTGTTTTTTTTTTTTTTTTTTCATAATCTAAAGTACGTACAAAAAAGTTATAAAATGCAAATTCTCTGTTATAAATGCTCCATCATGAACTCTATTATTGACAGAGAAAATAACAAACATTGTGTTCCTGTATAACACATTTGCATTGTTAGTCGAATGTTAATCTCACCAATGTCAAAGCATGGCTCTAAAGTTACTGAAAGAAAATGTTGAGCTTGGAATACTATGGGATTTGCAATAACATCATTTGCCCCTTAAAGTGTATATAACCCCAAAATCTATATTTCAGTATTTTTGATATTATGCTGTGCTGTACTATTCAGAAATATTAACCGAATATGTTTTTGTGAATTTGATACAAAGTTTCCTACCTGGAAATTCTGGCAGAAGCAGCACATTCTATTGCAGCCTAACAATGCTAAGCCCTTGCTTCTCGATTAGCAGCATTGTTGTAGGTCTGACATATGAGCTTCTTTAGCTGACCATTGGATTACATATGCAGTTTATTAGATTGCCAACTGAAGAAGTTCACATGGCAGACTGACAACACTGTGATAATTGTGAAACAGTAGGTCAGAGATGTCAGCCTGCAGCAGGATTTTCTGTAACTGTCAGGATCTCTAGGCAGAGGCGTAACTACAACCTTCAGGGCCCTGGTGCAAGAAACCATGAAGGGCCCCCCTGACTCACTGGTCCTGGGGCACTTTCCTCTGGTCACGGACATGCTGAAGGTTATTATTGCACTTACTGACACTAATGTTGGATACTATTTTACTGCAACTTCTTCAGTGTGAATTGAGATTTGCTCCAAAAAATGTAGAGGCACTAAAGAGTGAAAAAAAAAGCTATTTTGTGGCCCTCAGAAAGTGTTAGGGGCTGCACCTGAGGCCCTCTGTAATTTTCAGGTTGACCACCACTAGGGATGAGCTCAGGCATGTTCAGACAGGAATCTGAACCCGACTGAGATATCCTGCCAAGAAGCTGTCACTACAGAGCCAATCATAAGCAATGGAGACATTGCCCTGCATTGTCACATATATATTTGCCCCATGAACACATGTGGATGCAGAATGGACCATGCCTCTGCTGCTTACAATTTACTGTCCACAGTTACAGCTTTTTGGTGGAATAGCTCTGGATTGTTTGGACTCATGTCTGAACACACCGGTGCATATCGCTGATCTCCACTGCTGTAAAGGATAGGAGGGTTTAGTTCTGCTTTGAGACTTAAAGGGCCACAATGGGTGTATGGGAAGGGGTTAAAAACTGTATGTCATACCCGCTGACCCTGATCTGATGGTTCCTCCATGTCATACTGTCATACCCAGTGACCCAAGTCTTCCATGTCACACCTAGTGATCACAATTTCCTGTCCTGGTATCCCCAATCACATGTTACACCCACTGCCCCAGATTCCCTGTCCTGGTGACCCTGATCTCATTTTACACCCAGTGACCCCTGATCTCCTGTCCTGGTGACCCTGATCCCATGTCACCCCCTGTGACTCCTGATTCCCTTTCCTGGTGATCCCAATCCCATGTTACACCTGGTGACCCCTAATTTCTTATCTAGCAACCCCGATCCCATCATACAAATCCCCACCAATCCCCTGTCCTGAGTGCACACACAGGGTGGTATGAGGAAAATAACTTGCACTGCTTCCTCACTCACCCTGATCCTGCTGACTCCTTAGCTCAGTAAGCTTCTCTCTTAGACAGCTGTGCTCAGCACAGCTTTGGCCGGCTACTGGTGGAGAGAGAAGTGGACAATTAGCGGGCTCAGCGCATCATCATTCTCATACATTCCAGGACTCCAGAGCCCATAGCGGCCCCTCCGCTTCTACTCCTATGGAGGTGCTGCCCTCCAGTGCCTGGCTCTGGATCATGTTCAGCTCGCCTCCGCTCCCTGCTCAGTACTGACCCAGGGAAGTGAACGGCTCCCTGCCATCATTGTTCAGCTCAGTGTGGAGAGTCACCTCCAGCCCGAGGATCAGTCCACTCATCTGCAGCCGAAGAGGATCATCAAACAGGCAGCACTCCTGCAGGCCTTCTTCCTGCCTCTTGGCCCTCCCCCCGCAGTGGCAGAACTCCAGGGCCCTTTCATGAATGTGACCTTTTGTGAACCTGGTAGTTCCACCACTGTCTCTAGGTAAGAAATGTTTAAAAAAGATTCACAAAAAATTATTTGCTTAAGTACACAGTGAAGCACGATGCCAAACAAACTGAAAAAAGATAAAAGGTTTACATACACTTTGAGGGACACAGTCACTGTTCTGTATGCACAACATGCAACAGCATATAGGGCTACCTAATGTTCTCAATAGTTTATTTCTGTAACTTCAGAGCCTTGTTTTGACATTGGTAAGATTAATTTTAATTGATACTTTCATAAGTTATTTTACAGTACAAACTGTTAGGAAACTAAATGTCATCTTGTTAGGGTTTATATGTATTTTAACAGCCAGTATGTTTTAAACCTAAATAATAATAGTGGCCTT
Source organism: Lithobates sylvaticus (assembly GCA_028564925.1). Lineage (NCBI taxonomy): Eukaryota > Metazoa > Chordata > Amphibia > Anura > Ranidae > Lithobates > Lithobates sylvaticus. Next base: position 304,918,732 of record CM053027.1, on the reverse strand, counting down.
GGTAGCATACATTTACATGTCGTGTGAAGGTACTTCTGTATTCCTACATAAATATGTACAAGTGTATCCTGCTTAAAGCAGTATTAAACTCGAAAGCAAACATTTATTATATTGCAGCTTACCAATTCTTAGATGTGATGGCTGCATTAATTTTCTTTTTTAGGCCTTCTTTCTTTTATAACTGCTTATAAAGTGTGAACTGAAGATTGGCTTCAATTTCGATTTGTCAGTGGATCTAAATCTTCTTATACATTTAACAATCACCCCCCCCCTTATACTGGCACTGCTGCTGACTGTTGTGCCTCCCATGCTCATTCCTCCAGAGTTGTATCTCACTAATTCAGAAGATGGGTTACTGGCCAGATCACCAGGTGAAAACAAAGGGGAAAAAAAGACAAAGAAAAGAGAATCGTGCAGCTACCACATTTATTGATTGGTAGGCTGCAAAATAAATTTTTTTTTCGGTTTAAACATATTGACTTTGAAGCTAGTGGAGTCACTTCTTTTAGATCTTTAGAGTGGTGGTAGTGAAAATCTGGTTCAGTAAACAATTTCCAATTTCCTGAACCTTCTTAACACTGGTTGTTCCTTTTACATTTTGGAAAATGTTGAGAGAGATATGAAACTTCTTTGCTAGGCTTTACAGTCGGATCTGTATAGGAAATCTCTATATTTAAAAGACTTAAAGCAGAACTCCAGACATTCTTTAACTATGGATAGAGTGGAAAAGATTTAGAACATCAAAGTATACTAGAAAAAGTGGCAGTATATTTAGATATACCACATTTTTTGTTATTGTATTATGTGTTAATTTTTTGTACAGTAGATATTGTGACCTCCACATCTCCTGAGGAAGCGGCCCTGTGCCGTGAAACATGTAGAGAAATTTCCAAAATAGAATCGTCTCCCATGCACTCATATGTATTTATCTGACACTGCAAATTTATTGCGATATTGTCTAAAGCTCAAGTCATTATATACTGTATATCTACATTGCATGGAGACAATGTCACTACTAAATGAGAACCCTCTGAGGAGGCATAATATATGTACATGTTTTTAATCATATTTTTTCACAATAAAAATGTATTTTTACACATTTTATAATATTGTCAATGTTGTAAGGTCATCTATGGAGGGTACGGAGAAAGTATTTTTTTCCTCAGTTCTTGTATAGTTTTTTTTGCATAGAGTTAGAATGTCATCAATATTTTTTTTGCTTGTCCAGTTTAGGGACATTTTCCTTGACCTAATGTGGTTGGTTTACTTATAGCACGTAGGGTGTTCAGTTTGCAAAAGGATTTTTCACTTTTACCAAGGGAACTATCCCCTAGTTTAATCAATGAGGTGAAGCTCTATTGACTTTCATCAACCAATCATGTGCAAATAAAAATTCATTTTTTTTCCTGCACAAGATTAGGTATTTTTGCAAAGTGAATTTTCTCAACATTCACTAAGCTAAGGGAAAACTCCCTTGCAAAGTGAACAGCCAATTTGTTATTCATGAATCAATCCCAATTTTCTCCATGACTACTTGTCCACAGGACAGATTTAGAGGGTACATTTCCAAGTAATGACATGGACAGCATAAAAACCCCTGACATTTTGGGGTTCCACTTTTAGGAAGTCAAGAGAGTTTAAATATGCCATCATCTAGGCAAAAAATTTAATGTTAGACCTCCTGTGATAATTGCAATGATGATGGTTCAGTGGAATTTCCTCCATTAAGGACCTCTACTTTGCAGGGACTGTTACAAATTAAAATAGCTACAAACACATTCCTCTCACTGATTGGAAGATTTGTATTTGTAGTGATATATGTTCTACTAAACATAAAAAATGTATGTTCTTAGGGTGCATTTCCAGCTTTGTAAAAAATAAAAATAAAATCTTTAATAACTATAATGTGTTTTGCTGTTCTAATAATAGGAGGGGTAATGACATTCATACAGATTTGTACCTTCTCTTGGAGTGTGTTAGCGAAGATAATTAGATCTATACATTTAGCAAAACCAGGGTCATTACCTCCAAATGAGGTACAGTTGCTCATCTGAGTACCTACAATTAAACCTCTATGTTGTCTCCTACCCTATTAGAATGTAATTATCCCGTTTGTACTACAAGCAGCGGATATTATCAGAGGAGAATGCAGTAGAATGCTTTATGTTCTTCTGACAATGAAATACTATGTGTCTGCTGGGTCACACTATAAACAGTTCTGTCTTCTTAATACCTTAATGTTGATGAGGTGGAAACACTTCATTCACTTTCTGATTCAGTGGTGAAGTATCCTAAGATACAAATGGTCAGAATAAAAGGCAATATATAATTCTGGATAGACTCTTGATTAATTGGTTCATTAAATGCACAATGTTAACATCTGCCGAGATAAAGATAGCAGTAGAAGAAATTTGCATCCAGGCAGCATTTTACTGTGGCAACAGCTATCTTTTGCAAACTGTATAATGCCCAGTTAGGGTGCCCTAAACAGCAGTTTATTTTTTATTTTTTTTGCCTTCTATGCAATCATTTTAGCTAAACACAGATTTCAAGGATGTGCTTTTACAGATCACTTTTGATGTGCTATCCTTCTGAACATCATGTTTTTTGACCACACAGTTCCATTTTTGTTGTATTAATAAAGGAAACACAAGGTACATGCTGTTGCTTTTTTACAGGGTGGGTGAACTTCTTAAAATCCATTCTGCAGATGATTGATCACCACTATGGGATTGTACACCCCATTAACACCCATCATATCATAAGAATATACCTAAAATATTAAATAAACACACAACAATAATTGTGGCAAAGTTTAGGCCGCGGCCCCTTTATTGGGTTTAAAATAATTTTAATTATGAAATGAACTTTAACCTTTAATACCAAACAGAAACGCTGTTAACCATTAACAGACCAACCTGCTTAGTCACTAAGACTCAAGCAGCAATATCTTATATCAACCAAATAACAGTTTACCAACCACTGTCCACCCACAAAGTGGACGACATTACCCAAAAGATAGACCTTCAATATCAATCAGAACTGTTGTTAACCAATAACAGACCAACATGCTTAGTCACTAAGACTCAAGCAGCGATATCTTATACAAATCAAGTAACAGCGTACCAACCACTGTCCACCCGCAAAGTGGGCGACATTACCTACATAAAGAGGGATAAAGATCCAAAAGGAAGGCTGAGGAGAATCCAGAAGTGAGTCCAGCTGAGAGACCTGAGGTAAATGCTGACTCCGCCCAGTGACAGGAGAGGATATAGGTAACAGGTTACACAAAATAATGTTCTGTGATGACTATTTTTGTTTTTCCTAAAGGTAAATAGGCTGTGCACTTTGCAAAGAGTAGTTGCACTCTCCTGGTGCAATTGCTCCAGAGCTTAGTAAATGAGGTAAAGCTTCTCTTTGCAAAGAATACCCAATCACATACAAGGAAAATGAAAAAAAATGCATTTTTGCTTTCACATAATTGGATGATGGGAGTCAACAGAGCTTTTGCTCATTTACTTAGCTCTGGAGCAACTGCACTTTTCAAAGTGCACAGTCTATTTTTCTTTAGTAAATCAACCCCTATGTCATTAATGCTCTAGTAAAAGGTGTGCTGGTGACATATCATATGAGATTGGTCCCAGCAACACAAACATAGTACCTTACCATTATTAAATGTAGAGCCTAACCATGAATTTGCATGTTATTACACCAGTTTAAATAGAAGAACATGTTTTATTTTAATGCGATCCTCCTTCCTCGTCCTCCTTATCAAATTGCTTATAAAATAACTTTTTAACTATGACTTGCTTTGATTTTAAAATAGGACTGCAGTCATGCATGTATGACAATGAAAATGCCCATTCTTTTTCATCAAACCCCTAACAACACACAAATCTTGCATCTTTCCCCTAAGCACCACGCATTTTGGGACACTCTGAAGTGACATTCAACTGCCCTTCTTGCTTGCTTGGCTTGATGCTGTCTTTTTCAAGCAATCTGGGCTCTCACACAGGTTTCTCTTCCTCCATAATCTATGGAATGAGCTAATAAGCTATGGAAACTAGGTTACAAAACCATTGACATGGCCAAGAGCCCAAAGCTTCCTCTAAGGCCAATGTAGTGGCTACATCACCCCAGTATTGGTAAAATAAACATAGAAGCATATTGCAATGCTGAGAGTGAAAATGTCTACAGGAGCACATGGACAATGAGAGCCTGTTACATTTAGCAGTACCTCAGAGAATGTCTCAGGTTTTATAGAGAAAAGAAGCCTTAATCTCAGTGTTTTAATCATAAAAAATATTTAGATACAAACATGCATTTTAAAGTTAAGACCTTCTTTAAGCTTCAGTGACAGCCACCAGTGATGCTTTCATTTACAGAAGCAATGTGGCTATGAGCAAATGGAGATTGAGATGATGACAATCTTGGACTCTGAGGAAAAATGATTGAAAAGAAGAAGGAAGATTGAGTGGCACTTGAACTGAGCTGGCTCAGAGGTACAGTATCAGATTCATCATCCTGCTGTGACTGCAAAGACAAAAAAGCAATTGAGTCAGCAATGTCAGCCAACTAGCATTCATGAATCTGTATGTTGATACTTTGTTGTGACAAGTTCGTGAACTGCAGTGCTTTCTTCCTGCTGCTATTTTTTACCAACAGTTTTATTGAGAGATGAAGTAGCATTCATGTGTTTTTTTCTCAATTACAATAAATGGCCTCTGTCATGTGCAAATGTCATGGTCAAATATTGTAACACAAATACCTTGATGCCCTTTAGAAAATTTGATGTTTAAGTCCAAAAGTTTTTTGTCATTTCGGAATGGTCTTTGTTGTGAGCAAATGGCTCTGTTACTCCCGTTTCTTTTTTCCCCAATGTTACATATGTAATTTCTTTTGACTGGCAGTGTGGGATATTTAGTGGCTGATTGATTGGGACATTCAAAAAAAATGGCAGACCAATCATATCAAACAACAAATTGCAATCATTAGAACATGTACAGAACAATCAGTAACCTATCCCTGTTTTACAAACTCTGTTCCTACAACTCCTATTTCCATTCTGCTTTCAACCCTTTTAACAAACAGATCCTAAAACTGGCCATAGTTACCATCTTCATAGTCTGCTATCAGTAAAACAGTGCAATGCATCCTACTAAGGATGATAAGCGAGCATTAGAAGCACTGCTTCTGACTAGTATTGGTAATTTTTCTTCGCAACATTGTTGATGCACTGAAGTATGAAGATGAAGACTAATGAGAAGCAATGTGATAAAGGTCCTAAATAACCCAAGGGAATTTTAAATTTTGGTGCAACCAAAAATGGGCAAAATATACACTTGTTTTTATAAGGGGGTTGTGTCCTATGAATAATAGTGTCCCTTCTGCTTGACTTGTAAACAGGTAGGGAAAATGTCCTGGAGGTATCTAGGGCTACAAGATATCCTAGGGAAGCCTACCTCAACACAAAAACATCACACCAAAATCAACTTCTGGCCAGACCTTATATGCCAGAGTTTTATAAATCTTAGCTCGTGCAATTTACATGATCAGGTCAAACAAAATAAATTTGCTCATCTAAAGGTAAAAGTTCTTTTAAAAAAATAGCCAACTACTAAATTTTTTCTGCTTATATCTAAAAAAAAATTTGCATTTCTAAATGGCCTCTGTGTATTAAAATTATTAAGGCAAGATGGTGAAAATAATTTTTTAAACCCTTAGAGCAGGTACCCGCCAGCCCTTTAAGGCCTCATGTACACTGCTGCTGGTAAACGGATGTTCAGAGGCAGTTGGATGGTTTTTTTCATCTGCCCCTGGACTCATCCAATGTTATCTTATGTGTACATGTACACAGGTTTGTTAAATGTCATTTTTTGGTAGTTGAGACGCTGAGTTTAGAGGCATTTCAAGCACCAAACGCTTCTAAATGCGGCTAAACTCAGCAACTCACGTTTAGCCGCGTTTCATTTACAGGCGTTTTTTGTTTTTGGCTATTTTGAAAAAATAAATAAAAATAAAATATTTTTTTAAACGCTTCTAAACGCAAACGCGGCTAAACGCGACATTTGTAAACACGGCAAAATGGACGTGTTAAACGTGGGTTACTATCTGTCATGTTAAATCGTTCAGGAGAGGTTGTAAAAACATCCGTGTACATTAAGCCTAAGGGGTTTAAAATGCTGAGAGGCGGGGCATGGCTTATGTGATTGGCTCGTACAGCAGTCACCTGATCGGCTCCCAATCACAAGCAGCGAACAGGAGCTTTCTGTTAGCTGCCGGCAACTGTGCCAGAAGCGCACAGGGCGGGCATTCTAGGCAAAACTCTATCAGTGCTATTGCAGGCAAATATGCGGCTGCTTGACGCCGTGCCCGGCCGCGGAGAGGCTGCATCTTTGCGTCCACTCTGCATGAAGAGGTTAAGTAAACTCTGGCAACTTTCTAACATTATAAGACTATTAGTCTTCATGAACCCCTGCAGGGCACAGGAAGTTATCAAACTTTCTTCTGTGTACTTGTCCCCTTACTGTAGCATGATTCCTGTCTTTAGTACTTAAAGTGTCACTAAACACACATTATAAAAAACTATCAAAAAATTGTGTATTACATGCTGTTCTTACTCACTCAGTCACTATGAGATTTGTTTCCTGTATTCTGCAAAAAAACTGGTTGATCCTGCTACTCTCTATTTCCACCTTCTGTTCATGTCCCCAATGCAGCTAGGGATTTTGCAATTGTGGTAGGAACTCTGCACATGCTCAGTTTTCAGCGAGTTTCTATGCTGAGCATTTCCTCCCTATCACATGTGAGCAGCCCATGTGACTATAGACTCACATGCCTGACGAAGGGGTCCTGCGTGACTCCGAAACGTTGCACTTTCCTTGTGTTGTGATCATGCAATAAATTACCTGTTTGGAAGCTATTTATGTCGTTCCATGGTGTGCTGGCAAATATCTTCACATGTGACTATAGAGTGACACATGCAGGTGTACACAATGGTAAATGACAGCTTACTTCCTCCATCCTTCTCCATGCCCGCTAACTAACTGAACACAATGGGGGTGGGGTATTAAATGTAGATTAATCAAGGCTTAACCTCCCTCGTATTCTAAGACACAGGCTGGAGGGGTGTAACACAGCATGTGACTGGCAGAAATCCATCCACTCCATGCTATTTCCACTAGATAATAAAGATTTGATTTTAAATATACATTTGTATGACAATTTAAAACAGTTTATTGATATTAATTGTGATGTCACTCAGGATCTCCAGCTGGTTTGTTTATAAATTCTCATACTTAGCTGACAGCTATCACTATACTCATGCAGTTTTGTAAGGGATAATATACTTTAAAAAGATAACTAAATAAGGGAAAACACAGTGTAGGGTTCCTCCTAAAATTCATACCAGGATTTTATACAGGCATGCAGCACAGATGGACAGGAAAGGGAAATGTTAATATTCCAGAAGTCTACAGATAATGCAGCTATTTAGAAATCACTAGTTATAAAATAGTAATAAAATCCTGTTATATCTACCAACAGCAAGCATGTGACCCTCAGCCCTTCCCCAAACAATAACAGGCCACATGCCTTTCAAATGTCTTCATATGAAGGACCATGACCATATTTGATCAAGAACATTACCCAAGATCCCTAGCTGGTTTGTTTACAAACAGAAGCTGGCCTGGAGATCTGTCATACAGTCACAGACTAAGGCCTCTTTTACACGGGGCGAATCAGTGCTGATCCGCCCCGTGGATATCTGCTTGCTCAGCGGGGATCGCCGGAGTGATCTCCGCTGAGCAGGAAGATGACAGGTCCATCTCTGCAAACTGTGCAGGGACGGACCTGTCAGAGCGCCGCTCTCCCCTATGGGATATCCGGTGATGACGGACCGTAGAGTCCTTCGTCATCCGATCCGATGACGGATGGAAAAATAGCTTTTTCCTCTGTCACACTTTTTCGGATCGGAGCGGGTCGGAGCGGGTAGGATGTCAGCGGACATGTCACTGCTGACATCCGACGCTCCATAGACCTCTATGGAGCATCCGTTCAGGTCCGCCTGAAAAACTGACAGGCGGATCTGAATTTGACAATTACTGATCTTGGTGCACCTTAATCCTACAATTGCTGACCCATCTGGAGGGCTTGTTCTGGTGTACAAAGATGCTTAATGACCAAGACCTTTGGAATACACGTGGAACATAATTTAGGAGTGTAGGTTTCTGAAAGGCTGATGATGCAGAGGTTTCTTCTTAAATGATTCTCTAGTTCTTCAACATTGTCCAATTGAGCTTCTTGTATCTGGTTGTGTTTCTGTATAAGTGAACATGAGTGCTCACATTTATCTTCTAGTGTAGAGAGGTGGAGCTCAGCATTTATGATGCATTGCACCCGCCTCAACACATATTGCCACAGGTGTTCAATGCCTTATGATAGTGCTTATTTTTTTTCTGTGGTTAAGAGCTTAGCTACTTCCTGTCAGGGCTGGGCTCAGCTCTCCCTTCTCTGTGCTCAGGTTGCTCAGCTGTCAGTTAATTGCCAGCACTCATCATTCCACAGTGGCTCAGCTGGTTCTCATTTCCTGCTCTTCAGTCCAGCCCACAGCCAGCCCCTTCTGTCTATTTAAACAGGTTGGATCATTCATTCAGCGCCTTTGCCTTGGTCAACATATCTAGAGACTCTCTGCTGTGTTACTGTTGAAAACTTGCCTGGCTGATGTCCCTTCTGGTTCCTGATCCTATCTGCTTCCTCTGACTATGCTGATCTCTGGCTTCCTGATTGCCTGGCTTGTTCTGACTACCCACTCTGGCTACCAAACCCTGGCTATGTTTTGACTACATTTACTATTTGTACTATTTTTTACCACTTTATTAAAAGGTGTGATTTGGTTACTGCATTTTCTGTCTCCGTCTGTTTCATGGTTCCTGACACTTCCTTAGTGATGTTGGTATGTGAGCCATCATCGTTCTTGTTGGAGGATGATTGGGAGCATTCCCTTGTTGTCAGTGTAGGGTGGTCTGTGGCCATCTAAATTTTTGTGGCCATCTAAATTTTTGTGGCCAAGTTAGGCGCCTGTGATGGCTTGGGTAACAAGTATGACCTCAACCTGGTGGGAGCCAAACAACAGTCCATTCAGAGGGTGCCAGGTTGTGGTTGAGCCACAGTGGTGGGGTGTTTGGCCTAGTTTTGTTTGCATTTTAAAATCTGGGTAAAGAGGAGATTTATTTCCACATGTCTTCTGAAAGAACTTGTAGATATAACAGGATTTTATTACTATTTTATAACTAGTGATTACTAAATAGCTGCATTATCTGTAGACTTCTGGAATATTAACATTTCTCTGAACCAAGTCGTGCAAAACTATGAGAAAAATTGCATTTCCTTTAGAGTGAAATGGTATGTGAAGGAATATGTGAAATGCCATATTTTAATAAAGAAGCTGATTCCCTTGCATTCGCTATAATGTTCTTGTATTTTGTAAGCCTTCCTAAATGTTGAAGTTTGTAGGAAGCAAGGTATGTAATCTCTTAGTTGTAAATCATTTTCAATCCCTGTTGAAAGGTCTGGGAAAGACTTCTTTGCCCTATGTACAGTTTAAGTAATAGGTACTACAGAAAAAAAAATCTTCATATTGTCAGTATCAATGTCTTTATTTTTATCAGAGTCCTTAGTACAAAGCTTGAACTCTGAAAGATATCCTTAGCAGTTTCTTTATTGCAGGTCTGACAAGCCAATCAACTGAAAAAAGTACATGTTTTCATTCTTGTCTTATTCTGTTATCTTTGACAAAACTCAGCCTCATTCAGAGTTCAACATGCATCAAATAGTGTGAAGCCTTGTCAATATCAAGGACATATAGTGTTGCCTTTTCATTTTAGCTACTGCTGTATTTTAAGCTGAATGATATCTGCATCCCACAATAATTGTTGACTTTTTCAACATATATGAACAAGCAAATATCTTCATCTAAACAGTGCCTACAAATATAGGTGATATACTTTAACAAATGACACATAGAATTGGCATGGTGTATTTATTCTTATAATACAATACAGGCATACCCCACATTTAAGTACACAATGGGGTTTATTTACTAAAGCTGGAAAGTGCAAAATCAGGCTCACTTCTGCATAGAAACCAATGAGCTTCTAACCAAAGCTTGTTCAATTAAGCTTTGATAATAAAACCTGGAAGCTCATTGGTTTCTATGCAGAAGTGAGCCTGATTATGCACTGTCCAGCTTTAGTAAATAGACCCCATTGTGTACTTAAAAGTGGGGTATGCCTGTAAACTAATAAAAATGTAAGTACATTCCTATATTTACCACCACTTTGAATCCATGAGATTAAAACCATTTTTTTTAAATTAGGTGCCAATAATTACAACTTCCTTTTTAAGCAGTAACTGTCTTATTTGAACCTCCAAAATCTAGGATCTGGTGTTCTCTTTGCTATTGATATGTGTGGTGTCATCATCACAAGTCTTAAAGAGCTCTCCAAAGCCTTCATAACAGAAGTTGTGGATACCTATAAATCCGGTAAGGGATTTAAAAATATCTACGAGTGGCATAGATATCAAACATCAGTTATTTGTCCAGGACTGGCTAGCCCAGAAAACTCACCCCAAGAGCTGACCGTTAGGTCTTAAAATAGGTCTTTAAAAATCCCACAATGTAATCATGAAATATGCAGTAACTCTTGCAACAGTTGTCTAAGTGCATGCATGCACCATCAGAAAGAAATTGTGCCAGGAAAAAGCCTTTGCTGTGCAAAAAGAACATTACATTGAGACTGCAGTTTCCTATAAAAGGGAAAACTGGACATTAAAGGTGACACTGTGGTCCCACATTGCATATTAAAAACAATGGAATGTATACATGCTGTCTAAATGTATCTTCCCATGTGTCTAAATCACAAGGCTACACAAAGACACCTATATGGACTGGCCCACAAGTAAATCTCACATGAAATAAGACATGTGTTGTAATCCTACACATGAATGTGGGGGCCAGCTCCAGAGTCACTGTGATAGCACTTATGGATCGCTATGCGTTTCGCCAAAGGCTTCTTCAGGGGATCCCGTTGGTACTGGGAGATATATCACAATTGTAATTAGCATCTAGTTACAAAAATGTATTTACAGATAAATCTCATCACATGTGAATTACATATTAGAACCAAACAAAAAATATTTTTTTTGTAATTATATTTGGACGTGGTGCCACAGACAGTGAGTCACATCTCTATATTTTTGCAGTTTCCTATAAACACATTTGTTTGTTTGGCCATAGTAACATTGTTGCAAGAAACCTAAGATAGAATTTTAGGAAAATAATCTCACACCAACTGTAAAGCATGGTGGTAGAAATGTTATGGTTTAGGGTGGTATTGCTGCTTCAGGGCCTAGGCAGCTTGTACTTATCAATTCAACTATCAATTCTGTTTCATATCAAAGTGTACTTAATGAGCCTCTGAGGCCATATGTGCAAAAGCTAAAGATGAACTGGAAATGAATCTGCCAACATGATAATGACTCAAAGCACACTTGCAAATCAGCCAAAGAATGGCTTAAAAAGAACAAATGAAGGTTTATGACTGGCCTAGTCAAAGTCTTGATTTGAATCCCAAAGACTTGTTGTGGGGAGGTTTGAAACTGGCAGTTCAAGTAAGAAAACTCACAAACATCTTGCAACTAAATTTTGCATGGAGCAGTGGCCATCAATTTCACAGTCAATGTCACAGACTAGTGGGCAGTTATGTAAGTGCCTAAAAGAAGTAATTTCTGCTAAAGGGGACAATGCTAGCTTCTGAGGCCAAGGATGTTGTTCCTTTTTTTAATAGAGTAAACCATTACATCTATTGCTTTTTTTGTGTAATAAATAAATAAAAAGGCACATTTCCTTGTGTTTTCATGCAAGTACAGTGCCTTGCGAAAGTATTCGGCCCCCTTGAACTTTTCAACCTTTTGCCACATTTAAGGCTTCAAACATAAATATATAAACTTTTAATTTTTTGTGAAGAATCACCAACAAGTGGGACACAATTGTAAAGTGGAACGAAATCTATTGGATTTTTGAAACTTTTTTAACTAATAAAAAAATGAAAAGTGGGGCGTGCAAAATTATTCGGCCCCCTTGCGTTAATACTTTGTAGAGCCACCTTTTGCTGCGATTACAGTTGCAAGTCGCTTGGGGTATGTCTCTATCAGTTTTGCACATCGAGAGACTGAAATTCTTGCCCATTCTTCCTTGCAAAACAGCTTGAGCTCAGTGAGGTTGGATGGAGAGCGTTTGTGAACAGCAGTTTTCAGCTCTTTCCACAGATTCTCGATTGGATTCAGGTCTGGACTTTGACTTGGCCATTCTAACACCTGGATACGTTTATTTGTGAACCATTCCTTTGTAGATTTTGCTGTATGTTTGGGATCATTGTCTTGTTGGAAGATAAATCTCCGTCCCAGTCTCAGGTCTTTTGCAGACTCCAACAGGTTTTCATCCAGAATGGTCCTGTATTTGGCTGCATTCATCTTCCCCTCAATTTTAACCATCTTCCCTGTCCCTGCTGAAGAAAAGCAGGCCCAAACCATGATGCTGCCACCACCATGTTTGACAGTGGGGATGGTGTGTTGAGGGTGATGAGCTGTGTTGCTTTTACGCCAAACATATCGTGTGGCCAATAAGTTTGATTTTGGTTTCATCGGACCAGAGCACCTTCTTCCACATGTTTGGTGTGTCTCCCAGGTGGCTTGTGGCAAACTTTAGATGAGACTTTTTATGGATATCTTTGAGAAATGGCTTTCTTCTTGCCACTCTTCCATAAAGGCCAGGTTTGTGCAGTGTACGACTGATTGTTGTCCTATGGACAGACTCTCCCACCTCAGCTGTAGTTCTCTGCAGTTCATCCAGAGTGATCATGGGCCTCTTGGCTGCATCTCTGATCAGTCTTCTCCTTGTCTGAGCTGAAAGTTTAGAGGGACAGCCAGGTCTTGGTAGATTTGCAGTGGTCTGATACTCCTTCCATTTCAAAATGATCGATTGCACAGTGCTCCTTGGGATGTTTAAAGCTTGGGAAATCTTTTTGTATCCAAATCCGGCTTTAAACTTCTCCACAACAGTATTACGGACCTGCCTGGTGTGTTCCTTGGTCTTCATGATGCTCTCTGCACTTTCAAAAGAACCCTGAGACTATCACAGAGCAGGTGCATTTATACAGAGACTTGATTACACACAGGTGGATTCTATTTATCACCATCAGTCATTTAGGACAACACTGGATCATTCAGAGATCCTCGCTGAACTTCTGGAGTGATTTTGCTGCACTGAAAGTAAAGGGGCCGAATAATTTTGCACGCACCACTTTTCAGTTTTTTATTTGCTAAAAAAGTTTAAAATATCCAATAGATTTCGTTCCACTTCACAATTGTGTCCCACTTGTTGGTGATTCTTCACAAAAAATTAAAATGTTATATCTTTATGTTTGAAACCTGAAATGTGGCAAAAGGTTGAAAAGTTCAAGGGGGCCGAATACTTTCGCAAGGCACTGTATATCTCCCTTATCTGTAGGCATTGCGTAAATGAATATCTAGAATTTGCTTATTCAAATGTGTTAAAAAAAAAGTGAATGAACAGCTGCACCAGATTCTGAGTGCAGTTTTATTAAATCTACCTAGTGTGTTGCAATTTATAAACTCGTATCAGCTTGGAGACAATTGAATGTTATAATTAAGAATAAAAGTACATTTTATTCAGTAGCTATAAATTACCTGAGATCTTGCAATGGACTATCCATGTTTTCTCCCTACCTTCAACATATCTCTTACCCCTTATCTTACCCTTACCCCAACATGTTGAATGTATAAAATGTGCTTGACATATTTCTGTACTGTATGTTCAAAAAATGTTTTTTTTTTATAAATCTTGTTTGGGAAAAAATATATACGGTACCTTCATTAAAAAAGATGTGACTACAAATCACAGTAGTCGTTGGTTATTACCACATTTTTAATGGTATAAAATGCAAAGGTAATGTGGTGTAGCCCTTAGCAACCACTGAAAAGTAAAGTAATTTTAAAAGCGTATTAACCACTTCAGCCCCAGAAGGATTCTGACCAGAGCACTTTTTGAGATACGGCACTGCGTCGCTTTAACTGACAATTACGCAGCCGTGCGATGTTCAACCCAAACAAAATTTACATACATTTTTCCCACAAATAGAGCTTTCTTTTGGTGGTATTTGATCACCTCTGCGGTTTTTTATTTTTTGTGCTATAAACAAAAAAAGAGCGACAATTTAAAAAAAAAAAAATGCAATATTTCATACTTTTTGCTATAATAAATATCCCCCGAAAATATATAAAAAACTAATTTCTTTCTCATTCTTCTACATATTTTTGGTAAAAAAAATTACAATAAGCGTATATTGATTAGTTTGCGCAAAAGTTATATCATCTACAAAATAGGGGATAGATTTATGGCATTTTTATTATTATTTTTTTTTTTATTAGTAATGACGGCGATCTGTGATTTTTATTGTGACTGCAACATTATGGCGGACACATTAGACACTTTTGACACCATTTTGGGACCATTGTCATTTATACAGTCATTGTCATTTAATGCTATAAAAATGCACTGATTACTGTGTAAATGACACTGGCAGGAAAGGGGTTAAACACTAGGGGGTGATCAAGGGGTTAAGTGTGTCCTAGGGAGGTGTTCTAACTGTGGGGGGATGGGCTACCACTGATATGACATCAATCATTGCTCCCGATCACAGGGAGCAGTAGATCCCTGTCATGTCACTAGTCTTTTTTACCTTTTATTTTTTATTTTTACACTGTTCTTTAACCACTTCATGACCGCTCACTGTATATATTTGTCATTTATTTGAAGAGGGATATCTCGGTAACGGCAGCAGCTGCTGCCACAACCGAGGTATCCCTCTTTACAGTGAGCGGTCCCCTTTCCGATAATGGTGGTCATTGTGGTGGATTCACCGCAAGATCACCGTTATCGGCGGCGGGAGAGGTGACCCCCCCTCCCGCCGCTCTCCCGTGCCTTCCGCCGCTTACCGGAACCGTCGGCAGCGGCGGAGGCGATCGGGTCCGTTCCCTGCCTGTGTATAGAGATGAATGACGCTAAGATGGCCGCCACTCATCTCTATACCATAGGAGGGCGGAAGCGACGTCAAAAACGTCACTTCCGCCCATACGTCTTAAAGGGAAATTTACAAATGTCATTTTTTTTAATTTTTTTTTTTTCCATTGAAGTCCAAATATGAGATCTGAGGACTTTTTGACCCCAGATATCATATTTAAGAGGACCTGTCATGCTTTTTTCTATTACAAGGGATGTTTACATTCCTTGTAATAGGAATAAAAGTGATCATTTTTTTTTTAAAAACTGTGTAAAAAATAATACAATTAAGTAAAATAAATAATAAAAAACAAAATTTTTTTTTTTAAAATGCCCCGTCCCGACAAGCTTGCGCGCAGAAGCGAACGCATACGTGAGGTCCATATGAAAACGGTAGTCAAATCACACATGTGATGTATCGCCACGATCGGTAGAGCGAGAGCAATAATTCTAGCCATAGACCTCCTCTGTAACTCAAAAAATGCAACCTGTAGAATTTTTTAAATGTCGCTTATGGAGATTTTTGAGGGTAAAAGTTTGACGCCATTCCACGAGCGGCCGCAATTTTGAAGTGTGACATGTTGGGTATCAATTTACTCGGCGTAACATTATCTTTCACAATCCAAAAAAAAATTGGGCTAATTTTACGGTTGTCTTATTTTTTTATTCAAAAAAGTGACTTTTTTCCAAAAAAAGTGCGCTTGTAAGACCGCTGCGCAAATACGGTGTGAAAAAAAGTATTGCAATGACCGCCATTTTATTCTCTAGGATGTTAGAAAAAAAACAATATATAATGTTTGGGGGTTCTAAGTCATTTTCTAGCAAAAAAAACTGTTTTAAACATGTAAACACCTAAAATCCAAAACGAGGCTGGTCTGGAAGTGGTTAAAAAAGAAAAAATGTGTCACTTTTATTCCTAGTACAAGGAATGTAAACATCCCTTGTAATAGAAAAAAAGCATGACAGGACCTCTTAAATATGAGATCTGGGGTTAAAACGACCTCAGATCTCATATTTATACTAAAATGCAATAAAAAAAAATGTTGTCATTTAAAAGAAAAAAAAAAAGGCCCTTTAAGATCTATGGGCGGAAATTATGTTTTGACGTTGCTTCCGCCCTGCAATGATATGGAGACGGATGGGGGCCATCTTCCCCTTTCTCGTCTCCATGTCACACAGGGGAGAACATCCGATCGCCTCCGCCGCTGCCGACGGCTACGGTAAACGGCGGAGGGCACCGGAGCACGGCGGGAGGGGGGGGCCTCCTCCCGCCGCCGATAAAAGTGATTTTGAGGCGAATCCGCCGCAGAGACCACTTTTATCTTGAAGCGGACCGCCAAACTGAATAAGAGGAAACCTGGGTTATGGCACCTAGCTGCTGCCATAACAACAATACTCCTCTTCAAAGTACCGACATACAGCTCCTGTTGCCAACCTTCTCTGTGTACTCAGCAATCCAGCTGCGTTTAAACATAGTTGAATTGTTGTGTACTGGAGCAGGGAAGGATCTCAGCAGCAGGGCAGAAGGACGGGATGTACTAGACACGCTCTGTGTACAATGATGACATGTTTTTTAATGTGTCTAGTATGCCCAGAGTCTGCAACTGCTTATGTTAAAGTGCGGTGTAAAATGTTTGCTTTAGGAGGCTGTAGATAAACAGGCACAACTTATGTAGGACTTATATAGGACTGTTTGTTTCACCTAAGTGGCCACAGAAAATTCCAGATCTTAGATTTTGTGAAAACACATTATTTTCCAATTTCAGACCTACAAGTGCAGACCTGTGACAAAAAAGAGTTGGGCATTTATCAAAACTGGAGCAGACGGAATCTGGAGCAAATACTGTATGCACAGTAACTAAGTGACCAGTCAGCTTCTATCTTCAGCTTGTTAAGCCATGAACAGCTGCTCCAGTATTGGTAAATTCCCCTTAGATGGCAAGTGGTCACACATAGGAAAGAAGATTGCTAAACAAAGAAGAGAAGAAGGTGCTTATATAAGTGCAGTAATAAAACACTTTAATGACAAGGAAGGGTTAAAAACACTTACAAGATGGAAGTGAAAAACAGACATATCAATGAATTCACGTCCAGCGGGATGCCTCCCAGGAGTAAAGACAGTTACAGGTGGAAGTTCCAGCCGACCAGCGGTGGGAAACCCTGTGTATCTGAAACAAAGATGGAAAGCTGTGCTGTCAGGGCCATGGAATACAGGCAACCGGAAGTAATGTCAGAGTGGGCGGGACATGTTTCAGAGCATGCCCAGTCACTCCTTCTTCAAACCCTTTCTTGTCAATAAAGTGTTTTCTTACTGCACTTCTCTTCTTTGTCTTTCCTATAGAATGTGCTTCCCTCTTTTGAAGTGCTGCTGTGGTGCATTAATCACATTTCAAGAACCAGTCATATACTGTTTGTTAAAGTCTACTTGTTATCCAGAGTGCCCTATTCTCCACACTCCATAAATTGCTAAACTGTTGTTAAAGTTGCATAGAGACATAGTTAAACACAACTTACCATTTTATAAAATGATGAGTGTTCAGCTCTGATGTTATGTAAAGTTTATTCAATGTCTGTAGTTTAAAACCTGTTGATGAGATTTTGTACTACTTTATGTATATGCTGTATTTAAATAATATACAGGCATATACTTTTTTTTTATATTTCTTTAATTTACCTGGTGAATACAAGCAAAGTAGAGGCTGTAAAAGTATGTTATATACTATATAGTCTGGAGAACATATATTCCGTAAGAAACATAAGCGTGAACAAAGAAAACGGTTACTGGTTACAGGTACAAATTGGGGAATTAAGCTTTGTAGCAAAATTCACATTTGTTTTGGCACTGAGATCTCTATGTCTAAATTTGTGGTTTTTTAAATGTCCTCTGATATATGTAGTAGAAAATAATTCATACCATCATGAAAAAAAGCAATAATTTTATCACAGGAGTAAATATACAAAAGAATCATCTTTGGTGTAGATTGGCAGTCAAAAATAAATGTTCATTGTATGCCATAGCTGGTGACAGTCAGATTCCTGGCAATCCTGTTTCATATAATCCATAGCTATTAGTCACCATGAGTTAAATGAGGACAAAAGTCAATTAAAGTTTCAAAGAGTTATTCCCGTGATTGTTGTCCTGGACAGCACAAGGAACAAATGCTCTTTGCACATCTAACTTGACAATTCCCTATCTACAAAAACTATATTTTCAGCCCACACTCACAGCAGCCAATTTTTATAGAACTCCTTTTATTTCTTTTAACCAAACACATTTGTAAACAGGTGAAGGTCAGTATTGAGCACCTGCCGGCTGCGAAGAATCAATATGTCATTAAACAGTGACAAAAAGGTCTGCCGCACTAATCAGCCCTCCTTCATAGCTCAGGAATTCAGATAAAATGATGTTCCTCTCAGCCTTTGGAAGCTGTCTGTGCTAACCACCGAGAAAATGTCTTGCCCGCTGAGATTATAGCCCACACAACAAAGTTATGATGACTTACTAAACGCTGATCTGGTGTCTTTGATACACTTGTATCTTACAGTATTTGTTTTAACCTACATACACCCTGTAGCTAAGTTGCTGTCTATAAGTGAACCCATCTCACAACTAGTTGACCTTTTTGACAATGTAGATGCCCTAGCTGTTCAAATGAACTGAAGATAAGCTACAAGACCTTGATGTTGGTTAAGGTTCAGTAGGTTAAATGGTTTGTTCAGGAGTAGATAGAAGCATGGGGTCTTGTTCATACAGATGATTATTTTAGTGATTGCTTTGCATTAAAATACAGAACAATTGAGGCCTAACATACCCCTGTCTGTGCCAAGACACACAAGAGAAGAAAACTACATATGATATGTGGCAACACAGATCACTTTGTTCCCCTTAAGTTTGTAGGCTTTCTAAGGATGAATGCCTGCATTAATAAACCACATGTAGCCCCACTTGCTGGCTGAATCTGGTACTGCAGTCTGACCATAACATGCAATTATTTCCTATAAGAATTCCAATATGCTAAGTAATACAAGTAACAGCACATTTGGGCTCCCTTGGGGTTTATAAGGGGGGCTATGGAGACCCATTTGTATTGGCATATTTAGGATTTTCATTTTTGTTGTAAATACCATATGATTCATCACAACACGTTTTAAAGGATGAGTTCACCATTTTTGGAAAAAATAATAAATGCACATTTAAAAATAACAAGCCCTGCAGCTTTCAGCCTAAACCTCCATACCAGTGTTGCCAACCTACCAGATTGAAATTTACTGACACAACACCCAAAATTTACTGGCACAGCCAAGTTTTTACTGGCGTTTCCAAAAGTTACAAAATTACAGTTTTAAGTGCAAATTAGAGTATTTAGGCTACAAACAAACACAATATGCAATTAGCAATATGATTTTAGGTAGATAATAAGGCAAAAAAACATTTATTATTTTATTTTCGAAATAGTAAGTAAGTAGCTCAGGAACAGGAGAAAGGAATGCAAGAAATTAGAATGGGCGGCACACACACATAAAATTTACTCTCACAGTGACACTGACAGCAGCGTGCAGCAGAACAGATGATGAAAATGGGACCTCGCCAACATGACACGTCCCCTCCTGAGCCAAAGTGAGTCTCTCTCCAAGCCAAGTAGTCCCTCCAGTCCACTCCAGTCTAAACAGCACTAGTGGTCCTGGTCCCAGCCGGCCTTGCTCCCATACCGCAGACCCGCACACGAGGCTCTGGCCGCACTGCTTGGCTCCATTGCACCATGACATCACACAACATGCTCAGGCACCGCCTCCGGCAGAGCCACTTGATCACACTGTAGTAAGCACTCGGATGGTCTCAGCCGGCTGCGGACCAAGCCGAGCGCCACAGCCATATTTTTTACTTGCAACATTTTACTTTTACTGGCATTTACTGGCAGGCGAAAATTGCCTGTTTTTTACTGGCTGCCAGTAAAAATACTGACGGTTGGCAACACTGCTCCATACAGACTGTCAATTTTCAAGCTGCAGGGCTTGTGAATGAACTACAAGGGCGTTCGTCAGTGTGCAGTTCATTCAGCACTACAAGCCATCTGCCACGATGGCTGGCAGTACTTGTAGTTCAGTCATTCACAGGAAACTGTGAAAGAATGACGTGGCCATGTGGGCTGACCTTGCATGGCTGTGTGTTTTTGAATTGTGACAGTGAGTGTAGTGAGATGATCCCTTGACCTCTGTCACGCTGAAGGGGGAATCATAGCGGGTCAGTAGGAGCTGGAACATGTTACATGTTCCACTCTAAATATGTGCCAGGCTGTGGAGGGCAGGAGCGGCTGGTTCAGGCTCTCATCGGTGCCCTGATAGGCTGATCCAGCTGCCGGTCCAGGCATTTGGGTGGATCCTGTCTATAAAGTTGAAATCCCTCCAGTGTCTGAACCAGCTGAGTGATGTCCTCCGACAGCGGACTTTAGCCAGCTGTTGGCTCAATAAGGGTCACAGGAGTGCAGAACTAAGTGCACTCCAGTGACCTACAGGAGATGTAGGCCCAAAAGTGCTTTGGTCCCACTTCTCCTTTAATTACAATATAAAGAACCTGCAAGAAAAAATAGAGCATAGTTAAGACAAAAGTTGGAGAAATTGTCTTCATTGCCTGTTTCTATGACAAAGCAATGCAGTGAATACTTTGCAGCAGGAACACCGTGATAAAACCATGGGAAAGGTCCTAACTCCTCCCCTCTCAATCCAAAACATACAAAAAGTTTTAGTTGGAGTTGCCATAGTACAGTTATGATGTCCTCTGGTTGAAAATTAGCAGTTCACTGACTGCCTTTATTTGTTGTTTAGAAATTCTATATTTATTTATGGTCGGAGTCCTCCAACCGAGATAGATGTGAAACCACATAAAGATGCCACAAGACTCACAACATAACATAAACCTGAGGTGTGCCCTGGTCAGTTGGTCGGTACACCAAAAAGAAGACAAAAATAACAGGACAGGGAAAGCTGTTTTATTGGTATACATGACATTTATTGGGCAAGCTTGGTGAATTCGGAATGTACTGGGTAAAGCAGGCAGATTTCCATCTGTCTAATCTTCTGATGACATGACCTGACCCCCCGTGCTGGGAGCAGTCCTTCCGCTCCCAACGGAAGGACTGCCCGGAAAACTGGTTAGGGTTTAGGCCTAGATTAGCCAGGAGGATGCGAACATATCTGATGAACTGGCTAGCTGTTAGTGGGCTGGAAGGAAAAGGCAACAGTGGGTTGGAGCTAGACTGGCTCGGCAGGTCTGATAACAACTGATCCAGAACCGCTACTGGACACCATTCGTTGTGGCTCGGGCAGAATTTGATGTCGACCCAGTGCCGGACTGATGTATTTTGGACACTGCCAGGTGTAGGACAAAATGGTCTTGAAGGCAGGCCAGATGGCACCTGCATAGCACCTGGGACCCGGGGCCACTGTAAATGAGCTTACCGGGCTGTAGGAAGCCGTAAAAGGCCAGGCAATGGTTGCTTGGATGACCAGGCTGGGGAGCAACCCAAAAGGAGACCATGACAGGATGGCTGACATGTCCCAGGAAAGTGGAACTTGATATGGGCAAGTGTTTGCTACTGGCTACGGGCTGATGTTTCTGGATGCCATGCAGCAAGGCTTTGACCACATGGGTCATGAACAATGGTTTCCCAGGGGCTTGTAGGGAGAGGAAATGCTAGATGCCATCTAGATACATTCTGACAGTGTTGTGGGACAGGCTAAGATGAGTGTGGCAGTAAGACACAAAACCCAGGACATGCTTGATGTGACCTGTGACATCCCAGGGCATGTGGCTAGGAATTTGCCATAGGCATTCCAGGCAGTGTGGCCGCGCAGGGATGGCATTCCCGGGGAAGCACTAGAGGTGGAGGGGAGGGCCAGGGAACATCAGTTCGCTGGCACTCAACTGACCAAAAGAGGAAAGACAGGCATGCGAATGAGTGGCCGTGAATGTGTGCCACTGGTAAATGATGAGCGACCGTGAATGTGTGCCACTGGAAAATGAGGTGCATTCAAATGGGTGTGTCGCAGACCGGGGTCAAATCAGGCTATGGTGGGTGAGCAAAATTGACCAGCCAACTGTGGCTAGGCCTTTTATGCCATAGTTCCACAGCAAGTTTGGGGATGGCCCATCCCCTCAGGGTGTGAGTGCAGCCGTGCTATGAAACCACAGAGGGTGACAGAGGGGTGGAAGCAGGTGTTTAAGAAGAGTTGACTAGACACCCTAGTTGCGAAGTCTGGTTGAGGCCGAGAAACCTAGTCGACAGAAAACCTGTAGAAAAGGTGACATAAGTCTCCAGGTTTTAACCTGGCCTTTAATGAATCCTGACCCACCTTCTGTGACTGCCTCCACTGGGTGAAGATGCAGACCCTGTGCTTGTTGTGTGTTTTTTTTTTTTTTAAATAAGTATTTTTTTTTCAGAAAGCTTTTTTTTTGGGGGGGGGGGGGGTCCAACCTGGTACAGGATGGAACAACCTGAACTCGACTGACCTGATGGAGAAACAACAGACATGAAAAGCATGAGTGGCTGGTTTGTATGCCTCTGGAGATGAAGAGTGGCCGATTGTGTGCCACTGGAGATGTGCTTGCAACGATTGCAAGAAGTAGCCTCATCAGGGAGGTGAAAACAAGGACAGCAGAGAAATTGGACCATGTGGGGATGAACTATAGTTGTGTGCAATCGTGAGTCGTGATCGTATATTTGTGGAAACAAACGAATCGCGCCAACATAAGTTGTAGTATTATATGCAATGTGCTGGTTCATGTAGAAGTTAGCGACCTAGGAAGTTGCATGAGTTGTAAGTGTGAACGGGTAAAAGAGTGAAATAAGTGGTGACTGAGAGCTTATGGCAGGAACCTCAGAGCCTAGAGCCTTAGAGCCTACTAATATATATATATATATATATATATATATATATATATATATATATATATATATGTGAACACAGCTCACACTGCAAGGTCTGGCCTGTCTTTATGTCCTATGTCTTTGTTACTGCACATTCCTTTTGCTACTGCTGTGACTTTGTTTGCGTCATTCATTCTTGACAACACCATACGCAAGATGCATTTCTTTAATGCTATAATATGTGTGATATACTGCAGTATTAGGATAGAAAAATTAATGTATATTTGACAACTCATATCATTCCATGAAAAATTAGTTCCCCAGCCGCCAAGTTTTCTATAAGATTCCAGTAATAGAAATATCATTAAGAACTGATGAACTACATGTAATCCTAGATTGATGCCAACTCAACCACCAAGATGACAAGTGTGCCAGGGGAAGGAATGACAGCTGATTTAAACCTTCATTAAACAAAGCCTCCACTACTCATGCTGTCAGAAGGCTTCAAGGTGTTCTATTCTTTTCTATACACTTGTAGAGTACATGGCATTTAATTCTGATGCCATAGCAGACTTGTAAAAATACAAATCCCACAAGTGCAATGATGATAAAATAGGAAGTATCTGTACAATGTACAGTGTAATTTATGGTATTATCCCTGTGCTTCTAGAAGAACTTATGTAGTCCTCAAATGCATTATTCTCTATCCAGTGTGAAATTACATGCTATTCCCTTCTTATCAAGACTTGTTTCTTTCCAGTGTTCAACTATTAAAATGTTTTAACCTAGGTAGTTTAGTAAATAACACCTCATTCAAGGGGATATGGGGATAGGAATGGGTACCATCATCCTTAATTATGAATATTGGAAAGTGGGGAAGTGCCTGGAGCTGCTACAAACGTACTCTATAGCACTAAAAAGGATTGAACCAGTTAAAAGGAAAAATTAAACAATTTATTAGAAAATAGACATACACTGTGCACGGTAATGAAAACAGGTAATGGACACGTAGGCCCTAATACAAGAAAGCTTGGATGTGTATCCTGACGGAGTTCTCTACATGTTTTGCGGTATCCACCGCTTCTCCAGGAGGGGTCAGTCAAAAACATCTACAAGAGTGAATAAAGTTTAATATTTGAACAGTTATACAAATTTCAAGATTAGCAAGTTTTAGTGTAATGGACACTTGGGTAACAGTACATAGTAGATTAATCTTGGCGAATCTATAGAATTATAAGCTATAGAAAAGTAGCTTACCAAAGACGGCCCTGGAAGCGCCACACAGTACCAAAAGAGGCACCCCGATAAGGGGTAGTCACCCGGGGCGGACACGGGAGATGCTATGAGCACAAAAGACCATAGTTGAAAAATGGTAAGGTGACAATGGGTCCGTGCTAATAACTATGGGGGAAAAGAAGGAGGGGAGAAGAAAAAAAGGGGAGGGTGAAATGAAAAGGAAAAGAACCAAGGAAAAATAAAAGAAAGAAAGAGGAAAAGAGGAATGAAAATAAACAAAAATAAGAATAATTGAAAAACGGGAGGGGGGAAGGGGGTAAAAAGGAAGGGGAATGGAGGAAAAAGGAAAAAAGGAAAGGAGAGAGGGGCGGGTGAGAAGCAAGAAATAGGGTAGAAAACATAACCAACACCATAGATATAACAACCATGTCCAGTTAATTAAACACTGACCCACCTTGTCAATCAGGGAGAATGTGTAGACAGAGGAAGGTAGTATGTCCCAGGAATGGGAAGGCAGGCTGTGGTAGTGTAGCAACAATAGGGCTGGAAGTGCTCCAGATGAGTCATTTATAGTTAGCAATGATATGCTGTAACATAGGGATAACAGTGCATGAGGATTTGAAACATGACAGCCAGGGACAGTAGGTCAAGCCATATTGTCTGACAATCAGATGCAGATCCCCATATGCACCACATCCAGCCACCACCCTGGTGGAGGATGCCGCTGGCATATGTCACAGCTTGTGCAAGTTTAGTAGCATACTTACCAAGGCCAGCCACTCTGCAACGTTTACCCATCAAATGCAGCCAATGTGACCCCCATCGGCATTTAACCAGCACCCTCTCCCCCACCTGCTCACTGTCTGACCGGCACTTACCACATCTTGGTGGCGGGTCAGGCAGCGGGTCAGGCAGCGGGTGACGGCAGTGAGCTGTGGGACAGGCAGCAGGTCAGGCAGCGGCTCCTGTGTCCTCCATGCTTCTTCCATGCTTTTCCTCCTGCTAGATGTCCAATAGGAGCACATGTCCTTTCAGCCAATTAGGTGACGGGTATCAGACTCATGCTTCCTGATTGGCAGAGAGGCATTTCAGTGTTAGAAAAGCAAATATTCACTTGCTTTTCTAACACACCTGGGTGGGCTCTGAGCGCAATGCTCTGCACTCCACATCCACCCTATTTTGAAGCCTATTAGAGCCTATGGCTTCAATCAGGTGTTTAAAAAAACACCCCTGCTGCTGTATATCAGGCGCCCAGCATCCTAAAAGGGGCCCGGATGCCTGAATAGGGGGTAGATACGGCGGCCATGTATTCAATCTATCCATTAAGCATATAGGAGGTGGCCTGGGCAAGGGGCAGGTGCCCGGGCGCCCCTAATGGACGGGCCGCCCCTGCTCTCTGTGCAGGGATATATGGAACGGGGTCTCTCTCTGTGCAGGGAAATGTGGAGTGGTGTCTTTGTCTCTCTCTCTGTGCAGGGAAATGTGAAGCAGTGTCTCTCTCTGTGCAGGGAAATGTGGAGCGGGGTCACTCTCTGTGCAGGGAAATGTGAAGCGAGGTCTCTCTCTCTGTGCAGGGAAATGTGGAGCAGTGTCTCTCTCTGTGCAGGGAAATGTGGAGCGGGGTCTCTCTGTGCAGGGAAATATGGAGCTGGGTCTCTCTCTGTGCAGGGAAATGTGGAGCGGCGTCTCTCTTTGTGCAAGGAAATGTGGAGCGGTGTCTCTCTCTGTGTGGCATAGCTTTACTTACAGAGTGACTCGGCCGGCCAAGATGCGCTTGTTCCACTGCTGGCCTCTATCGTCAGCACTGGTTGCTAGGATTGCCTGGCGTCTAGCAACTAGTGATGTCACAGTCCCGAGGAGGAAAGCAAGGCTAATGACCCAGCATTCAGAGCGGAGGAGGATCCACTGTCACTTCCCCGCCTATTACTGTTTGGCTCCACCCTCCTCCTCCCTCCAACTTCTCCTGTGGGGCAGCATGAACCTCGGAGCCTGTCGGAGGAAAGGGAACTGTCACTGACTGACTGTGCCAAAAGCACCTCTCTAGAGTCAAGCTGCCTGAGGTGAGGTTAGGAGCAGTGAATGAATTAGAACATATAGCATGTGTGTCATGGGAGTATGAGCTGGCAGCAGAGGATGAGATCACATCCTTAAATCTCAGCCAGGGTTCAAGCCTGGACTTGTAGTCCTTTACTTTTGGGGATGTGACACCTCAAAATTCAAGGACTAAAGGTCCAAGCATGAACCCCTCAGAGCTCAGGATGTGTCACACACCCCTGCCCCCTCCAACTAGTGGACTACAGGTTCCACTGTCCCAGCTTAAACCCCTCAGAGCTGAGGATGTGTCCCCCCGGTCCTTCAACTAGTGAATGACTACAGGTCACAGCATGAACCCCTCAGAGCTGAGGATGTGTCATTCCCCCCCAACTAGTGAAAGACTTAAGGGCACATCCTTAGATCTCAGGGGTTCATGTTGGGACTTGTAGTCTGTCGCTAGTTGGGGGGGTCACATATATTTATATTAAAATCAATATGAACCCTGCCTGGCTTGTCAGAAAAAAAGTAAGTATATATATATATATATATATATATATATATATATATATATATATATATATATATACAGACGCATGTGTGTTTGAGCTTTGGTTTGAGGTGCACACCCTAATGCAATATGCTCTGCACGCCTATGACCTAAATCTATATATATATATATATATATTTAAAACAAAGTTGTCATCCTCCCTGATCTATTTGAAACTTGCAAGTAGGGAATGGTTCACATGGGCATTGCAATATACAGAGCAGTACAAAGGGGTTTTCAAGCTAGCAAAAAAAAAATATGTTTTGACTAGACAGATTAAAAACAGAGGTTTATGTTCCATACATTTTTAAATATGGAATATGTGGAATCCACATTGCCGCATTGAGGACAATCTGATCCCCAACTCTGAACTATCTTAGTAATATACAGTATATCCTGTTATGCGGTTCCATTTTATTGCACTCTGAAGTCTGAAGTGAAGTGTTTTTACTGTTCACTGTCAGTGTTTCCATGAAAACCCAAAGATTTCCAGTGATTATATAACTGCTTATGCAAATATATGCAAAGTACATGTGTACACAACTAGTAGACGCAACTGCATCTTCAGGATCATAAAATAGTAATAAAAGCAAATAATGACTGATTTCCAGGTAATGGATGCTAAGCATCCAACTGGTATAATTATTTTCAGATATTTATCACCTTTATGCTGACATTTTAAGGCAAATATTAAACATGTATTTTATGTTAATAGTGCATTTTTATACAGTAAAACACACAGGTGTATCAACTGTATGCTTAGTTATTCTAACTAAATAACAACACATCCTCCTGACAAAAGGGTTAACTGATAATCATCAATTTGTTGAAAGACACTTAAACAAAAATTCCTTTTATAATTTTATAATGAAAGCAGGACAATCATTTTTTTTTTAATAGTGATATGAATTCCCTATCATTTTCTCCTATCCCTGCACAGACATTTTGAAGTTATGTTCTGTATCTGCTCTTTTGGACAACAAATTATGCTACTACTTAGCTTGATCTATAGTAGCAAGCTTAATATAAACTATACCCCCTGGACACAGTGAATGATTGCATAAGCTTAATGTAACAAGATGGGTAGTAAATATTCATCAACTTGCTTAATTTGCTATGCTGGCTTAAAGTATGAGACTTACCATAATTGCATCCAAACCACTGTCTTGAACACAACTTTAAAGTAGAATTAAATGCAAAAGGTAAAGATTTGCTATGGTAAAAAGAAAATTTAGAAATGTTATCTGTGCCTAGACAGTACCCTGAAAAATGTACCTTTTATCCAAAATGACTCCTATAAAATAGCAGGGTGCTTCTTGGTATGTGAATATGCCTAGATACACTTGCGTCTACAGCCTTATAGTTGTATATCTGCAGTATATGAAGTAAGGTACTGCTGTCTCCAGCTGCTAGTCTAAAGCCCCATACACACGGTCGGACTTTTTCATCAATTTGGTCCGATCGGACAAGGTTGTTGAAAAATCAGACCGTGTGTATGCACCATCGGACAGTGTTTGTCGGTTTGTCCGTCGGACAAAGTCTTATCTCCTGCTGGAAAGATTTGCCGTCAACCCGGTCCGATCACACCAAATCCGAGCGTGTGTACGCTTGTCCGACGGACAAAGTGCTACGCATGCTCAGAAGAAATTCTGTGACGGAAGCGCTCGGTCAGGTAAAACTACCTTTCCTAATCGACACAGCACATTCGTCACGCTGCAATGTTAAAATGTCTTTAATGCAGCGCATTCTCTTTTTCTTTACAATGCAACAAGAATGACATCTTTTAGCTGCTCCTATTCACCCGCACTTCTCACAAACTTACTTCTTTATTACTTTGCACCATTTATACACTACATGTTTATTTTTACTCAGAACGGAAAAGAATCTTTGTTATTTTTTTACCATGATTTGTCTTTTTTTTTTTTTTTTGGGGGAATACATATTTGAATGTTTTTTTTTTTTTTTTTTTTGGAGGGGGGTTGTGTGTCTCAAATTACCAAAAACACATTATTTACATTTGTATTTCTTGCTTACATTTACTAGGAGTTTGTTTGTTGTTGGTGCCCCTTGTTAATTCTACTTTAGGATTAGTGAAATGTACCTGCTTACTCAAAGAAAAACTGTCATTGTAGCAAAGTAAAACACAATAGTCAATGATTATTTCAAATCAAAAAAACCTTTATTTAGGTCACACCAACAAACCAAAGAGGAACGCAGCCATGGTGAAACTTGGGGAATTTGCAAAGCCTTGGCCCCCCACGGCAACCATCATTGTTCAAGCGTAGAAAATTGGGGGCCTGAGGAGTACGTATATTAAGGGGAGTGCAATCTGGTCGTGAAGTCCAAAGTATCCGGAACTGCAGCAGATGCCATCTAGGTCCCCAGGCTCTGGTACTACGAGAGGCTCCATCTTCTCTCAGACCAGACTGATTCCAGGTCGTCACTCTCAGGTCTTCCTTCCACGCTTCCTTCCACGCTGTGGCTGTCGTGCTGGTGGGGTGGCAGAAGGAGGAGGAGGAGGAGGAGGAGGTGGAGCATGGTAGCTATGGCAAACATGTGTGACTGGGGTCATCTCCCCAGCCCTACCCTTATTTAGGACATGGAGGATGAGCCCCTCACACATGTTGCGTTGCCTCACCTCCATACCCATCATTTTTTGTGACAACCACCGAGCCAAAGGTCTCCTCGTCGGCGGGTGTGGCATGTAGGGAGTCTGAAGCCTCTCTTATCATCCGGAGCGCTGACTGTGCCGCATAACCCCCCCTTCTCGCCCTTTTGTACGGAGGGCGGAGGGGAGGGGTTTGGGTGTCAGTCAGGCTCCGAGGCCTAGCCCCCTCTTGGCTGCCACTACCCAGCTGGTGGCTGCCACTAACCCCTGCCTCCTCCTGACTGCCACCTTCCACAGCCACCTCCTGGCTGAGGTCTTCCTGTGTAGGAAAAAGGGACATAGTTTCAGTTATTTGTTCATCAAACACACACAATTCTCATCTAGTGACTGGTGCAAAATGTTTACAAATAGAAAACCATACAATTCTCAGCCCAGCAGTTTAGATTCTGGCCCCAAATGTCTCCCACACCACTGTCTGTTGATATGTCAAACACGTTAGGAACTAAGCAATTGGCGATCCTGAATTAAGTGAACATCATTCATTATTCCCCTAAATGGTAGCAAAACTACTATACCTGGAACAAGCTGGGCTCCTCCACCTCTTCCAGACTGGAAGGCCCAGGTTGCTCCTCGGAAGCCTCATCAGGGGTGGGCTGTGCGCAAGGAAGCGTGGAAGGAGGAGTTGAGGTTGGCTCCGTGACATCAGCCTGGTCCTTCAGAAAATGGAGACTCTGATAGTACCAGAGCTTGGGGACATAGACCTCATCTGCTGAAGTTGCAGTTTCCTCAGACTTCACGACCTTCTTCCTCTCCCTGATATACGCACTCCTCAGGCTGCCAATTTTCTTTCTAATATCATCAACAGTTGCCGTGGGGAACCTTGGCTTGACAAATTCCACAAGTTCCTCCAGGGCTGCGTGCCTCTTTGGTTTGTTGGTGTAATGTGGGTGTATACCCTGCCACAATATGGGAAAATCCCTGT
This sequence comes from Lithobates sylvaticus, assembly GCA_028564925.1. Taxonomy (NCBI): domain Eukaryota; kingdom Metazoa; phylum Chordata; class Amphibia; order Anura; family Ranidae; genus Lithobates; species Lithobates sylvaticus. The sequence continues at coordinate 304,888,321 of CM053027.1, read as the reverse complement.
ATTTGGCAATGAAGAGGGGGAGAAAACTCATGTCGTTGAATCCCTTCATATCAATCTCTGCAAGACACAACAACACACAAAACCCTCAAAATTATGTCAGGCTAAACTCTCCTAATCTTCTCCATAAAGAAGCCTCAAGTTCAAATCAGTCTAGGCTAGTTATGTACCAACGTTAAATTGTACCTTCGTTTATAGCGATCGTCTCGTGTGAGTTTTCTCTCCCCTCGTCTCCCAGATCGTGGCTACGACACAGGCGTGTGACGTTTTCTATACACTGCGCATGCTTCAAACTCCGCCCGCCCCTGACGATCTTTCTCGTCTATTCCCCACCCCTTCTCTTTACAGCGTAGTGGGGAGAGCACATGGCGGGGACACAGCAGGTGCGCCACAAATATCCCACCAACGAGGAGGAGGACGAGGAAAGTCCGGAGGCAGAAACGGCCCGATCCCGGAACCTGAAATTCAAGGCCTCCAATATGTCATTTGGAGAAATGTTGGAGATGGTGGACATATTAAAGAGGAGCGACTATGATGGGAAGTATGGGCCTTACCTCAACCCCAATGTCCGCAAGGCCAAGATCATGTCTAAAGTTGTGAGAAGGCTGTACAATAATTTTGGGGTACAACGATCCAAGGAGCAACTCAGGAAACGCTGGTCAGACCTGAAACTGAGGGAGGCCGATCAGTACAGAAAGATCAAGAGAATTCTTCAAAAAAGTAAGTAGTTGTGTTTTGTGTTTGATTTCTTGCTTGCATACTGCTCCATTGTGTTTTGATTTTTACCAAGTTGTACATTCCAAAATGGCCACTTTCAGGTTCGTCTGTGCATTCGATCGTACTCAGCCTCGATCTTTCTGCCACTGTCATGGTCGTGTGTGCATTCGATCGTACGCAACCTCGATCGTTCGGCCACTTATAATACGATGTTTGGTGTTTTTTTGGGGAAAGGAAGTTTGTTCTCACTAGAAATGTCATCAAGAATGTAAAGCCAATTTATTCAATGTAAAGGAGAGGTCACTCAGTAGCTGTTTACCCATCTGGACTCTAGAGCACTAGTGCTGGGACACCCAAACCCCCTTTTTATTATGCTTTTCCACACATGTGCTCCAGTGGATACTAGAGGGGGGTCTCCATCACACAAACTTCTACCAAAAAGCTAGTCAGTTTAGCACCTTTACAAAGTGACTTCATTCATGTAGTTGACATTTGTAACTGGCCAAACTAAAATAGTGTCCGTCACTTTCAAGCAATGTTTGTCATTTCCTATTTCTGCCCTCAATAGCTTGTGTTGCTAAATCTTCCTTTTGGACATTCTCATAGGGGAGCGAAAACTTGGGCCGTCTGAGGAAACCCCCAAACCAACACCTACCAAAAAAGGGGAAAGAGCAGAAGCAGAGGAGGAGGAGGAAGGAGAGATCATCGAACTTGGAGAAATTGTCACCACAACAGGTGAGTGTGGGAGAACACAGCTACTGGTAAGCTAATCCATGTATGGCTGCCTCATTTCCAACACCCCATTTTTTTTGTTTGTGGTTTTTAGGTGACGTGGATGTTGTGGAAGAAAAATCGCACTTTACCACAGAGAGTGCCCACGTACTCATCGGAGAGATAATGGTCTGCAATCGAGATCTAGATTACATAAAGCAAAACATCAATGATGTTCAACAAAAATTGAAGAACATCATTGATGTTTTAGGAAAAATATGAAAAAGCACCAAGTAATTTACACACATTTGTGCCAGCTTCTGAACACATTTGCAACTTAAAAACTGTGTGAAATTTGGAACATGCACACATTGTGTCCACATGTGCTAGCTCCCATCATGGTGGATGAATGGCAACGTTTTTTTGGGGGTGCAAACACTTTACGAACTACGAAAGTGGTTGTGGTGAAGGGGTTGCACCCCCAAAAAACGTCCATTCATCCCCATGATGGAAAATGGCACTTTTGAAGCTTCTAGGCATGTGTTTTACCATCTAATGACCATTTTCAGAACCAAATTGTGTGCATGTTCCAAATTTCCACTTTGCGGGGGTGCCCCCCCCATGTGATGAAGGCAAGATCAAACACACTTTGAACATATAGTCATGTCTGATCTTGTCTTCACTTTACAAAGTTGAACTTTCCTACTTCATAGGTTCTGCTTAGCTCCATGCCTGGTTTTACAAATTGCGTAATCTTTGTAAATAATGTTGTAAATAACCAAGATGTTGTCAGTTTTGGCGTGAAGATTGTAAACGCACTTGTGAATGTTTTCCAAGTAAACTTTTTTATTTTTCAAAATGTGTGGCTTCCTTATTTAAATAAAACAATGCATTATGTATGTAAAATGTAAAGGATATGGGGGGCAATGGGTGTTATTTACTAAAGGCAAATCCACTTTGCACTGCAATTTCCTTTCCCAGGGAACTTTTTCAATGCACTTGTAGAGCATAGCGGATTTGACTTATGTAAATGACACCCACAGTGCTTTGTACGAAAACACGGAGCACAGCATTTTGGAGAATACACACATGTCACACCTGGTGCTGAAAAGGAGTATTTTGGGTGTCAGTTATGCAGGACAAACCTTCTCTAGACCAAAGATTAGGTAGCAAACACACATGAGAATAATCTTTTTGGGAAGAAGAGACTGTTACCTCCTTTTGCCCAGAAAGTGCATTACCACTGTCGAAGGCAAAGGGAAAAAATGTCAAAGTAAAATAAGCTAAAAAGAAGACTGAAATGACAAGAAATCAGAGGTTGGTTAAAATATCAGATTTATAAAAAAATGCCTCTCACACATCGTCAGGCAGAGCAATGGCCCCCCTACCCACAAAGTATTCCATATATTGGTCCCGGACCACGCGGGCATTGAGAGGGGGCAAGCCTGGACGTGCCACTCGAAGGGCTGTGAGGTCCGCATTTGGAGGGCCCTCCACATCTGGGCCAACGGGCACCACATAGTTCCTGTTATGTCTTTTGAGGAAGTTGTGCAATATGCAACAGGCAAGAACTATGTGGTTCAGTTTGTATTCCGCCAAGTTAAATGCCGTCAGGAACAGGCGGAAGCGGCTGGCCAGGATGCCAAAAGCGTTCTCCACCACTCTTCTGGCTCTGGACAGCCTGTAGTTGAAGACCCTCTGGTCCGGGGTGAGGGTCCTCATCGGGAACGGCCTCATCACATGGGGAGTCAGCGCAAACGCTTCATCTGCGACAAAGACGAAGGGGAGTCCTTCGGCATTCTCCTCTGGAGGTGGCAAGCACAGACTGCCACTTTGGAGACGCCAGTAGAACTCCGTGTGCGTAATGGCCCCACCATCCGATATCCGGCCGTTCATCCCCACGTCCACATACATAAACTCGTATGTTGCCGACACCACCGCCAACATCACTACACTATTAAACCCTTTATAATTATAATAGTAGGACCCCGAGTTGGGCGGTGGGACGATGCGGACGTGTTTCCCATCAATTGCCCCTCCGCAGTTAGGAAAGTCCCAACGGCTGGCAAAGTGGGAGGCCACAGTCTGCCATTCCTGTGGCGTGGAAGGGAACTGTGGAGTGAACCAAGAAAAAAAAATTAGTCACTTTGCACCTAAACATTGCAAGCAGATTAGACAATCAACATCTTGGAACAAGAGCATTGTATAAAATTGGAGGCTGGAAAGTATTTACACAGAAAAGTAGAGGCTCCCCTTCACAGATTACTCACCCCCCCATCAATCCCCCCACTTCTGATGGGACATTGGCAATAACTATGGTTTTGGGGGGGGGGGGGGGGTGGGTGGTGGACAGGTAACCCTCTGCACTTCATTGATTGGCAAATGGCTCAATAATGTGGCCTAGTTTGGCCAGACCCTCTGTACTTAACACTATTGGCAGGCCACAGGAAAGATCAAATAACATTCCCCCCCCCCCCAAAAAAGGCAGGCACAGTGTGACATTATTAAATTACCAAGCAAGCTAATAGGAGGGAAAGAAGACAAAAAAATAGGAAATGGAATGTATGGAGGCAGTCCCTTGCACTACATGCTTTGCTGAATTCATCCCTAAAGATGCGCACTATAAAGAGGTAGGTATATAGTGTGTATGGACCTTGGGAAAGCCAGCAGATAAAGGATTGGTACCATCTGACAGAGCAGTTGGGGGAGGGGGTTCCTAATGAGTTTGCCCCCCCCCCCCCACCAAAAGAACAAAAAAAGGGGGCTCTACATGAAGTAAACCACACAGCAAACATTTGTGCATATTTTAGGGGGTGTTTTGGGGCAAACAATACTATGCAGCAGACAAAAGACATTGCTTAAGTGAGTAGGCCATAGGTGTCTATTGGGGCAGAAGAGCATGCTGGTGAGGTAAGTGAAGGGAAAAATGCATGAAGGAGAAAAGGGGCACAGCATATTAGAACATATTGCAATCATGGTAATTAGGGAAGGAGGTCAAAAATACAAGTCATTAGCAAACAGAGCATACATAGAAGGGAATAGTAAAGTAGAAATGTTACCTTAATATAGTCCTCCTGCAGGACCTGAATGATGGCAGAACAGGTCTCTGGAATAATGATTCCCAGGGCCTGGGGAGAGATACCTGAAGAGAACTTCAAATCCTGAAGACTTCTCCCTGTCGCCAAGTACCTCAACGTGGCAACAAGCCTCTGCTCCGGAGTAATGGCTTGTCTCATGCAGGTATCCTGCCGGCTGATAAAGGGGGTCAGCAAAGCCAAAAGACGGTGAAAATCGGGGTCCGTCATCCTGAGAAAGTTCCTGAAATCATCAGGATTATTCTCCCGGATCTCACAAAGCAAAGGCATGTGCGAGAACTGGTCACGCTGAAGCAACCAATTCTTGGTCCACATACTCCTCATCACTCTGTTCATGGACGGGTCTTGGGTCAAAGCTAAAAGCCCGACACCAATTCCGCGTACAGCACGAACTCGGCGACGAGTACGCACGGGAAACATCGCTCAGAAGGTCACAAAAGGTCGGCTGGTCAGAACGGACAAACAGAAAGCACCGATAAACAGCAAGGCCTGAAAGAACGAAGTGAATACCAGCAACGAGCAGACAATAAGCAGTGCAAATCAAAGCGTCCTATATCAAGATATAGGCCGCAATGACCAACAAATGCGAACTGACTACACGCACTAATAAACAGATACGCACGACAAGCACAAACTGAAGAGCAGTAACGATCTGAGTCAGAAAACTGAGAAGCGCGAATCTTAAGTCACCAAACTTCCACTAACTCTCGATAAACACGGGATCAGCAGAAGGAGCCCAACGGGTGCCTGACGTGGTGCTGAACTTCCCTTTTGTAATCTCGTGGACGACGACTTACGTCACGACGTTCTTCCGGACCGATATTCCGACAACGTAGTCCGACCGTGTGTACGCAACGACAACATCGGACAAAGTACGTCGGACAAAGTCCGACCGACCTTGTCCGCGGATTGTCCGAGCGTGTGTATGGGGCTTTAGAAGATTTGGAGTGAAATTTGGCAATGCCATAACTGTGCTGCTCACCATTTACATTGCTAAAGGCTCTGACATGAAAAAGGAAAAGCCTTGGTCCACCACATACAGAGACACAGTGCAGAAAAAGTAACATCTGTAAAGTAGAAAAAATAGTGCACCTCTAAGGCAGGCCATATCACAGGTTGCAGAAAAGAAATTAGCTTGATTCCCCCTTCAACACAAACAGTGTTTATGGGGAAATCCCTTCCGCCAAGCTATTGTCTTCTCCCATCGGGGAGGCGGGAAAGCCGCTAGCGACATATGCAAGGAAAATCCGGCAGGCTGATTGAACCCAAGTTAATCTATCAATCAACTTAGTATATTCAGCCTGCTCATAAACGGTTCAAATCTTGGTTGGTCCCTGCTAAACCGGCCGAGATTCAAACTGTCTGACATAAGAGTAGCTGGGTGAATACAATAAAGGAGCAGATACAAGGATCTTGTCACTCGGTAAATTAGCTGTAATATAATAACAATATAATCATTTGAAACAGCAAAAATAGCTTAATAGATGGTGACAATGTGATCTGCTTCAGTTTTTAAATTGTGTGCTGTATAGAGGTCAGACCTTGAGCACAGTAAGCAACTACAGCACTGTGTTCTAGACATGTGCATTCGTTTTCGTCCAATCACATTTCGTCCGAATTTCTGGTATTTTCGTTATCGTTTTAACAAATGATAACGAATGTGCAGAATCCAAAAACCGAAAGATCCGACATAAACAAATGCTTTATTTTCATTTTCATTGCAACAGTTTGATATAGATAGGAGATTCGACATGATGCTGACAATAGCGATCTGTGTCCATCGAACCTGTGGTCGAATGTGCCTAACCTTAGCTCTATTAGTTCAAGATTATTCTACATAGAGAGAAAAGATTCGACATAGAGAGAAAAGATTCGCTATTATAGAGACAATAGCAAAAAAGGTTGAATGTGCCTATTCTAACTCTATTAGTCCAAGATTATTCGACATAAAGAGAAAAGATTTGACATGAAGATTCGACGAAGCAGTCGCCGCGAGCGGACATTTATGTTCAAATGCTCCGCCCATAGGCTATAGAAGAATTCTAATGTTGGTTGACTAGTAATAATAATTAATAAATATAAGTATTACTAGTGTCATACAACATTAGAATTCTACTATAGCTTTTAAGCGGAACATTCGACTGGAAATGTAGGATTGCGGCATTGTACAGTTTAGCTGCTCCGTTGAATCTTCTTAGAACATTCGACAGACACCATAAGCCTTCAATGATAAATTCGACCTTAATTATTTCGGATTTTTCAGAGGAATGCATTTTTTAATGAAACAAAATAAATAGAAAACAAATTTCGGGAGTAACTAAATAAATGTATTTTTCGGAAATTTCCGAAAATAAATATTTCAGTTTGCACATGTCTACTGTGTTCTTCTAGACTATGTTGTTTTCTTGTTGTTTTTTAAACTGAACTCAGGAAACTAAATATCTGCCCAAACACATTCTCAATTAAAGTCCCTGAGGGGAAGGGGATTTGTCAACTTACATGGCTATGTAAGTTGACAAATTTCCTTTCCCCTCAAGAAGAGGACGGGCATCCCTGCAGTGAAGATTTCTCCAGGATCCAGCTGTCTGCACAATGTGAGACATACATTACAGGTAAGTGATGTGGCTAAAGCTAAGGGTTTAAAATGTGTACCTGTGTCTACAACTCAGTGCAGTAAAGAACTAAGGAGCATGGATGAATGTATTTTTGGGTGTTGGCTACAGGAGAGGGTGTGTGTAAGTAATGATGATGATACCCTTAATAAAAGTGAAGTTGCCCTTTAATTAAATATTACAGGCAATGATGAAAAAAGGTATCATAGCTAGCAGATATTCCCACTGTGAACATAGCCAGGACACATCCACAATTGCAGAGGATGCTGCTTGGAATGGATGGTTTAACGACAAATATCAAATCATATGCTTTTTTAGCACAGCATACAGTTTTTTTTTTTTTTTTACATTCCTCTTAACTTGGCACATTCATATTTCATTGCTTAGCAAGCTGGTGACATTAGACTTTTTTTAATTAGTTTTATTTGCAAGTAAAATTTTGACACGTGCACTCCCTTTTCAGAAAGGTGACATTACTTGAATGCTCAGTGAACATAGCAAACTAGGACTGTATTTTATGCATTGGACATCAGTACAGTTCGGTAGATAGGTTTACCTTTAAACCACTTCGCATCCAGGCCAATTCTGACATTTCTCTCCTACATGTAAAATTCATAATTTTTTTGCTAGAAAATTACATAGAACCCCCAAACATTATATATGTTTTTTTTTAGCAAAGACCCTAGAGAATACAATGGCGGTCATTGAAACTTTTACTCTCTCAGTATTTGCGCAGCAATTTTTTCGAACATGTTTTTTTCAGAAAAAAAACAGTTTCATGCTTTAAAAAAAAAAAAAAAAAAAATAAACAGTGAAGTTAGCCCAATTTTTTTGAAAAATGTGAAAGATGAAGATACGTCGAGTAAATAGATACCCAACATGTCACGCTTCAAAATTACACGCGCTCGTGGAATGGCGCCAGACTTTGGTATTTAAAAATCCCCATAGGCGACGCGTTAAATTTTTTTACTGGTTACTTGATTTGAGTTACAGAGGAGGTCTAGGGCTAGAATTATTGCTCTCGCTCTAACGTTCGTGGCAATACCTCACATGTGTGGTTTGAACACCGTTTTCATATGTGGGCGGGACTTACATATGCTTTTGCTTCTGCGTACGAGCTCATGGGGACAGGGGCGCTTTAAATGTTTTTTTTTTTTTATTGTTAATTTTACTTAAATTTTTTTAGTTTGACACTTTAAAAAAAAAAAATTTTGATTACTTTTATTCCTATTACAAGGAATGTAAACATCCCTTGTAATATGAATATGGCATGATCGGACCTATTTACAGTGAGATATGGGGTCAATAAGACCCCACATCTCACCTCTAGGCTGGGAAGCCTAAATTAAAAAAAAAAAAAAAAAACTATCAAGGCTTCCCAGCCGAGGCGGTGCCGTTAATTGAATGCAGAGGCCGGGCATGATGTCATAACATCGCGCCCGGCCTCCCAACGATCATAGAGACTCTGGCAACCATCTGGTCCACCGGAAATCTCTATGATCACTATCCGGGGGTCAGCGGATCCTGTGTCCGACTCACCGATGGAAGCGGTGAGTCGGTAGAAGCACTGGAGGGTGGTGGGGGGGGACATCCCCTCCCGCCGCCTATAAGAATGATCAATCGGGGGAACAGCCGCTATGATCATTCTTATGGTGCAGGAAATCGCCGGCTGAAAAAGCCAATATCTGAATGATGTCTGTAGCTGCAGTCAATGCAAATGTACCAATTTTTTTCATATGCATTTTATTTTTTAGTATTACTAATCCAGATGTTTGTAATAGATATTTTAGATGAGTGTAGCTGAGACCGAGAATCACAGTAACTGCATAAACCTGGTTGATTTCATCACACAAAGATGTGTTACTAATTGAATGTGGATGACATTTTCTGTGTTATTGCAAAATAAGAGATGTGAAATTGAACAGCCCACTTTTCTACATTTTACTTTTTACTTTTAATAATATTATCCACTGCTGCACCTACTGTATAAACACTATAAAAAGATCTTATAACAAAACAAAGAATAATAATGACATAGGTCCTCCTAATTGATCACAGTGTTTCCGAAACTCCGGTAAACATTTCAAATTCCATAAACTCTCAATTGTTCTCTATAAAGTGCTGTCTTATGAATACAATATAAATATAATATATAATACATATACTGTATATATATATATATATATATATATATATATATATATATATATATATATATATTTCCTGGTTTTGGGTCATGCCAGCAACACCAGCTCGGCGCCTTGACCCCGTATAAGACATCTCTGTATAGAATGAAAAAAAGGCAGGAAACACCTAAGGCAGATGTTATATTCCTGTCCTCGCTACGGATGTCCATTATGTTTTTCCTGTGTCTTTTTCCTGCCATTTGGGCCCCTTGGTGGGAGGCCCTCTTGCTGAAGGTAAATCCTGCTGGAAGAGGGTGCTTCTGATGCAAGAGCAGAGCGAGTAGCATAACATGTAGCATCCTGATAAGTATGTGTTCATCCTGGGTCTTCCTTTTCTTCCCATGCTCTATTCAGGTGGCATGTCTTGCCTGATGGAAATGAAACCCCCCTTTGTCTGTGGTCCATTTTGGTGGCACTGAGCATCACAGGTCACTCCCCTAGCTACATTTTCAGTCAGCGTCTGTGTACAATTAGGGCTGCTCTGAATGGCTGCAGGGGGCTGGAGCTGATTGGTGCTAGAAGGGGGGGCATTTCCAATTGGCTGAGTCAGAGGCACACTTTAAATGCCAGTTTTAACTTTCTCAACTGGTCAACCCAGTCCTGTTGCACTCCTGCTGCCAGCCTGTGTCTGCTCTGTCTTCCTCCTATTTTTTACACTGCTGGTGAGTTTGGCCTCAGGGTTTCTATGTTTTCTCTCTGGATTGCTACAGGGTTTGACACTGGCTTCTTGTTTTAGCCTTGTTTACTCCTTCGCCTCTTCTGTTCGCCGGGCTAGGGTTGTGGGTATGAGGCCCTTGTCCCTATCAACATGGGGACAAGGTGCTTTGGGGGGCCACCCAAAAGCACCCTCCCCACGTTGAGGGCATGTGGCCTGGTCCGGTTCAGGCGCTCTCTCGCGCTCTCTCGCCCCCCCTCTTTTCCTGCGGCCTGCCAGGTTGCGTGCTTGGATAAGGGTCTGGTATGGATTTTGAGGGGGACCCCTACGCCATTTTTGGTGCAGGGTTCCCCTTAATATCCATACCAGACCCGAAGGGCCCGGTATGGCATTTGGGGGGACCCCCATGCAATTTTTTTTTACATTTTGGTTCGGGGTTCCCCTTAAGATTCATACCAGACCCAAAGGCCTGGTAATGGACTGGGGGATCCCATGCCTTTTTTTTATGACTTTTATCTGTATTGCCGGGACCCGACAATTCATTATAGCCGCGAGTAGTTTTAAATTACTTTTTTTTACTTTAGAAATGTCATTTTGTGCAGGGACTGTTCTAAACACGGGAAAAATGTGCCACTTTACAGGCATACTATAGACACCCCCCGGTACGAAATTTAAAGGAATATTTCACTTTTATTGTTTACTTTAAGCATTATTAAAATCACTGCTCTTGAAAAAACAGCCATTTTTGAAAAAATAATTGCATTGATACATGTCCCCTGGGGCAGGACCCAGGTCCCCAAACACTTTTTATGACAATGCCATGCATATAAGCCTTTAAAATTTGCATTTTTGATTTCTCCCATAGACAATTCATTATAGCCGCGAGTAGTTTTAAATTACTTTTTTTTCTTTAGAAATGTCATTTTGTGCAGGGACTGTTCTAAACACGGGAAAAATATTCCACTTTACAGGCATACTATAGACACCCCCAGGTATGACATTTAAAAGAATATTTCCCTTTTATTGTTTCACTTTAAGCATTATTAATCACTGCTCCCAAAAAAATGACTGTTTTTATTGCATTGATACATGTCCACTGGGGCAGGGACCCAGGTCCCCAAACACTTTTTATGGCAAAAACTTGCATATTAACCCTTAAAATTATCACTTTTGATTTTTCACGTTTGTGTCCCATAGACTTTAACGGTGTTTGCGTGTTCGAACAAATTGTTTGCCTGTTCGCATGTTCTGCTGTGAACCGAACCGGGGGTGTTCAGCTCATTCCTACTGGAGACATGTTTTCCAATCAGACTTCCTAAAGCCTGGGAAATGCTGTTGCAGGATGGCCAGACTCATCCAAACCTAGCCCACCTGGCCACCCTACTTTCAGCCAGAATTTTTTTTTACAAAGTCCACATACCATCAAGTGTAGCAGAAGTTTGAAACCATTCCTTCCCAATATATTTTTTTCTTTCAGTCTCCTGCAGATGGCGAATGTGCTTAGTTTACTCCAAGCAGGACTCAATACTGGTGTGAGCTATAACACTTATGCCGTGTACACACGGTCGGAATTTACGACAACAAATGTTCGATGTGTGCTTGTTGTCGGAAAATCTGACCGTGTGTATGCTCCATCGGACATTTGCTGTTGGAATTTCCGACAACAAATGTTTGAGAGCTGGTTTTCAAATTTTCCAACAACAAAACTTGTTGTCGGAAATTCCCAGCGTGTGTACATAATTCCGAAGCACAAAATTCCATGCATGCTCGGAATGAAGCAGAAGAGCCGCACTGGCTATTGAACTTCATTTTTCTCGGCTCGTCATATGTCTTGTACGTCACCACATTCTTGACGTTCGTAATTTCCGACAACATTTGTGTGACCGTGTCTATGCAAGACAAGTTTAAGCTAACATCCGTCAGAAAAAAAATCCACGGTTTTGTTGTCGTAATGTCCGATCGTCTGTGCGCGACATTAATGTACAGATATCGGCATGATCAGTCCTAACAGATATAGTACATCCTGGTCGAGAGTGCCTCTAGTGATCCAGTTTCTAAAGGTGGTCCTCAAGATTCATCCTCCTATCCATCCATTCCTTCCTAAGTGGGATCTTTGATTCCTTCTGAGAAGGTTATTGGAATCAACCTTCTTTCCATATTCAGAAAGTTCTATGAGGTACCTCACTCTAGTTCTAGTTTCAGCAAGGTGGGTATAGGAGATTAGTGCCTTTTTCTGTAAGGAGCTAAATTGCAGCATTTTTCCTGATCATATTGAGACCTTCTCCAAGCTTCCTCCTGAAGGTTTCTTCAGAGTTCCATTTCAATTGGGAATCTGTTCTTCCAGCCATTCCAGCTGTATTACCCACCTCTGAGGAGCCTTGTTGGAGAAAGTTAGACCTAAAGACTCTCCTTCAAACTTTCTTGTGTCATACTGATCCATTTTAGAATTCAGTTGCTCTTTTTGTACTTTCTAGAGGTCCCAAGATAGCTTTGTCTGCTCCCCCTCGGATCATTTCATCCAATAGTAAAGACAATTTAGGCAGCATATTCTTTGGATGGTCTTCCCCCTCCTCAGGAGATATGAGCTCATTCCACAGAGCAATCCCAGCACCCTGGGCAGCTTGGTCTAAAGTCTTGGTGGATATTGTAGGAAAAGTAGCAAGCTGGAGTACTCCTCACATCTTCATCCGACATTTCAAATTGGATGTAGCCTTGGGTCATGGGTGAACCAGTTATATCTTCTGCTTTAATGCATTATTACATGTTTTGTAGCAGCATCTGGGGTATATGTATTTTCTCCCCCCCCCCCCCCCTATGATTTGGGCTAGTTAATTCACATTGTATTGTTGTATTGCTGGCATGGCAAATAACAATTTTATACAGGGATCTCCTACACAGGGTCAAGGGACAGAGTTAATCCATGGTGCTGCTGGCATGAGGCAGAGCCAAGAAGGGAAACTGACAGTAAGTTTTGGCAACAATTATATATATATATATATATATATTGGGTGATTAGACTCAGTGTTAAATTCATATTTTAGTGAAATCCATGCCAGTCCAAATTGTGCTTCAAGAGCCTGGTAGCCCACTTTTATTAAAACAGATTAAAGTAATGTCTATATACGTGCTCATGCATGGGGTTTCAGTTGCACACAGCATAAACAGGTAACACAATACCAAGCCATCTGGCTTTCTCTTCAACAGTACCTCTGCTCTTAGTAAAAGGTCCCTCAGACCAACGGCTCTTCAATGCACATACTGTAGTTTCAAGCCCCTCAAAAAACACAGCTCCTTTGCACACAGCCCTTCTTCAATGCACACAGGTAGCAAACAGTGATACTGGCTCACACATTTCTCATAAGGTGAAGCCATGGCTCCAGATTGGGAGCACATTTCCCTCCTGGCTGGAACCCTGAACTATTCTCAGTCCTTAAAGGGGTTGTAAACCATCATGGTTTTTCACCTTAATACATTCTATGAAGCAAGTTAGACCTAAAGACTTTCCTTCAAACTTTCTTGTGTCAGATTGATCCATTTTAGAATTCAGTTGCTCTTTTTGTACTTTCTAGAGGTCCCAAGCTTTGTCTGCTCCCCCTCGGATCATTTCACCCGATAGTAAAGACAATTTAGGCAGCATATTCTTTGGATGGTCTTCCCCTCCTCAGGAGATATGAGCTCATTCCACAGGCCAGTCCCAGCAGTGCTGCAGCCCCCCCCCCTCCCATTTTACTTACCTGAGAGCTGACATCCTCTGGCTGTAAACAAGCACACTAGCTCTACCTGGTGTCTCGTGTACTGATTGGATAGATTGATAGTAGCGTAGCCATTTGCTCACACTGCTGTCAATAAAATGCAATGATGCGGCGCCGGGGGCGGGGCGAGTCCTGCATTCTGTGTGAATGAACACAGATGCAGTACTTGAGAGCACACCCGCACAGGTGTCCACCTTAGGTGAGCCTTCTCTAACGTGGACAGTCAATGCGTGGAGGAGCCACCAGCTGAAGAGGAGGACTGAGCCACTCTGTGCAAAACGAACTGCACAGTGGAGGTAAGTATGACATAATTGTTATTTAAAAAAACAAAACAAAACAAGGGTTTACAACCAATCATCCAGGCAACAAAGACAAAGCTTGATTAAGTCAAATTTGATTGGATTTTCAGCAAGGACTTACCAAAAGATCCTTTGTTGATCAAACAGCTCACTTATTGCAATTGATTTATAAAAGATCCAATGCTTTTATTGTAACAGCTGCCATAAGGAATGCATACATAACTCATTCTATGTATGGTTAGCAGTAGATCAAATATTCTTACTTCCATCATTACTTTGTTGCTTGAACTTTAAACTGAAAACAACAAGAAAATGTTGTACCCAGTCTGCAGTGTTTTTTCAATATTTTTTATCTATGACTAGGTTTGTATACCTAGCATAGACACTAGAACAAAATGCTCATATTTATGTAATAAGTACCAGGGCAGATTTTTTTTTTCTGTTGTGTCTTTCTGATCAGCAGGAGGGGACAAGAAGCTAAATAACAAATGTTATTTGGATATTACTCTGACATAAAAGAATATTCAAGACAACTCACAGGAGGTGCAACGCTGCACAAACAGCAAGAGAAATATTTTCAATCAGCCCCCTACACAGCCAGTTATTACCTTAAGTTTGCACTTTGCTGCAGCTGGTGCATCAAATATTCATAGACTTCTTACTTGACTTTAACGAATGCATTTACAAAAATTCCACATTCATACCTTGCTCTCCAAATAGAGTTGGGGGGAAAAAGACAAGCATTAGTATGCCAAACCTTTTTTCACAAGTGTTTAATAATTTAGATTTGCTATGTTATTAAGCAGTCACAGGTGGAAAGATGATACTTTGTGAGTTGAGAATGGATGGGTGTGCTGAATTCAATTATTTTTTTGGTAATTTATTTCCAACCCTGTAATATTTGCACGCTAGTCTGGAATTGCTTGAGAGCTGCCATATTGAAAAGATAATGAAAGATGTCCCTGGAGTCCTGCAGGACAGCTCTGTCAAGGACAGTTACTATTTCTCTAGAATAGTAATCCTTTAATGTGTCACCAAATTGCTTTTCTAATAAGTGTGAATTTGTGCAAAATGACTATATTTTAAATATTATAGCTTTCTAAATTAGATAAATGAAAATGACTACACTGGGACAGTATACTAATGTATATTAAATACTTACAAAGATATTCACATGAAATGCAAAAAGGGTCATAAAAAGGATGTTGGATAGGAACACTATAAAGGTACCAGGAGACATGAATGTTCATGTCTTTGTAAAGCCCTGGTCAGGAAAACCAGTCCCAATTTCTGTTATTCCCCCAACTAAGATAAATGTCCAAGGACAACATTTGATATTAGGGATGAGGTTCGGGCTCACTGCTACCATGGGTTTGAGGCTCCCCATGTTAAGGACATGTGGCCTGGTATGGTTCAGGAGGGAGGGGGGCCCCTTTCCTGGCCTGCCAGGCTGCATGCTCGTATAAGGGTCTGGTATGGATTTTGAGGGGGACCACCGCGCAGTTTTTTTTCAAACATTTTTGTATTGCCGGCAATGGCTTGCAGCTGGGAAAATCAATTTAAATGTATTTTTTTTTCTTTACATATGTCAGTTTTGCTGCAGCAGGTTCTATACATGGTACATGCACCAATTTAAAGGCAGACTAAGGGGACTATAAGTAAAGGAGTTTTACTTTAACCATCATTAAAATCACTGCTCCTTTAAAAATTATAATAAAAAAAAAAATTGCATTGATACATGTCCCCCAGGGCAGTACCTATGCCTCCATACCCTTTTTATGACCGATAACTTGCATATACGCCTTCAAATGGGGACCTTTGATTTGATCAGGGTCCCACAGACTTTAATAGATTTACAATTCGGGTCGGAACCTTTTTGGGAGTTCTGGCGTGAACCAAACCAGGGGGTGTTTGGCCCATCACTATTGCTGACATATACTGGTCTGATGACAATGGAATTGGTGTGACAGCAATAAGGGACACTGTTTCTGGCTTACACTTGTCTGGCAACACTGCGACTGGTGTGGCTGTAATAAAGAACCCTGTTGCTGACATACACTCATCTGGTGACACTGGGACTGCTGTGGCAGTGATCAGGAAAACTGTTGCTAGCTGCACTGGTCTGGTGTGGCGACAATTAGTAACGCTGTTTCTATCTGGTGAACAGAAAGACTAGGGTTGATTTACTAGAACTGCAGAGTGCAAAATTTGGTGTAGCAAATCAGTTTCTAACTTGAGCTTGTTCAATTAAGCTTTGACAAAAAACCTGGAAGCTGATTGGGTTCTATGCAAAGCTACACCAGATTTTGCCCTCTCCAATTTTAGTAAATAAACCCCACTGTTACTGGCTTGCCTATTAGGGCAGGTTGGGGGACTATCAAGTGAGATTGTAGGAGGGGTGGTAAAACATTGTGGCTGAGTCTCGCTTTTGCTGCCGTCCAACTTCTGTCCCTTTAGCTGCAGAGGCAGTGGCTGGAGGTGTACATATGCCTTGGCTGTGATACTTTGCTTTGCAGCTGTTGAAGGAATTATACCCCTGTTTCTTTCATTCAAGTGAATGGGGGTGCTTGGGTGTGGTCCAAAGGGTTAAAGCAGGTGGTGAGGATGCAGTACAACATCTCCTCACTGCCTGTCAAATGTTCTCTGAAAAGAGGATCACACATGTGAACAAGACCTTATGGTTACACTGGGATTGTGCCTGCAGTGACATGTACTGCTATGGTGGTGATCAGGGACAATGGCTGGTTGCACTGGCATGCAGTGATATCAGGGCAGCCATGCATTGTACATGATCACTGCCACAGCAGTACAATGTCACCATAGTACTGTGTCCTGCTGTTTTTTTATACCCTAAGTGCATACCATAGCATAGTAGATGACTATAGTATGCAGATCGCTGTGAGAGGAAAGATAATTTAAAGGCTGCAGAAATGCTGCCTTTGTTTACAAGTGTGATCGCTGTGATTGGTCACAATGATCACATGGTATTTCCACCCACACATAAAAGCAATAAAGTTTAATATGTACAGTCTGGAGGAAAGAAGGGAAAGGGGCGACATGATTGAAACCTTTAAATACACGGGGACATGACCTCAAACTAACTGGAGGAAAGTTCAAAACTAATCTTAGAAAGTATTATTTTACTGAAAAGGTAGTTGTTGCTTGTAAAAAAAACTTCCAGCAGAGCTAGTGATACAAATTATTCATTCATTCATTCATTCAGTCAACAGTAAATGGCTTCAAACATGCTTGGGAAAAACATAGCTCTATAGTCAGACAATAAGGTTAACAAAAAATAAATAAAATAAAACAAAACAACCAAAAAAGTTGGTCTTTTTCTGCTGTCACTTTTCTATGCTTCTATAAGTTAAGTGGATAAAAGTAAAAGAAAATAGTGGTGCCCCCAATCTATCTGGCATTTTCCTCTTTAATTGGGGGCACAAACCACCTCTCCTTCATGACCCGAATCCTTAGGCCTTTGTGCAGGCAATTCTGGGGTATGGGATGGGTAAAATGTACTCTAGAAACCTTCCCGATTCCCTTCTCATCTCTGGCAACACAACTCTACTTCACCTCATACTCCTCCTCTACCTGATGCTGTCTCTGCCTTACTGGGATGGAGGTAGTTGGCAAAGGATCCTGCTGGCTGAGACAGTAAGAAGTCCTCTATTCCTCTTGCTGCTGTGTATCCAGTGTTTGGTCTATTACAGGGATCCTCAAACCACGGCCCTCCAGCTGTTGCAGAACTACACATTCCATGAGGCATTGTAAAACTCTGACATTCACAGACATGACTAGGCATGATGGGAATTGTAGTTCCTGAACAATTGGAGGGCCGTAGTTTGAAGACCCCTGGTCTATTACATCATGCAGTGTGGGCTCCAGCATGAACTCCTGATGGATCGTGCTGCTAATCCCTACGCCTTCACGCAGCTTACCATTCTTGTCACCTCTTCAATTGGGAACATGATGATAGAGGCATCCTAAATGAGGAGCCACTGACATGGTGAATAGAGCCTTATCTTCCCAGAGTCTATCCTCATCCACCACTCTCACAAATACAGTACTCATTGATGGCCCACTGCATAATGACTGATGTTGAGATCCAGAGCATGGATTTATTGCATATCATGCAGTTGCAGGTAGCTTGCTTTTCCACTCCATTTCTTTTAGGTATGACCACCTAAAGTGGACACACATTCTTCTGGTCTGCCGCAGGGCAACCTGGAAGCCATGGTACCTAACTATGGATGTGTTGAACATACCTGGTTCGGGTTTGTAGGAGGGTTCCAAACTATGCTGATGTGTAGAACAATAAACTATTATTGGGAAGCCAAAGATTTCAGTTCAAGCCATTTTCAAGGCTAATAGGCAAGAGATTGTCAAACATGGCACGGAAAATGGGGGGGGGGGGGGGTCTGTATACTGGGGGACATGAACTAATGCAAAAAAACGATATGGTGAGGGGTAGCAACTTTAAAAGTGCTTAAAATAAAACATTAAAAATGTTAAATTCATTGAACCACTTCCAGACTGCCCCACATACATATACTGCAGCAAGGTGGTCCTTCAGCGAAAAATCAGGTACCCGTACGTCATTTCCATTTCCGGTCTGGGGCGAGCATGCGCGCTGCTGGTGACCCTCTCCTGCTGTGATTGGACACAACGGGAGCCAATCAGAGGGTCCGGGGGAGACAGTTAGAAAGCAGGGAATACATTTAACCCTTTAATCGCCCCTGAAGTTAACCCCTTCATTCGTACAGTGAGAGCGCATTTTTTTAGCATTGATCACTGTCACTGGTTTTCAAAAAGTATCACTTAGATTTTTCTGCCGCAATGTTGCAGTCCCACTAAAAATCGCTGATTGCCGCCATTACTAGTAAAAAAAATAAAAAAATTTTAATTACATAAATATACCTCATAATTTGTAGACACTATAACTTTTGCGTAAACCAATTAAAATACACTTATTGGGATTTATTTTTTACCAAAAACATGTAGCAGAATACATATTGGCCTAAATTGATGAAGAAATTATCATTACCGCGCAATTGTCAGGCCTAATCAGGAAGGAAGGTAAACCTTCCAGGGCTGAACTGGTTAATAACATGATTGTAAACCTGCCTGTGAAGTGATACAACAGTACTAGGAATGAGCCGAACACCCCCCGGTCCGGTTCCCACCAGAACTTGCGAACAGGCAAAAAATTTGTGCGAACACCATTAAAGTCTATGGGACACAAACATGAAAAATCAAAAGTGCTCATTTTAAAGGCTTATATCATGTTTAGGGTTGAGCGAACCCGAACTGTAAAGTTCGGGTCCGTACCAGACTTTTGGGTGTTCGGGTCCCGGACCGAACCCAAACAATTGACTGTATGTTTGGGTTTGGGTCCGGTGTTCGGCGATGTAATGGTGCTTTTTAAAATGTCTTTTAAAAGCACTCGCGGCTATATGAATTGTCGGCTCCCCGTAATACAGAGAACAGTCATTGAAAGTCATTGATTTTTAAAAATTTATTGTCATAAAAAGTGTTTGGGGACCCGGCATCAATGCAAAAAAAACTTTTAAAAATGGCCGTTTTTTCGGAAGCAGTGATTTTAATAATGCTTAAAGTGAAACAATAAAAGTGTAATATTCCTTTAAATTTCGTACCTGGGGGGTGTCTATAGTATACATGTAAAAGGGCGCATGTTTCCCGTGCTTAGAACTGTCCCTGCACAAAGTGTCATTTTTGCAGGAAAAAAAGCTATTTAAAATCACTCGCGGCTTCAATGAATTGTTGGCTCCTGTAATACAGAGAACAGTCATTCATTGAAAGTCATTGATAAAAAAAAAGTCATTAATAAAAATTAAAAAAAAGCGTGGGGGTTCCCCCAAATTCAATTACCAGGCCCTTCAGGTCTGCTATGGATATTAAGGGGAACCCCGCATCAAATGAAAAAAA
Source organism: Lithobates sylvaticus (assembly GCA_028564925.1). Lineage (NCBI taxonomy): Eukaryota > Metazoa > Chordata > Amphibia > Anura > Ranidae > Lithobates > Lithobates sylvaticus. The sequence continues at coordinate 304,868,351 of CM053027.1, read as the reverse complement.
AAATGGTGTGGGGTCCCCCTCAAAATCCATACCAGACCCTTATCCGAGCACGCAACCTGGCAGGCCGCTGGAAAATAGGGGGGGGACGAGAGCGCCCCCCCTCCTGAACCGTACCAGGCCACATGCCCTCAACATTGGAAGGATGCTTTGGGGGGTCTATGACCCCTCAAAGCACCATGTCCCCATGTTGATGGGGACAAGGGCCCCGTCCCCACAACCCTGGCCGTTGGTTGTGGGGGTCTGCGGGCAGGGGGCTTATCGGAATCTGGAAGCCCCCTTTAACAAGGGGACCCCCAGATCCTGGCCTCCCCCCTGTGTGAAATGGTAAGGGCCTACCATTTCACCAAAAAAGTGACAAAAATGTTAAAAATGACAGGAGACGGTCTTTGACAATTCCTTTATTAAAGTCTTCTTTCATCTTCTTTCTTCTGGTCTTCTTCTTTCTTCTGGTCTTCTTCCTTCTTCCTTTCTTCATCATTCAGTTTCTTCATCTTTTTCTTCCATCTTCTTCTTCCATCTTCTTCTTCCATCTTCTTCTTCCATCTTCTTCTTCCTCCGATCCGCTCCTTCTTGCTCTGGTCTTCTCGTCCGGCATCTTCTTCCACGGCGTCGGCGTCTCTTCTGTGTCAGGCCGCTCCGCGCAATGGGAGGCTCCCACTGTGTGAGGCTTTGCTTCGTCTGACAGGTCTTTTATAACAGAGGGGGGGGGCACCTGGTGACCCTGCTCCCCTCTGACGCATGGGGACGTCATGGGGACTTCCCTATGGCTTTTCCCATGACGTCAGAGGGGGGCGGGGAACGGCCACAGATGGAGAATCTTGTAGTGTGGAGGGAGTATACATGTAAAAGGGCGCATGTTTCCCGTGCTTAGAACTGTCCCTGCACAAAGTGTCATTTTTGCAGGAAAAAAAGCTATTTAAAATCACTCGCGGCTTCAATGAATTGTTGGCTCCTGTAATACAGAGAACAGTCATTCATTGAAAGTCATTGATAAAAAAAAAGTCATTAATAAAAATTAAAAAAAAGCGTGGGGGTTCCCCCAAATTCAATTACCAGGCCCTTCAGGTCTGCTATGGATATTAAGGGGAACCCCGCATCAAATGAAAAAAAAATGGTGTGGGGTCCCCCTCAAAATCCATACCAGACCCTTATCCGAGCACGCAACCTGGCAGGCCGCTGGAAAATAGGGGGGGACGAGAGCGCCCCCCCCTCCTGAACCGTACCAGGCCACATGCCCTCAACATTGGAAGGATGCTTTGGGGGGTCTATGACCCCTCAAAGCACCATGTCCCCATGTTGATGGGGACAAGGGCCTCGTCCCCACAACCCTGGCCGTTGGTTGTGGGGGTCTGCGGGCAGGGGGCTTATCGGAATCTGGAAGCCCCCTTTAACAAGGGGACCCCCAGATCCTGGCCTCCCCCTGTGTGAAATGGTAAGGGCCTACCATTTCACCAAAAAAGTGACAAAAATGTTAAAAATGACAGGAGACGGTCTTTGACAATTCCTTTATTAAAGTCTTCTTTCATCTTCTTTCTTCTGGTCTTCTTCCTTCTTCCTTTCTTCATCATTCAGTTTCTTCATCTTTTTCTTCCATCTTCTTCTTCCATCTTCTTCTTCCATCTTCTTCTTCCTCCGATCCGCTCCTTCTTGCTCTGGTCTTCTCGTCCGGCATCTTCTTCCACGGCGTCGGCGTCTCTTCTGTGTCAGGCCGCTCCGCGCAATGGGAGGCTCCCACTGTGTGAGGCTTTGCTTCGTCTGACAGGTCTTTTATAACGGAGGGGGGGGGGCACCTGGTGACCCTGCTCCCCTCTGACGCATGGGGACGTCATGGGGACTTCCCTATGGCTTTTCCCATGACGTCAGAGGGGGGCGGGGAACGGCCACAGATGGAGAATCTTGTAGTGTGGAGGGAGAGGTGGAAAATGAAGAATGAGGAGGAAGTGTAGGCCTTGTACTGCCAACCAGTACAACTGATGTGCTGCTAAGATTTGTGGTGAATAATTATTTGTCTCACCATGCTAGTGGTAAATGACTGGTAGATTGTCCTTGCTGCAGGCAGGGGCTGCAAACCACTATGATGTTGTTGGCAGCAGATGTGTGAAAATATTCCTCCTTGCCAATTTGTGAAGCAATGACAGGATTAGCTGTGGAGATGGGAAGCAGGGGGGTGCATTTGCAGCTGCTGGAGAAAATATGCTGCTCTATGCCTGGAAGGAGGAGGATGAGGAAGGCTTCTCCACAACCTTTCCCACTGGCTGAATAGCATGCCCACTGCCAAAAAAAAAAAAAAACATGCCCTTCTGGTCAAAGGTGCAGCCTATCCCTCACTTTGTCCTGGGGAGGTAAAACTTGCTTGTCACCTATTAGCTGCACGTGAACACATGATGAATACATGGGATTGCCTAACTTTATCAGCAGCTTCGGAAATAGTGCAATTGAGAATGTGGTGATTACGTGCACTGTGTATCCCAAAATGCTACAATTCAGTGTATTACAATACAGCATTGTGTATAGGATTGTATAAAGCACTGTTCAGCACTGTATAGTATAGCAGCAACTATCTCTCCCTGCAAATACTCTGTCAGCTCTTCTCATCTACTACAACTCTCCACAAACACTGATCAAAATCTTCTGGGAAACCTGGCTTTATTAGGGAGGGGGCTGGCATATATGAAAACCCCCATTACTGGCCTTTATAAGCCACCTGACCACAGTTCAATTGCTGGGAAGGGTATTACTGGTTGCTACAGCAGTTACCTGAAAAACAAACTACTTGTTCAGGTCAAACTCACATTCAACCCAAACCTGAAGCTATTAGTTTTCTTAGCATATGGCCAATCTTTAAGGGGATATTTATATATTCACTTTAAATCAAAACACATTTTTATGCTTCACTGTGATTACTAATAATAATAATAATAATTACTATTACCTAATAGACAAAAACTACTGGACACCACATAGCCTTTCCGTATGGTAGGTGACAGCAATCAAGCAGTCAGTTAAGTAGGATTTTCAAATACTGTTCTCCCAATAATTCTCCACTCTAAATATTTGTTTTATACTATATTTTTACTGCTATGAAGAACTGTTTTTTTTTTTTGGAAGACTAAAGATGTTTTTTTTCATGATTTAGCAAATACATGAGTAATGATGCATTTCTTTTTAATCTCAAAGGAAGTGCTCAAAAATAATTTTCCCAAAACAGCATAACCATAAGGAGAGAAGTAAATAGTGCATGCTTTCTTGGTCACATTGTCTGTGCCCAGGCCGCTTCCTAAAATCTTGTGAATGCAGCATATGGTGTATAGTTTATATGTGAGAAGAATGAAGCCTGTGGTGTTTCTCACTGAAATATGATGCACTTACTCTCTTCTGGACAAAGGAAGGAAATTGGAAGCTGTGAATGTTGCTTTTCCATTTTTCTAGCCCATATTTAGGTTCTGATTTTGTTTCATTTTGCTGTTAGACTGCTGCAGATGTTTTAGAAAAGGAAGTGACTATTATTTTCTACCCCTGTTCAAGGGAGCTTTTAGTGCAAAAGCATCATTTTATTTTTTACCCTGGCCATATATGACACTGTTCTTTGTAACAATGGTATTTGCACATCGCTAATAGCTCCAGACAGGAGAAGAGCATTTTGTTTTTTTGTTTACTAACTTTTTATAAGGTACAAAACGTGTTATCATAAATCGAGAGAAATACAGAGTAAAGGAATCATCATTACAGTAAATCATGTTGATATATACAGCGGGTGATCAAATTATTTTAACCAAGTTACCTAGCTTACTGTCGGGTTGTTATTGAGATAGATATAATTCAAATATTCCTGAGTGAGTTTTTGGTAAAATAAAATTATTTATTCAGAGTTTAAGAGGTGATCTGCATGAATAAACCAAGGGTCCCAATTTTTATCAGGAGAAGAGCATTTTGTAGCATGTTGGAAAATCTCATCTAACTAACCTAAATTATTCGTTTTTATAAGAATAAACCATTTATTAAACAAAACTCTCTCACTTTGCCTATTCAGGGCATATTGACAGTGTCTCCAAATAGCCCACCTCCCCAGAAAAACATCCATGCACCCAGGCTGCCTCCCAACTCCATCAGAGCCCTTGCCCCATTGCTATAATGGATTAGGGCTTTCTGGAAATAGGAAAGAATGGGATCTTCCTTATGTGGGAGGCCCCATGCCTGAGCGGTCACTCACCTAGCCGAATACTATCATGGACTCAGCAAGGGTGTGCGGATTGGTGAGAATACCTTGCTAGGGGGTGGGTAATCAGGAACTACAACTAAATATGGAGATATTTACAGTACCTATAGGTAAGCTATATTATAGGTTTACCTATAGGTAAAAATCATACATGGGAGTTTACTCCCACTTTAAACTACTTTTGTGATTCATGCACCTCATTCAAAGAGAACAGCCAAAATACCAACACTGCATAATTTGTTGGAGTTAGAAAGATAGAGGTGTCCCCTGCTTTCCTTCAGCCTGCTTTTTGGACAGTCATAGAAAGTAGTGTTGATGTGCAATATCAAGACAATATACTGTTATATAATTATGCTAACTGGATATAAAAATACATGTAGTTAATTTTAAAGAAATGCACAACTAAAGTAAATGGTGTTTTTTATATCTGGAGTCTAACAGTTTCCCTGCCACCAATGTATGTCATATGGAGGTGACAACAAGGGGTTTTACACACACACACACACCCAGCAGCTGCAGTTACCGGGAGTGTGTGTATATCTGGAAAGCCCATTATCAGCTGTTGAAGCAACCCAGCAGCTGTGTAGCTGCCAGATTGCTTCCAAATACCTCTGGTTATCATGGGGTCTGTGCGCCCATTGAAGCACCTGAGACTGGCATGGCGGATGCCGCCAGTAGAGGGGAGGGAGCATAGTGGACCGCTCTCCTATCTTTCTTCTTGCTTCTGATTCACTAAAATGAACTGCATTTTTAATTGAAATTCTCCATTTCCTAAACTGTTAATATTGGAATTACCACCATTCTCTATGGTGTCTACTTTCAGAAAATATATAATGTTTGGGGGTTTTATGCAATCCTAAAATGTTTTTGTTAAAAGTGTGTAAAAAAAATGGCAAAAATAGTGCGGGCAGTGAAAGGGTTACATTTAAAGAAGCACTAAATAAATGTTTCTTTACTTAGATATACATGCTGTACATATTGTTATATAATTTACCTTTTTTATGTAGCAGTACTGCGATTGATGCAGGCAACACTTTACATTAAAAAAAATTTAAATTAATTAAAAAAAGAACATTACACATAAATCCTGATTTATACTATTTTGTTATTATACAGGTATTAAATACCCCTTTTTGTCCCAGGTACTCTAACAATGCTCTGAGGACCAGCTGTAGTGACAAGAGTTGACATAAAATTGGCAAAAGCAGCAGGACAGTGACAGATCAGTGTAAATCCTTCATTGAAAGCTGTCGGCTTTATTGTGTGGCATAAACCTATCTTTTCTTCTATGAGGCAGTACAAAACATTATGTCACCCTGTCCACAAAGCATTCAATTTTCCAAAAGCACAGGTCAAACATGTATAAAATTGTCCTTTGAGTGGCAAAAGAATACAACTGCTATCAATGGCTGGTCATTGTGCATTTTCTCAAAGCTTCTTTTAAACCAATTTACATTAATGCAAGTGAACAAATCAAAGCACAAAGGATAGTTCTGATTTCATTTCAGATTCCATTACAAACAGTGGGCAGAGCTGAGAGAAGATCTGTGTTCTAACATCACAAAATCCATCATCTAACAAAACAATTATAGGTTGTACTTATGAAATGGCAATTCCTCTGCTTCTCATTTTGCTTAACCCAATAATGCTCCTTGCTCTGCTACATTTGATGCTGCATATTGAAACTAGGAAAGTTATGTTTTGATGGAAGTATGTTTATATACAGGGCTGTGAGGTCCTCCTCTAATTGTATGTGATTAAGAATGACCCTACCTCTATATTTTGGTAGGATAAGGACAATTTTATGAAATGTGTACTTTTTGCATCCTTATAAAAGCATTTCTTTCAAGTTAGTAAATTGCAAAAGAAAGCCAGCCAGAGAAGTGTTAGAGATGACTTGAAAAATGTAAAAGATTGGGGCAATATGTCCATTTTAATTATGCTTATGTGTCCTAATCAGGAAAAGCAGGGTTTATCAATTGATTGTAGGCATGTATGGTACAAGTGCCTCTATGCCTCGAATGCATCCGAAAAAAAAAATAATGAATTTCAGCTAATACGAAAGAAATTATAGTGAATATAACGAATGAATTTGACAGGATTCGGTAATTCGTTAAAGATTTAACAAAACAAAAGGTCAACTCAAAGTAAAACGTACAGTCCAATCACTGATTAATTTTGTGCTGGAGGTTGGATTACTGACAAAGTGCATTCCTGAGAACTGAGTAAAAAGGGTGTTGTATTGTATTTGAGCAGAGGAGAAGAGATATTGTCATTGTGTGTGTTAATAGATTCAATAAACAAACGACTTTCCAAACTACGAATCATTACCACGAATATATATACATACATAAATATTGAATTTCAACTAATACGAAAGAAATTATAGTGGATATAACAAATGAATTTGCATGATTAGAGATTCAGTACAACAAATGTCGACACTGTACAGAAATAGCGAATTATCTGAAAATGAATTAACGTAACATAACGAATATAACAGAACAAAATTATGTATTTTACGAATGAAAACGAACCAAAACTAAACAAAATTTTTCGTTGTGCACAAGTCTACTGGCAACTAATGAAGTGGGCATTTACTTTCTTTGACTAAAAACAGCAAAAACTCTCTAGCTTTTAAAGTTCACAGATTCTTCCATGCAGTAATAGGTTACATTGTTTGAATTCATTTTCAATGTCCTGCTGTCATGTTTATCAGTGTTTAAGGTTGTCACCCTAACATTTTTATTTATTTTTATAAAAATGGTACTCCTTCATTAGGGCATATGTACATCATATGTCAGCCATATATACACTAGTATTTACCATGTTTCAAATATTGTTTCTATTGATCACCATCTTCATGTTAGTGATTCAAAACTCTTTAATATACTGTTATATCCAAGCTTTGCAAAATTTAATGCATGCAAAAAAGATGTAACAGTGGCCATAGCAGCCCAAGCATGTATAAGCCCTTGTTCACACCAAACGTGGGTTTGAAATCGTGAACGTTCAGCTCATCTCGCATAATTTCAAACCCGCATTTCAGTGCAAGTTCAGTGCGATTTGAAAGATATTTGTGTGGGTTCATGCACAGATGTCTACTGAAATCACCCCCAAAGTCACAAAAAGTAGAGCAGGAACTACTTTTGGAAATTGGTGCGGTGCCGGAAAGTCGGCACTGATTGGGACATTGCCGTCAATAGGCTGCAATTTGGCATGCATTTGGACATTTGACATGTCAAATCGCATGACATTTGACATGTCAAATCGCATGTCTAATCACCCTGATGTGAACGGGGGCCTAGGGTGGGATGGGGGTCCCATTAGGGAAGCTGTTAAGGCAGATTCAAATAAAAGGCTTATGGTGTAGACTATTTGAACTAAAACAAATGGAATCATCAAGGTCATTGCCAGTCACAGGCCCCCTTTTCTTTATCTATGTTGTTTAGCTATCTTAGCAGTGTAAATGTATTGCCCTCAGAAATGTTACCACAGCTTACCTGAATAAAACTACCCTGTACACCTAAAAATATTATCCTGACAATTTAAAAAATCTCACAGTTTCACCTCAGTTAAAACCTCATAAGACAGCTGAGGTTTGTAGCTCTGCAAAAAAAAAAAAAAAGCCAGAGCCTATACAACTCTGTAATAGGGTTAAAAAATAATCATGTGTGGTAGCACTAACAAATATATAATCATATAAAATATCCAAGCTTCGCTAAAAATACTGCATGTAAACAGTAGCATACCAAAAACCTGCAGAATATCAAGCAGGTATGCATATAGAGGTTCTCAGATTGCCAAGTTATTGAAATCAGGACTGGGGTGCATAGAGCAGTTTTTTTCAACCAGGGTGGCTTCAGGTTTCTTCAGGGGTGCCTTGGCAAAATGCCTAAAAATTGCCCAAAAATGTGAATATGATGTGAATGTACAATATATACCGTATGTAAAGCATGTAAACTGACAGTGTTTATATAAGTACCTTAATAAGATAAAATAATAAATTGTATACAAATCAGCGAGTGGGTCAAGCTTACTTTTTAGTTACACAAAGCCGCAGGTATTCATTGTCCACCATTATAACCTTCTAACCGCCGGTGTCCTAACAACCAATGAATCATCAGTTGACAAGAAGGATGTTGGGTGATTGCACAGCATCCTTGTTTGCCCATCTCTTGCCCCTCCGCAGCAGCACTGGGGTTACATTAGTTGAGTGAGGTAGAGAAACTCAGAGAGAAGAGAAACATTGGAATACTAGTCAGTAATAATGTGCAAAGGTTTTTACTTTGAAAGAATAAATCTCTAATGTTGAGTGTCCTACGTGTGTGAATGTTGCTATGTTATGTAAAAATATTAGTTTCGTTTTTTTTTTCATTTTTGAATGAGATGACTCAAGATTGTGCAGAATTTTAAAGGATGACTTGACTGAAAAAAGGTTGAGAAACACTGGTATAGAGTATGTTTTAAAGTAATTATGTGTAGTAGCGCTAACAATTATGTAATCATATAAAATAGCCTGGTGGCTATTATTGTTATTATTGCTACTACAAGTGGTGGGAGACCTTTGCATTAAAACCTAAGATCAGATATGCTGAAATAGACTATTGTCGTAGGGTTGCCACCTCATCCCTTTAAACCCAAACACATAAATTACACAGGTTATGAGACTAATTTAATGCAGATAAGGCCCGTCTTGAGTTTAACATACTTTATGTTAAAATCTATGAAAGTATTGAAGTTTTGTCACAGTTGGCACTGCTAGGTTCAACAGAGAGTGGTCATGGTTGGGGTCGCTATAAGAATTGTGCTATGGAGCTCCATGATCTGTAGTTACGCAGTTAGCGCCTTAAGGCGATTCAGTTCACATTTGCAGCGCTATAAAAATTATTAATTTATTCGTTCATTCATTCAGTAAGTAAACCTACTGAAACCAAAATACAGCACTGCATAGTGTGTATCCTTTTAGGCCTGTATTGATGGCATTCATGTGACAGTTTGAGTTGCTTATGAGCAGGGTTGCTAACCTCCTGCAGCATTTTTTTACTGACAAAACATAGAAAATTTACTGGCAGAGCACATTTTTTACTGGCAACCTGGGTATTTACAGAACTCCTATTGAAAACTAACACAGTGAATATTTGAACAGTATAAACATGATATGGTAAAACTGACAATACCTATAACAAAGTAATTTGCTTGATTTATACTTAAAAAATCAACACAGCATGGAATTATCAGCCCCTGATATTTACTGGCAATTTGTAAAAATCTGTGATTTTTTTACAAACTGTCAGTAAATTTACTGGCGGTTGGCAGCCCTGCTTATGAGATCATTCAGAATTCAGTGATGGGTGCATAAGACTTTCTTCTGATCCGCATTTAACCTGCTTCAAACAGGTTTTGTATTCTCATATACTTGTATAGGAATAGAAAATCCATTTCAAGCAAGGAAAAACCCATTTACACAGGCGCTTTATGTTTTGTAATTACATACAGCATTACTGCAATATCAGAGAACAATTATATTAATACACGTGAGCAGAATTGTGAAACTGCACCATAAAATCAATCCTGAGATATCCAGAATTGTGATATGACATTCAGTTTATGGAGTTAAATGGGAAAGGAAATGCTTTTGAGTTGCCTTAATAATAGCAAACTGAAAACTGAGGATCATACGAAAAGGCAATTCTACTATAGAGTAAAGATCTATGTAGGGGCTAATGCTCAATTTTAAGAATTAGCTCAATTAATCTCACCTTTAAAGTGGTTGCACACCCTGTTACACCACTTTAACCTACAGGTAAGCCTATAATAGGGCTTACCTGTAGGTACCGTGAATTTCTCCTAAACTTGCATAGTTTAGGAGATATTCACTGTATCCGCATGTGCCGACGTCATCACTCGCTCGTGCTGTTTCTTCAGCTGTTGTGCCGTTACCAGAGTGATGTCATTGTGGCTCCGGCCAGACACAGAGCCGGAGCCCACAAACCCAGAAGTAACCCAAGGACGACATGTCGCCGGTGGTTATTGGTGTGCCGGGACCACTGCAACAGCATCGTTCTAAGGTACTGTAAGTATTTCATAATGAGCTAGTATGCGATGCATAGTAGCTCATTATGCCCTTGGCTTGCAGGTTATTTTTTTATTATTATTTTTAACTGGGTTTACAACCACGTTAAACACAGCTTAAACTTAGAACACCACAAACCTAGAACCCTTGTTTATGTCCAAATTGTGATCATTGCTGTTTAGTTTACTGACACTAAACAATATCCTTATTCTACAAAAATAATATATACACATTCTCTACTTAATGGCTCTGTAAACCATTTTTCAGCAAATCATTTCTTGCTGTGTTTCTATGCCTCTGTGTGCTCCTGATCATCCCCTCCCCACTACCATTTGTTTGGAAAGAGCAGTGCATGCTAGTTGTTATATGTAGTTTTATGCACACTACAAATCCTGTAGTCCATAGTCTATTTGGAGGATGAGCAATAAAGGGGTGGCTTTGTTCGTACATACAATGGGACCATGGAGAACGAATGTAACAGGAAGTCAAATCACATTGGCAAAAAAAAAGGAATATAGAGCTTTTGGAGGAGCATTTTTGTTTACTTAAGAAAATGTATTTAATAGGATTTTTTTTTACACCAGAGTTTAGAGTCCCTTTAAGAATGTGCTGGTTTCATGGATCCCCGACGTTAGAGTGATCATCTTTCATTTATTTTCTTTGTAGTAGATGAAAGCAGATGTGTCCTTTGTGTAAATACCCCTCTGACAAATAGACTATAGAATTTCTTCCTAGCTGACAAGTATGTTCCCTGTGGATATATGATTTAAATATATATGACTATTACTGCAATGATGTAGACTTTTGCAGAAGCTCAGGAATGCAAGGAATAGTTTACAGCAGTACAATGAAAATTGCTTTTAACTTGAGAAATATTGATAGTGGCTGAGCACCTGTTGCACCTCTCTCTAATTCATGATTTGTTTTCACTCTCTCTACTGTAAGCATAACCATTATTTTTGCTCCCACCAAATAAATGTGCTTTTGGTGCTTAGAATAAACACTTTATCCAAGCCTTTTTGGTCTTTTGTGATAGCTGCATAAATTGGCAGACTTTTTGGATTAAAGTGATGTAGACAGTGACAATAAATCTTGTCTGTATTTACAGCTTATGCTACCCTCTAATCTAACTGTTGTTAATGAAACCATTCTTTGTGGTGGCTACTGATATAACATTGAGGTTGGTGTGGATATGAAAAGGACATTACTCTTTTAACAGCACAGAAATGGAATGTTTTTTGGACTGTTCCTAATTTGATATGGATTTCAGGCTCCCCTGGCTTTGTATTAGTCATTTGGAACAATGCAATGACAGCAGTAGGCATATTACAGTGACTAAGTGGTTAGCACTTCCCCCTAGCAGCACTAGCATCCTTGGTTCAAATTCCAACCATGGCACTACAATGTTGTGACTGCGTTGGGTTTTTCTGTGTACTAGGTTTCCTCCCACATTCCAAAGAAATGGTGGGTTAATTGGTACTAGTATGTGTATGTATGAATGTGAAATAGGGGCCTTAGATGGTGAGCTCCTTGAGGGCAGGGACTGATGTGAATGTACAATATATATGCATAAATTTATGGCGCTATATAAGTACCTGAAAAAAATATCACAATAAATTAAATTAAAAGAGAAGTATGTTTTTTATTTTACAATCATACTTACCTAGGTGGATGCAGCATCTGTCCCCCATCACCTCTAAGATAGAGAACCGCGAGATCAAACACCCCTGATCGCTTGGTTCTCAGAGCTCCCTGAGCAGAGAGCTGGTGATTGTCAGTCACCACTGTATGCTTCCCCCCTTCACACACACACTGGAAGGCTGGGCTGTGAAAGGGGAGGGAGCAGCTGGCTCCTGCCGGGTTCTGTTCCAGATATGTGGGCGGATCATGACCATATGGTCGTGATCTTCAGCCTGTGGTCTGCTGAAAATGGGTCACAGATCTGCAGAATGAACTGTACTCCTGTGATCCACAGGAGAAGTACAGCCAAACAAGCTTTGGCTGTACTTCTCCTTTAAAGTAGAACCATGGTGACCCATTAAAAAATATTTGATGGAGCGCTTATATTTAAGTGCATCTTAAGTCCCCCAAAACATTTTACATATACCTGTAGCCAGTGAAATCTACTTCATGGAAATTCTGCTGCACTGCCCCTAAATCCAAAGCTCTGCTGCTGGAACCCTCTGATTGTGAGCTGCAGTGTCAGGGAGGGGGAGCTTTGAGGCACAAGTAAAAGGAGGATCTGACTCACTACGAGAAGGTTGTTTAAGTTTTGTTTTTACTATCTAAGGCTGTGCATTACATAGTAACTGGATTTACTAGTAAATAAATATATGCAGTCTAAGGAAATGGAGAGAAGGGGTAGGAAGAAGTATACGGTCAGCAGTGAGCTAGAAAGCCACCTTGAGTCTTGCTGAGTGGGTAGGCAGGCCCCCTATTAAGGGGTGATAAGAAATTATGTTAGAGTTTAGCTTCTGTGGTCACTAATCAAAGGGGCCCATTGGGTGTAGATTTTAGAGGTTGTTAGGTGTACTTTTGAAAACATGTATTCCAGTTGGAAGTGGTCATTGAGGTTATTGACAACTTCCATGAGGGTCAGAGGGGCAGGGCATTTTTAATTTCCTGTAATTGGCAAAAAGGATAATTTTTGTTCTATTATTTGCCAATACAATTACCATTTAACAGATACAGTATTTATGTGTTCAGTATTGGTTTACCTTTGTGTATACTTATTTATCTATTCGTTACCACAGCTTGTCCTCCTGGTTTTTACAAGATGTCCAGCCGACTGCAGATCTGTGTTCCTTGTCCTCAATACAGCTACACCAATCAAGAAGCATCTACACTGTGTACCTGTCAGAAGAACTTCTACAGATCTCCCCTGGACTCCCCTTCCACTTTGTGTACACGTGAGTAATCATATAGTACATTTCATTACATAAAATGTAATATTCAATAAATCCATTCAGCTACACAAAATATTGCCCTGAATTTTTGATTAAAAGAAACTTGTATCAAAGGCAATATGTACAGTATGTTTCTCTTGCACACCCCCTTCCCAAAAATGCAAGTAACCAGGCTTTCATGGCAATCCAGTAGCTTCATTATTTTCTAAATCATTGATTTGGAGTAAGTTTAGATGAGATAATCTGACTTCAGTGTCATTGATCTGGGTCAATGACTCAAAAAGTATTAAAAGTAATCATTGACTTGGATCAAGTATGCAGATCTGATATTCTGATTTGTCTGTTATTGATCTGGGTCAATGACCTTCATGACAACCAGGCAACTATCATTTTACAAGTAGAGATCGGCCTTGACTTTATTAATCCATTCTGCATTGCATATAACAAATAAACAAATTACACAGATAACACACTGAATTAATCAAGTGCAATATACTGAAATCAGAGAATAAATAAATTAAAAGTCCCCGCAATAAATATAATGAACTTACACAAGGTGAAAACATAACATTAACCACTTACTGACCCTGGCATTTTCTGAGATTTGTTTTTCAGTAAAAATCTATATTTTGCTAAAAAATTACTTAGCACCCACAAACATATATATATATATATATATATTTTAACAGAGACCTTAAAATGGCGGTCATTGCAATATTTTTAGGTCACACTAAAAAGTGTCTTTCAAACACAATTTTTTGGGGGAAAATACAGTTTAACCCCTTGACGCTGACCATACGCAAAGTTTTTTTTTTTAATGTGCCCCCGTCCCAGCATGCTCGTGCAATAAATGAAAAGCATATGTAAGTCGCGCCCACAAATGTAAACGGTGTTCAAACCACACATGTGAGGTATCTCTGCGATCAAAGTCAGAGCAATAATTCTCGCAAAAGAGCTCCTCTGTGACTCTAACCTGGTAACTGTTACATTTTTTTAAACCGTCACCTATGGAGTTTTTTTAAGTGCCGTAGTATGTCGCCATTCCACGAGTGTGCGTGACATGTTAGGTATCTATTTACTCAGGCGTAACATCATCTTTCACATTATACAAAAAAAATGGGCAAACTTTACTGCTTTCTTTTTTCTTAATTCATGAAAGTGTATTTATTCCCCAAAAAATGCGTTTGAAAGACTGCTGCACAAATACCCTGTGACATAAAAAATTTGCAACAATTTTATTCTCTAGGGTCTCTGCTAAATATATATATATATATATATATATATATATATATATATATATATAATGTTTAGGGGTTCTAAGTAATTTTCTAGCAAAAAATATGGATTTTAACTTGTAAGCAACAAATGTCAAAAATAGGCTTAGGCATGAAGGGGTTAATGAATTTAAAAATAAAAAAAAACAGTAAAGTTAGCCCAATTTTTTTTATTATGTGAAAGATAAAGTTATGCTGAGTAAATAGATACCTAACATGTTTTTTTTTTAAAGGTTACCTGTTTAGAGTTACAAGGTCTTGCACTAGAATTATTGCTCTGACTATAATGATTGTGACGATACCTCACATGTGTGATTTGAACCATGTTTACATATGCGGGTGTGACTTATATATGCGTTCTCTACTGGCACGTGCACAGAGGGATTGAGCACTTTAAAAAAAAAAAATGTATATTTCTTTTACTTTTTATTTGTACGCATCCCTTGTAATATAAATGAGAATGACAGGACCTCTTTATTGAGAGATCTGGGATCAAAAAGACCCCAGATCTGTCATTTACCTATAAAAGCAAAATCATTTTTATTTTTACATTTTGACTTGACTTGACTGAAAAAAAATCCCTAGTTAATGCCCGATAATCGGAAGTGACATCAGAGGTCGCTCCGGTTTTCCGAGGGCATAGAGCCAAGTGGGGGCCATCTTGCCCTCATTTGACTTTCTGCTCAGCGATTAGCCACACCAGATAATTTCCAAGCTTAACGAGTGGCTACGGTAAGCTTAAAAACGACCAGCAGGCGGTGGGAGGGGGGCACCTCTCCCACCACCTATAAAAGGGATCCCGTGGCTAATCCACTGCTGAGATCACTATTATGGGATAGCTGGCCACCTAACAAAAAACAAAATGCTAGCTGCTCCATAACCTCAGTAATTAATGTTAAAATCATGATGTATATTTACAGTTAGGCAGTTGACAAGATTCTTGAAGGTTGTGCCAAGAAATATTCCGAGCCGTCACCAATTGTTGCTAAATTCAGGCTTGCAAAACATATATGACCCCTTAATTAAAGAGAAGTCATAAATGTATATTTAATAGTACTGGCATCTATTGGATTTCTGTCATGTACCTGATAGAAGTAGACTGAATTGACGAGATAGGCCTCTCTTATATCGCCTACCCTGGCCCCGCTGAGGATGAGACAGATGGTGTCGAGGGACAGACAGGACATGCCTGTGGGTGTTGATTGCAAGACCTGTAGCAGGGAATGCAACTCCAAGAAGACTGTGGAACCAGAGGAGCAGGAACAGCAGTAGTGTTCGGAGGACTGGTCTAGACTAAAGGGGCACTTCGCTTACGCTGATGGTTCTGGATAGGCAGCTTATCAAGAGTCTGGAGGCTGGAACATACAGCGGTTTACAGAGCTGATGCAGCAGACAGCCAGGCAAGCACTCGAGTAGTGCCAGGAGCCAGGATCAGAGGCAGAAGCAGGGTCTCAGGAATACCTGTGGTCAAGTCATGAGCAGAGCCGAAGTCAGGAACCAAGCCAGGTCAAGGGTAAAAACAAAAAGACAGAATCAAAATCCACGATCAGGTCAAGAACATGCCAGGTCAGTAACAGGGCACAGCTGAAGATCAGTTAGCAAAGGATATGGGAATGAACTCCCTTTAAATAGACTGTCTGGCGCCAACAAGGATTGTGCCTGTGCGCATGCACGTTCACAAACTTGTGTGAGCATGCGTGCACATATTAGCCATTCTTCGGGGAAATACCATGTGCATGCGCATATCGATGCACCAGACGTTTCCCTGACAATCTCTCTCTGCATCTCCACAAATTCGCCTGGCACCCAGTATAACCTGGATCAACTCCCCTGGTCACCAACAGCATCCACTCAGAGAAAAAATAAGGGCAAATGCCATATTTAGTTTAAAATCATATGGTACATTTTATTAAATAGAATATTGCACTTGCAAATACTTAAGGCAGTTTTGTGGAGGGGCAGAGAGAAACACAATAGATGCTAGTACCACTGAATATGCCTATATGACTTCTCTTTAACTGCTTCCCACCCGGCCACTGCACATAAATGGCCGGGTGGTCCTTTCCTCGTTCTGAGTGAACGTTCAGGAACGTCCCTCAGAACGAGTGCTTACAGTGCGGCCACGAGGCGCGCTGCAGCTCGATCCTGTGATCATTCTGATCACAGGATCCAGCTGAGCAGAGATCGGGATATGGGTGCTGTGATTGGCCCTCCCGATCACCTGTCGGCTGTCCAATCACATCCGTCAGAATGTAAACAGAGACACGTGTCTCCCCGCTGAGCTCAGTGAGAGCTCAGTGCGGGGGGAAGGGGGAATCTGCAGATCTGTGACAGCTCTCGGTGTGAGGATTATTTTACACAGAGAGCTGTTACAGATCACCATACAAATGTACACCAAGCACCACTGATATACCCCTGTCCCTATACACATTTATTGTCCCAGTAAAAATTCTGTCAGTCCCCCATCACTGCCAACACCAAATAAACACTGATTTGGGTTATTTTTACCAAAGAAATGTAGCAGCATCATTTTTGGTCAAAATTTATCAAGAGAAATTACTTTTTTGCTAAATTTTATAACAGAAACTAAGAAAAATGAATTTTTTTGGAAAATTTTCGTTCTTTTTTTATATGTAGCATAAAAAATAAAAACCCCAGCGCTAATTAAATACCACCAAAAAAAATCTCTATTTGTGTGAAAAAAAAAGATACAAATTTAATTTGGGTACAGTGTAGTATGACCGCGCAATTGTCATTCAAAATGTGACAGCGCTGAAAGCTGAAAATTGGTCTGGGAAGGAAGGGGGTGGAAGTGCCCTGTATTGATGTGGTTAATTAGGGAGTCATATATGTTTGGAAGGGCTGAATTTTGCAACCATTGGTGATGGCTCTGGATCTTTCTTGGCACAACTTTCAAGAATCTTTTAGTGCTTAATGTCATGTTTTCACCTTGTGGACGTTAATAACATATATTGTGGGGACTTGTAATTTATTTATTATCTGATTTTAGTATATGGCAATTAATTTGTTTATATATGATTAATTGTATTTTTTTTAATCAAATTTGGATCTCAATTTATGAAATAGAGGTTTTTGCATATATGATTTATTTTATTTTTTAGTATTTTACATTTAAGACTGGTTTCTGTAAACCTTGTTTGTTTTTCGATTCCAGGTACACCTTCGGCCCCAAGGGATCTCATTTATAGCATGAAGCAGACTACCTTAGTTTTAGAATGGAATCCACCACTGGATACAGGAGGCAGAGGGGACCTCATGTACAATATTTTCTGTGACCGTTGCTCTATTGCCTTTCAACAATGTGAGCCCTGTGGCAGCAGCATTGGTTATGTTCCACAGCAGATTGGATTAGTTGAACGGACAGTTACACTGGTAAATTTGCTGCCCCACATGAACTACACTATTCGGGTGGAGTCTGTAAATGGAGTTTCTGACTTTAGCATGTATACTAAGCAGTTTGCCGAAATTAACATCTCAACCAGTAATGCAGGTACTGTACAACTTTACCCTTAACCTTATTTCTGCATTTAGAACATATATACATTTTTATTTTGTCCATCTTGTTTCCATACCTTGATCACCTAGGAACTTTTAAAATGCAATGCTTTCAATAATGTATGCATTATTGAAAAAAAAAACTACCTTGTCAGAAGGAATTACAGCTATTTTCTTCTGTAAAAATATGACAACCTACTTTTGTGGGAGTAATACCTTGACAACGGCTATTACAGCTTCATATAGTCGACAGGAGTGAAGTGAACCATTTAAAAAGCAAAACATTTCAAGAACATAATGATCACCCCATACAAGTAAGCACCAACAGTCAAATATTTTTTTTATTTTTTTCATTAAAAGAATAGGAGACATAATAAACAATTTAGGAGGATTAGTTGGTGATGCATTTTTTACATTAATTGTAATTATGACCGGTTGCAACAATTGATAAATACAAATAGCATGGGACAGAAGATTGCATATGGATGTTAGCAGATGCTCATTATGATCATCATCAATGAGTAACAATTAACAAAAGAAATTTAGAGCTATCCCCATAGAGCAAAAGTATTATTTGTGTTAATGATTGTGAGCATATTACATTATTCCCTTTTACATAGTTTGTAAAGAGCCAGGAAAGTATTCGTTTATCTGTATCTGAAATTTTAGTTTTAGCTCAGAATAAACAATTAAATTCTCCCTGCCTGACATTCCCCAGTTATTCGCTTTTTACATCATTATCAACCCTCATTACCTAAGGCTAGGTTCACATATGTATGGGTTGGCAACGGGTGCATAATTGCACCCGTTCCCGCCCTGCTTAGAAATGTGCTGCTCTTTAGCATATGCGAAGGGGTGTCATTAATTCTTACTTTTTAATGGCACTCCCACACATCGGCACCAGCCCCCTTTTTCTTGCATATGTGGAACTGTATGGTGCTTCAGCACAATGTGGTTCCATGCAACACATTTTTAAAAATGGGCCGAGGACTTCTTTCCTCATACTTCTTGCAGGAGCAGCCCATTCAAATGAATGGGCTGTTGTACCTGCAATGTCCATGTGCAAGAGCACACAAACATACTGTATGTGAACCTAGGTTTAAAGTGTATCTCTAGGCAAAAATTTTTTTCTGTTTTTGTTTATGGTAAAGTGGCAAACATTTAAAACCCTCAAATTTTTTTGTCTATGTCCCATTGGGAAGATTTGTTTTTACTTACTGTCTTGGTTTCGACATCTTTAGAGAAGCAATGAGAGTGCCACATCATTAATCATAGAGACCACAGTCCATTACTGCACAACTTGCTACTTTTGCTCTCTGATTTCACACATGCAATCACAAATAATACCCTAGTAAGTCCACAGCATATAAAAGCCATGCTGAGGAGAAATGTCTACACCCCGAAATGTGTTGGCTGTCTTGTTTCATCCTATTGAGAATTTATTAAAATTAAATTTGGATTAATTTTGTGGTGCTCTCACTGCTTCTTTTAGATTTTTCTACTTCATTCAAAACATCTAGTTGGGGGCACTTTGTTACATGTGAGCAGCTTCACCAAAGATAGCCAGCTTAATTAATCAAACACGTCACTTGCATTTCTGAATATCAATAAGAAGAGATCTAATGCTTCTTGTACTCTAAATAGGTTTCCTCTGAATTAAATTAACAACATCATTGAAGTCATTGTATGAGGCTAATTATATTTCCTTACTTAACACAATTAAAGAAAACTTAAGTTCCCTCAAACATAGGCCTATCGCCTGGTTGGGTAGAATAAATACATTTAAAATGAGTATTATGCCCAAAGTGCTTTATAAATTTCAAATGCTTATATTGAAGTATATATGGGCACATAGACACCCAAGGATTGCATATGATGTGCTGGCTAAGGAGAAGAAAGCAGGTGGGTTGGCATTGCCAGATCTTAAAAAATATTATCAGGCGGTCACTATTTCACGATTAGTAGATTGGGTTCACAATAATAAAAATAAAAGTTGGGTGGAAATAGGGTTTGAGGCGATTCAGTTCGCATTGTAGCGCTATACAAATTATTCATTAATTCATTCACAAAGTAAAGTAGATTTAGAAAATAGCCCAAATCCACCTACAGGGAATACTGGGATAGTCTGTGTAGGCATTATCATTGGTAACATAATTCATCTTGGATTTCATTAATAGACACAAATTACTTCATACCTGGGAAAGAGGATTATTTATATTTTGTCAGAACCCGAATTCCCACCCTATCTTGGGAAATGGGAGCAGGAGCTGGGAGTAGACTTAACCTCCCTGGCGGTATAATTATGTGTGATTTTTGAATGACATTGTTTTGCATGGAAATTTGTTGTTTTATATCGTAGGCCTGTAATTCTTAGGAATAACTCACTTAAATCTGTCCAAAAAAGAGTCTAGTAGACATCCAGGGTATGATAAAATTTGAAACACATAATCATAAATTATAATATAATAAATAACTATAAATAAATAAAAAAATTGTAATATATTAATACATTTTATTCAATAACGTAAATAAATCAAAAACACTGAAATTTGTCCAAACAAGGGTGCAATATTATTAGTCACTGTAATACTAGACACTGCATATTTAGTAAACATCGAGGGTATGACATTTTTTGAAACATGGGACTGCACAAAGTCCGACATTACAATCAGGATAATGGAAGGCGTCCCTCTACGTCAAAAGTGTTTTTTGACCATCTAGAAAACAGCAAGAGTGAATTAGAATAACTTGAGAATTTATAGTGATTTATGGGGAAATTCATCCTCAGACACTGAAAGTGACGACAGCGACGATTCTGTGACTGAGCTCAGTGCTGCATGAATTGTACCACAGCCAATAGATCACCAAAGCCAAAGTTCGCACATTACTGAGCTCAGTCACAGAATCGTCGATGTCGTCACTTTCAGTTTCTGATTAATTTCCCCACGAATCGCTCTCGCTCAATTCTGCAAGTGATTCTAATTCACTATCACTGTTTTCTAGCTGGTCTAAAACCACTTTTGATGTAGAGGGATGCTTTTTGCATGCCATGGACGTTCTCAATTTTCCAGGCAGAAAGAATGCTAAAAGTTCAGATAGGGCACTGGACAAAGCACTAGGGACAGAACTGAGGTGAAATGATTTCATACAGTAATGTAATCTACAAATTACAATGTATTGTGTGTGTTATGTTTTTTGTACTTTTTTAAATTTGCCGCCGGGCTCAGCCCCATGCGTTGCAACGCTCGTAGGGATCAGGGCACGGAACAGTGATACATTGGGCAGAGTATCCAGCCGAAGGATACAGCGGGAGGACATCTCAGGATCCTAGGGACAAGATAAATACCTGTACCTGGATACTGCAGTGTAATCCTGAGTGTGGTACAAGGTTGCCGCTTTTGGTACTGAAAATTAACCTCAAGCCACACTCAGATTACCGCTAGGGAGGTTAAATGAGCACCAGAAGAGGAGAATACTAAAATTAGCATGTTTTTCTTCAAAGGACGCTTAGATTATAGAGATGAGCTGAGGGCGCGCAGCTTCGGGGCGGGAGTATCCCCTCTATGGTGGAGGGGATGTGGTTCGCCGAGGACCTTTGCTTACCTGTGGTGGGAATGTACCAAGCTACAGGTCTTTTGGAGGGAGATCATTGAGATTATCTAGGAAATAACAGGGGAGCGTATGAAGGCGGAACCCTGGGATGCTTATTTTATAAGACCGATAAACCCAATATAGGACATCTCTGGTACCACACCTGTTAAATGCACCTGATTCCCAGGTACTGGCGAACACAAAAAAAAGCAAGTGAGAAGGAATGGATAAAGAAAATCGATCAGATATGTGCCATTGAAGAGACAATACATACAGAGGAAGATTTATCAGAGAGACATAATGATACCTGGGGGAAATGGCGGGATTTTAAGAAAACGGGGAAGTATATGGAAATGTGTAATACAGGAGAATGAGAATATATGGGAATATCAATATCTTGAGTAGAGATAGTGTAGAGAAGTGGCTATTTGGAGAAGATTAAGAAGGAAAAAGGTGGGAACCTAGAATGGAGAAGGGGGAGTGTGTATATATATGCATATACGAGTATGTGTATGTATATATGTCTCTCCTTTTTTTTTTTTCTTGGGGAGGGAAGGGGAGGGTTAAGGTTTAAGTCTGTGGATTGTAATTTTGTATAAGTTTGACAATGTTTGTTTACATGGAGATCCTTTGAAAATCAATAAAACTATCGAATACTATTGGTTTCGACACTGTAGCAGGAAGTAAGAAGAACTCTCCAGTTTGGACACAGACAACAATAAATAAGCCGACGGAGGTTCCCCACTTTTTTTGTTCCTTGTTGTGGTGTCCCTGTTTCCTAACTTCCATTGTTGTCACCAGGACAAGAAGTTCACACCCAAGATTGATTCTGATTAGATTCAATTGCAATTGTATTCAATTGCAAAAATCCTGGGGTATGAATTCTGAGTGAAGGCTGTTTGAATCTTATGTGAAAACATTTATAAATATACCTTGGGGTGTATTTAATGATATGGAGTACTGAATGAGTAAGATGTAGGCTCTGCATGGGAGAAGTTGGCCAGGAATTGAGCTAGGATATTCCTCTACAAATATCCATGTCCCCTTCTATCAAAATCCATTCACAACCGAAATATTATATTGAAGTTGAATGATCTTCTAACTACATGAAAAGTACATAAGCAGGGAAATGCTACTTTCCTTTAGGAATTTGAATATTGTTTTTAAGGTCCAGTATCTAAACAATTTCAGAACTGTTGAAAGACAATGTCACATCTGTAACCACGAGTTGCTCTTCTGATGTCAAATCTATATTCTAAAGCATTCTGAATCCTTATTACTCAGCTTGCTATAACTGAATAATAAGGGCTGTCTACAGAAGCATATTCTGATTCATCTGTTCACAAGGAAGAAATCTAATATCCTACCAGACTGGCAAAAAATGTATCTTGAAACCAATGTTAATAAAATAGAGACATGACAAATATAGGAAAACAAATGTTCTTTCCCCAAAAATGTGGCAGCTGTAGCCTGCAGAAGTTATTTCTAGATAAACTAATTGTTTTTTACTTATATATCTGCTTTCTGTGTTTTTTAAGTTTGAATGTGCACAAATATGTATGATAGCAATGAAGGGGCATATGTCAGTATGTCTTTCATTTCTCTAGAACAATTGTTTGGATGTTATGCAAAACCTAAATATTTGGATAGCATAAATGCACAGAGTTCCAAATTTAAGGCTAACTCTCCTAAAGTAGGTTTATGCTTTACTTAAATAAGGGATACACAGGTTAAACTAAGGCTTTATATACGCAAGCATTGTTTAATTATAGCTTGTAAATCCTTTGTCTGAAATGCAACAAAATTAACAAGTATTTACAAAACATTTACCATGCTTCAAGCAGCATTTTTAAATGCTTGAATTAGATCTGTATTGTCACTTGACATTATGCATTTACAAATGTATCCTGGTAATGAAAATGCAGTTCTACTTTAAAGTACTCATCAGATTTAGTCTTGTGCTGCATACAGATTCAGGAATGCTGGCTTGTAGCAAACTTAGAGGTACATTCACACCAGCTGCTGCATTACAACTGGTGTGCAGTGCAGTGCAGTCCAGCCAGGTCAGCGCAGTGCTGATGCACCAATCTTGGCACATCACACTGTTTACTTTTTTTTTCAAATAAATGCTATTGAAATGTCACACAGACATCTCATAAAGTTCAGCTGGCTGCCACATGTTTTAAGACAGTGGATTGCTTCATGCTGCACTGTGCTGAAAAAAGTATGGCCACCCAACACAGTCCCACGCATCTGGTGTGAATATATCTGAATCACTGTTGCAAAGTACCAAAGTACCAAAAGTCTGCTGAAAACTATAACCAGCAGTTAGGGAAAATATAAAATGCAAATGTCCTGGACTTGTGAAGGTTAGTTCACCTTCTTTTACTGTTTATATCATAATAGTGGATTATTGGGTGAGCACTCAGCTCTAGAGGGAAGTGTTAAAATGTGCATATCAGTGTTGATTCAGAGGTCCCAGAGCACCCAAGGCAATTGTAATAGCATTTGTGGGTACTCAAAAGTGTGCATATTTTAGTTCTATTCAAATTTTATAAACATTAGGCAACTAATAACTGTGTTTGGTAAACATTTTGTAAATTTTTGCAAAATCTGATCCTCTCTAAACTAGCTCTTACTAGCTACAATTAAAACAACTCTGTTGCTAAACAGAAAGTGCAATCAAAATATGCATTTTAAATAAAATGGTAAATGCTTACCCATCTCAACCAACACCACACTACTTAAGAGAAATCCTACCCCAAGGTCTCTGCAAAAACCTACACTTAAAAACAAAATACTTACCCATCCCATGATACCAAACACTGCAAATTTCCCCCAAAGTCTGCATAAACTGTCACTTCTGGGAGTGTCAATCTCTGATGCCCCCCTTAAGCGCAGTGATTCCTCCTACCAACCTCCACATTACTACAAAGTTCAGCAGTGATGAAGGAGTTGATGGGTGGAACCACTGAGTTTAGTAAAGGGACACAGTAGATCAACAATTCCAGGACTGTCCAAATATGTAGACTTAAGGGAGATTGCAGTATTTGGTAACAAGAAATGGGTAAGTATTGGATTTCTTGCTTGCATCTTTGTATATTTTTACCATTTTTTTAAATGACAGGGTCACTTTAAACACCCAAGTGTTTGGGGAGTTTTAGATCCAATCTGAATGCTATTGTGGGAACATAGAACTGACTCTCTTTGTTGTTGATTCATTACAGGTATTATTTATAGACCGTTATGCAGTGCTTGTACATGCACATCAGTGCCTGCCCACAATCTAAGGTCCATAAGTGCATATCTCACATAGCAAAGCCAATCTACCTACCAGCATGTCTTTGGGGTATAGGAGGAAACTCACGCAAGCACAGGGAAATTCCATACAGGTAGTGTCCTGGTTGAGTTTTGAACCAACGACTCCCAATGCTTCAAGGCAGAAAAGCCAACCATTAGGCCACTGTGCTCCACTAGCAGGCAAAGCCTTATCCCTAGGAGTGGTGATCTTCTATCAATATATACATAAATATATTATATATATATATATATATATATATATATATATATATATATATATATATATATATATATAATATATATATATATATATTTCAATATTATATATATTATATATATATATTATATATATATATATATTATATATATAGCTATATATATATAGGTATATATATATATATATATGTATAAAATATAAAACAAGTTTATATTTTCAAATTAAAGAATTAGAAATTTATGAATGCAACATTCTGTACAGCTTGTCACGTAGGTCTGTACACTATCCACTACTTATCTGTGGTTGACAGAACAGGACAATTCAATTCGAAAAAAAGCAGCTTAGCTGATTTGAAAGTCAGACTGCAAAGGTACAGTAGATTTGGCACTGTCAATGGAGTAGATTTTTTATGATTCATTAATTTTAACTAGAAGTAATAGGTACAGGATCGGTAAGAAGAATAGAGAGGATGCTTTCACAGAAAAATGTTATACAGAGGTTGGGAAGTTTAAGGAAGGTTTTTTTTTTTTTTTTTTCCTTTCTTTTTACAGCAAGGTCCTTTCCCGACTCCCTCCTTTCTTTCCTTTTGTTAAATATTCCTGACCAATATAGGCTCATTCATGTTTTTGTTTGGTGCATTTATCACAGCTAAGAGCTGACTTACATCCTTGCCAGAGGAGTTGATTATTACAGTTATGGCTTTTAGCGTGCTTAGATGGTGTGCATATAGGATGTTTTATGATAGACATGAATGATCTAGTGTGATTTAATCAATAAACCTATGAATTATCTATTTTTTGTTTACATCATATCTATGTGATTTGAATTTGACAAATTATGGGTAAGCATAGATACAAAAGGGTATGCTTTAACAATGCTACCCTTCAAACATTTCAAAGTTTCCTCCAAAAGTAGCATAAACCTGACTTAATTAAGTTGTGTTTTTGTAATGTGTGATCTAACAATATAATGGTTGCATTTTCTTTCTTATAATAATCATTTTATCTTTGGAAATACAGTAAAAGAAGAGGGTGCTAAGTGCTTATTTAAAGAAGAGCTTTGAGTGAATGCTTTGCCTTGATTGATTTTGTAATTAATGTTTATAGCCACAATCAGATTAGATAAGCCCATTAAAAGTAGTAAATTAATGCCTTTTTATCATCTTGGTCAATAGTCACCATCTGCTTAATCTTTCTTGATTACTATTATTATTGTCATAACATTTAATATAATTAAATCTTTGGAAGAGGCACCATTAGAGTGACATTCACTTCCCGCTATTGAGCTGGAGTCGTAAACAGCCTCACTTTGAATTATGGATTGCTTGTGAGACTTCTAACAATGTAAATGATAGTATACAATGTAAGCTTAGACTAGGCTTTAAATGCACACTTGCATATTTTGTGAAATTAATCTGCTGGTGATAAATAATGAGCAACAAGTGCTATGGTTAGAATGAAGCATGTGTCATTTCTAATATGCTTTACCTTCGTGACACTATTGAATATACTGTATCTCTATTGCTTGATATATTGCCTGACAGTTTTGCAGTGAGAGGGAGAGAGTGAGAAAGAGAGAGAGAGATAGCAGACAATGGATGCCACACAGCTTTATTTTACTAATAAAGTTACTGTAGAAAGAAAAAGGCACAGCGTTGCATATTTCCTAAATATATATATATATATATAAATATATATATTTATGTGCATTCGTTTTTTTTTTTTTTTAATGATCTATATTTCTTATTGTAATGCATTGATTGTTAGAGGACGATATTATCCTCCTGTGTTTATACATAAGTAATCTCCTAGATAAAACAGATATGCAAAAGTATCTAGTGTTTTTACAGAAAAAAATCACCACGTTTCATGAAAATCTTGCTTCTTCAGGATCTTCACCAATCTCAGTATTTGTGTGGTTGATGGTCCTTACAAGAGAATAATAAATAAATCGAATACAACAACAAAAAACTATGCTGAAAGGGGAACACGAAAGAAAAGCAAAAGGAGGGGGATACCTACACCATACATCTATTAAATGTATTTGTTATTCTCTTGTAAATACCATTTTGAGATTGACGAGGATCCTGAAGAAGCGAGATTTTCACGAAATGCATTGATCTAGAAACACCACAATAATAACTAAGCTGTTTGTTGATTTATCGATCTCTTGATGGATTTCTTTCTTCTCTTTGTTTCATAAGGAAAATATGATGTGTGATTTTGATTTTATTTACATAGACAATTTTTTTACTTTTGCAATAAATTATGTTTTTAATATATTGATGCTTCATATCTCTCATTGGTACAGTCAAAGTCCCATTATTCTATGCTCTTCACCCTTCTTCTGCTCTTGAGGTAGTGGTTTGAGAAGATTATGTACTTAGAGTTAGCTAGTACTTGCACGTTAGGTCAACCACTGGTATAAAGTAGGTAGGTATAAAGGGATTTTGTCAAGGTGGGGCTTCTCTCTGTTGCTTTTTTAAGGAGTAATAATGCAGAATTCACTTTTGTTTAGCATTATTCCCCAAGATCAACTTAGTCTAGGAAATGTTAATGTTCATTTACACAGTTTTAATACACTATATTGCCAAAAGTATTGGGATGCCTGCCTTTACACGCACATGAAGTTTAATGTCATCCCAGTCTTAGTCTGTAGGGTTCAATATTGAGTTGGCCCACCCTTTGTAGCTATATCAGCTTTAACTCTTCTGGGAAGGTTGTCCACAAGGTTTAGGAGTTTGTCTATGGGAATGTTTGCCCATTCTTCCAGAAGCACATTTGTAAAGTCAGGCGCTGATGTTGGATCAGAAGGCTTAGCTCGCAGTCTCCGCTCTAATGCAGTCGGACTTTCCGGCAGAAAAAGTCAGACAGAATCTTTTCATTGGACATTCTGATCGTGTTTGGGCCGGACTTTTTTTTCCAAAAAATTCTGACGGACCTAGAAAGAGAACATATTTTAAATATTTCCGACGGAATCAATTCCTATCGGGAAAACCGCTCGCCTGTATGCTGTTTCCGACAGACCAAAAACGACGCATGCTCTGAAGCAAATACGAGACAGCAGCTATTGGCTACTGGCTATTGAACTTCCTTGTTCTAGTCCCGTCGTACGTGTTGTACAACACTGCATTCTAGACGGTCGGACTTTGGTGTGATGGTGTGTAGGCAAGACAGTTTCAGCAGAACTTTGTCGGGAACTCTGTCGGAAAAACTGTCATTCCGACGGAAAAAACGGTCGTGTGTATGTGGCATAACTCATTCCAAAGGTGTTCTATCGTGTTGAGGTTAGGGCTCTGTGCAGGCCAGTCAAGTTCCTCCACCCCAAACCCACTCATCTACATCTTTATGCACTGGTGATCAGTCATGTTGGAACAGGAAAGGGCCATTCCAAACTGTTCCCACAAAGTTGGGAGCATGAAATTGTCCAAAATGTATTAAAAATGCATGCTTACAGAATTCAATAGCTCAGGCTAAACTGTATTAAGTAAAAAATATATATACAGGCAGTCCCCGTGTTATGAAAAAGATAGGGTCTGTAGGTTTGTTCTTAAATTGAAACTGTATGTAAGTTGGAACAGGTACATTTTTTTAAGTGTAATTCCAGCCCAAAAATTATTTTTATGCTTTTTCGATAGCATAGGGAAGGGTTAACACCCCTGTTTGCTGTCTGTGCCCCTGTTCAAAAGATTTCACCACACTTTCTGTCTCCCTCCGTTTGTAGGTATGAGTTGTATGTAAGTCGAATATTTGTATCTTGGGGACTGCCTCTACTGTACTTCATTTAAATATATTCTTCAATAGCCTCAAGGATTAAAAAAAAAAAAAATGTGTGCACCTACTGACTTTGCAAACCCTAGTTACAGTATGTGTGACTGCAAACTGAGAATTCTCTGGAGGACAAACTGTAAGGCTACTTTCACACTGAGGCGTTGCAAAAACGCCTGTTTACCGCCTAGCGCTATTGCCGCGTTTTTTACGCGTTTTTGCCGCGTTAGCGCTAAAATTAGCGCTAACGCCCAAGCGTTTTTGCCGCGTTTTTTAGGCGTTAGCGTTAGTATAAAAACCAACCTCCTTTTACATCATATCCTGTTCACTTCCTGAATTTCGTGGCTGAAGAGACTGAATCCATCGAAAATGGAGTTTACTGAGCTCTTGTTACTTTTTGTGCTTATGTTTTGGGAACATACCCTGAAACAGAGGCAGGAACGTCGCTATTGGATCCATCCCATCCTCCAAACACACTCCTCCAGAGGTCAATTTGTGTTGCTGTATCAGAACTTGAGAGAGCACCCTGAAAAGTTTAAAAATTACACACGGATGAGCATCACAACGTAAGTGATAATATCCCATTACAAACTCTGAACCCTAACCCAAATCCCACTTTAAATACTCCCAAACGCTGAACCCTAACCCTAATCCCCCTTTTCCTAGTCCCAAACGCTGAACCCTAACCCTAATCCCCTTTTCCTAGTCCCAAACGCTGAACCCTAACCCTAATCCCCCTTTTCCTAGTCCCAAACGCTGAACCCTAACCCTAATCCCCCTTTTCCTAGTCCCAAACGCTGAACCCTAACCCTAATCCCCTTTTCCTAGTCCCAAACGCTGAACCCTAACCCTAATCCCACTTTTCCTAGTCCCAAACGCTGAACCCTAACCCTAATCCCCCTTTTCCTAGTCCCAAACGCTGAACCCTAACCCTAATCCCACTTTAAATAGTCCCAAACGCTGAACCCTAACCCTAATCCCACTTTAAATAGTCCCAAACGCTGAACCCTAACCCTAATCCCACTTTTACTAGTCCCAAACGCTGAACCCTAACCCTAATCCCCTTTTCCTAGTCCCAAACGCTGAACCCTAACCCTAATCCCACTTTTCCTAGTCCCAAACGCTGAACCCTAACCCTAATCCCCCTTTTCCTAGTCCCAAACGCTGAACCCTAACCCTAATCCCACTTTAAATAGTCCCAAACGCTGAACCCTAACCCTAATCCCACTTTAAATAGTCCCAAACGCTGAACCCTAACCCTAATCCCACTTTAAATAGTCCCAAACGCTGAACCCTAACCCTAATCCCCCTTTTCCTAGTCCCAAACGCTGAACCCTAACCCTAATCCCACTTTAAATAGTCCCAAACGCTGAACCCTAACCCTAATCCCACTTTAAATAGTCCCAAACGCTGAACCCTAACCCTAATCCCCCTTTTCCTAGTCCCAAACGCTGAACCCTAACCCTAATCCCACTTTAAATAGTCCCAAACGCTGAACCCTAACCCTAATCCCACTTTAAATAGTCCCAAACGCTGAACCCTAACCCTAATCCCCCTTTTCCTAGTCCCAAACGCTGAACCCTAACCCTAATCCCACTTTAAATAGTCCCAAACGCTGAACCCTAACCCTAATCCCACTTTAAATAGTCCCAAACGCTGAACCCTAACCCTAATCCCCCTTTTCCTAGTCCCAAACGCTGAACCCTAACCCTAATCCCCCTTTTCCTAGTCCCAAACGCTGAACCCTAACCCTAATCCCCCTTTTCCTAGTCCCAAACGCTGAACCCTAACCCTAATCCCCCTTTTCCTAGTCCCAAACGCTGAACCCTAACCCTAATCCCACTTTAAATAGTCCCAAACGCTGAACCCTAACCCTAATCCCACTTTAAATAGTCCCAAACGCTGAACCCTAACCCTAATCCCACTTTTCCTAGTCCCAAACGCTGAACCCTAACCCTAATCCCACTTTGAATAGTCCCAAACTCTGAACTCTAATCCCTGGATTATGTTTTGCCGTGGATTTGCAGAAATGTATGGTTAATTTATATTTTTTTCTTTACCAGATTTGACTTTCTGCTTGACATCTTAACCCCTGACTTGTTAAGGCAGGATACCAATTGCAGGTTGGCAATATCACCATGTGAGCGTTTACTGATTACGCTAAGGTAATTTCCGTATATGCTTGAGTATAATCCGACCCAAACATAAGGGGAGGCACCTAATATCTAAAATAAAAAAAGGGTAAATACAATTTCCACACAAAATGTGTAGTCTCTGGACCCAAAGGGAGCCTAAATCACATTGCTGCAGATGTGCAGAAATGTTGGAATTAGTGGCCCCGTATCTGGCACTATAACATATACAAATAGTGGTTTACTAGCCCAAAGTGGGCCAAAAATCTGTGGAGCCAAAGTAGTTTGTGAAAAATTCATTCTCTGCTTTGGAAAATGTATTGACTCTAGTATAAGCTGAGGGGGGCCTTTTTAGACATGTGCACTGACCAAAAAAGGGTTTATTTTCATTTTAGCTTCCTTTTTTGTTCTTTTTTTAGTCCAAATTGGGAAATGGTAAAAAGCTCAATTTGGCATTAAGAAAATCCTCAAATCACCAATGCAACATTTCGGAAATGCAAAAATGTGAAAAGAATCATTTAGGAAGTTATTACAATTCGTGAAACTAGTAATTATTCAAGCAAACAATTGCACATGTCTATTTTCAGCCTTAAAAAGTGTAACAAAAATATGTTTCGACTGGAGTATATATGGTGTATATGAATAATGAAGAAGTGGAAGTTTAAACACATAAGAAAATGACACCACGAATTAGAATTGTAAACTCAATAAAATTTTTATTCATTTTATTGTGAAAAATGCACCACATGTGCAAAGCCGAAAAAAATAAATACACCAGAAACCTGGTCATTATCCATAAAAAAATAAATTCACAAAAGTAAAAAATTAATTAGATGAAACTCGAGTTTTTACATATTCATAAAGGTGGGAGCAGGGTGTGTCTCCTCTAGAGGGGTGGGAGGGGGAGCTGGGACATTTGTGTAATAGGGCTGCATATCAAAATGTGGGGCGGGAAAATGTTGGGGGTTTTGGGGCATTTGAAAATTCGGATAGGGGTTTTGGGACATGACGGGATACCTTGCAGCTGATGGGTAGGATTGTGGACGAGAGGGACCTTGACCCTCGTACCTGCCATAAAAATTTTGGCTTGGATTGGCCTCATATGGACCATCTCTATTTGTAATGGGTTGTTGCTGGAAATGATGGATGACCTTCAAAATTTCTGAACGCATGGAGCATTGATGCTCAGATGGAACTTTGGCCATTTGAGGAACTAAGCTTCGGGCAAAAGTTTCTAACTCTCCCCCATCTTTTTCTTGTTTTTTAAGTAGTTCTTTAACCACATCGATAAAGTCCTCAGACATTTGGTGTTTTGTTTTTTTCCTTGATTTTTGCCTTTGGCTCGCCACTGGTGCTTCGGTGTTTTCGGCTTCAGTTTCCGACATTTGTGGGAAGTCTGATGCCTCAACCAATTGGCTGTTTGTCTCCCCATCCTCAGGCTCCTCCTCTGTCTCCGTTTCAATATTGCTTTCAGTACTGCAAAATGACATTTTTTTGGGAAAAACGTTAAAAATTGCAATCCTCAAAAATCAAAAACGATGTTACACAATTCTAAATACAAAATAAAAGCATTGACATAATAAATGTTGGTATACTTACGGTCTCATCTCCATGACGGGCTTCAGGAACATCAGCTCCTCATAATGGCAATAAACTCGCCCTCTTTTTTTGCCCGAAGATCCACTCCTTACACTATTTTGTAGAAGAAGCTCTCTTCGATAATTATCGCGCATTGTTTTCCACCTTTTTTTAAGGACATTTACTGAAATAAATTAAAATACATATTTTTTATTACAGATATCTTGGCACTGGAAATACCTATACATCATTGCACTATGAATTCAGAACAGGAATCTCAACAATTGGAGAAATAGTCAAGCTAACATGTGATGCTATTTGGAAATTGAAAACTACTTTCATGCCAATTCCCAATCAAGAAAAATGGAAGAATGTTGCCAAGCAGTTCTGGATCAAAACAAACTTTCCAAACTGCCTGGGAGCAATTGATGGGAAACACATTCGCCTAATAAAACCCTGTCACAGTGGTAGCCGATATTTTAATTATAAAAAATATTTTTCTGTAGTGCTAATGGCTGTGGTTGATGCAGATTATAAATTCCTATATATTGATGTAGGAGCATTTGGCAGTTCAGCAGACTCTTTTGTTTTCATGAATTCAACATTTGGGAAACGTCTACAATCTAATCGACTCGATTTACCCGAAAACAAACCATTACCCGGTACACAAAGTCCAGATATGCCATTTGTTTTTGTGGCTGATGAGGCTTTTGCTATCAACGAACACTTAATGAAGCCGTACTCACGGAGGAATCTAGACACTCAGAAGAGAATCTTCAATTATCGTCTCTGTCGGGCACGTAGGCTGGTTGAATGTTCCTTTGGGATTCTTGCTAACAAATGGCAAATATTCCTAAAGCCTATCAATCTTAAGGTTGAAAATGCCTGTAAATTAATCAAGGCAGCGTGTGTTTTGCACAATGTAGTAAGGGATAGGGATGGTGTTAATTTTGAGGACACATTGTCTCATAATTTACAACCTGCTGATTTTCCTCATGTCCGTGGTCCAACAGCAGGTTTCAGAATTCGGGAGGAATTTGCAGATTATTTTATGAGCCCTGCAGGAGCAGTCAATTGGCAACAAAATATGATTTAATAATTACAGGGATCACATTATAATTATCATTAAGATGTTGAATCTAATTTTGGGTTTGTGTTTACAACTATATACTTAGAAACCAAACAGCATATTGTTATCTAGTTTATCTTGAAAATTCTTATTGTATTGATTAAAGACAATAAAAATATGTTTCATTCAACCTTGTTTATACTTACTTTAGGAGTTCACTAATAACAATAATATTCAGTATCTCACAAAAGTGAGTACACACCTAAGTAAAAATTTTAAAATTGTGCACAGTGTGACAATATTTTGTGTGGCCACCATGAATT
Organism: Lithobates sylvaticus; assembly: GCA_028564925.1. Classification (NCBI taxonomy): domain Eukaryota; kingdom Metazoa; phylum Chordata; class Amphibia; order Anura; family Ranidae; genus Lithobates; species Lithobates sylvaticus. Next base: position 304,834,386 of record CM053027.1, on the reverse strand, counting down.
CCTAGACATGTGCACTGGCCAAAAATTTAACTTTGACGTTTCTCTAAAAAAATTATTTTGTCTTTTTGTGTGAAATTGTTCATTAACGAATTGTTCATAATTAGTTGAACAAACAATTCTGAACGTAACAAATTCCACATGTGTATGAATTCCCAGCAACGACCTGGGACTACCATCACCTTACAAGTAAGGGCTGTGGTGGAGGGGGGGGCTGTGTGTGTATGTACATGCATGTCCTATATACACATGTGAGGGGGGCTCAGAGAGTACAGGTGTGAGGGGGCTGAGGCACTGAAGGACTTGGTGGGACGGCAAGTAGACATGAACCTGGGTAATTTTGGTGATCAGACTTGGGGGGGCAGGCTTAAAGCTGTATAAGGGGCCCCGCAATTTATGAAGGCTGCCATGCTCACACCACCATATTTGAATTCACTTCTGAAGTCATTGTCGGTCAAAATTATAATAATTAGTTAATTACTATTGTCTAAAAACTTGACTATTCACAATTTTCATTGCTGAATAATTTTCTAAAAATTTGAAAATGAAAAAGTAAAGAATTTATAAATTAGAAAATTAGCCAAAAATACATACATTCTAAGTTAGCAAATGTTTAGGGTTAGGGTGTTAATGTTATAGGGTTATGAGTTAGTGGTAATATTCTGCGTTTGTGACTATGAAAAGTGGGATTAGGGTTAGGGTTCAGCGTTTGGGACTAGGAAAAGTGGGATTAGGGTTAGGGTTCAGCGTTTGGGACTAGGAAAAGTGGGATTAGGGTTAGGGTTCAGCGTTTGGGACTATGAAAAGTGGGATTAGGGTTAGGGTTCAGCGTTTGGGACTAGGAAAAGTGGGATTAGGGTTAGGGTTCAGCGTTTGGGACTAGGAAAAGTGGGATTAGGGTTAGGGTTCAGCGTTTGGGACTAGGAAAAGTGGGATTAGGGTTAGGGTTCAGCGTTTGGGACTAGGAAAAGTGGGATTAGGGTTAGGGTTCAGCGTTTGGGACTAGGAAAAGTGGGATTAGGGTTAGGGTTCAGCGTTTGGGACTAGGAAAAGTGGGATTAGGGTTAGGGTTCAGCGTTTGGGACTAGGAAAAGTGGGATTAGGACTGTTTTGGGGTGCATTTTGGGGACTTGGGACTACTCTAAATGGGATTAGGAATGGTTTTGCGGTTGAACTTTTTGGACTTGGGACTACTCTAAATGGGATTAGGACTGTTTTGGGGTGCATTTTTGGGGACTTGGGACTACTCTAAATGGGATTAGGAATGGTTTTGCGGTTGAACTTTTTGGACTTGGGACTACTCTAAATGGGATTAGGACTGTTTTGGGGTGCATTTTGGGGACTTGGGACTACTCTAAATGGGATTAGAACTGTTTTGGGGTGCATTTTTGGGGACTTGGGACTACTCTAAATGGGATTAGGAATGGTTTTGCGGTTGAACTTTTTGGACTTGGGACTACTCTAAATGGGATTAGGACTGTTTTGGGGTGCATTTTGGGGACTTGGGACTACTCTAAATGGGATTAGGACTGTTTTGGGGTGCATTTTTGGGGACTTGGGACTACTCTAAATGGGATTAGGAATGGTTTTGCGGTTGAACTTTTTGGACTTGGGACTACTCTAAATGGGATTAGGACTGTTTTGGGGTGCATTTTTGGGGACTTGGGACTACTCTAAATGGGATTAGGAATGGTTTTGCGGTTGAACTTTTTGGACTTGGGACTACTCTAAATGGGATTAGGACTGTTTTGGGGTGCATTTTGGGGACTTGGGACTACTCTAAATGGGATTAGAACTGTTTTGGGGTGCATTTTTGGGGACTTGGGACTACTCTAAATGGGATTAGGAATGGTTTTGCGGTTGAACTTTTTGGACTTGGGACTACTCTAAATGGGATTAGGACTGTTTTGGGGTGCATTTTTGGGGACTTGGGACTACTCTAAATGGGATTAGGAATGGTTTTGCGGTTGAACTTTTTGGACTTGGGACTACTCTAAATGGGATTAGGACTGTTTTGGGGTGCATTTTTGGGGACTTGGGACTACTCTAAATGGGATTAGGAATGGTTTTGCGGTTGAACTTTTTGGACTTGGGACTACTCTAAATGGGATTAGGACTGTTTTGGGGTGCATTTTGGGGACTTGGGACTACTCTAAATGGGATTAGGACTGTTTTGGGGTGCATTTTTGGGGACTTGGGACTACTCTAAATGGGATTAGGAATGGTTTTGCGGTTGAACTTTTTGGACTTGGGACTACTCTAAATGGGATTAGGACTGTTTTGGGGTGCATTTTGGGGACTTGGGACTACTCTAAATGGGATTAGAACTGTTTTGGGGTGCATTTTTGGGGACTTGGGACTACTCTAAATGGGATTAGGAATGGTTTTGCGGTTGAACTTTTGGGGTTTACAATCACACTCCTGCATATCTGACAAGGATTATGGCATTTGTACTCACTTTTTGCAGATTGTTGTTTTCTTGGAAGGTCATGCCAGTCAAGAATATGCTGTTCAGCAATGCTCTCCCATGCTGCTATTTTTTTGCTGCGGTTAGCATAGAGGGAATTTTTGGTATCCCAAAGCTCTGGGTGTTCCCGCACTGAATCTATAAACTCTTCTGGTTCAATTGTTGATCCTCTGGACCTGGATGATCTGGCCACATTTTCAGCCCTGCTGGCTTGCATCCTCCTGTCAGCAGCGTCCATACTTCCTGGTCTTCCCCCTCAACCCCTCACAACAGCACTTCCTTATATCCCAGCATGCTGCACTTCACTGCGGTCATGTGACCTTTTCTCTGCTTCAGTGTACTGTCTTGGACGTTTTTCAGGCGCTTTTCAGGCGCTTTTAAAGCGCTTTACATTATGTTCAATGGACTTGGGCGTTTTTGAAGCCCTTTTTTTAGCGCTAGAAACAAGCTCCAAAAAAGCTGCTTGCAGGACTTTTCTCAACGCCCCTCCAGCGCAACGCCTCAGTGTGAAAGCACACATTGAGATGCATGGGAGGCAGTTTTGATGCGTTTTTCAAGCGCTATTTTTAGCGCTAAAACGCCTGAAAAAGGCCTCAGTGTGAAAGGGGCCTTAAGGAGAAGAGATACTGTGGAAAGATCAATGTATGTGTCCTGGATGATGAATCTTACAGAATAAAGACCAATGTGTGTGCTGGAGGTGGGATTTCACTGGGAAAAGATCAATCTGTATACTGGAGGTGTGATGTCACTGGGAAAAGACCAATCTATATGATGAAGGTGTGATGTCACTGGGGAAAAAACAATCTACTGTATATGCTGGGGGTGTGATTTCACTAGACCAAGGAAGAGGCAAAATTAAACTCTGACTTAGGCATTATTGGGACGTGAAAATGTGCTCTGAAAACAAAATTCAGACTTAGACATTAAATTGTTAAGAAGGAAGCAGCTTAAAGTGATTGTAAAGTCTCAGGTTTTTGCTCTAAAAATAACAAACATGTTATACTTAGCTGCCCTGTGAAGCTGTTTTGCATAGAGCAGCGCAGATCCTCCTCTTCTCAGGTCCCTCTTCTGTGCTCCTGGTCCCTTCCTCCTGTTGATTGACCCCACAGCAAGCAGCTCCATTCAGACACAGAGCTGTGGCCCAGCCCTGCCCCCTCTCTCTCCTGATTGGCTCACTGACTTTGACAGAAGCGGCAGCTAATGGAGCCACTGCTGTGTCTCAGCCAATCAGGTGGGAGAGTCTTGGAAGGCCGAGATACTGGTGGACATCGCTGGAATAGAATGCATTAAGATAAAAAAAAAAAACTTCTGACTTTACAACCCGTTTAAGTGCTTAAAAAACGTATCCACTAAAATTGTATCTTTTTGGCCTGTGTATTTTGTCATGGCTAATGCAGTGAATCACCTTTGTTTGCAGATAATAAATACCAAACATTGTGCTTTTTCTTTTTAGTAAAAAAGGGGTTTGCCATATGCTAATGCAGTGCATTTGAATAACCTTGTAGTGAAGTAAGGGAAGACAAAACACCAGGACTTAGAGAGTGCCCTAAGGCAAGACATTTCAGCACACCACAGTCCCCATCTAATCAACGTGGCAGTTTAGATTCTTCTCTGAAATCAAAGCATTCAAAAACACATGTTCCTTCAGAAGTGAAGTTGGTTGTTCAAGATCACATGCTATAAACCCATCATCCATTTCTTATATAGTAAATATTTTTTATGCATGTTTTTTCTCTAGAACAGAGATATAATTTAGCGCTTTACTATGTACATAGTGTACATAGATCAATTCATGTTAGTTAATACATCTGTTTATTTTATAATTTGAATTGGTTGTTTGATATAACAATAAGACCCATTTCACACTGTATACACCGCTCCTTCACTGCTCCAAAGATGCTGCTAGCAGGACTTTTTTGAGCGTCCTGCCAGCGCACCCGCTCCAGTGTGAAAGCCCTCGGGGCTTTCACATTGGAGAGACAGCAGCGGCTGTTTCAGGGCGCTTTGCAGGCACTATTTTTAGCTCTGTAGTGCCTGCAAAGCGCCCCAGTGTGAAAGGGGTCTAAGAGGAACATAATTATATATTTTGGGTTTGCGTATGTTTTACTTCTATAATGTAGCACTAACCCCCGAAGGAGCTGCTGGTTATTTTTGGGCTTACCGTTACCTTCTTCACCTCGTATGCGTCTAGGGGTTTCCCGAGGTAGATGGCCCAAAGGAACTGGAGAGACTGACACTGGATCCACTTTAGGGATTTTTATTTGCAAAAACGGTAGACAAGAACACAGTCTCTCAATAAAGGAATAGAGGGTATAGGTAGGAAGTTCAGGTACTCTTGGAACTGCTGACACTTGAATCTCACTCACTATACAATCCAGGGAATAGCCATTCGCAGCTGGATATTACATCTATCGGATAAATCCCCCTTTGGTGAATTTAGCAACCGACAGGTGATTCAGATAAAGCAAAGTCTCTGCCACAGACTTGGTTGTAACTGAAGGATAAACAAACTTCAGGAACTCCCATACGGTACCAGTATCTTGCAGCCGGTCCAGCGATACCGTATGAGTGTGGATTCACCTGGTGTCCTTTCAACTTAGCTTCCTCTTCTGAAGAGTCCTCCCTTGGTTGCGTTCTCAGTTGCTGGGCCTCTCCAAAAGCGAGACGGCACCAGACCACCATAGAATCCCCCTTCCAGTTACTGTGCCCCGAGACTCGGAAATAGATGGATCCGCACCCCAGGCCATAAGGGCCCCTGAGGGCTGGTCAGGAGGACCAGGACCAAACGAACAGAAAGCTCTTCTGGACCAGAACCCAGAAGCATGTGACCTCAGTACCTTAAGTACTTTCTCCCAGAATCCACAGCGGGGCAACACACCCACTGGTTGGCTCCGAGAAAGATTGGCACCCAATGCGTTCCTATGCCTGCCAGAGGTGACACCGACACCTATGGCCAAGCAGAACACACTGCAATTCAGCCCAAACTGATACTGAGACCAAAATTTAGAACAATTAACCCTAAAACCCAACTGTGGTTTCAGGAACTTTAAATTTACAAAAACATAGCACGTGCTCATTTGGAGCCCGGCGCTACAATAACAAATCCAGAATGTAGGGTTTTATGTTAGTATAGTGAGCAGAGCCAAGTAAATCATGTGCCCCTAAACCAGTGATGGTAAACCTTGGCACCCCAGATGTTTTCACTGTGATGCTCAACTACACTGCAGATTGCATGAACATCATGGGAAGTGTAGTTCCAAAACATCTAGGATGCCAAGATTCGCCATCCCTGCCCTAGACTAACTTTGTATACTAAACTAGTGGTTTACAGCACAGATAAAGCCTCACATTATAGAGCCCGTTTATCATAAACTGCATACAACATTTTCAGACTTGTTGGCCACCATTAGTGTAGTTGAAAGGCTTGTCCTATTCATATAGAAACCAGAGTGATTAATCCCTAAAAAATTGAGTTGCTAGAATTTGGTTATACTGTACCAGTAATGCAATGCAGCTGGATATGTGGTGCTAACAAAACCTTGTAATAATAAAAGTATTCCTTTTTTTTTTTTAGTCCTCTGTCTCATAGATATTTGAAAATGGTTATTCATTAGGAAATGTTCTGCACCCTGAAAGGTCCTTCTTATATCTCCCACATGCATACTCTGATTAATTAAAAGGAGGATGGCTGTCTGTTTCAATGTTTTTAGGTATACATGTGAAAGTACTCAGTTTAATTAAATCATTGTATTAATGCGTGATAACAACATTGTGTTTGAATAGTTTGTTTTATATAGTTACATGGGGCAGCTATATTTGTTCCTTATCTATGCAGATCCTGCTTCTTGCTTGAAAGTGCAGAAATTGCAGAGATGTGTACCCTCTAACTGGTAGGCCCTGTGAAGTAGGCTTCCTTAGCCTTTTTAGGTCACATTGTAGATTTCAAGACCAGTGTTATTTTTTTTTTTTGGTTTATTTTATTATCATGGCAAGGGAAAGGTATAATATAGTTTGTGTAAAATGATAATGTCATTTGGCAATGTTGACCGGTTCACTACTGATCCATGTGAGGTGTGGATTTCAATGATAGGTTTTCCTAAATGGGCAATATATTGCTTAGTAGACATGTGCATTCGCTTTCGTCCGAATTAATTTTCATCCGAATTTCTGGTATTTTTGTTATCGTTTTAACAAACGATTACGAACGTGCAGAATCCGAAAACCGAAAGATTCAACATAAACAAATGCTTTATTTTAGTTTTCGTTGTGACAACAGTTCGATATAGATAGGAGATTCGACATGAGGCTGACAATACCTGTGGTCGAATGTGCCTAACCTTAGCTCTATTAGTCCAAGATTATTCTACATAGAGAGAAAAGATTCGACATTATAGAGACAATGGCAAAAAAGGTTGAATGTGCCTAACCTAACTCTATTAGTCCAAGATTATTCGACATAGAGAGAAAAGATTCGACATGAAGATTCGACAAAGCAGTCGGCGTGGGCGGACATTTATGGTCATATGCTCTTCCTATAGGCTATAGAAGAATTCTAATGTTGGTTGACTAGTAATAGTAATACTATAGCTTGTAGGCGGAACATTCGACCAGAAATGTACGATTGCGGTGTCATACAGTTTAGCTGGTCCGTCGAATCTTCTTAGAACATTCGACAGACTCCATAAGCCTTCAATGACAGATTCGACCTTAATTATTTTGGATTTTCGGAGAAGTGCATTTTTTAACGAAATTAAATAAATAAAAACGAAATTAGGGAGTAACTCAATAAATTTATTTTTCGGATGCAAACGAAATTCCGAAACAAAATATTTCAGTGTGCACATGTCTATCTTAGCTTACACTTGCGGTTGTGGGGAGCAGTAAAACAAAATTGTGGTTGAGCTGTTTTTTTTTTCAATCGCTCACCTTAAAGTGATTGTAAAGGCTCAATTTTTTTTAAAATAACAAACATATCATACTTACCTCCACTGTGCAGCTCGTTTTGCACAGAGTGGCCCGAACCTCGTCTTCTGGGGTTCCCCAGTGGCTCTCACGGCTCCTCCCCACATCAGATAACCCCCTAGGAGAAGCGCTCTCCTGGGGGGATTACCTTGCAGGTGCGCTCCCGAGTCAAGCATTAGCATCCATAGACATGAATACCAGACTTGGCCCGCCCCCCCGGAGCCCGCGTCATTGGATTTGATAGACAGCAGCGGGAGCCAATGGCTGCGCTACTATCAATCTATCCAAACAAGAGTCGGGACCCCACGGAGAGAGGGAGAGCGCGTCCCCGCCAACGTAAATAAGGGGCTCAGGTAAGTCAGGTAAATAAGGGGCTCAGATAAGTCAGGTAACCGGGGGGGCGGTCACTGCCAGATGTTTTTTCACCTTAATGCATAGGATGCATTAAGGTCAAAGAACACGAGGGTTTATGACCCCTTTAAGCTGCAAAGGCAGCCATATGAGGGTATACACATGTGCGGCAACAATTACCATACTGCTGTGTTTGGCGGCGGTACCATTGAATGAACAAGACCCATTCAAGTGAATGGGGCCATGCCACAAGTGCCCTGCAATGCACAAGGCTTCGGTGTGGTGATGCAGGCTTTTAGTGTTTAAAACAGGCAGTGGGGAGGTGACATAACTCCTTCTCACCATTTGTCAAATGTCTTCTGAAAAGCCCCCTTTTCAGAAGTCAACGCTAGTGTAAATAAGCCCTATGGGGTTTATTTACTAAATGCAAATCCACTGTGTACTTAGAAGATCAGTCGCTGTAGATATGAGAGGGATATGCAAGAAAAGGAAAAAAACAGCATTTTTGCTTGCACATGATTGGATTATAGAAATTAGCAGAGCTTTGCCTCATTTCCGATCTTCCCCTCAAATCTAGAGCGACTGCACTTCCAAGTGCACTTGCTGTGCACTTGAAGTGCACAGTGGATTTGCCTTTAGTAAATAAACCCCAATGAGTGTTAGAGAGGCTATTAATGTGACAACAGATAATACTGGACATCTGCGAATATTTTCTGTAACAGCCAAGAAACTGCAGTCCCTGGTGATAAAACTGGTGTAATGTCTTGAATCTAATGTGTACATATAATATTTATCCAGTAGTATAGACATTAATTGATAGAGCCAATATGTGATGTATAAAAATGAAAAGTGTGGCGCTAAACGATATGTATCTGGACACTAGCCGTAGATAGAAATGTAATCCTAAATACAAAGGCTAATGCTCAGAATTTAGTCTATATCAAAAATTACATCAAGATGGTGAAATAAGAACGGTCCACATCAAGATGCTAATAAAGAGTTTGAAGTGAATCAAAGCAAATTATGTATATATATAGTTCATGCGCACCAACTGCCCATGGAAAACTACTTGGATTCATCCAACCAGATTGTACTATAAAAACTCACCTAATTGGATAATGCAAATATATCTCAAAATACAGTGTGATTAGTGCACAATGTGTGTATTGTGAAAACCTTAGTGCTAGATACCAGGTTATAAAACCTATATGGCTGTAAAACCTATAATTAAATACTGCAAAGAGGTATCATGTGATGTATATTGTATTTCTTATTTTTGCACATCTGTGTTTTGTCAATAGGTAAGCACAAGCATTTGTAGATATGAATTTGAAAAGCTTTCCGTATGTACTGTATATAACACCAAGAATGATTCATTTAAAAAAAACGGAAGAGATTTGCTAGAATTTGGTTATACCAGTATAACAGTACAGCATGTACCTGGCTATTATTACTGCATATGGTAAATGGCCATAATGAGATGCTCTGCATGATTAAGAACTTTTTTTGGACTATGTTTTCTTTCAGTACACAGAGGTGTGATGAGGTGAGACCAGCTGATGCAGCTTTACAATGACTGTTAAGGATCAATTGATGTTTGGATTTCGAGCCATGTTTCTTCAAACTGCTGCTCCCAGATTAAATCTTTGCCAACAGCTAAACTAATTAGTCTTAATCTCTGGGCTTTTTTGTAACTGAGATGCCTAATCAGGAGGCTGAGTAAGCACACCAGGCGTGATAACGTCTTCCCTTGATGCCTTCAATGACTTCTTCAGAATCCCTAACAAATTTGCTAAAATTTTTCACTGCTCTACACTTACATTTCTACTCAAATTTCTTTAGTAATATATTGGCAATGTTATAGCATATTTAATATGACATGAGGTTTTGTATACCTACATTTTTTTTTTTTTATAATATGTCATTTCATTTCGGGATTACAAAATTTACTTTACTCTATATGCAGGTATTGGTTAATATAATGCCATTTCGGTATATTAAAAATGTAATACTTTGTACAGGGTGAGTTTTACTGCCATTTGCACTTCTTATAGTTACTGAGTTCCACTACACAACAAGACCATCATGAGAAAATAATCATAAGACAATCCTGCAATGCTTAGTTACTTCATCTATTCAGTGTACTCGCTAAGTGGGTTTTGTGGTTCAGTAATCACTTGTAGATTGTATTAAAGCCCTATGCGTAACGACTGTAGTATTTTGAAAGCCCTCACTTTCTGGTAAAGGTTTTGGGATATTCCATGATCAATTCAGCCTTTTTGTTCCTGCCAGGATGTAAAATGATACAGAGCTCTGCTAGTGAAAAAGGACAGGTTGAGGTAGTTTTCCCTGTTTTCTAAGCTGGTGGAAATGATTATGTGCATTTTTATAAATATGTGGAGTACAAAGGATAGCTTCTGTGTAAAATCGGATCTCTGTACACAACACCGAGGAGACTGCCACACATTCAGATGTAAAGACACGTATCAGGATAGGAATATCCCTACAGCATACAGATAATCTCAGCCTGTCACAAGTGTAGCTATACTCCTCAAGGCTCCAGTATGGTGATAACAAGTGTACTCACAGACCTCACGGATCACCATTCACAGTCTCCCACAGATGGATGGATGAGCAAGCCACTCAGCCTAGTCCCAGTAGATACAGCTCTCCTGCAGGTGATATCCTCAACTGGATTGCACGTGTCTGTGCTGATCAGCTGATGTAATCCTGTATAATCAGAGATGGCTAATCTCTCCAATTGAAGTAGGTAGGCAGATGGAATTTATGGCCAATGTATCAAAAAATCGGGTTACAGTGCCTTGAAATTTATGGTGGCTGAGCCAATAAGGGGGGTACATGTCCCAGCATCAGCGTCTACATGTTTTGTTCCTGTGTACATTAACTTCGTCAGGACACGTGGGATAGTCAGCTGTCACTCTCTTAAGTATAGGGCCACGGTCCACCCCTAATCCTACTAAAACAACCTCAGGTGCTATTAACCCATCATGTTAAAAACAATTATAATAATAATAATAATGAAAAAGGGCAAAGCCCACTTTAAAAATTGCACACGTGTGTCACACAAACATATAATATTATCTCGCTATTGCACGTATCCATATGTTATAACAAAGGGGAGAGGAGAATAAATTGTCCTTACACTCCTCACAGGTATAGGGAGATATGTGTTCAGGCATAGATGCACTTGTGACAGGCTGAGATTACCTGCATGCTGCAGGAATATTCCTGTCCTGATACGTGTCCTTACATCTGAATGTGTGGCAGTCTCCTCGGTGTTGTGTACAGAGATTCGATTTTACACAGAAGCTATCCTTTGTTTTTACACACTACCGCATCACTGCAATCTCTCCTTCCATATCCCCACATGGACAGCCTGCTTTAGGTAACAGCAGTCGGGACTGATCATTCACATGGCTGAACTCCTTACCTGTGTTACTAGTGCTAGTTATCTGGGCATCGGATAATTTGATATCGATTGGATATTGGGGTGCTCTGTCATAGTTTTTGATAACGCTTGTTCCATGCTTGACTGACTGACTTATAAATGTGTAGGTGTCCTAACTGGCTTATTAGGTTGTGGTTTATATAGGCCAATATACCCCTGTTCCATCACGGGATAGTGTACCATACGCCCATCTCTGGCAGTTTGGCTTTGAGCGATTTTTTAAGGGGATATTTGCATTGGAGAGGGTGGGCTCAGCTCCCTGCAGGGACTGCTTTTCCCACCCTTCGCCAGGTTATGAGGGGTGGTGCATTTTCATCCCACACAGGGTGCGGTATTCAGGTTAACCAAGGTTTCTTTGGGAGAACATGGGGGATGTGGGGTAATTTGGTTTGTGCTAGCAAATTTTGTATAGTTAATTGATACAATAAATATGTAGTTAACTCAATTGGTTGTGTAGAATCTTCTGTTTTGTGTTTTTGTTTATGTACCCCATTCTTCAAGGTCCAAGCAGTACGAATACATAATATTTTAGCAGGATGTTATTAAGACAATCTCTGAGGGAAAAACACACACTCAAACATGACATAACGCAGGGAGAGGGCTATAGACCGGGAGAGGGTAAAAGCCACAGAAGTGAGGGAGATCATAAAAACTGTTGCCCAGAAGCAACCATCCACACTGTGTGTGCACAGCCAGCGGAGCTGTATTTGATTGGGTGGATGCCTCAGCATCAGACTGAGATTGGGCACATTTGGTAAGAGTGCCAGATAGGTTATCTTTTTCTTTGTATGTGATTACCTATGCTGGCAGTTTTGTACAGGGAGATTGGCCTCACTACTACAGTTGACAGGCATGAAGGATGCAGATCCCGTATTGGGGAATTCTTACTATATACAGGCATACCCCACTTTTAAGTACACAGTGGGGTTTATTTACTAAAGCTGGAACGTGCAAAATCAGGCACACTTACTGTATGCATAGAAACCAATGAGCTTCCAGGTTTTATTACCAAAGCTTAATTGAACAAGCTAGGATTAGAAGCTCATTGGTTTCTATGCAGAAGTGAGCCTGATTTTGCACTTTCCAGCTTTAGTAAATAAACCCCATTGTGTACTTAAAAGTGGGGTATGCCTGTATTTTGACATTGCTGATTATGTTTATTATACTTTTTTGGCAGGATTGTGACATCAGAGGGTGGGAAATGTCACCCTTTGTCTTAAGTTTAATTGGTGGATAGCACTATATACAGTATACCCTGTGTCACTATTAGGGGGTACCAGGGTCTGGTATGGACCCCCAGGTACAAATTTTAAAGGAATATTTAACTTTTATTGTTTCACTTTAAGCATTATTAAAATCACTGCTCCCGAAAAAAAATGCAGTTTTTAAAACTTTTTTTGCATTGATACATGTCCCCTGGGGCAGCACCTCTGCTAACCTCTGCACCCCTGTCCACAACTCATCTCTGCACCTCTGACCATAGCTCACCTCTGCATCTCCATTCACAAGCGTCTGCAACCCCCCTCTGCACTCCTCTGTCCCTGTTCACAGCTCACCCCTGCACCCCCTGTCCGCAACACCCCACTGTCTGCAACCCATCTCTGCAGCCCCCATCTGCAGCCCACCTCTGCACCCCCTGTCCGCAGCACTCCCTTGAACTCTTGTCTAAAGTTCACCTCTATACCTCCTGTTTGCAACTTACCTCTACTTCTCTGTCCACAACTTATCTCTGCACCTCTGTCTGTAGCTCAACTCTGCACCCCCATTTACAACTGTCTACAGCTCCCCTATGCAACCCTCTATCCCTGTCCACAACTCATCCCTGCCTCATCCCCGCACCACCTGCCTGTAACACCTCTGCACCGCACCCTCTGCAACCTACCTCTGCAGCCCCTGTCTGAAGCTCACTTTCACACACTTCCCCCCTTTCCACAGCATATTTATGCACCCCCCCTCCATAGCTCACCACTGCACCCCCCCCACCATAGATAACCCCTGTCCATGGCTTATCTCTGCAACCCCTTCATTCTTCTAATTAGCTAAGATTTGTAGCTCTCCTCCACAGATGTCAGATGTGGGATGCAGAGTTCAGAGCTGAGAATGGGGTGACCTCAGTATCCCCCATCCACATCTTACTTCTACACCCCCTTCTCAGCACTGAAGGCTGTACCCCCACAGCTCTCACCTTTTGCACACCCCCCTACAAAGAAGCTGTCAGCAGCCAGCCTCTCTCCAGTACCTAATGCACTTCTCCCAGGAACTCATATCCTGCCCTGAGTGCTGTTACAGAGAGTGCAGCCACGCTGTAGAGAGGTGCGTTGTCACTTGTTCACACAAGAGCTGGTTTTCTATGTTTACAAGTGATGATAGAAAGCAGTGAGCTCAGGCCCAGTGCCTGAGGTGGAGTTTCCTAATTCCTGCAAGAGACTCCATTTATTTTATCACCAATATGGTGGTATTTCATTAATTTGGCGCAGGACTTTTACTTATAGCCATAACATGATTAAAATTTGTGTAGCGGGTGTCTCACTCTGTCACCCGCGATCCCGCCAAGCTGGCCACAGCAATTACACAGGCTTTCCAGCCTTAAAGAGGGGAAGAGCTGCCTGTCATGTCTGCATTGGCTTTTTCACCCCCCCCCCCCATCTTCTTGTTTTACTGACCAAGTTTAATGTAATGTAAGCTGACTCACACAGGCTACTCTGTTCCTCCCTGTGCCCCTTTTGACAGGAAAAAGAAAGGCAATTAAAGTTACAGCAGCCAATCAGGGGGACTTTAACAAGCTGCAGGAAGCAGCTGCTGCAAAGGATTCTGGAATGTGTAGTTCCTATCTAAAATGGCCCCATAGCTTTCTATGGGGACAGAAATACAAATCCCAGCATGCTCTGCTGGCAGGAAACTAAAAACTAAATGTTGTGTTCTGAGGAGATTTGCAGACACTGTGAGGCAGTGAGAGAGATCAGACCTTAAGGAGAGATGCTGTCTCTCAGATGATCTTCCTGCACGATTCAGGCCTCCACTGCGAGTCGGGTCATCCAGCCTGAGAGAGGTGGATCCCAGGTGCATATCGAGGCACATAGGCACCAACGGTGAATCGTTCCAGTATGAGGGGACCAGTCGGGTTGCCAAGAGAGCCTGTCTGTTCCAGAACATTCCTTTGGGCCTTGATCGCAGGATTTGGTGAGAGGGCATTTTTGCCCATCTGCAGGGAATAGAGACTGCACTACAGAAGGGAGATTTTAGTGAGCTGAAACGTGTCTCTTGTGCGCATAGAACATCGCTATAGTGCAAAGGTGCCTCCTTCCATAAAGGGTTGCGTTTTGCAGGATGATTGAGCCCTTTGGTATTAATGGATAGAACATTAAGTGTAATTTCTTAAAATTATAGTGAATGCTGTGGGCAAGGTGAGGATCTTTTTTTGTGGAGTGTAGGTTCCCTCTGGTGGTTATAACCAGCGCTGCAAGGGAAAAGTGGATTGATATTTAAAAAGGTAGTTAGGTACTCACAGTGAGCAGCGTGGTTTCTTCCTGTGATGTTGGAAATTACCCGAGGAGGAGTCCCATTGTAGGTGTTGATGCTTCAAACTGTATGGTGTTGAGGTGATTTTTCTGTTTTCCTGAATCTACCGACATCCAAAAATCTTGAAAATAATACGAAAAGATAAAAGAGAAAATAACAGTATAACTTTTATAACATTAATTAGCACCCAACATGGTGCAAAGAGCGAAGTGGGTGTGCTGCACCCGTAGACAGCATATTTCTACAAAATATTATTGGGGGTTAAGTTCAACCATTTAGTCCAATATTTTCAAGGACTAGGGAGCTAAAGTAGACCACCCGGTCCTAATTATGCATTTAGCGTTCTTTGCTGTAACTTTTTTCCATTCATGTTCTATATGGCCTTGGGTACTGGTGGTAGGGTTTTCCCCGTCTGGAGCTAGAAGAATGCCCCATTCCTTAATGGTAGAGTAATCCCTTTTTCCAAAGAGGTTGGTGTGGTGTGGTTTTCTTTGGTGATGGTAATTTTTGTAGGGTAGCCCCATCTGTAAGAAATTTTATGATTTTGGAGAACTTTGGTCACCGTATTTAAGCTCTTTCTTTGCTGAAGTGTGTGTTGTGACAGATCAGCAAAGAATTGTAGGGTCTGATACTGAGAAGGGGATTTGATCTTGCTTCCACATAGTTGCCATAAGAAGTTCCTTCACATGAAAAAAATTCAAGAAGAGGAGTACATCTCTGGGAATGTGGTCCGGTAGGTGGGGCAGCTTGGGGAGACGGTGAATCCTGTCGATAGTGACACCTACATCGGTGAGACTGGGCAGAAGGTTTTTAAACATTGTCGCCGTATAGAGGCTCAGGTCGGCTTGTTGCGCTGTTTTGGGGATCCCCCTTATTTTTAGATTGTTTCTTCTAGACTTGTCCTCCATGTCAGCTAGTTTAGCTCTGATCTATTCATTTTCGCCCTCCCTCTCATCATGAGCGTCAACCAGATCGTTAATGTTTTCTGCATACTCCTCCATCTTGGACTCTATGTGGTCCACTCTATTTCCCATTGCCTGTATATCTTGATTAAATCTGTGCATGTAGGTGGCCATATCTGTTTGGATCGTGCTCTGTAGAGACAGAATCATGTCTTTCAGCACAGTATCCAGCACAGGCAGGTTCTGTGTAGGGAAGGATTCTATGGATTCTGGCATCTCCCTAGTTTCCTCCCCTGATTCTGAGGTAGGGCTCCTCGCTGGGCCTAATCCATTGCCATCCAGCCTGGGTTTTGACTTGACAGGGCTGCTGGTGGATGGGGAGGGAGGGTAGATTTCAGGCTAGCTGGGGAGTTGTTTATTGGCAGATGATTGCCTTTCTTTGAGACTTTTGTTAGCAGGAAAGCGACCGGGGGCGAGCAGGCCTCGGCGCCAACTTGCCTACCTCCATTAGCGGTGGGTGAAGAAGTCCATGAGGCGCTGAGGTTTCCTATTGCCACGCCATTTGTTAGGTATGCTCCCGGTGATGTCCCAGGCTAAACTACCATGGTTTTGGGGTGAAAGATATCCCAGATGGGGTTGCTTTTAGCCGATGTGTCCCTGTCTCACCGGAGCTCTGGGATTATGCGACCATCCGGCTTCCACATCAGGCTATGCCCCTTCTGCACTACAGAAGGTGTTATTTGAACACTGTATACAGACATCATTGCTGGAGCAATCTTGCTGACACTTGTAGTACCACAAGGATAAAGGATAAGGCTACCCATTTCTGGGAAAATGTATACAGACACCATTGCCCTCTCACCTTGTTGAACAAAACCCTGCCTGTATCACTTGATAATCTGGGCCAGTTGTGTTGTTTGGCCCTGCGACCCAAGAGTTAAAGTTCACCAAAGAAAGTGACTAGCCAAAGACATCAAATCTTATCTTTTCTTTGAAAGGACTGAAGCTACTAGTGCCATATAGATCCACACACACTCTGCATATGCATTGGGTATGGGGGACAGTTTATCTAGAAAGTTAAGCCATTACTTGTTGGTTTGAATACATGTTTAAAGTTGGGCCTGTGGTGAAAGGGGACAGAAGAGAGAGGCCTGACAAAAAGGGTGTCATTACTCTGCTCACCTTCTGCCTGGACTCATAGAGTAAAGGTAACCAATCTAATTTAAAGTGTCACATTGTGCTTTATTTGCCATTTGAGTGTGCCTCTGCTCTTGGGAACATTCTCAGGTTTGGAATTCCCTGAGAGCAGCTTGAATATAGGATTGAGAGCTATATTGCTCTTAAATCTCATTTACTGTTCTCTAGTTGATTACCGCATTAATCGGCGTATAACACGCACATTCATTTTAAGAGGGAAGTTTCAGGAAAAAAACGTAAATTTTAAATAAGGATATAAGGGGCAGTGCCCATCTGCAGCCTCACCATTGCCATCAATGCAGCCTTGTCAATGCCCATATGCAGCCTAGAGGGGACAGGGAGGGGGGCAGGATGAGTGCCAACAGATTACATACAGTGAGAATCTCCTACGATAGACAGAACAGTGGTCCAATGGCAGCTCAGGAGACAGGACTTCCTATTACAGAGGCTGCCAAGTAAACAGGAGATTCTCACTGTATCTAATCTGAAGGTGCTCATCCCGCCCCCTTCGAGGCAGCTAAAATCGAAGTATTGGGGTATAACACGCACACGCTATTTGAACCCGATTTTCATGGTGAAAAAGTGAGTGTTATACGCCAATAAATACAGTAATTGAATATGTACTATTACTGTCGCTCATCTTTCCCCAGAAATATTGCAGTAAAGACAATTTATGTGTTTTATCATGACGTGTGTGTTTCTCATTGGTCACTGCACTTACATTATTGCCAGGTGTGCCAGAGGGGGCTGAGGTTGTTATTAGGCTTGAGTAATGGACTGAAAAAACAAAGCAGCTCCTACGGGGGGTATTGCTACAGTTGCAAATGTTTTATTGAATCACCCCCAATTTGTTTATTGATAGATACTTACCACTGAATTTTACAGCATGATTGTGAAAATTCCGTTTTTTTATATAATCAAAGAAATTGAAAAAAAAAACACCTTCTGAACATTAAAAAGCAAAATATTTGCTCCTCCTGGTGGATTTCATCTTGTAGGATCTTTTCAGCTTTGCATTTTCCGACCAAGAAAGTTTACTGCATAATAATAATGCTAACATTAGGTTAATTCTTAGCCGTTTATTCTAAAGTTAGAACATTTCTGGTCAAGCACACCTATATACCAACCTTAAATCATATTGACTGCTATAACCTCCTAAATAGTTAATGAACATACATCCAATAAAATTAAAATCAAGTGTCATTTTGAACACAATTAACAAAACTCTTGTCAGCTGTTCATGTTAAATCTAGAGGCATGTGCAGAACAGAATTTTAACTTCAACACTTGGAAAAAAAAGCCTTGGAAAACAGTCCCCAATGGAGCAAGATTCACAGAGAAGTAATCAGAGACGAGAATGGCTCGTTTGTTCCGTATTTGATCGCAACAGATGGAAGTCACTTGGAAAACAGAATAACATCTGATAATGCAGATGCACTCGATTTTTTAAGACAACATTTTGAAAAGTTCAGATCAGCTAATGTGCAGAATCAACTGCTTTATTACAAGCTTGTGCAAAGCCTTGTCTGCAATTTAATATCTTACAAGGCTGTAAATAAAAGCAATTTCATTATAGTCATGAACAAGCTAGGAAAATAAATTTGTCATGCTATTGGTCTTGAAAGTTTCTCACAACCTTTAGTAAGCCACCCAGCAACCTAGAAAAATTAAATTGTGCCTCTTTATAACTTAGACTGCTAAAATTCTAGCTTATGTCTTTTATCACTCAGAATCTGTCAAGGTCCTTATTAGAAAACAGTATGTTCTTGTACTAACACACACACACACAGTGTATATATGTATATATATATATATATATATATATATATATATATATATATATATATATATACACACAGTATCTCACAAAAGTGAGTACACCCTCACATTTTTTGTAAATAATTTATTATATCTTTTAATGTGACAACACTGAAGAAATTACACTTTGCTACAATGTAATGTAGTGAGTGTACAGCTTGTATAACAGTGTAAATTTGCTGTCCCCCTCAACACACAGCCATTAATATCTAAACCACTTCCCCTTCCCGGTGTCATTAGTGTTACAAGGTCTCAGGTGTGAATGGGGGGCAGGTGTGTTAAATTTGGTGTTATCGCTCGCACTCTCTCCTACTGATCACTGGAAGTTCAACAAGCACCTCATTACAAAAAACTCTCTGAGGATCTGAAAAAAAGAATTGTTGCTCTACATAAAGATGGCCTAGGCTATAAGAAGATTGCCAAGACCCTGAAATTGATCTGCAGCACAGTGGCCAATATCATACAGCAGTTTAACAGGACAGGTTCCACTCATAACAGTCCTCGCTATGGTTGATCAAAGTGGTTGAGTGCATGTGCTCAGCGTCATATCCAGCATCATATCCATATCCTGATTACTGTATAAATGTCACTGACAGGGAAGGGGTTAACACTAGGGGCGATCAAGGGGTTAAATGTGTTCCTCAGTGTGTTCTAACTGTGGGGGGTGGGACTGCCAAGGGGAGGAGACTGATCAGTGTTCCTATATACTAGGAACACACGATCTGTCTCCACTCCCCTGTTAGAACGTGGATTTGTGTGTTTACACACACACAAATCCTCGTTCTGGCTCTGTCAGGAGCGTTCACGTGTGCCAGGCGGACAACGCAGCCATCGGCCACGCGCATCGGCTTCTCAGTACTCCGTACAGCTACAGTGATTTGTGCAGGGGACCCATTCTGCCGCCATCAAACGGCAGGCAGGCAGGCGGCAAGCGGTTAATGTAGTTATATTCCCCGTACTGTTTGTTTGCCTTACCTTGCAATGATGCCTCACATGTTATGGCTGCAGTTTATAGTGTCATGGTTGATCTGTTTCTTTATCTCTATCCATTAATCCACCTTGCTTGTCCCTATTCACTAAAAAGACAAACAGCTTCTTGTTCCTGATCACATGCATGTCTAGCTATTTTCCTGTGTTGCATCACAATTTTGTAATGAAACAAACACATCTGTGCCAGCATGGTGAGCTCTGTTAATTGCTTTCTCTTGCACCAGCACTAGACTGAGAGACCCAGATATTGTGGAATATATAGTTTCTTCACAGGAAGTATCAGCTCTTATGCCCTGTACACACGGTCAGAAATTCTGACCACAAAATCCATCAGATTTTTTCCGACGGATTTTGTCCGACACTGGTGTTGCATACACACGGTCGGACAAAGTTGACGGAAAATCCGATCATTCTGAATGTGGTGACATTCTTTTGCGTACGATAGAACTATGTAGAGGCTATTAGCCAATAGGTTTTGTCTCCTAATTTGATCTGAGCATGCGTGGCACTTTGTCCGTTGGAATTCTCTACACACAATCGGAAAAAGTCAGATCGGATTTTGTTGTCAGAAAATTTGAGAGCAGGATCTCAAATTTTTTCCGTCGGAAATTCAGACGGAAAAAGTCAGATGGAGCCCACACACGGTCGGATTTTCCGACAACATGGTCCGATCGGACATTGTCCGTCGGAATTTCCGACCGTGTGTATGGGGCATTAGACTACAGACAGAGGTCAAACATCAACCTGTGCAGTGCCATGCCACATGCCTCATGTTTCAAAAAAAGCAGAGATTTCAAATACTGTAATGTGATGATTCATTCTACTATAGATAGTTTGTACAGACCAACAAATTACGCCATAAAAACTACATGTTCAATGTACATCGTATGCAGCTGAAAAACACAGGCTGCAGGTAGGAAGGTGTATAATGCCTTTAAAACAGAAGGTCTTTTTTTGGGATACATCTCCATACACATTGTATGTGTTCCATTACCTGCAGGTTTCTGCTTCCTCTGAAAATATGTCCAGAGCAGCTGTCTCCTGGTGCTGTGTGAGTTAACAGTAGTTGCTGCTACTGAGAAAAGTTGTGCCACTCACCTGCCCCCTTCTACCATCTCTGCCATTCACAAACCTTTTATTTCCTATTGTTTTGTCATTATTTCCCATCTATTATTAGTGTCATCATTACTGTTATTTTCCAACAATGCATCATGTTCTAAAACAAATATACAAAAACGCAAGCTGCGCTCTATGGGAAAAAAGTCTAAATATTCACATATAAATATATGTACACCTTGGATTGAATTCTTAAAAAAGCACTTTATTGCACATACATTTGGAGCCCAACCATATCCATGGGGCAATAAATAGAAGTGTAAACAGTCATGTGTATAAAAAAATATGTTAAAACTATGCGCTTAAAATTTATGAAATCAAAAGAAAAAAGTTTTTTGCACGGTACCACCAATATGTTCCTGAAGAAGAGGGATTAACTGCGCTCGGAAGGCTCACCATTCCACGGGCAAGAAGTCATGCAGGTAAGGTGACAGAGAGATCCGCCTCTAGTACCGGGTCGGTAAGTGTGGAGATGGGGGATCGGAGGAAATTTCTGCCGGCCACAGCGGTGTCCAGAGCTGGTCTCTATGGTCCCCGAATGGGCTGCTGACTGGGATGATGTCCGTCAGTGCAGGGCAGTGGTATGTATGTGTGACGTCAGCGCTCTTCCGGGTGCAGAAACCAAATCACCAGAGATGGACCGGAGCTTTGACAAAGCACAGGCACGCAAAACATGTCAGCTATGGCAACCCCTCAGCTTGCGGTCCATCTCTGGCAACCTTAGAAAAGGAATATCATACTGTATTTATGTGACTTCCCCAGGATTTTAACTCAACGTTACATGGATATAGTCTGTGTCCATGTGCTGGAGAACATGGCTCCAACTTTCTGCAGACTTTGTTTGGTGGAGTTATCTCCTCCCCGACAAAGTCTGTATAGTCCTGGCAGGGAGGAAGAGGGAGAGAGAGCTAAGCAACCTAAGACACAGACCTCTGTTTTCCACTGAAACCAATGTCACTATTGTTCCTCTTCACTGCCCCACTGAGCAGTATTGTACCCTCTCCCCCCCATCCAAGAATTAATGTTCGCCCACCTCCCCCACCTGCGAAATATTGTTCCCCTGATTAAGCCATATTGTTCCCTTCACAGCCTGATGAATACCAATGTACTCTCTGAGCAGTATTGTTGCTCTCTTAACACCACTTAGCACCAATAACCCTCACCATGCTATGCTGACATGAATGCATATTTTTTCCTCCCCCATCCCCCACTGACCATCAAGATCAGGGTGTGCTTCCATCTGCAGACACTAATACCGGGCATTTTGTTCATACTATTGGCTGCCATATTTCTTCCACTGACCACCATCAATGGGCATATTTTTCTCCTATTGATCTCAAGGTGTTTTTTTCTTCCTTGTAGACTCTATTTAAATATTTTACTTTAAAATGTCCCCAATATTCAGCATACCCATTTTTGTCACAGCTTACTACATGCACAGCATGTCTTTTCTGGCCTAAGGTGTCCCTCTTTCTTAGGTTCCAAAGTTGGGAGGTATTCTTTTTTTTTTTTTTTTTTTTCCACTTCAGAAAGAATATTCGTGGGTGAGTGTCAGCTATGCCCGCATCTCCATCCCTCTATTTGTCTTAGCATCATTAGTGGATTGTTTCATTCTCCCCCTTTTTTTTTTTTTTTCCCCCCTTGGGTTGGGGGGGATAGGGGTCCTGGGTCGGGCATCCCTAAAGTTTACAAAGCCCAAAAATACATACATACATCTGAGATCCCACCCAGCCTCCACTGCCCCTCCGCTTCCGTGCCATCTCTATTCCAGTTAACCCCCCTGGGGTTTTTTTTATTTTTTATTTCCCCCCCCCCCTCCCCCCTGTCCCCCCCGTGCCCCCGCCCTCCCCGTCCCCATCCGCTGTTTTGTTGTTGTATAGTGGCCCTTTCTCCCCAGTGTCTTCTCCTGCCCTTAGCATCTGCCTTTCCGCGGCAGGATCTCCTTTCGGCTTCGCCCCCTAGGGGTCATCGGTTGTCACGGCTGCACTCTCAAAGCCTCCCTATAGCTCCAAGACCTCTTGAATTTTCTCCAGCTCTCCCATCTAGCCCTCGTGGCCTCTCTGTCCTCCTCCCCGATGTACATCACACATTCCATCATGTAAGTGGATTCCACTGCGTCAACCCATTCCCATAAGGGTGGGCTTTCCTTGTCCTTCCACCTCCTTGGAATTACCTTTTTAGCCGCGTTAAGCAGATGGGGGATCAATGAGCCTTTATATTTCTTAATTTCCTTGGATGTGGCATGCATAAGTACCACCCAAGGGTCATTTTTTACCTCGATCGTTGTTATTTCTTTTATATATTTTAGGATGGTCTCAGTTGGGAGGTATTCTAATGTCTGTAAACCATAAGGCTGCCAAACCACATTAGCCTCTTTGCTCAGTGAACCCATTTATTTTGCCATTCCACAGGTTATAAACCCTCTAAAACTGTCGTCTAAAATGTCCTTCTTTCTATCAGTATTCTATAACAGACGAGTCAGCATGATCTGCAATTGTTAATCTGCAGAAAGCATTCCTTATCTAGAAGATTATTATTTATTTTTAATACAGATAAATTTGAAATATTCACTACTACAGCAAAAGCAAACATTTGTTTTCATTAACCTATAAGATGTTGTTAGGCTATTTCCTTAGTGCCTAGTAAATCCCTTTAGCTTTATTTCATTAACGTTTACCCTTTTTAATACGCATTTAATCAGAAGTATAAAGAGGATTCAAGTGTATTTATCTTGTGCAAGCACAGAGCGCAGCAGTCAATATGGTCATTAAATGACATAAAAAGGAGAGTTTAAGCCACCTTGCTGGATCTCCTAAAATATACAGCTAAGACTCTTCAAGCTGAATGAAGTCTTAGCATGATTGATCTGTATACAGGCTTATAAAAGAAAGCAACATAGCTAGTGTCAAGTCTACTGCAGACAATAGGTGACATTTAGAATTGATAGAAAAAAACAGACAAAGAAAAACTGACCTGGTTTTCCAAATACCTTTTTTTTAAATGCCACAACACCTTTTTATTATTTTCCTATTTTTTTTCCAAATAAAAGGGATGTCATACAAAAAAGGATAGGTAAGAAAGGGTAAATATATTATTACCTTTTTTGGGAAAATATATATAAATAAAGGTCTTTGCTATATTTAATATTGTAAGTGTTTGACATTAGTCATGGTAATTCTGCCTTTCTGTCCATGCATTGAAACTGAGAGAAATGTCATATATGGACAGCCCATGACACCAGTTAACCCTATATACCACAGCATTTCCTATTCCTCCTCAACAGTGATACAAGTCATAGAAAAACATATCTCTCTTTTTAATTACATGTTCCATAGGCCTATGCTACAGTATATCTGTCAGTCATATATAGGGATTGGCCCGATGTTCAAGTCGAACTTAAGTGCGACTCAAACATTGGGTGTTTGCCCATTCGCCGAATAGCGAACATTATAGGGTGTTCGCAGCAAATTGGAGCGCTGCGGAACACCCCATAATGCACTGCGAGATCGCAGTGCATTGACGTCTGATAATTGGCCAAAGCATGCACCTGACTGCATGCTTTGGCCAATCACAGCGTGCTCTGCTGTGAGAGCCATAATTGGCCAAAGGCAGGGTGCCTTTGGCCAATCATGGCTCAGGGGGCTAAGTCCACGCCCCGCACTATATAAGGCTGCTTACAAGGCAGCCGTATATAGTGTTATAATAACGTGGAGGAGATTGAGAGAACGTTAGCTAGAGGCAGGTTAGTTAGTGGCGTGCAGGAAGTTTAATATATATATATAAATACACACACACACTGCAGGCATTGTAGTTATATATATAACTGTACCATAAATATATATATATATACACAATATCTCGCAAAAGTGAGTACACCCCTCACATTTTTCTGAATATTTTATTATATCTTTTCATGTGACAACACTGAAGAAATGACACTTTGCTACAATGTAAAGTAGTGAGTGTACAGCTTGTATAACAGTGTACATTTGCGCAACATAACTCAACACACAGCCATTAATGTTTAAACTGCTGGTAACAAAATTGAGTACACCCCTAAGTAAAAATGTTGAAATTGGGCCCAAAGTGTCAATATTTTGTGTGGCCACCATTATTTTCCAGCATTGCCTTAACCCTCTTGGGCATGGAGTTCACCAGAGCTTCACAGGTTGCCACTGGAGTCCTCTTCCACTCTTCCATGACCGCATCACGGAGCTGGTGGATGTTAGAGACCTTGCCCTCCTCCACCTTCTGTTTGAGGATGCCCCACAGATGCTCAATAGGGTTTGGGTCTGGAGACATGCTTGGCTAGTCCATCACCTTTACAATCAGCTTCTTTTCTGGTCGTCTTGGAGGTGTGTTTGGGGTTGTTATCATGTTGGAATACTGCCATGCGGCCCAGTCTCCAGTCTACTGCTTCAGTATGTCACAGCACATGTTGACATTTATGGT
Organism: Lithobates sylvaticus; assembly: GCA_028564925.1. Classification (NCBI taxonomy): domain Eukaryota; kingdom Metazoa; phylum Chordata; class Amphibia; order Anura; family Ranidae; genus Lithobates; species Lithobates sylvaticus. Next base: position 304,809,146 of record CM053027.1, on the reverse strand, counting down.
TCCCTCAATGAATTGTAAACCCCAGACAATGACACTCCCACCCCCATGCTTGAATGTAGGCAAGAAACACTTGTCTTTGTACTTTTCACCTGGTTGCCGCCACTCACGCTTTACACCATCTAAACCAAATAAGTTTATCTTGGTCTCATCAGACCACAGGACATGGTTCCAGTAATGTTCTTAGCAGTGGCGTAACTAGAACCCCTTAGGGCCCCGATGCAAGAAACCATGGATGCCCCCCCCCCTCGACCTCCGAACAAAGCTCTTTACTCCGAGCCCGATGTTGGAACACCAGGGCCCAGTCACAAGTGGGTGGCTGCATATAAAGGAACCGATTTCTTAATTTTTATATAAAAAACACACACTATATATATATATATATATATATATATATATATATATATATATATATATGCACATATAAACCAGTGACAGCTGGTGCTCAAAATTTTTAGGGGGGCGCAAGCAAACAAAAAAAAAAATCAGAAATAAAAACATCAATTGCAGCCACTGTACCATCAAACGCCACCACTGTACCATCAAATGTCGCCACTGTGCCCATCAAATGCTGCCACTGTGCCCATCAATTGCAGCCACTGTACCATCAAATGTCGCCACTGTGCCCATCAATTGCAGCCACTGTACCATCAAACGCCACCACTGTAGTATTAAGTGTCGCCACTGTGCCCATCAAATGCTGCCACTGTGCCCATTAAACTCTGCCGCTGTGCCATCAAATGCCGCCACTGTGCCATCAAATGCTGCCGGTGTGCCCATTAAATGCTGCCACTGTGAATCCCCACCGCCCGCTCGCACACCCACACACATGCATGCACACCCACACACATATGCCTGCACCCCCCCCCACACACACATGCATGCATGCACACCCCCACACACACATGCATGCACACCCCCACACACACACACATGCATGCACCCCCCCCACACACATGCATGCATGCATGCATGCACACCCCCACACACACATGCATGCACCCCCACCACACACACATGCACACATGCACACCCCCCCCACACACACACACATGCATGCACACACATATAAACACACATACAGTAGATAGTCTTATAAAAAAAACGTCAGACATTTACCTTCTTCTTGCCGGGTACTGCACTGTAGGGGGAGACAAAGAGCACAGCACACAATGCTTTCACTTTAGGTATGTGAGGACAAGCTCCCTGCACAGAGCCCTTACAGTTTGCTTGACGAATGGGGAGCTCCTCTCAGCCTCCCCTCCTATCAAAGAGTACAGGGGGGCCTCAAGGGCCCCCTGCAGCAAGGGGCCCGGTCGCCATGGAGATCTCGGCGACCCCTATGATTTCGCCACTGGTTCTTAGTCTGCTTTTTTTCAGCAAACTGTTTGCGGGCTTTCTTGTGCATCATCCTTAGAAGTGGTTTCCTTCTGGGATGACAGCCATGCAGACCAATTTGATACAGTGTGCGGCGTATGGTCTGAGCACTGACAGGCTGACCCCCCACCCCTTCAACCTCAATTGTCAAAAACTATCTTTTGTGGTTTTTACTTTTTGACACTTTTTTTGGTGAATGGGTGGGGGTACAATGTACTCAATACCCATTCAAATAAAAGGGGGGCCAGGATCTAGGGGTTCCCTTGTTAAAGAGTGCTTCCAGATTCTGATAAGCTCCCCGCCCGCAGACCCCAACAACCACAGGGCCAGGGTTGGGAGGAAGAGGCCCTTGTTGAGGGCATGTGGCCCGGTATGGTTCAGGAGGGGGTGCTTGCTCGCCCCCCTATCCTGTCCTCCAGGATGCATGCTCGGATAAGGGTCTGGTATGGATTTGGGGGGGGCATGCAATTTTTTTTTATCTTGTCTTGGAGTTCCCCCTTGCATACATAAATGCATACCAGACTTGAAGGGCCTGGTATGGACCGGGGGGAACCCACACCAATCTTTTCCTTGATTTTTATCTATATTGCCAGGAGCTAGCAATATATTACAGCTGCAAGCAATTTTAAATTCAATTTTTTCCTTTATAAATGTCATTTTGCTGCGGCACGTAAAACACATCACACAGATGTGCCACTTTACAAGCAGACTAAGGTGACCCCCATGCACGATATTTAACCACTTCCCGCCCAGCCTATGGTAGAATGACGGCTGGGCAGTGGTTCCGTTTTCCTGACTGGATGTCATATGATGTCTTTCATAGTGAAACACCGCAACGCTTATCTAGGTAAGGAGCCTCTGACGAGGCTACTTACCACATGATCAGCTGTGACTAATCACAGCTGATCACAGAGTTAACCAGGTAGGGCCGGTAATCGGCTTTCCTCGGTTCGCGCCGACAGGGAGAGCTGATCGGTGGCTCCCCCTGTCAGAGGGGGGGGGTCTGCGCTGATAATCAGCACATTGATTATCAGCACAGCCCCCATCAGATGTGCCACAACAATGGGTCCCCATCAGCTGCCAGTCAGTGCCCATCAAAGTACCAATCAGTGCCCATAACAGTGCCAATCAGTGCCCATAAAAGAGCCTATCAGTGTCCCATCAGTAATGTCTGTCAGTGCCCTTCAGATGCTCATCAGTAATGCATGTCAGTACCTCCTCATCAGTGCTGCCCATCAATGCCACCTATCAGTGCCCATCACTGCCGCCTATCAATGCCGCCTATCATTGCCACCATTAGTGCCGCCTTTCAGTGCCTATCAGTGCCACCTATCAGTGTCCATCAGTGCCTATCAGTGCTGCATATCAGTGCCCATCAGTGCCGCCTATCAGTGCTACCTATCAGTGCCCATCAATTCTACATATTAGTGCCACCTCATCAGTGCCACCTAATCAGTGCGCATCAGTGCCGCCTCATCAGTGCCCATTAGTGCAGCCTCATCAGTGCCTGTCAGTGAAGGAGAAAACTAAATTTTATAACAGAAACAAAGAAAAACTTCAAAAGTGTCGGGCTTTTTTAGTTTGTTTAGCAAAAAATAAAAACCGCAGTAGTGATTAAATGCCACCAAAGAAAGCTCTATTTGTTGGTAGAAAATGATAAAAATTTAGTTTGGGTACAGTGTAGCATGACCGCGCAATTGTCATTCAAAGTGTGACAATGCTAAAAGCTCAAATATGTCCTGGGCAGGAAGGTGCATAAGTGCCCGGTATTGAAGTGGTTTAAGGAAAATTTCATTTTTATTGTTTCACTTTAAGCATTATTAAAATCACTGTTCCTGAAAAAATGGTTGTTTTAAAAACTTTGTTTTTGCATTGATACATGTCCCCTGGACCAGTACCCAGGTCCCTATACACTTTTTATGGCAATAACTTGCATATAAGCCTTTAAAATTAAAACTTTTGATTTTTCATGTTTGTGTCCCATAGACTTTCATACAAATTGTTATGCCTGTTCGCAGTTTCTGGTGTGAACCGAACGGGGGGTGTTTGGCCCATCCCTAGTCATAAAAACACCTAAGATGTCATGTCATTGGACCAAACCTGGAAAGAAGACATCTATAGAGATTTGGATAGGAAGAGTGGATAGGACAGAGGAGGGAGGAGGAGATAAAAGCTGGAGTTAGCCCTTAACATACGTTCTTGCATTTCAGAAACAGATGAGTATACCAATAACCTGCTATAACATAGTAGCAGGCTTTTTAAATAAGGCTGTAAAATGAGCAATGGTAATGAGCAAAGTTCAGTATCCCAAAATAATAATTAATTAGGTTCAGTTACTTTAGTCAGGTCAATAAAAATGATAAATGTTTGAATGATATACATTACCATCCTTTCCCATCATCATTACTCTATACCACAACTAACCAAATAAGCCTGATAATATGAAATATAGACAGCAGAATAATAAATAAATAAAACTATGGTTAACAATTGACAGCCACAGGAAAAATAAGGGCGTTAAGGCAATAAAACCATTACAGTGAGGGAAAATAGTATTTGATCCCCTGCTGATTTTGTATGTTTGCCCACTGACAAAGAAATAATCAGTCTATAATTTTATTGGGAGTTTTCTTTTTAACAGTGAGAAACAGAACAACAACAAAAATATCAAGAAAACACATTTCAAAAAAGTTATAAATTTATTTGCATTTTAGTAATAAGTATTTGACCCCTTCGCAAAACATGACTTTGCACACATCTCAGGAGGGGTTTTGTCCCGTTCCTCTTTGCAGCTCTTCTCCAAGTCATTAAGGTTTCAAGGCTGACATTTTGGTACCTTGAACCTTCATCTCCCTCACAGATATTTTCTCTAGGATGAAGGACTGGAGACTGGCAAGGCCACTCCAGGACCTTTATATGCTTCTTCTTGAGCCCCTCCTTTGTTGCCTTGGCCATGTGTTCTCTCACTGTTAAAATAAAACTACCGTTAAAATTATAGACTGATCACTTCTTTGTCAGTGAGCAAACGTACAAAATCAGCAGGGGATCAAATACTTTTTTCCCTCTGTATTATTATAAAGATTTCTTTGTGTAATCAGAAATACCTAGTTAGGGTCAGTTCACACCAGATGCAGTTCCGTTCACTTTTTTTCTGCACTAAAAATGCATGCACAGTGTTTTCCGTGTATTCCAATGGCTCTAGTTCACACCATGCAGTCAGTTTCCGGTCAGTTTCTGGTGCAGACTGTATTGGTGTCAACTAGAGCCATTGGAATACATGGAAAACACTGTGCATGCATTTTGTGCAGAAAAAAAAAGCACACGGAACTGCATCTGGTGTGAACTAGCACTAAGTCCAGGCATTAGGTGCCAACTTGCTTAAGCTGCTCCCCTAAGGCTGGATTCACACCTATGCATTTGTGGTGCTTTTTTCATTTTGCAGATTTGCACTACAGTTGACTTAACATGGTTTCCTGTGGAACTCGTTCTGTAGTGCAAATCTGCAAAATGCAAAAAGCACAAAAAATGCATAGGTGTGAATCAGGCCTTACTCAAGGCACATGTTGCATTCAAATGATGACAAAATTCAGTTCCTCAACACGTACCTTCCCTTTTGGATCTCACAAAGTCATGCAGGCACCATAGTAGCCTATAAAAGGTGTCAGTAGTTCAGAGGGTGCTTAGGCACAAATTAGCAGTCGTGAAAATTTATGTACAGTATATTATGCATCCAAGTATTCTCTGAAAGAAGCTTTCTTTCCAGTCTATGGAAATAATTGAATGATAACTTACTAGTAAAAATACTATTTGTCTGGGGGCTATAGGAGATGAAGTGTGGGGGGGGGGGGGGGGGGGTTCAGGCTAAGACCCCTTTCACATGGGTGTTCCATCAGCTTGTCTGATGAAAAACAGACAGGAATGCATTCCTATGGCCAAACAGATGTAAACGGACTTTGTTTATTTTACGTCTGCTTCCGTTCAGGTTTTTTTTTTTTTTTAAACAGAACAAATCTCTATTTTTGTTCCATTTAAAAAAATGAAAGTGGATGAACAACAGATATAAACAGATGCAAAACAGATGTAAATAGATTTAAATGGAATGAAACTAAATGGAAGTTGTGTTAACTGATCCATTCAGTCACATTTTAGCAAAAATGTGACTGAACGGATGATGCCCATGTGAATGGGGCCTAAGGCCATGTATCAAAACTTAACTATAATCCTCTCAACAGTGCTGGAAGTAATTTCTTATCGTATCAAAGCATGGTTGAGGTGAACGCTGTTCTCATGGGGTCAAAGTTACAGAATCTACTATCTATACTTATTTTGCCTGGTTACAATAGTTAAGGAGTTTTAGCATTAAAACAGCATACAAATTGGAAGGCCGGGTACCGGCCTGAAGTTATGGGAGGAGCCCGGAGGGTATTTAAGCAGCCCAAAGGCCGCCGGTCTTTGTCGGTTTCCTGTGCGTGATATCTGATACGTCAGACATCTAGGACCGACTCGTTCGTGACAAGCGCTCTTGGTGCCGGCTCGTGAGCTCCGTTTTTTCGTCTATCCGTCTTCTCTTGTTGCAGTCCCGTGTTCCGTGTTCGTAAGTTGTGTCGCCCCTTCGTGTCGCACTCGTGTCGTCGAGTCGCAGTTTCGTACAAAGAGTCTGGTTCGGCTGTCGCAGGTAGGGCTTCGGCTCCCATGTTTTACGTTCTCATGCACTGCTTATCATGTCACTAAACTGTGATCTGCGTAGCTCACGAGCCACGCGCTGCTTGTCTCGAAAACCTAAACACTTACTCGCACGTTATGTTGTACCCGATCGGGAGCCATCTAACGGCACGCACGTTCAGGGCCGCCCGCCACATACACTCCGACCGATGTCGCATCCGGCACTTAGGGTTCCCTTACACGAGCGGGCTACACAGTCTCCGAATCGTTCAACACAACTCACGCACGGGTGCCGTTCGCACTCACACGTATCGTTCATGTTCTGCCATTATCCGAATTAGTGGCGCTAGCGAGCGTGCCGAATCGCTATCATATTCCGAAGCACTGTTGGCATTTTAGTTGTACGAATCACTTCGACCGTGTCGAAACATTTCACGAATTAGCATGACAATCATTTCATCATTTCAAACGTGGCTAACGTACCAGGCCATTCGGTCATGCTAAATCATTTCGCATCAGTTAAACAGGGCGTTCATGCCATCGCTTCGATCCTGGTCCGGTCGCATCCACGCATGCTCCGATCGGGGCGATCCAGATGCACTACTACCCGGCCTCATTTCGATACATGCGCCAAGGGCGGAATCACTTTACTGGCTGCGGGCATTCCTGATTCTTGCCCCTGTCATGGCATATCATTTCTGTCACTTTACCACGCCCGGCATGAATGCAGTCACTTCCCCGCACTAATTCGTGTCGGCGTGCCCTAGGCACGGCCTCATTTCTATACATGCGCCAAGGGCAGAATCGCATCACTGGTTGCGTACATTCCAGATTCTTGCCCCTGTCATGGTATCTCATTTCTGTCACCTTACCACGCCCGGTGTGAATGTAGTCACTTCTTCGCACTAAATTCATGTCGGCGTGCCCTAGGCATGGCCTCATTTCTATACATGCGCCAAGGGCAGAATCGCATCACTGGTTGCGTACATTCCTGATTCTTGCCCCTGTCATGGTATTTCATTTCGGTCACCTTACCACGCCCGGCGTGAATATAGTCACCTCTTCGCACTAAATTCGTGTCGGCGTGCCCTAGGCACGGCCTCATTTCAATACATGCGCCAAGGGCGGAATCGCATCACTGGTTTACGTACATTCCAGATTCTTGCCCCTGTCATGGTATCTCATTTCTGTCACCCTACCACGCCCGGCATGAATGGAGTCACTTTCTCGCACTGAATTCATGGCGGCGTGCCCCAGGCACGGCCTCATTTCAATACATGCGCCAAGGGCAGAATCGCATCACTGGTTTACGTACATTCCTGATTCTTGCCCCTGTCATGGTATCTCATTTCTGTCACCCTACCACGCCCGGCACGAATGGAGTCACTTCTTCGCACTAAATTCGTGTCGGCGTGCCCTAGGCTCGGCCTCATTTCAATACATGCGCCAGGGGCGGAGTCGCAAAGAAAAAAAAAAAAAAAAAAACTTTGATTCTTGCCCTTGTCATGTTATATCATTTCTGTGTCACCTTACCACGCCCGGTGTTAATTGGTCACCCGCTTGTACGAATTCGCGCCGGCGTGCCCTAGGCCGGCCGCATTTCAAAAAAAAAAAAAAAAAAAAAGGAAAGGAAAAAAAAAAAAATTAAAAGGGGGGGAGCTTGAAGTCGGACTCGGTGGCAGCTGGATGTCACAGTTCGGCCTCAGCATACCTAGGCAGTCGGCCTAGTTTCATGGTGGCCTCATTTTGTACGTGCTCCGGAGTCCGGCCCACAGTCACCCCCATACGGTACGTACGGGCCGGGCCCTGTCACGGGAAGTTCATTCAGTAAAGCAACGTGTCAAGTCAGTCGTTCGTGTTGTCATCTGTCAGTTGATCCCACAGCGATCTCGGCAGTCGACTCAAGTCACTATCGCCTGTTGTTATCATCTGCGTTGGGTTCCGTCGCTCTGGACGGCAGCAGTGTTAGGCTCTTAAATAGGTATTTTTTCTCACACTCTCTCAGGTCAGTCGGATTCAGTAGGTCCACCTGCGCCAACTTGATCAGGGTTCCAGCAGGTAAAAAAAAAAAAAACAAAAAAAAACACAAGGGCACGGGGGGCTCCTGCTTTCTTGTGGCAGGTACGTATATCATAGGTGACACGTCCAAACTCATTTCTTGTCACCTTTTAGGCCCAGCCTGCAGACACGTGACCAGTCTACCAAGTTACAGGTCTTGGCAGCCGCCATGTCGTCAGTTGGCAGCGATGACCTCACCACCCCACTATCTCCGGCGTCAGCCTCCGAGGCTGGCAGTGTCCAGTCTCTTAGGGCATGGACAATTCCTAGGCTGTCCGCCGAGCTGAGACGCAGAGGGATACCCTTCTCGTCCACGGCCAGGAAGGCGGAGCTGTTCAGGCTTCTCTTCCCACCACCGGCCGCAGCAAGCCCCAGCAGCCAGCAGGCGTCTCTGGAATCGATTTCAGCCGCCGTTGCCCAGCTACACACCCTCGTGTCCTCCCTGTCTTCCTCAATCGTGGAGGTCCAGGACAGGGTGTCTCGGCTAGAGGCCAGCCCGGCTGCCACGGTTCCGGACCACGCGGTGGTCCCAGCCATCAGTGCACCGGCCGCAGGTAGTGAGCTTGCCACGCCTACCGTTCACCCTTCCCACCTGGTGCCACCCAGCGTAAGGAAGGACATTCTAGAGGGCAAAGACGTCAATCTGGCCTCACTCTTGATCTCGGTCCATGACTTGGCCGAGAACAAGGCCTACACCTGGGGAGATGTCTCGGTGGTGTTGAAAGCGAAGGATCCGAGGCTCAACAGGAAGCTCACGGTGCCCGAATTCACGCTCGCTTTCGGCATGTTTAGAGACGTGCTGTGCTCAGCCTCCCCCGGCAGACGGGAAGAGCTGGACCTCTACCTCCATTTGGTCGTAGACCTGGGCCACAAATACGGTGGCTCAGCGTTCTACGACTACCATCGGTCCTTCTCGGCCAAAGCCGCAGCCAGATTCACACAGTTCCATTTACCAACGGACTGGAGCGTAGTGGACACGGAATTGTTCTGCCGCCACTTTGCAGGCCTTCGCTCCCCGCTATGTGCTGTCTGTCAGTCAGCGTCTCACACCACGGTCTGGTGTGCCAACGTAGCCTCTGTCCATCCGATAGCTAGCACGGCCTCTGCCAGCACGAGCCAGGCTCAGCAGGCCCCGGTGCAAGGGCGAAAGATGGACAAATTGGGACGTCCGGTGCGGATGGTTGGGGGAGCCGCCATTTGCAACAATTTTAATTACGGCTCCTGCAATTTCAGCCAGTGCCGGCTCTTGCACATTTGCACCCTGTGCCAGAGGGCGCACCCCAGGATCCTGTGTGAGGTCAAACAGAAGAGACCATGACTAAGCCGGGTCAATGTCCTTTGGCTCGGCGTCTACCTGACCTCACACCCCACTCCGTCACTCGCCAGCTATCTCATCCGAGGCTTCACTGAGGGGTTCCATACCGGGCTCATCACCCTGCCCCACTCCACCCACGAATGTCCGAATTTACGCTCAGCAGCAACAGACGAGCCAGCGATTGATGTCCTTTTGCAGACGGAGTTGGATCGGGACTTCATGATAGGCCCGTTCTGTCAATCCCCCTTCAGCATCTGGAGGGTTAGCCCTATCGGGCTTGTGCAGGGAAAGTTTTCAAATAAAAAACGTCTGGTGTATGATCTGTCAGCGCCTCATTCTTCCGTCGTTCCCAGTCTCAACTCGCTCATCCCCTCCGAGGAGTTCTCGCTGAAGTACGCTTCGGTAGACATGGCTATCCAGGCCATTCTCAGGGCAGGGGTGGGTGCGTGGCTCTCGAAGGCGGACATATCCGACGCCTTCAAGCTGCTGCCCATCCATCCTTCCTTGTGGTGCTGGCACGGCATCAAGTGGAGGGAGCGATATTATTTCGCGACCAAATTGACCTTCGGGTCTAAAAGTAGTCCTTGGCTATTTGACAAGTTCGCCGAGACCCTGGCGTGGATCCTTCTCCATGAGGCACAGTGCCACGAGGTCATCCATTATTTGGATGACTTCCTTTTGATAGAGCCGCCCGGGGCTCCCCCAGGGGACCTTGGAAAGTTGAGGACGGTTTTCGACAATCTGAACGTCCCCATAGCGGAGCACAAGGTTGACGGCCCGGCACACAAGATCACGTTCCTGGGCGTCGACCTTGACACGTTGGCCATGCAGGCCAGCCTTCCGGCAGATAAGTTGGACCGTATCAGGACGGTTCTGCAAGAGTTCACCCGGGGGGGGGGATGTACTCAGAAGCAACTTCAGTCTCTCCTCGGGATGCTGAACTTTGCCGTGAGGATCATCCCCCAGGGCCGCTCCTTTGTGTCCCGGTTGCTGGTCTTCCTGTCCTACACGCAGGACCCAGACCAGGTCATTAGGCTGGATTCTGCAGCCAGGGCAGATCTGGCCATGTGGGAGCACTTTCTTAGTGATTGGAACGGTGTGTCCCTGTTTATCCCAGTCGTGTCCACGCAGTCACCACAGGTGGTGACCGACGCGGCGGCATCCACAGGATGCGCCGCCATTTTTGGCCATTTGTGGTTCGCCGCCCCGTGGCCTCCTCAAGCACTAGCCACACCGGGCTTTACTACCACGTCAGCCCTCTTTGAGCTCTTCCCTATTGTAGCAGCCGCCCACCTATGGGGTCACCATTGGTCTGGACAGACGGTGGCTTTCTCGACAGACAATCAAGCCACAGCCGAGATCATCAGCAAGGGCAGGTCTAAGTCCAGGCCCGTCATGTCCTTCCTCCGCAGACTGGTCCAGCTATCCCTACAGCATCAGTTCAATGTGTACTGCTCCTTCATTCCAGGGAAGTTCAACGCAGCAGCGGACGCACTCTCCCGTTTTAACTTTATTTCTTTCTTTGAACAGGTGCCAGGAGCCTGCCGTCATTCAGCCACTATCCCGGATTGGTCACAACTGACCTTGGACTAGCCCCACATCTACACTCAGCTACCGATATCATCAACGCCTCACTCGCCCGCAACACCCGTCGGGCCTACCAGACGGCCTGGAGGGCGTTTAACAAGTTCCTGCCCCAGCGGCCTCGCGAGTCTTCCAGCCTCAAGCAGGTCTTGGCGTTCATCGCCTACTGCCATTCACACCTAGCACTGTCACACAGCACGATACGCCAGTACGTGGCCGGGGTGCAGCACTATTTGTCACTTCAAGACCCCGCAAGGCCTTCGGTGTTCTCCTGCCACGCCGTGAGGGCTCTACTACGTGGAGTTCAGAAACACCAGCCGCCAGTCAGCTCAAAGCGGCTGCCTATCACGGGGGAGATCTTCAAGGGGATGTCTGACATCCTGGATAGGTCCCCTTTCGGTCTCCTCCTCAGTACCGTCCTGCAGGCTGCGATACACATGGCGTTTTACGGGTTTCTGCGGCCCAGCGAGTTCACTCGCAGCCACCCAGCCGGTCCAGTCTTGCGTAGAAATAATCTCTATCGCCACCAGGATCACTACGTCCTTCACTTGACGACCTCCAAAACCCAACAGCGAGGTTCCGGAGTAGATATTCACCTATACAGGACTCACAACAACTGGTGCCCAGTTGCCGTGTTGGACCGCCTGACGGCACTGCTGTCCGACTGCCCCGGGGCCAGTCCACTGCTACCTTTTCCGGTGAAAGCCCTTAACTCTTCGCAGTTCGTGGAACATGTCCGGGTCCTTCTCGGCCATCTTCAGTTGGACCCCAGCCAGTACTCCGGGCATTCGTTCCGGATCGGGGCGGCCACGACGGCCTCAAGACAGGGGGTTCCGGACCACGTAATCAAGAAACTGGGTCGGTGGAAGTCGGCCTGCTTCTCTCGCTACATTCCTAACCCACAGTTAGAAATGGCTCAGGCCTTTGCTCGACTCACTCAGTGACATTACCTCTAATAAATAATTATCCCCTACCTGAAGGTTTTTGCCCCCTTATTTTGGCGTACCATACGGTAGACCAAGGCACACTTTCAGGTCTATTTCATGTTGGTGAGTTTTGTGTTGTCCCTATGTGTCATCGTTACTCATGTCGTCCGTAGGGCTCTAGACCATAAATTGGAAGGCCGGGTACCGGCCTGAAGTTATGGGAGGAGCCCGAGGGTATTTAAGCAGCCCAAAGGCCGCCGGTCTTTGTCGGTTTCCTGTGCGTGATACCCGCCCACCCTCCCCTTTTAAAACCTCTTCTAAGTATTCTTACCCCAGACTGAATACTCATTCCACATTCCATAACTACTTCTTATCATTCTTTATCTAGGGTATGCCCCCTTATTTTGGCGTACCATACGGTAGACCAAGGCACACTTTCAGGTCTATTTCATGTTGGTGAGTTTTGTGTTGTCCCTATGTGTCATCGTTACTCATGTCGTCCGTAGGGCTCTAGACCATAAATAAGGATTCAGCAAAGAAAATGTCCCAAACGCCATGCACCAACATGTCAGAGTGTCGCTTAAGTGAAAGCAGCCATAATTCGCGCACACACGAGCGGAATTTCCTTCCAAAAAATCTTGGATGGTTTTTCCGACAGGATTCCGCTCAAGCTTGTCTATGCAAGTCACACGGTCACACAAAAGTTCTCTGAACTTTCGACCGCCAAGAACGCGGTGATGTACAACACTACGATGAGCCGAGAAAATTAAGTGCAATGCTTCCGAGCATGCGTCAAATTGTTTCCGAGTATGCGTGATTTTTTGCGTGTCCGAAATGCATACAGACGATCACATTTTCGGATAGGAACTTTTCCCGACCGAAAAATAGAGACCCTGCTCTCAATCTTTTGATAGCTGGAATTCTGCCAGCAAAAGACCGATGGATCATACACACGGTCAAATTTTCTGACAAAAAGCTCTCATCAGAGTTTTGCTGGCGGCATTTCCGATCGTGTGTACGTGGCATAAGTCCAGCTTTGTCCAGTGTCCATCCGACTTTGTGGCCTGGAGGGACCTGGGCTGAGGCTGCTTTCACTCAAGCGATTGTCGGACATGTTGGTGTGCGGGACATTTTCTTTGCTGGATTTAGTGCACCGAGCTGGGATAGACTCTCTCCAGCCAGCACCCACAGTTTGAGCCACCAAATTGGGATAAAAGAGCCTAAAGCAACACTTCTAAAGCCTCATACACACGAACGGAAATGCCGCCAACAAAACTCAGATGAGAGATTTTTGTTGGGAAATGCGGTCTTTTGCTGGCGGAATTCCAGCCAGCAAAAGATTGAGAGCAGGTTCTCTATTTTTCGGTCGAGAAAAGTTCCTATCCGAAAATGCGATCGTCTGCATGCAATTCGGACACGCAAAAAAATCACGCATGCTCAGAAACAATTTGACGCATGCTCGGAAGCATTGAACTTAGTTTTCTCGGCTCATCGTAGTGTTGTACGTCACAGCGTTCTTGGCGGTCGAAAGTTCAGAGAACTTTTGTGTGACCGTGGGTATGCAAGACAAGCTTGAGTGGAATTCTGTTGGAAAAAACATCCAAGATTTTTCGGACGGAAATTCTGCTCGTGTGTACGCGGCATAAGTTTCTGAAATGGATACAAATAGGGATATGCCAAATTTCACACATTACTAATAGAAGAGGGACTTTTTTTATCTCTATATATTTTACAGATAATTATTTAAGCTCCACTCATGGTACTGCCCTTTGGGTGTAAGTATGATCTTTAAAAATGCCTGCATACAGGTAGGTGTTTTAGAGACAATGGCAGGACACAAAGGGTTTTAGCTATGCTAAATGTTTTAAACAGAACAAACACTGGAACAAACTAACTGTTTTCTTAGAGTTATGCTTCCTTTTGTTTCCTGCTCAAAGATACAGCAGTATAGAATATTCATTAAATGTGTGCTTAAAGAGAGCTGTCACACAGAGAATACTCTTGGCTCCCAGACGATAATAGCCCAGCTAACAGAAAGAAACCATGTGTGAAAGAAGTCTGTGCTTCAGTTACAATATTACGACATCATTTGCTAAGCGATTTGGTTTAGCAATGGCAGGGCCCGCTTATTGAAGATGCCCCCTCCCCTCCCTAAAATGCTGTATAAAAGTATTAGTGGTGGGGGAAATAGATAATACACCCACCTTTCCCTAACTTAGTTCTGACAAGATCTTTCAGAATGCTGAGTAGCCAAAATCTCACAAGAGTTTGCAGCACAGTGCGGGACCATTTTCTCATGGGATTTCGACTAATCAACATTCCCCAGGATTTGTCCAGAAGCAGGATGATATCACCCTTGTCCAGGCACTATGGTAGAAATTTGAGGGAAGGTAAGTATGCCATCTAACTATTATACCCATGTAGGTACTTTCGTTTAGCATTTTAGGGAGCTGTAGGGTGGACAGCTTGCATAAGCAGACCTTACTACTGACATGGATGGTCCACTTTTGTTTATTAATTTGTGTTTTAATAAAGATAAGCACAAAAGATGTTTGGCATATACTAAGGTCTTGCTGATCTGCGTCAACATTTTATAAATCTGCATAATAGCGAATGTTTTTATAATTCATTAAAGCTTGCTTACCTGATTAAAGTACTGTATGCATGAACACACAACTTCCAAGACACATGTTAATGAAGTTGATAATGTGTAGGCACCATATTGGGATTTACATTTTCCAAAAAGTACTCCTTATACCTTTTTTTCAGCTTTTAGTTAAGTCACGTGTTCGCAAGTCTTCTAAGGCATTATGAGAAGAAAAGGGGTGGGGGGTGGTGGTTAGTTCCTGCTATGGACAGGCACTATGTGCTCCCGCTACCAAAACCAATACTTTGCGGTGCGATTTGCATCTATACAAAATTAATGGTCGCAAATTGCACTGCAAAGAATCACATGCAATTTGAACAGGAATCCGGTGCAATTCTTGCATGCGATTTTCCTGTGTGTGTGTATATATAAAAAGGGAAAAGTGGTTTAGTAGTTTATTAAACATTTTAGAACTTACAGTACATATCTGGCCAAATGCACAATCTGCATGGGTGTCCCAGTCCCGCCGATGATAGCAAGTCATGGCTGCTGGAGGTGCTCACAGGGCTGGAGGAGATGTAGAGGTGGTCCGCACCCAAGCTGACGTCACTTCCGCCCTATACCCACGGGGTCCTGGGACTTTCCTCCTGTGAGCACCTCCAGCGTGACTTGCTATCATCGGCGGGACCAGGAAACCTATGCAAATTTTGGATTTGGCTAGATATGTACTTAAAGTGAGTTCTAACATTTTTAATAAACTGCCCACTAAATGGCGCATTTCCCTTTTTATACACACACACACAGAAGCAATGGGGGAAATCGAATGTGATTCAGACAGGAATCGCACCGCATTCCTGTTCTAATCACATACGATTCTTTGCAGTGTGATATGTGCCAATTTTTTTTGTATTGATGCAAATTGCACTGCAAAGTATCGGTACTCAGTATCGATGAGTACTTGACCAAAAGTATTGCTACTCTTAGCTCTACTGAAGTGTTCAAAGGAAACTTGTGAGAATAGGACTATGGGAGCTGTCAGGTCCTAGGGTCACACCTTTGTGAATCAAAAGCACAGGACAAGTAGGTAGGGCTAGAGGTTCAATCCTGTTCATGACTACACACTACACATGATCCATGCTTGTTCTAGGTCAGTGACTCACTAAGAGAAAGATGGCAGAATAAGCTAGATAGACCCAGAGCTTACACTTATCCTCACATCCAGTGGCGGCCCGTGCATTGTAGGCACACAGGCACCACCCCCCCAATCCCTGTTGCTGCCCCCACATCCATGCACCTGGCCCCTTTCAGGATGCCAGGTGCATGGGTTCCTATGGGGGGTGGGCGGAGGTGTTTATTTTTGAAGCACCTGATTAGAACCAGAGGCTCTAATAGGCTTCAAAATAGGGTGGGCTTGGGGTGCAGACAGTGTGCCCCGATCCCACCCAATTGTGTGACCATTCCGAATGAATTTTCTCTATTTTCCAACTAACGTTCCTCCCCACCATTCAGGAGGCAGGTGGTAAGACCTGTTTCCCGATTGGCCAAAGCATCAGGTGATCCTATACGATGCCTTGTGCTTTGGAGAAACAGAGAAAAGACACAGTAGGAGCGGACACCAGAGCCACTGCTGCACAAGCAAAGGAGAGAAGGTGAGGACACCACAGCCCCAGTCCTGGTTTGGGTAGGTTCCGACATGCTGGCAGCATTAGGGGGATAGGAGTTGTTAGTCCCACGCTGCTGGATGGGGGGGTTGGTGTTTGTCAATCCCATGCCACTGGCCGGGGCATTGGTGTTTGTCAATCCCGCAACGTGGGTGGGGGGGGTGGTGTGAGCTAGGCCCCAAGGCTGAGCTGTATACCCTGAGGCTGAGCTGTATACCCTGAGACTGAGCTGTATAGCCTGATCTGTGATGTGGAGCTGTATACCCTGATCTGTTATGTGGAACTGTATACCCTGATCTGTGATGTGGAGCTGTATACCCTGATCTGTGAGGCTGAGCTATATACCCTGATCTGTGAGGCTGAACTATATACCCTGATCTGTGAGGCTAAGCTATATAGCCTGATCTGTGATGTGGAGCTGTATACCATTATCTGTAATGCTGAGCTATACACCCTGATCTGTGAGGCTGAGATGTATACCCTGATCTGTGAGTCTTAGTTATATACCCTGATCTGTGAGGCTGAACTATATACCCTGATCTGTGAGGCTGAGCTATATGCCCTGATCTGTGATGTGGAGCTGTATACCATTATCTGTAATGCTGAGCTATACACCCTGATATGTGAGGCTGAGATGTATACCCTGATCTGTGAGTCTTAGCTATATACCCTGATATGTGAGGCTGAACTATATACCCTGATCTGTGAGGCTGAGCTATATGCCCTGATCTGTGATGTGGAGCTATATACCCTGATCTGTGATGCTGGGGCTGTATTTTCTGTCCTGTGATGCTGAGCTGAATACTCCTGACACTATGGGTGGAAGCAAGTGGATTACAGGGGACGGAGTGGGTGGATTCTATAAGGGGTGGGAATTATGAGAAGTGGGAGTGGTCAAAAAGGAAGGGCGGGGTCTGAAACTTCACCAGCTGCCACTGCTCACATCTATACTTTAATGTCCAATCAATCCAAAACTTGTTTCAGTTTTGAACAGAGTGGGGACGGGATGGCACAGCTGTCAGTTTTTTTGTTTTTTTTTTATCATCTGTATCTCCATTGTGGACATTTTCATACACTTCTAGTGAGGACAAAAATGTATGGGAAAGCTCTACAGTGCTGACACAGATCTGAACAAAACACTTTTTGTAATACCATGTGGAAGGGTTATAAACTCTTTCGGCATGTTATTATTGCATTTATCTTATGACCATTGAGAACAGCTCTCCTCATCTCTAATCCTGCTTTTACGAGGACAGGAAGTAAGATGAAATTTCAACAATGAGTTAGAGACAGTAAAAACACTCAACAGAATTATTTACTCTTTCAAAGTCTATCTGCAGCAAAAAAAAAATATATATATATATTTGGCTGGAGTTGGGCTTTGATGTGTTAATGTAGTTACAATACTTACCCATTAAGTTATTGCAGATTTATTGCTTTAATGGCAGAGAAGTCCCATCCTGAATCTTCTGCCCATGTCTTAACGCCGTCCAGATATGAACAATGATTAATGACAAACCTATAGGGCATTGTCTAAATGAAGGCATTTTTTACTCTCAGATGATGTGCCATAGAACCCCTGATGACTAATAAGGTGATTGGCATGACCTGGTCTGACCATAATGAGTTTAAAACTAATGATCCCTTGTGTCCATGTACAAAAGAAGAACCATGTACAGAGGAGCACAAGTCTGTAAAATAGAGTCCCAACATGAAAAAAACAAACACAAAACAAAAAGCTTTGAGCTATTGGATTAAGTCCCAGGTTTATTGTATCGAGGATGTCACAATTCATGGAGCTTTAGCAAATCTTTTATCTCAAGGTTGATTGGAATATTTTCAGTGCCATGTATTTCAGTATGTTTGTTTCTTGATAGATTGAGATGTGTTATAAATTGCTACAAAGAGAATTTATTTAAAACTGTGATTTTAAAGTAGTATATTGATTGCTTGGTAAGGTCCTTCAAGGAAAAAATTATATTATATTTTAAATGACTTTCTTTCACAAATTATTACAGGGCAGGATTGTGGGTTTCCCGCACCGCATTCAAAACGCACTGCTCCTTGGATTTGCAGTAAGTGTCAGTGCAATGTTAATGACACTGCAAATGACACTGCACCGCATTCAAAACGCACTGCTCCTTGGATTTGCAGTAAGTGTTGGTGCAATGTTATTGACACTGCAAATGCAGATCGCAAACAAAGTGTGTTTGCCTGCACCGGATGACAGGGTACAAAAGTACCCTGCGATCCTGTTGCAGTGCATTTTCAAAAGTAGTGCATGCATTACTTTGGTGCAATGTGAGCCTATTCAAAATAAATTCTCCCAAATCGCACCACACTGAATCACATATGAATTGCAGAGGTATGCTGTGCGTATTTCTATGTCATTCATGGGCAATTCATAGTGCAAATCTACTTTTAAAGGACATACGATTCTTTTCTTGTTTTTGCTTTATTTGTACCAATTTGTTATCGGGAAAAAAGAAGTATACTATGTCCAGAGAACGAGGGTTCCAAATACAAGCCCTGCAGGTTCTGTTTTACACTTCCACTACAGGCTGTAGTGTAAATCTGCGGTTTCATCTATTACCAGCATAACTGTGAGATTTTTTTTGGTGCATTTGTCAGTCTATAATTAAAACAGAGAAGCAGCTATAGACAGTGACAACTGGTTTTGAAAAATATTAAGGTAATTAGTCCTAAATTTAGATTTGATCGGGGGGTTGTTGTTGGGAGTAACATTTCTTAAAAAGGTGTACTTATACTTAAAATTAAATTATCATGCATAGGTCTTCTTCTGTTAAATTTCTTAATTTGAGCTGTTGAACTCTTGTGATTGGCAATATTCATACAAATGACTAAGCGCTAACATTTGCGCGAAACGCGACAACCTTTTTGTCCCCTGCTCCATCTTTCAACCCCTTGTCATATGAAGCTTCAATAAAAGGATTTTTGAAAGTGTAGCCGTTCAAAATCATTTCCTTATATACATGCACAGAAGATCTGTGGTGAGTTCTCCAAGATGCTTGGTACAACCTATACGCTGAGTTCCTTTAAAAAACTGTATGCAAGTGTACCTAGAAGAATTGATGCTGTTTTGAAGGCAAAGGATGTCACACCAAATATTGATTTGAATTGGATTTCTTTTCTGGTCATTTACTTTCCATTTTATTAATTAATAAACTATTAACACTTCTTTTTCTGAAAGCATTCTTAATCTACAAATTTTTTTCACATCTGCATAAAACTTTTGTACGGAAGTGTATATTGTACAGTTCAGGGGTATAAGCTACTGTGGTAGTGCTCTGTGATCATGTGAAAAACTGTTTTCCATAAACAGAAAGCCTTTATTTTATCAAAGCCAAACAAAACAGGGCTTTCATCAGCAAGGAAAAATAGCTTAACTCCACCAAAATTGCTAAATAAAAGCCTATATAAAAGGTAAAGCAACGTTTATCTTCAGCACAGAGTAATGATAACTGTCTTTTAGCCTCCCAAAGATTTTACCCACAGGGTAGAAAAAGTCCAGTTCAAGCCCTTTTGTTTTGTTCAAGTTCCCAGACAATATGCAGAACTCCAGACACTAGTCCTTACTACTCTACACCTGCTCTAGGAGATTCCTGTCTTTAAGGGCTTCTTCCTGGAGGTAGGTTGTAAGTCAGTCCTTGCCTCTCTGATTAGACTACCCAGAACCCCTCACCTTGCATGTGTGAAAACACCAACAGCATGCAAATTCTCCATCTTAAAAGGACCAAACCCAAATGCGGGTGAAGCATTATCCTGCTGAAAAAGTCCACTAGCATCAGGGAATATCTTTTCACATGAAAGCATGTACTTGGCCAGCAACAATGTTGACACAGGAATGCCAGGATCAGGGTTTCCAATCAACTTTGCCCAAAGCATCAAACTGCCACTATTGGCTGGCTTTCTTCCCATACTGCATCTTGGTGCCATCTCTTTTTTAGGTAATTGACACAATTAAATACTTACCTGAGCCTGAACTTGACTCAGCGTTGTGCCCAAGAGTATTATTTCTGCTCCCTCTCCCTCTCCCTCCTCACTGGACTTAAAGGCAGCAGTGAGAGCCATTGGCTCCTGCGGCTGCCAATCAAATCCAGTGAAGAGAAAGCAGGGGGCGGGGCTGGAGAATTTGTTAAGCTGTCATAGTAGTGTGGATTTCTTGCCCTAACAGCTTCTGTATATCTAATACAGTGTTTCCTACAGCTGTCTGTAGTTCTGCAAAAAAACACAGTTTTAAGAAGTTTGTATTGGGGGTATGTAGTAATTGTGCACAGAAGTACTTATGCTGCGTGTACACGATCTGACATTCCGACAACGAAATCCTGGATTTATTTCCGACGTATGTTGGCTCAAACTTGTCTTGCATACACACGGTCGCACAAATGTTGTCGGAAATGCCGAACCTCAAGAATGCAGTGATGTACAACACGTACGACAAGCCGAGAAAAATGAAGTTTAATAGCCAATGCGGATCTTCTGCTTGATTCCGAGCATGCTTGGAATTTTGTGCGATGGAATTGTGCACACACAATCGGAATTTACCACAACGGATTTTGTTATTGGAAAATATGAGAACCAGCTCTCAAATTTTGTTTGTCGGAATTCCGAAAAAAAATGTCCGATGGAGCCTACACACGGTCGGAATTTCCAACAACAAGCTCACAACGAACATTTGTGTGTACGCGGCATAAGAGTTATATCATAATATTGTGCTGGTCATTATTATTGCGACCACAAAAATACCTTTTATTTTAGCACTTGTTTTCTGTCATTGTGGAAGGGGTGGAGGGCCCAGAGATGTGATATGCCTAAAAAGACTGGTAATCTGCTAGGGAGAGAGTAGCTAGCTGGAACTTTAATGTCTAAAGTTAGTTCTCTGCATTGATCTCCCCTTCCTTTCCTGACAATTTTATTCTACAGCACCGATCTTGGCTGTCTAGTAATGTACTGCCTGTGCTGTCAGATCACCTGCATCCTGTCCTTGTTTTAGACATATTTTATGTTCAGGTCAATGACAGTATGGAGGTCTCCAGGGAGCCCCATCATAATATTGCTATGGGGCCCCACGATCTGTATTTATGCCCCTGGGCTGTGCTCTTCTGTGCTGGCACTGAATACATGAAACTTTTTTTTTTTTAGACAAGTATGTTTACAGTTGTCCCGTTTTAAATCACATTCTTTTTTCTATTCTGTATCCAGTTCAATACACTTTTCAGCTAGCTTTACTTATGAATTTAGCCAAACCAAAAATCGTGTTAAAAATGTTATAACTCCAGTAAAGTATAAGTAATAACTGTTTGCTTGCAGGTTCTCGGTGGACTCTCTGCCAGGAGAGTAATAATAAGAAAAGTGAGAATATCTACCAAAGTATTTATTTTACATCAGTCTAGTTTAAACAATCTATGGATGGAATAATTAGTTCTCTGAAGTAAGATAAATGTATTTTTAGGTGGCAGGTTAATTTCTTGAGAACTTGCTGTCTCCCCTAACAGTCCACCTATCTTTGTAATGCCTTGATATAACCATAAAAAAGAAATCCCAAGTAATGATTGGACAGGTGGTTTAATTAATAGGTATGTCGTATCTGCTGAAACTAATTGGATTTTAAATGGAGGCTGGAGAAAGATTTGTAAGGCTTGCTGATACCTTCTCACGCTATGTTATTACAGAGTTTGAAACTAGTGCCGATGTCTGCCATCTTCCCACATCCTTATCTCTATCTTCTTTCTGTACTATTATGTTATTAGCCATTTGCATAAAAGTCCATTCAAGTAGTTCAGGTTAATGGAGACAAACGATTTTCATGCACTTCTCAAAAGGAATTCACGAGCAATTTAATTTTAAGAGATTAAACTTTGATCCTGCTTGAAATCATTTTTTAGCCGTTTGATCAAATACTGCAGGTCACTTGGCTTTTTCTTTGGTTATAAAGCAATTAGTTAGAATACAACGCTATCTACTCAATCTCTTTTCAGTTCCCTTGCTGCCGAGACATTCATCATGCAAGCCCTCCGTTACCAAGCAGATAAATGCAATATTTGAAGAAGATAAATACCCAATAGACACGGAAATATGTAGGCTATTGTAGTATAGGACAGATATATTAACCCACTGAGCCGACAACAATTTAAACATTGTATGCCTCTGTAATATAATGCAGTTTCCTTGGCACAAAAGGTATAATGCAGCAAATGGGACTAGCCAAAACACTTGAACTCTTTGTGGACTGTGAAATATCCATTTCCCAAAATGCAATTTGCTCTTTAACAGATCACCTGGGTGTAACAGATAATTCATCCAAATTAATATAGCAAGCATTCACTTTGCAAAAATTTAAATCTGAACTTCAGGCAGATAGAAGAAAAGCACCTTTTAATCCAGCTATGTATTCACTGAAAATGGTAACATTCATTTTTACATTAGGTCCCTATAATCTGCTGGACAGCAGCACTAACTTTGAAAAACGGAGCAGAAACACTCTATAGTATAGTGACTACTTATCTTCCTCGGTCCAGCAGTGGGCCTTCTATGATGTGTGTCCAACCATGCTTCCAGGTTTTACTTTGGGTGTAGTAGCATGGCCAATCAGTTGCCTCCACATTACTTGGCTGCTTCCATAAAGGGCTGTTGCTTTCCATGAACAGAGACCCATGCACTGTTTGTCCACAGTGTCTCCAAGTCCATGTGCTACTTGCCTGCCCTGGTGTCTCCAGTCCCTGAGCCTCTCCTGGCATTCTATTGCCACCTGGACCACTCACCTGCGGTCACCTGGTAAGCTTCTTCTGTCAGCTACTCACTACAGCTGTTGTTTCTAGTATGCACTATCTGTAAGCTCCTCTTCTCAACTACTTTATCAGGTACACCCCAACCACATGTGCCACCATGTCCAGCTTCCTCTGTGTACAATTGGCCTGCCAACTCTGCTCCTTCAAGCCCTTGCAACCAGGTACATCCAAACATCTCTCTTCCATGTCCTGCCAGCTTCCTCCTTGTATTCTGTCTATGCCAAATCTTATTCTCCTGGCCTTTGCAGCTGTGCACATTCAAAAAGCCCTTTCTGTGCTCCTGCTGGCTCTCTTCTGGTATGCTCTATCTTCCAACTTTGCCGCTTCAGGCCTTCACAGCTGGGTACAACCAAAAATCACCTTTCTATGCTCCCACCACCTTCCTCCTTGCCTCCCTGGTCTGCTGGTCAACTGGTTCATCCTGCTGGTGGTTCTGTCACATTTTCCTACTATATTTTCTAGTATCTTGGGAGAAGTAACATGGACCAGAAGGAAGCTGAGTGCAAACTCTCTTGAGGGAGACCCTAGTGAATATCACTTGTCTACCATTGCTAGGGTAGGGTCCACTTTGCTCCATTCCTGTGAGTGAACAGACAAGCAAATAGTATTCTAGAATGCATCACTAGAGGGGTCACCAGCAGGATATAGGTGTTCCTGATTCCCCTATGTAGACCTTTAGTTAGAGATCATTTATAAGACTGTGTCCAGTTCTGGAGACCTCACTGTCAAATTAACAGGAGGAAACTTAAAAACTAATCTTAGAAATAATTTTTTTACTGAGAGATTATTTGATGCTTGAACTAGACTTCCAACAGAGGTAGTGAATCAGTCAACAGTAAGTGGATTCAAACATGCTTGGGATCTACACTCAAACAAAAATGTTACCAAAAAAACACGAAATAAAGTGACAGACTTGATAGATCACTTGGTCTTTTTTTTCTGCCATCACGCTTCTATGTTTAGTTCTATTTTTTTGTGCACAGAATCATTAGTGTTACGATGCCCCTGGGGGTGGGGGACAGAACAATGACCTCAAAGCCCCATTACCTAACTACTGCAGAGAAAAGTGAGGTCATAATTTGGCTATGGTGACTTGCAGTGGTGTCTGAACCAGATATTGGCTGAACACAATTGCTAATGCTTTTGCGATAATCAGTTCATACAGTATACTTGTATTTCAACTGTTTACTTCTGCTTTACAGTAGAGAAAAACTTTAACAAAAATCCTTTGTTATGTTGAGCACTATCATTAAAATTAGACTGCATTGATAGAATGTTACAGTTTTAGGATCTATGTTGCCAGGCTTTGGGTATTGTGTCCATGAGCATATGCAGCATGCATTCAGATTCATTATGCATGCATTTAAGACCTGTTTCACGTGCTCCTAAGATAATACATAGTTCATTGATATGTGCATTTGACCTGCAGCTGACCTCCTGCTGACCAACATTTGATCTCCTTCCAAGCTGCATGAACTTGATTTGAGCTGTAGTTGATGCAGTAGTAGTAGTTCTGACACTAACAAAACATCATGAACTCAGGCCCTTACTGTGATGCCTATTGCATAATATGCCTGTGCATTGTGTATTGGCATGTCTGTCTATAGTCCAGTTGAAAAGTATACAGCAAAAGGTGACAATGCCACAGCTGGACTAAGTAAATGTTATCACGCTAGGGCAGGAAGAGTTTTGTGGATTTTCTGGTTAGATTCAAATGTAAGCAAGATGTTTAAAAACAGATGGAACTTTTTTGACATTACTATAACATGTACAACATCATATATGGTTTACGTTTTAGGGTTTAGATACACTTTAATCGTCAGTGTTGATGGGCTTTTATGAGCAAATTCAATTTGCTTTTGTCATCAGTTTGAGAGGCTTCTGAGATTGGTTATAAATCATTGCAGGTGCTTTCTGATCTGCATTAAACCTCCATTAGCTACTTTTGCAATCCTATAGCCTTATACGGGGAGATTGGGTCTGTGTCAACAGGCTTTGGGTTTGTGTTGCTGGCATTAGTTTGACATCAGTTTGAGATGCTTCTGAGATAATTCTTGATTCCTATGCATGCTCGGTAGAAACCCATAGACATCTATAGGACCAGCTTAGGCAGGTAAACATTGTAGAAAACGCCAGTAGACTCAGTGCCATAGGTATGTAAATATACAGTCGGAGGTTGGGTTCAATCAGCACAGTGGGAGGGGGGGGGAGGTTGAGGAAACATATTTAAAATGCTGTTTAAACCTTTACTTAACCTTTAAGGTAAATTCAATCATAAGGTATTTAAATAAGTGTTTTTCAATATATTGCTTGGTGATTCTTTTAATAATAAAAGCATCCAATTTATGAAATGCTCAAATATTTTAAAACATATTTGTTAAGATCGCAAGCATACTGTATAATATAGCAGCTGAGATTTAATAAGCTGGGACATATGGAAAGCACATACTGCCTGCCATTTTGGGAAGCCCCCTTCTAAATCCTCATAGTTCACACATCAAATGACTAGCAGTACAGGTCAAAATATTAAGGCCCCTTAACACTATGCTGTTTCATTGTAGTATACGCCGTTTCATCAAAAATGGCAATGGAAAAAAAAAAAAAAAAAAACAGACCTGTGACTTATTTATTGCAGTGCAAAAAATACACAGTACTTGTGTATTGAGGTGTTAGTCTAAATGAATGGTAACTCAATGCACTGAACAGAATTCCTTTGTTACTGTTGTTGTAAAATATACATTACTGCAAAGTATAGGTCAGAAGGAAGCCTAAAGGCTAACAATACTTTCAAATAACTTAAACCTAATGACATCCTGCCCCATGCTAACTGAAACCCCCTACACTTACTATAGTTCAGCAGGCGATGCAGTCCAGGAACCTGCACTATTATAAGTAGTGCTCACAGAGGTTTCTTTGTATATTTGCAAGGAGAAAAGTAGGAGAAACGTCATACTCCCGGCACTCTACACCTTAACATTTTCCTGTTCCCAGTACCCCTACCACTGAAATCACCTCCACTCTTGTCTCTGAACCTTCCTTTTTTCCAGCACCCCTGTCACTAAACCCCAACACCCAGACAATGCACTTTTCTGCCAGTGAGCACTAAAAAGTCCACCACTGCCCCTCTGTCCCTGCCCAAACACCTTAAAGTGGTTGTAAACCCTTACAATCCACTTTTTACTACAGGTAAGCCTATAATAAGGCTTACCTGTAGCTACCCTGGATATATCCTAAACCTGTACGGTTCAGGAGATATCCCCTGTATCAGCATGTGCCAACGCCATTGGCACATGCGCACTGAAGCAACAGCTCATTCGTGCCATTGATTCAGCTGATGTTCCATTACCGGCATCTCCCACGCATTTGACGTCATTGCGGCTCTGGCCAATAACGAAGCCCACTATATCTGGAAATAACTCCAGGAGCAATGTCACTGTTCGGACCAGTGTATGGAGACCACTGCGAGGGCTTCGATCTAAGGTGAGTATTTCATAATGAGCTAGTAGGCTATGCATATTACAACCACTTTAAGAGAGGTTGAACCTTGATTTTCTTGGCTCTTTGCCCACTTCCTCCTCTCTCTGAAAAATCACCTCCTCCCCAGTGCAGCCTGTAGGGGCCAATCAGTCATCCAGCCTCTGGGGGTGCTGTGTACATTGTGTGTGTTTTCAGGGGAAAAGGGGAGGTACCCACTTCTGGGGTGAAAGGAAGAAGAAAGCCAAACATTAAGACACCCATCACCTCTTGAACTACAAAACCCTTCCAGTGCAGCAATCAGACTTCTAGAAGTCCAACATACAAATGTATTTTTTATTTATTTTACTTTCAAGTAACTAAATAAACAGAGATTTTCATTTTACCATAATTAGATAATTTAAGTAAATATTCACCCAATTTATTGGGCTAAGATTCTCAAAGCCTTTAGTAAATTGGCTTCATTTTCTCATTAGACAGGCAGTTGTACTCCACTACTCCATTCTTTTAACACAAAAAATTAACATACACAGTAGTTTACCTTTAAAAAGACGAATGAACTTTTCCTGAAAGCTGACTTCACTGATTTCACTTGACTTTATAATAAGGCAAAGAGCAATCTGCAAAGTGCAGTATTCTTTAACAACCACAGTTCGTCTTTCTCTAATCTGACAGCAGTAAACTGAAATCTTATAGAATGGGCTGCTGCACAACACCATTGCTCTTTTCACCAATTTATTAAATGAATGAATATGTTTTCCTTTGTAAATGCTCTCTTTTCCAATCCCTTACATCATTTGAATCTATCTATCTATCTATCTATCTATCTATCTATCTCTATCTATCTATCTATCTATCCTCAATTTAATTCATTTAGTGCTGGGACCCTCCCGACACTTGCCTAAGGCCAGTAAAAATTGAGGTAATGAGAGCACAACAGAAAATGGAAAAAAAAGGTAAATATCATAAAACAAGAAATACAATCTCCCATACACAGTCCAAATGTCTGTATAAGTATATTGGTCTGTATAAGTATATTGTGGTTTAAATAGATAATACAATTTTTTTACATAAAGCTGATATATTTTACAAGTATATCTAAAAAAATAAAAAAATGAATTAAAGGCTGTACAATCCTTTTAATAAGCATGTACAAGTATAGTAATGCAGCTAAGCTGTAGTTCTATTGAGTTTAACAGAAACCAAACTAAGCATAATGGAAGAGGTAGCAGTTTTATACATACTATTCTGAAAGCTGATACTACAATACGCAGCCTGACAATATCACATCTAGCTTTAGTCCAGAAGGTAGAATTATACTTTCATGATTCTGAATGAAAAGCAATAGCAGCTCTGACTAGATCTGCCTAAGATATAAAAGATTATGTTAACCAAGGCTGCAAAAATTCCACATTTAATTTACCCACTGAAGGTCATAAAAAGAAAAGTAAAAGCTGATACTATGTGTAAAATATCTGAGCCCCAGTGACTATATAATTCAGCTTTTAGATGGCCTGTGGAATTAATTCTATCTTTTTTATTTTGTGTAACAGGAGTGTGTAAAATACATTAGCTTGCTTTCTCTTTTTATATGCTTTCAGCATGTTCCATCCCAAAACTTTCTTCAAAATAGTCGAAGTATGCAACAAAGTGTTCCAGGCCTTACAGTACTCAGCACAATCCAGACAACTCATTGACAAGCAACAGGAAATATCACCCTGTAACCTTGCACTTGCTTCATTCAGGCATACATAATTCATATGACCTGACATGGTTGACAGAAGCCTAGACAGTCAAAGTGTACGGAAATATTGATGAGTTATAAGAAATGCAGAATTTTTTTTTTCTTTCCATGAAATTATTGTCATCTTTTGATTGATCAGTCATGCCTTGGCACGGATATCAAAAGAAGACCGGATGACCTGATCGCTTATAATTATTTAAAAACAAATACTGTAGCTGAACTGATAACATTTCTGCTGCAAACAGAGAGAGAATTTTGAGCATAATTATTGTGATTAAAGTGGAATGCTAGTCAAACAGCTAAATGCATGGGAGAAGTACATATACTGTATGTGAATGGTGTTATCCTTGAATTGAAATTCTATCCAGGCACTTTTGTGATTTATACCAAACAGCACAGCCGGAAGGGTAACTCCAATCTCATTTTTGGAGTTAACTGAATGTCTTCCTAAGAGAAATACAGGGTGCTACTATTGCTGACCTCTTTCTGGATTGTTTTCCAAAATCGTTAAAGTGGTTGTAAAGGCTAAAATATATATTTTTTCTAAAAAAAAAGGTGTTATACTTATCTGCTCCATGGTATTGCACAGAGCTGCCCTGAATCTTCTCTTCTGGGGTCCCCCCACCAGGCTCCTCCTCTTTTGCATGCAGCACCATAGCAAGCTTCTTGCTTCTTGCTTTGGTGGCGCACGAGCAGGCTTACTCCAAAGCCGGTCTATATATGTCCAAAGACACACACAACAACAGAAGTCAAAGGCTTCTACTGCTGCCTCTGTGTCCTGTGAATGCAGGGAGAGAGGAGAGAGCCAGAAATGGGCACAGCGCTGGATTAAGAAAGCAATTCAGGGAATGGGGCACACAAATGCTAGGAATGTATTAGGGTAAAAAATGCCTTGGGTTTAAAACACCTTTAAAGTCAGAGTAAAGTCAGATATCTGCATGCTTGTCCTGGTTTAGTAAAGTATTGAAAAAAAAGAGGGTCTGCACAACTGCCATGTCACTAGTATGAGAAGAATAATAAATCAACAATGGTAGCTTCCATGCTTCTAAGAAAAGGGTTCTTTGAAGCAATACAGTGATATGAACTTGCCTCACACAGAATGACTTTTGGAGACCCAATGAAGGAGGAGCTCCTTTGATACCTGAAACGCGTTGGTTGTCTTTTAACACAATATCAATAAATGAATTTGGACCCATTTATCTTTTGGTATGGCCATATACACATGCCTTTTTCTGAAGGCTAACCTTGTCCGTTGTGATCAGCCTAACCCGAACTTCAAATGCTTTTTGCTTTCTCACTTCCTTGTTTAAACTCATATCAAAATCCCAGCACCTCTTTGATTGCTTCTGTGTGCCTGAAAGAGATTTCTCCACACTACTAACTAACAATTTTGTCACCAGAACAGGAAGAGATGGATAATCTTAAAACGGGGCCACAGACAGTATAAAACTGACATACGTTTTAACCCTTTCCTCCAAAACTAAGAAAAAAATGTATTTTCAATTTCTACTATATACTGTATAGTAATTCAATTATTGTGAAAGGAACTGCACTAAATGGTGTTTTATTTGTCTTGAGTTCAGCTAGCAGGGATTAAACCTGATAGTGGAAAAAGGTGTCATGATAGCTACAGCTGTGCTTTGCGCAGACATCATTCACAAGCATGTTGTAAGTGAATGTAAAAAGGAAGATGTGCTATTAATCAATCAAAGTGGCACCTCAAAGTTCTTTACAAATATATTTCCCAGAAGAAAGAAAATACATCTAGCTGAATATGCCATACAAATGGTTATAATCAATCACAAGCATCCTGTTTCCTGGTCTGTTATACAGAATGCTTACAAAATAACTGCAAGCACTTGCAACTGTGTATAGCTATGTCCTCATAAAACCTTGGTGGAGTTTAAGTTATTATTTTTTTTTGTCAATAACATTTTTATTGTAAAATTCACAAAAGTAACAATTATACAAATATAAGAACATTTTAGTCTTTTAATATGTACTCGAGTATGAGTTTAAATAGTTTATTGGTATACTGGGGTGCTGTACACTGCCTTCTTTCCATATAACATTTTTTACTGGAGAAAAGCCTTGGGGCGTAAGTTATAACTGAGCCACCTGTACAACAATTTTTTAGCTCATTTACATTAGTGCATGCAGTTGTGGGGCAGTTGTGGGGCAGTTGTGATGGCTTTTACAGCACAGCCTTGTTCCCCTCAATAATTATTGCCCGCCAAATGCAACAGTGGAGATAATTTTTGCTGCGCTGAGATGCAGAGCATTACGGCTGTGGCATGTATACACCATTGTCCAGCTCCCTTTGCAGTTTAAGGAGGGTGGTTGGGGGCGATAAAAATGCATCCCCAGCCACAAATGTAACTGAGCTCTTTAAGTGGAACTACAATAAAATTAGTTTTTCTTGTTGTAAGGGTTGGAAACTCTGTTTTTTTTTTATTACTCTGTAGTCTTGTTTTGGAGATCCATTCTCACTTTCTGTCCTGTGACCTCTCAAAGGTAAGCGTTAAGGGAAATCGAAAACATTTATAGTTGTCTCCAGAACAAAAGTAGAGGTGAAACCACCTAATGAGGGCACTTAATCTGGGGACACCTATCAAACTTTTATTTTGGGGTGATTTGCTCTTACTTTCTATTGTGCCTGTAGAACAATTAGGAGAAAGATCCCAAAGGGGACACGCATGGTCAGCAATAAAAACTGACATAGGTTATAACCTTTCCCCACTCTGTCCAAAGCTAGAAAAGAGCTTATATATGAAACGTTTGCCAGTAAGACACTATTTTTTTATTTTGTGTTTCATTCTTAAATGATGGACAGTAAAATTACAGTTGTAATCAGAACAGTTGCTATGGAAAAAAAAGATGGCTCCTTGTTAGTAGACTTGTCATACCTAAAACCCTTTAGATCAAGGGTCTTCAAACTACGGCCCTCCAGTTGTTCAGGAACTACAATTCCCATCATGCCTAGTCATCTCTGTCAGAGTTTTACAATGCCTCATAGGCTGTGCAGTTCTGCAACAGCTGGAGGGCCTGGAGTTTGAGGATGCCTGCTTTAGATATTTGGCAAAGTTACCATATCTGATGCTGTTGAATATTTTTCCTTCACTTCTTCCTTTGTGATGTCATCAGAACAATAAATGAGAAAAAAACTCTCTAAGTCCCGGTTCACACTAGTGCGATGTGAGAACCCTGCGATTCAACTGCGGGTTCCCGCATCGCACCTGCACCTATCTGTATGGCTGACATTGCAACGCACAGACATCGCATGTAATGTGAACAGCAGTGGCGCTGCGTATTACATGCAATGTCTGGCATCGTACTAGTGTGAACCGGCACTCATAGAGTTCCAAATAGCAGTAAAATCCCAGCAAGGTTCTAATCCTTACCCACTGTATCTAACATTAAAAAGGCAAATTTACAAAACAATCATTTATCCCCCTCAAGGCCACCAGCATTGTTACTTCCAATTGGAGTTATTTCATACCTTTTTTTTTTTTTTTACATAAAAATTCTCAGTTACAGACAGCAGTCATATCAAGCCTGTCTGAAATATGTATATTTATGACTAGGCAGCATTAAGGCAATACTATTTTCTCAAGTAACAATAATCACTTGTTTTAAAGTGAAGGTGTAGACCCGGTGTACCTTATGCATGTTCTCATGCTCACTCATAAAAACTACCTATGAAAGCAATAGGCTATTAAAATACAAATATAAACCTATACTGAGAGTCTGCTGTAGGAAAGCTCAAATCCTTGGGGAGAAGATCTAGTATTATAAGTCATTAAATGGATAAAATATAATTTAAAATAGATCAGAATAAGTGGCTTCTATTGTGTATTTTCTTCACAAGCATTATTCAATGAGCAACTGTATTTTAAATGTACATAAACCATAAAGAAAAAAATAATAATTTACAACCACTGCTTTCTTGGCAGGCTAAGCTTATAATAACCTAGCTTGTGTATTACTACACTGCATGAATGTACAGTAGCAAATAGCTATGGTATATATTGAACCTGCTATGGCCCAGTAATATGAAATTGCTGCACGTAATTTAAAAAAAAAGAGCTATGCCATCTTTAAATACCAAGTCTGTGTTTTTCTACAATCCAATTTCCTTTCTTCACTAGGTTCATGGAGCGAAATAAAAATGAATGTACAAGAATTTGTTGTAAATACATTAGGTGCTTATCATCTTTAATATCTACCTGTTGTCACGCTATTTGCTGTTTGCTTCATATGTAAGCTGGGCCATTTGCAGTCTGCAGTTTAATAACAGTGAGTTCAAACCATAATGCTCTTGGAGTGAAGCATACTTAATGAACTGTCACTTTCAATTATTTCCTGTGAGTGTAAATTCCTAGGAGCTAACGTAGTGCTTTGACCCAGATTAAATGGTGTGCCTATGCCGGTACTAAAGAGCCTAGTGCATTGTAAATTAAATGTCACTGGTATGGCTGTGCTGTGTGTGGATTTGTAGATTATATCTCAGGAGCAGAATCCCACTCACTAAGATATCAATGATGGCTATCATGCAAGAAATACATTTAAAAGACATGTCTAGGGCTCATTTATAGCTCCATATATTGTAAACACCAGTAAAACTTTTATGGACTTTTATAGGGTTTGTGTGCTCACAGGCCTAAGGCTGGATTAGACTAAAGATCATAATATACCATTTTGACAAGAGTGGGAGTTCTGTTCATGAGCTTAGCTTAAAAAAAAAAAAAAAAAAATCCACAACTTTTGTTTTAAATTATTTAATGATTAATGTCTAAGGTTGAAGGCAACATGGTTTAATAAAAATAAGGAATATTTCTGTATACAAGGACTGTTATGAACCCTAGCCTGAATCTAAGCTTCCACTACTACTGTACTGTACAATAGGGAATTTATCCATTTGGTATTATTACTCAAGGTGCACATGAGAAGAAGCATGTCGTTCGATATTGCCCATAGCAATAAATCAGATCTCCACTTTCATTCTCCCTGTAGAGTGTGAGCAAAGGGAAACATGGATGGTAAGGGCAGCATGAACCATACGATACTGTATATGACATATAGGGGTTCTGTATATGAACATTTTTTTAAAAAATTGTAAGTACACGCCCCTGTTAAACTTTGTCAACTGGTGCTGGTGCCACAACACTGAAGACTGATTCATTTGCAGTCGATCAACCGAGGCGGTGATCTCACAAATCCTCCAGCAGCACTGAATTGCGTTCGGATAGGCAGGACAGGCCAGTTTACTGTGCAAGCTGGCCAGTGATCCATCCTCAGGACCCACCAGTGATTGTCCAGTACCTTGCCCCAAGGTATTCTTTGCGCTGGCGAAACCCGATTCATACCTTGGGGCTGAAAAAAATTGTCTGAACGCTTTACCAACTCATTTTGTAGCTAAGCGTCTGCAAGAGAAAAGATAAGGTCTGTACGCAAGGAGAGTGGCCAGCCAGTAATGCCCTCTCCTTGGAACACGAGGATCCTTCCGCAGGCTTTGCAGGATCAGGGAGGCCATGCAGCGTAGTTAGCTGAGGCATTCGGTCCGGAGTCTTCTGGGTCACTGAGGATGACATGATCGCCAGCCACCTCCTCCCAGCCACGTACAAGTCCACTGGCTTGTTGGGACTGTACATCATCCCTAAAAGACTGCTGCTGCTGATGCTGAGTGCCAGGCTCCACCTCCATGCTCACACAATCCTCCTCCTCCTCCTCCTCCTCCTCCTCCTCATCCTCTTCCTGTGTGATGGGTGGGACAGAAGGAACACTGTCCGGATATAAAGGGGGCCTTGAGAGGCAAGGAAGTCCTCCTCTTCCTGCCTCTGTTCTGCCTCAAGTGCCCTGTCCATTATCCCACGCAGCGTATGCTCCAAAAAGGTGGACAAGAGGGGACAGTGTCACTGATGCATGCACTGTCACTGCTCACCATCCTCGTGGCCTCCTCAAATGGTGAGAGGACAGTGCATGCATCCTGATCATGCTCCACTGACGTGGGGAAAAAAAACCCAAGCTCCCCTGACCCTGTCCTGGTGCCGTAGTCGCAAAGGTACTCATTGATGGCCCTCTGCTGCGTGTGCAGTCGCTGCAGCATGGCCAACGTTGAGTTCCACTGGTGGGCATGTCAGATATTAGGCGGTTCTTGGGGCAGGTTCAGCTCCTTTTGCAGCTCAGTCAGCCGAGCACTGGCATTATAAGATCGGCGGAAAAATGCACACAGACTTTCCTGGCCTGCCTCAGGACATCCTGTAAGCCTGGGAACCTGCCCAAGAACCGCTGCACCACCAGGTTGAGGACGTGAGCCATGCAGGGCACATGGGTGAGCTGCCCCTGTCGCAGGGCGGAGAGGAGGTTGGTGCCATTGTCAGAAACGACCATTCCTGGCTTAAGCTGACGTGGCGTCAACCACCTCTCGGCTGCCCCTGCAGAGCTGCCAGAACCTCTGGCCCAGTGTGGTCCTGTCCCCCAAACACACCAGCGCATGCACGGCATGGGCATTCTTTTTGCCTGCGTACTTGCGTAGCCCCTTGTACGCCTACGGAGCACCGCTGGTTCCAAGGACAGAGCACTGGAGGAAGAAGAAGAGGAGGGGGTGGAGGAGAGAGGTGTGTCACAACCAGTAGCAGTAGTCGCGTTTTGGAGGCGTGGTGGCGGAACACCTCCAACACTACTGCACCTTGTCCTGCATCCCTCCCAGCTGCCAATTTGGTTGTTGTGGTGTTTGGAGAGTGACCCAATGGGCCGTGAAAGAAAGGTACCGTCCCTGTCCATGCCTGCTGGACCATGAGTCAGCGGTAATATGCACCTTAACGCTGACCGCCCTGTCCAGCGAGGCATGGACATTGCCCTCCACATGCCGGTAGAGAGACGGAATCGCCTTCCGTGAGGAAAAAGTGGCGTTTGGGAACCTGCCACTGAGGAACCGCACATTGAACAAACTCACGGAAGGGGGCCGAGTCTACCAACTGAAAAGGCAGCAGTTGAAGTGCTAGCAATTTAGCAAGGCTAGCATTCAACGCTGGGCATGTGGATGGCTGGGAGTGTACTTCTTTCTACGGTCCAGCAGCTGGGGCAGGGAATTTTGCCTGCTGCTTCGGACGTCGGTGTACTGCAAGTACTTGGTTGTGACACACCGAATTCTACACCTTAGTCCTCTCAGAGCAGCTTTCAGAGAGGACTGAAGGTGTAGTGGGGATGGAGATCCCAGCTGAGGAGGAGCAAGGAGAGGTCCGCTTAGTTCTTTGGTGTGGGTCTTGAATGTGTGCCTGCCAACGAGCTGCATGGCAGGTCGCCATATAGGGGTTGATTTACTAAGAAAAGCTCTGCCTGCCTGCCACGAACACACTCCAAGTCCTATAGGTGCTTCTGGGAAGAAAATATAGCTCTGTGTGTGTAATGGGACTAACACACTTCAAGTCCTATAGTGCACTTTCAAAGTGCAGTTGCAATCGGCAATTGAATTTCAAGTCCTATAAGTGCTTCTGGGAACAAAATATAGGAGCTCTGCCTGCCTGCCACTCATTTACTAAGCTCTGGAGAAACTGCGCTTGCGGAGAGCAACTGCACTTTGCAAAGTGATATTCTGTATTTCTTTAGGAAATCAACCCCATAGTGCTTTATTTGATCCACACATCTCTGGGAAATACGGCACAAAAAGTTGAATATATTAGTGACAATTAGTGCTGCTAAAAGTTAATCAAGATCTCAAAACTTTATAGCTTGGTCTTATAAATGTTTTGAGGAGATTAAGCTTTATTATATGTAGGTGTGTTCTTGCATTCTTTTTGTATCATAAAAAAGTGACTTGCACAACAGTAAGAATTTAAAAGTAAGGTTTTTTATAAAGGGGCACTCACTTAGTGTTAATTGAATCCACTTTAAAGTGAATGTCCACTTTAAAAGTCTGGTACCTAGAGAAGAAGACATGTTGTTGAAAAGTAAGACTATAAACCAAAGTGTTGATTTAACCACTTAACGACCGCGCCATAGCTGAATGATGGCTACAGCGCGGCTCGATAACCCTGGGAGGGCGTACATTGACGTCCTCCCATAATCACACTCCCGTGCGCCCCCCTGGGGCGTGCACCCGGGAATATCCATGGCATCATGGATCACGGTAAATGGCCGCTGACAGCGGCCGTTTACCACGTGATCGCTCCGTCAAATGAAGGGGCGATCACTTGTAAACAAACATGCGTCATGTCTGGTTCCTCTCACCCCTCTGTACCGATCGGAGAGAGCTGGTGCAGCAGGGCTGTGGGATGGATCTATAGTGCCCACAGTGCTGATATGTGACAAATCCAGCCTCATCCATACATCCCTGCTCAGCCATCTCTAATCAGCAATACTCATGCATGCTCAGCCATCCATCCCTAATCAGCAATACTCATCCTTGCTCAGCCATCCATCCCTAATCAGCAATACTCATCCATGCTCATCCATCCATCCATACTCAGCAATACTCATCCATCCATAGTCAGAAAGTTCTCACCCATCCATCCATACTCAGCAATACTCATCCATCCATACTCAGCAATACTCATCCATCCATACTCAGCATACTCATCCATCCATACTCAGCAATACTCATCCATCCATACTCAGCAATACTCATCCATCCATACTCAGCAATACTCATCCATCCATCCATACTCAGCAATACTCATCCATCCATACTCAGCAATACTCATCCATCCATCCATACTTGGCAATACTCATCCATCCATCCATACTCAGCAATACTCATCCATCCATGCTCAGCCATTCATCCCTAATCAGCAATACTCATCCATGCTCAGCCATCCATCCATACTCAGCAATACTCATCCATCCATCCATGCTCAGCCATCCCATCCACCCCCATTTATACCCAGCCATAACCAGCCATCCCAGCCGTACCCAGCCGTACTCAGCCGTACCCAGCAATACTCATTCATGCTCAGTTATCCCATCCATACTCAGCAATCCCCATCCACGGCTCATCCATCCCCATTCATGCTCATCCATGCCACATCCATGCTACTAGAGTGCCTCACAAAAGCCCCTAGAACACCTGATGGTGCTCCCTGCATGTTGGGTCTCTCTATGTGGCCAGGCTGTGTAAAAGTCTCCCACATGTGGTATCGCCGTACTCAGGAGGAGTAGGAGAATCAATTTTGGGGTGTAATTTTTGGTATGTACATGCTATGTGTTAGAAATATTGTATAAATGGACAACTTTGTGTAAAAAGAAATGCCTTTTTTTATTTTCTTTACACATTTTCCAAAAACTTGTAGAAAAAAAATTACATGTTCAAAAGACTCATTATGCCTCATAGATTATACATTGGGTTGTTTTCTTTCCAAAATGGGTTAATTTTTGGGGCATTAACATTGTCCTGATGCTCCAGGGCCTTCAAAAGTGTTATGCCCCGTACACATGGTCGGAAATTCCGACCACAAAATCCGATGGATTTTGTCCGACACTGGTGTTGCATACACATGGTCGGACAAAGTTGTCAGAAAATCCGATCATTCTGAACGTGGTGACGTTCGTTGCGTATGACGGAACTACCTAGAGGCTATTAGCCAATAGCTTTGGTCTCATAATTTGATCTGAGCATGCGTGGCACTTTGTCCGTCAGAATTCTCTACACACGATCGGAAAAAGTCCGATCGGATTTTGTTGTCAGAAAATTTGAGAGCAGGATCTCAAATTTTTTCCGTCGGAAATTCCGACGGAAAAAGTCCAATGGTGCCCACACATGGGCATATTTTCCTACAACATGTTCCGATCGGACATTTTCCATCGGAATTTCCGACCGTGTGTACAGGGCATAAGAGGTAGTCAAGAAATGATATGTGTAATTTATGCTCCAAGAAAGCCTGATGGTGCTTTCTGCATGTTGGGCCTCTGTATGTGGCCACGCTGTGTAAAAGTCTCACACATGTGGTATTTCCATACTCAGGAGGAGTAGTAGAATGTGTTGTGGGGTGTAATTTGTGCTATGCATATGCTGTGTGTGAGAAATAACCTGCTAATATAACAATTTAAAAAAAAAAATGGAAAAAAAAAATGTGATTTTGCAAAGAATTGTGGGAAAAAAATGACAACTTCAAAAAAACTCACCATGCCTCTTGCTAAATATCTTGGAATGTCTACTTTCCAAAAATGGGCCATTTGGGGGTATTGTACTTTTCTGGCTTGTTAGGGTCTCAAGAAATGAGTGTGACCAATTTTCAGATATTGACACCATATCTTGTGGACTCTATAACTTTCACAAAGACCAAATGATATACACCGATTTGGGTTAGTTTTACCAAAGATATGTAGCAGTATAAATTTTGGCCAAAATTTATGAATTTTGCTAAATTTTATAACAGAAACAAAGAAATGTGCATTTTTTTTTACCAAATTTTCAATCTTTTTTCTTTTATAGCATAAAATTTTTTTAAAAACCCAGCGGTGATTAAATACCACCAAAAGAAAGCTCTATTTGTGTGAAAAAAAGGACAAAAATTTCATATAGGTACAGTGTTGCATGACTGAGTAATTGTCATTCAAAATGTGAGAGCACCGAAAGCTGAAAATTGGCCTGGTTAGGAAGGGGGTTTAAGTGCCCAGTGGTTAAGTGGTTAAATATGGTAATCTATATATCATAATCTATATACTAAATTATTTGTTGAGGACCATGGAGTTTGGATTATATAATTAGAACAAGGTAGTTTCACAAACTTTCACATCCAGTCGTGTTCTAGAAGAATCAGCATCTGACTTGACACATTGCATGTCACCGTGGTTATTGGATTAATAGTACAATCACTGCCAGCTCCTCTATTAGAGCCTGGCATACCACACTATGTAAGTCATTTCAGCCTTATCAGTGTGCATCTGCAGCCTTGTCCATCATTGCAGCTTGTCCTGTGTCATTTGCAGCTTGCCTAGCATCATTTGCAGCTTGCCCAGTGTCATTTGCAGCTTGCCCAGCGTCATTTGCAGCTTGCCCAGCGTCATTTGCAGCTTGCCCAGAGTCATTTGCAGCTTGCACAGAGTCATTTTCAGCTTGCCCAGAGTCATTTGCAGCTTGCCAGTGTCATTTTCAGCTTGCCAGTGTCATTTGCAGCTTGCCCAGCGCTGTTTGCAGCCTTGCCCACGTTTAAATTTCCAGCCGCAATGCCCGAGCCGACTGCTCAGCTCCACTCGCAGACCCGCCTCCCTGCTGCCGAAAAAGATCGAGCCAACTGTACTGTGTACTCGG
The DNA here is from genome assembly GCA_028564925.1 of Lithobates sylvaticus. Lineage (NCBI taxonomy): Eukaryota > Metazoa > Chordata > Amphibia > Anura > Ranidae > Lithobates > Lithobates sylvaticus. The sequence continues at coordinate 304,769,704 of CM053027.1, read as the reverse complement.
CTCGGCTCCGCTCGTAGTCCCGCCCAGTCTGGGTGGGACTGCGAGCACTCCAGAAACAGCAGGGAGGCGGGACTTTTTCGTCGGCGCTCGGTCTTTTTCGGTGGCGCTCTGTCTTTTCAGCGGTGCTCTGTATTTTTTTTGGGGGTCAGACAGTGGGGATCAGCGTATAACACGCACCCACAACTTTCTCCCGATCTTAAGGGGGAAAAGGTGCGTGTTATACACCGATAAATATGGTACCTATTTAGAGTTATCTTCAGGCCGTTCACGTGACTTGCAGCCACTTTACAGCTCTGATACATGGCTTCTGTGGGAGGGGCCAAGACCTCCCTCTGACGTCAACCAGGGAGAACATGTGGCCTCCTGCAGAAGCCTTGTCTCGGAGCTGTAATGCGGCCATGAGTCATGTGACCAGCCTGAAGATAGCTCTAAAAATGTATTTACAATGCTCATTTTTAGAAATTACTTTCATATTGTGGTATGCCAGGCTCTAATAGAGGGGCTGGCAGTGACCATTGTAGGTGTTTTATTGTTAATATTAGCGGCCAGGGGGGCCGGGTAGAGACACAGAGAGGGAGCTGACAGGCAAGGAGCTGCGTATGACAGAGGGACGCACTCTGAACATAGCCCTGATTTTCGTGGTCATTACAGAGAGGGGATACAGGAAGCGTCAGATTCAGGGAGGGTTTTTTTTACAGTTTAGCGGGGGGCAGATTACAAAGCATAAGCACTGTGCTGTTTAATCTGCTTTAAGGGACCAGGATCTGGATTTTTTTGGGGGTTAACAAACACTTTAATATGGAATAAAGTTAGTACTTTTTAAGAAATTTGTTATCAACTTTATTTGGTGCAACTCACCAAAATCCCATGGGCAAAATTCTTACTAGATTTCATCAAAAATTATGTGTGCGGTTCTGGGAATAACCTCCATTGTTAAGGCGGTTACAAAGTAACTAAGACAGCTAAACCCTAGTTCTGGGTTTTGGGATAATCTCAGTTTGATGGAAAGAAGTGCATAAGAGTTAACAATGAACCCAATATTGAAATAAAATACACCACTATTGTCCTTATGGACAAAGATAAATACCCCTCCAGGGTGCCCTTATTAATTCTGGACGGGGATCGTTCATTGAGAATATGAGTGAAGATACTGATCACACTATTCAGCCCTTTGCGGTAAATCAGCTTTCTTTTGTCAGAGATATGATGCATCTTTTAACATTGTTGCATGATTTGCTAGTACCAGAAAATACCCTTCTGCTTACATTGGACATAGAGGTGCATTATTTGTCCATTCCACATCATAGTGGGCTTCAAGTAGTGGAGAAAGTGCCCCAGGCAAGGGCCACACACAAATATGGACACAGCTAATTTATTTTGGATCTTTTAGAATTTCTTTTGACGTACAACACATTTTGATTGAATGGTAAATTCTTCTGTCAATCCCTGGGCACTGCAGTGGGTGCAGTTTATGGGACATTTACTTAGACTGTTGGGAGACATAGTTGTTTCGCGTGGAGGGAGGGTCTTTGGTGTCCCAAATTCTCTCTGGGATCAGGTACATTGAAGACATCCTCATATTGTGGATTGGGCTCAAGGGAAGAAGTTTTGGAGTTTGTGGACAGTTTAGCACAAAATTAATATAATCTCAAATTTACTAGTGAGTGTAAATCATGTTCTTTCATTTCACTTTCTTAGATTTAACTATCTAATTGGGCCAAGACTGTTGGATTAGGACCAAACTGTATATAAAATCTACAGCCACAAACTGTTTTTTACATGCCAATAGCTTCCATCTTGAAGCACTAATTCAGAACATTCCTACAGGTAGGTATTTAAAGGCCTATTGCAACTGTACAGAACAAAGTGAGTTTAAACAAGAAGAGCCTAGTAAAAATGTTATCTCCAGATACCTTCAATATGTCTATAGAAAGACTTGATCCCTGGGCGACTTCTTGATTCATAGTCATATTACTGTGGAAGGAGGCACAATTACTTTACCAATTGGGAGGACCCTCAGGTGCAGGCAGAGTGTGGACTGCAACACTTCTGGTGTGGTCTACATTTTGACCTGTGCCTGCGGGGCCTTCTATATTAGGAAGACCATTCACAGATAGTTGCAGGACCACATCTATAATATTGCCATCTATCACCTTAATACTTCAGTCACTAGGCATTCTGTCTAACACATAATATAAATACAAGCCTTTTGAAATGCTGGGTAATAGATGTTGTCGCAAAGAATGAGAGAGGAGGTAATCTTGACCAAGTGCTGTGAATACTTTCCGGATGCACTGTATTTACTACACATTTATTACTTGCCCAAGCTGCATATTAGGAAGTTGCCTGTATGATATATCTGTGCATTATGACTGCACAGTACAAATGCTATATGCAGTAAACACTTATGGCATTGACCTATTATTATTATTATTATTATTATTATTATCTTTATTCTACAGGAGTTATATAGCCCAACAGTTTGCACTGCGCTTAACAAAATAAAGGCAGACATTATAGTTACATTACAATTTGGTACAAGAACAATCAGAGGGCCCTGCTCATTAGAGCTTACAATCTAAAAATGGACGGTCAATTGATACAAAAGGTAATAGCTGTGGGGGATGAGCTGACGGAGGAAGTAAAACAGTGTATTAGTTAGAAGCAGGATAGGCTTCTTTAAAGAGAAGGGTTTTCAGGGATTGTAAAAGCTGTTCATTTAATCTCCTGTTGAGAGACCAACAGTGATTATTGTCCATGGTGGCTTAAGTGTGCACATGTCAAGCAATGGATATGCTGAAGAATGTTGGACTTAGCAGCTTAGTAGCCAATTGGATGTTTAGCCTGCTCTTCCATCATATGGCAGGATACAAACAAATCGGGCAGCAAAAGATTGCTATATGTTATGATCCATGTCATATATCCCGCAATCCTTGTTAGTTTGACCCCATATTTTGTGGGGCTATACTGATTTTGAATGCATTCTTCAAGAAATGGTTGTGATTTCAGCAGAGGGTTATATATACTTTGAATACCCCACTGGGGTCTAACCAATTTGGGGTTTGAATACATATATGGGCACTGATTTCAGTATAATATATTTTGTTAATATAATATATTTTGTTATCTATAATGAATAAGAGTATAAGCCAGGTCTTTATGTGTAAGTTTTTTGACAAAAATTTGTCTTGCAGCACCCACTATTAGTATCAAGTTATCTGAGGAGGTGTGCGCCAAAACATTTTTTTTTCTATCTACTACATAACAATATAATGAAACTGGCAGCTAAAGTCTGTCATTTTCTTCCTTGAAATTGATGTTTTATTGAAGGTCTTCTCCATGTTCGCATTTGATTGTTTTTAAATTGATTGGAACATTTGCTTCACATTACTTCTTTAATAGAACTGATTGTCCTTGAGGTTTGTGTATTTTTGAACAGTAAACTAGATCAATAAGTTAAAAAAATTAATGAATAAGAGAAACAGTTTGTTCAGCTTGTTTCTTTTGCTTTAGAATTGGTCAGAGTGGAATGGATTGTGTGTGTGCTTGCATTTGTATGTTTGTTAGGTAATTTTTGCACCTAGTAGTTTACAAAAATTAGCATGTAAACAAGGGCGTGTTGGAAAAAAGGGTAAAAGTGAGGGTTAGTGAGCACACCAGTGCTAACTTTGCTAGCTGTAATCTGCCTCTTGTACCTGTTGGTTTTCTAGATTCTTAAGATATATTGGTATTCTCTTCAAACCAAATCTCTGCAGTGACTCCTGTTGGTGTGGAACTACTAATCCAAAAATACACCATCGGTCTTGCCAGAGTTACTGTAGATCTGCAAGCCCCAACATGTGCCTCTAATGCCACACATATCTCTGCAGAACTATACATTCCAGTATACCCTATTGGGTCCTACTGGATTCTCATAGTCGGGTCAACTCCCAGCCTTCACCTTCTCAACCTAAAATGATATCCACTAACTACATGACACTCCTATTTTTACTAAAGAATATTCTTCAGTCTACTCATAGGGGTTTATTTACTAAAGCTAGAGAGTGCAAAATGTGTCACAATTCTGCATAGAAACCAATCAGCTCCCAGGTTTTATTGCCAAAGTTAATTGAACAAGTTGCGCTTAGAAGCTAATTGGTTTCTATGCAGAAATGTGACAAATTTCGCACTCTCTATCTTTAGTAAATAAACTCCATCACTGATTTTTTTTTTTACTTTTTTTAGTACTGCAAATATAGGAAGGATAAAAATAGGATCTGCTGTATGAACCATATGTGTAGTGCTTCCCCTAGATGAGCCACTGAATTTATTTGTGATTTCTCTGCACACCTGAAGATGACACACCTAGAACTTACTGACACACCTTGAGGAATTTCAAAGAATTTATTAGGCCAAGCAAAGCATAAAAGAAAAGAGGTTTAGCAAGTGTACCTTTACAAACAATCAATAAGACAACAACATTACTCAGAGAGTTATGGTTGAAACACCTGCAGTACTCTGACTAACATTAATTAACAGAACTGAACTGCACTTGCTTAGCAACAGTTTATAAAGACAGCCCTAACTTGCTATAACAGTCAAGTTTTATCCCACTGGCCAGTGATTGATGAAAAAAATAAAAACTTGGCTGGGAAATTTGGGGCCCTTGAAAAAAGCACAACAGTTCCGAGCAGACAATAGATTAACTTGTTAGTTGTTAGTTTTTTTTCCAGTCCCACGGCACCCTCTTATAGGTCTCTGGACAAGTGCTTTGACTCAGTAAAAGTCAAGCTCAAATGAGGCAAGGATAGAAGTTGATGATCTCTCTCTTTCATTCCTGCTGAGACAGTACTTCTTTTCGTTCCTTACAAGTGGTGATAGTGCTCTATATTACAGTCTGATCTGAAAAGGCATCCAAATCACACTCTCCAAGGGAGAAGATTCTCAGTGTCTTTGTGTTCTCACCCGATTGTGGTCAGATATGGCAAGGAATCATTCATGCAGCAGCAGCTTCAAGACTCTCCTCTGACATGTATAATTTCACAGAGTATGATGGCATCAATGGTTCCTGCTCAGCCCTCTTCTACTGGGCATCAGATAGCTTAAGCAAACTCTGGCCCCATACCACTATTCCTCCTTCACTGCTACCTTGTGGTGCCCTCTATCAGCTGCTCAACACAGAAAAATTAGTGCAGCAGGACATGGTCCCCACATTGGCTTCCTCCCTGTATTCTACAGACTGACACAGTAGCGCTCCCTTTCTCCAGCAACCCAGTTTTCTGTCCCCTTGCTCTGTTGCTTCAGTCAATCACTGTCCTCTAGGCCCAGCCAAAATGTCTACCCATTGCACTGGAGACTCTATAAGTGCCAAAAGCAAGACAACAAAGGAACCCCATCCCGTGTGGCGGATGGGTGACCTGCCTGGTGGATGGACAAGTCCCGTCTGTTTGGAACCGCCCTTTCCACTTGTGTACATCCTGGCATGGGCTTCCACCCTTTTGGCCATAGGATGAGCACGCATATGCGCGCAAATCTCTTTGTGCGTGCACACTGCGGGAGCTCTGACCCAGTGACATCACACGTCGGCGATGGATGGCATCTGCTGAACGCCACTGGATTTGGGACTACAAAATGCAGGCTTTTCCTGCTTGCCAGTGCCCTGGATACCGGGCACGGGGATCGTTAGCACAATCACAGTAAATATACTTCATTGGTACACCTTTCCACTAAAGCCACCTTGCAGCCTCCGTTATTGGAGCTGCAAAACTGGCTTTTAAATCATCTGTGGCTACTGTTTTCTCCCCTATAGGTCATATACATTGGACAGGAGTGTGTATGATACAATGCAACCCTCACTTCTTACCCTTTCCCCTGTAGTGGTGCAAATCTCAGCGGAACACTGGTACATCCATTTCCAGTCGGTTCTTTAATCCCCGGGACCCCTAAAACCACCGTATCTGCATACAAGGTATACAATATTCCCTTCCTTTTCCCTCCACTCCCACAATTCTTCTCCCCTACACTGGTCCCTCTTTCTCTTTTTCATCCCCCTTCCTTTTTTCCCCTTCCCCTTTTTCCCCCTTTCTCCTTCCCTCCCCCCTTCCCTTCCCCCTCCTTCCTCTTCCCATTGTCCCCTTTCTCCTCATCCCCCCTTTCTTCCTCCCCCCTCATATTTCCCCTTTCCTTCATTTCCCTTGTTATTTGTTGTGTTTTTCCCCTTTCTTCCCTCTGCCTTTCAATTCCCCCTCCCCCTTTTCCCACCTTCTGCCTACTTTCATTTTTTCTGTTTCTTTCACCTCTCAGTGTTGCCTTCCTTCTACTCCTTCCCCCTTTTCCATTCCCTCCAACCCCCCACCCCCCCACCCCCTCACTCCCACCCACTCCCTTTCGCTTCTCTCCTCTGCCTTTTCCCCTCATTCTTTTTCTCACTCACACACAATCCCCCACTATTTCCTTCCCTTCACAACACCAGTACCACAGTCACATTCCCCCACTCCCAGCCCCCCCCCCAAGTGCATAGTCTACCCATCTCAACAGTTTTACTCTATCTACCCAGATAACAGTCCACTGATTTGTAAGTCCCCCCAGTCGCGGCGGGGGAGCCTTTTTGGTGACGGCTTGTGTCCTGTGCCTCCCGGGGTTATAGGTAAACAGCTCTGCTCTTTTTTCCCCTCCATATTCATCTTGTTACTGACATTACTGTATGAAATACTGTTATTAATTTGGTCAATTGTACTGCTATTGTTCATTTGCCAATCAAATTACAGATATCCTCCTGACGAAGCGGCATAGACAGTGATCAACTATCCCACTGTGATTTTTCACGTTTGGGGACCACTGTTTTGGTGATACACATGGATGGTTACCATGCTTTTATTCTGTATTTGAGTATTTTTTATGTTGTATTATTTTTGTATAAATAAACCTCTATATAAAATTTTCTACATACCTGTTTACACATTTGAATTTACTTCAGCTTATCTTGTACCGAGATAGTCCAATTGCCCCTGTTCTTTAAGGAGGCCTGGTTGGGACCAAGCTTCCAACCCCTATATCTCTAAGTTTCTGGATGATGGTACAATTTTCCGCATATTTTTACTACCATTACTGTTGTAGAGGCTTCTTCTATTTTTCCATCCCAGAACTTGATCAAAAGAGAAGATTTTGTAAGGAATGTGGATTTTCTATGTACTGTCAGGGGGAACTCATACAACATATCAGTTTAAAATCATACATACGTTTTTTTACAAGTAGTTAGACAAATCCAACACTAAAAGTATCATAATGATAGATGCTCATGCAAAGGCATAATGCTCCCTAGATGATTGAAACGCTGTTCCTATATTAAAGTGTATAACCAAAAAGACATATGTATCACAGATTGCTTAAATTTTAACATTCAGGAACATGTGCAGAGTTTTCTCAACATGTTTCACATTATGCACTGCTTCCTCGGGAGTTTAGGGAGCAAAAAAATATGTGCAAAAAATATCAAAATGCATACAGATAATACAAATAATATTTGTTGCACAGTGAAAAATTAACAAATCATAAGAACACATATTTATTCAGGACTGCCAAGGTCCCAGGAGACACTCCATAGATGACCATTACAAAGTGGTCTCCTTAAAAATGGCTGCTGCACTTCTGCATTAATGAATATTCAGTTTAACCCTCTCTATACTGCAGAAGGATAATACAGCAGCAACAAAGGAAGAAGTTCTACAGCCATTATCAGGTCCAGACCAGGTTGCATATGTTTTAATAATCAGTGATGATCAGCATTGTGGATACACCCTGATACTGCTATTTGGCAATGGATCTTTTTGTGTAAGACAGTCTTTCATTGTCAGCACATTCCTCCAAAATAATATCTCTTGAAACAATGATCTTACCATCAATTTAATTTTTTTTCTTGAGAATCTAACTATTTTACGGTATCCCATATGCAGGCTCAGGCAGGACATTAATTAATGAATGGATTTATACGTCACAAATGCCACAATATTTAATAATTATGTAGCATAAGTGAGGGCAATTCATACTAATATGAATCAAAATTTACACGACACATTCAGGCACTTTATATTCTGAAAAGAAGCACTGCTACTGAAAAAAAAAAAAGTATTTTCTTTACATGGGCTCAGCATTATAAGAAACAGCCAAAAGGTCCAAATTAGGCTCCAAGACTGTCAGATGGATATCACTACTCTATATAGTATCACAGTGAATGTCTGTTTCTGATGTATCTTAATTTAATTAAGAAAAGCAAACTGATCTTTATGAAAGTAGTTCCAGTCACATTTCATTGATTAATCATGGTTTGAAAAAAGGAACACAAGATTAACTTAACTACTTGTATGTGTTAATGGCAATTTTTGAAGCCTGATTAGCACAGATCTAGGTCCACTCTGGAAAGTACTAGTTTTTTTGCTTGTGCATCGAAAATTAATTGAGTTTTCGAAATAGGTAGCCATTTTGTATTTTTAAATAATCTCGATGTATAAGTTATGTCATTAGAATTTCATCATTAACTTGTGTTAGGCAGAATGTAAAGCACACTTACAGGTCTATTTATAAAACATTTGCTTTGTCTCATAATTCTGGCAAAATGTTCCTGGCAGGGATGACTTACAGGTTCTTAGGATGCCAACTCACTAACAACCAAAAGCCCTTAGCAGAAATATGTCACCTTTAGCAGTTGTAATAATACCACTGCTAAATGTTTCACTTCACACTGAAGCCTGAGGATCGCTTGGCTGAACACTTATTCATTCGGCCATTCGGCCATTCGCACAGGAATCTTTAAAGATTGCACACAGTGCAGAATATATTCATAGTATTTCTCGTGATGGGTTAATGTTCTTAGCCTATAGTCTATTATCTCTATTAGTGAATGTTCTGTAACCACCTCAATACAGTGCACTTACGCCCCCTTCCTGTCCAGACCAATTTTCAGCAACACTGTACCCATATGAAACTTGCGTCCTTTTTTCCACACAAATAGTGCTTTCTTTTGGTGATATTCAATCACTAGTGTTTTTTTTATTTTTGGTGCTATAAATAAAAAAATATATAAAGTTTGTGAAAAAAAAATGCCTTTTTCTTTGTTTCTGTCATAAAATTCTGCTAATTAGTAATTTCTCTTCATACATTTTGGCCAAAATTGATACTGCTACATATCTTTGGTAAACATAACCCAAATTAGTGTATATTTTTTGGTCTTTGTGAAAGTAATAGAGTCTACAACCTAAGGCGCCAATCACTGAAAATGTATCACATCCGATCAGGCCTTCAGTACATCAGGTGTATCTCATTTCTTGAGACACTAACAAGTCAGGAAAGCACAAATACCCCCCGAATTACCCCTTTTTAGAAAGTAGACATTCCAAGGTATTAAGTAAGTAGCATGGTGAGTTTTTTAAAGTTGTCATTTTTTCCCACAATTCTTTGCAAAATTAAGATTTTTTTAATTTTTTTTTTATTTTTTACAAATCTGTCATATTATCAGGTTATTTCTCACACACAGCATATGCATACAACAAATTACACCCCAAAATACATTCTGCTACTCTTCACGAGTATGGCAATACCACATGTGTGAGACTTTTACGCAGCCTGGCCACATTAAGAGCACCAAAATTGAAGTAGCACCTTCAGGCTTTCTATGAGCAAAAATGACACATCTCATTTCACAACCACCTATTACACTTTTGAAGGCCCTGGAGCACCAGGACAATGGAATTGCCCACAAAATGACCCCATTTTGGAATGCAAACACCCCAACGTATAATCTATGAGGCATGGGCTGCAAATAGGTACTCAGGTACTCTGATGGCCTGGTGACAGGTACTCAGGTACTCTGATGGCCTGGTGACTGGTATTCGGGTACTCTGAAGGGCGGTGACAGGTACTCAGGTACTCATATGCACTGTGAAAGGTACTCAGGTACTTATATGGACTGTAACAGGTACTCAGGTACTCATATGGATTGTGACAGGTACTCAGATGGACTGACAGGTACTCAGGTACTCAGATGAACTGTGACACGTACTCAGATACTCATATGGACTGTGACAAGTAGTCAGGTACTCAGATGGACTGTGACAGGTACTCGGGTACTCAGATGGACTGTGACAGTTAATCAGGTGGACTGTTTCAGGTACTCAGGTACACGGGTACTCATATGGACTGTGACAGGTACTCTGATGGACTGTGATAGGTACTCATATGGACTGACAGGTACTCTGATGGACTGTTAGTGACAGGTACTATGATGGGTGGTGACAGGTCCTCTTTATTAGGGGGGCAATCAGTGTGATTGGTGTGTACTGTAAGCGGTAACGAGATGTTACCGCAATCTCCTTCTCACACACGAACAGTTTCGTTACCGTGGTTTGTTGACATCTAGTGATCGGCTGTGAAAGGATCACAGCCGATCACGTGGGTAAACAGCCGGCCAATGGCTGTTTACCAGCGTCGGTGATGAGCAGTGTTCCTGGGAACATGCCGCCACTGACATGCGCAGTGCACAGTGGGGGTGGAACCATCTGTGATCGGCTGTGATTTCATCAGGGCCAATCACGTGGTAAACAGCCATATCCAATGGTTGTTCACCCCCCTCGGTGGCGAGCGGTATCTCCGTGACACGCCGCCACCGAAGGAACAGGGATGTGCGTGCATTCCCTGTTTAAATGGGAGGATGTCATATGACGCCCACCCGCCACAAGAGCCGGCTTGCCTGGCCGTCATTTGACAGCTGTTTTTTTTTTTTTTAGGCAGCATTCACACCTGAGCATTTTCAGCTCGTAAAACGCCCTAAAGAAACCCCTGAAAAACACCCAACAAGCAAAATCCCATTAATTTGAATTGCACCTGTTCACATCTGAGCATTTTGTCATCTGAAGCATAATGCCTTAAAAACGCCTTAAGCTCAAAAAAGAACATGAGCTTCTTTGGGGCAGATTAAAGGCATTTTTCTGCTTTATACATGGGTGACCTGTACAAAATCGTAGAAAAATCTCAGCAAAATCGCAGTAAAATGTAATCAACTTTGAAATGTTTAAAATCAACTTTGAAATGTTTAGGGCACTTTCACACTGAGGCACGGGGGTGTCGGCGGTAAAGCGCCGCTAGTTTTAGCGGCGCCTTACCATTGTTTTTGAGGCGCTTTTCGGCTGCTATTGGTGCACTTTTAACCCCGCTAGTGTCCGAATAAAGGGTTATAGCACCCGCAAAGTGCCGCTGCCACTTTGCAGGTGCTTTGGTGGCGCTTTAGAAGCGGTGTATACATCGCTCCTAAAGCATCTCAAAGCTGCAGCTTGCAGGATTTTTTTTAACGTCCCGCAAGCTACCGCTCCAGTGTGAAAGCCCTCGGACTTTCACACTGGAGTAACAGGAGAGGCTCTTTACAGGCTCTTTGCAGGCGCTATATATAATAGACCCCTATGGGTCATGACCCACCAAAAGATTCTCTGACTAGTTCAGGAGTTAGTTTGACAGTCATAAATTTTAAGGACCATAAAAAAAAATATATCAGTACACTTTTCTGCTTAGGGGTCTGCTTTAAATGTTTTTACACAAGATTTGCACAACTTTCACCCAGGATTTACACATTTTCAGATTAAATCTAATTTGAAAAAGTGCAAATCTTGGGTGAAAGTTGTGTGAATCTTGAATGAAAACAATTATAAATAGACCTCTTTTGCCGCGTGCACACGCGATCGGAATTCTCGTCGGAAAAAGCTCTGATGGTTTTCCCGTCGGAATTCCGACGGAATTTCGCTCAAACTGTCTTGCCTACAAACGGTCACACCAAATTCCGATGGTCAATAAGACAGCGACATACAACACGTTTGACGGCACTATAAAAGGGACTTTTAATGCTTCCGAGCATGCATCGAATTGTTTCCGAGCATGCGTTAGAATTTTGCGCGTCGGAAATTTCATACACATGATCAAAAAATCCGATAGAAAGGAAAAATTAAGAACAGGCTCTCAATCTAAAGTCCATCGGAAATGCAGACGGAAAAAGACCGAAGGGCATACACATGGTCGGAAAATCCGATGAAAAGCTCCCATCGGACACTTTCTATCGGAAATTCTGGCCATGTGTACGCAGCATTTTTGGTATATTTAAAATCAGTGAATATGACTTTCAACAAACATTACCCTGTGTATGTGTTTTAAATTAAAATGATTGATTCACCTGCAGTGAAAATTTATTCAAAATTGCATTCACTGCTTTATAAAAATTTCCTTTTAGTGTTTAGCTCCTTGTCTGCTTGTAGAAATGTATATAGAGAACTCTTTCACACAGAACCTCTCCACTCCATTCAGCAGTGCATGCATGAACAGATTCTCTGCTAAATCAGAGCTGACCAGGGCAGATGTCAGTTTCTTTATATCCATGCCCATTCAATTTATGAATTTGTGTCCACATTTACACAAGGGACACGACCGGACCTGTGATAGCTCTAGCTCAAACAATCTCTGATCTGTCATGTTTAGTTCAGGAAAAACAGTAAAGGACACAGTTAGAAGAAGGCAGGTGTAAACGTACACAAGTCCATTTACATCAGCCTGCCCATAGACCTGCATGGAACATTCGGATCAGGTCTGCCTGAAAAACTAACAGGCAGACCTTGTTAGAAAGCTTGTGGGAAAGGGCCGTAACTAATACAAACACAATAGTTTGTTAGCTGGCTTGAACGTCAACGTTTTCTAAACAGAAGGTGTAATAATGACAAATGAGGCTCAATGTAGAATTGCATTTGGAAGCTAAAATATGCATAAGTTACATCTTAGGTGTCAAGGCCTGGACTTGAACCTAGGACCTTTGCTGTGTCTGGCAAAAACTCTTTTCAATGAGCTACCTGAGATGCTGAACAGCACTGTGTCTGATCCATTGGACAACTCTGCCTTGTGCCTTGACTTCTGCTTAGACTTCTGCTGAACCTTGAACTCTTTGCTCCTCCCATGAACTTTCTGATTTAAGCCATGTCTGCATTTTCTGTTTGCTAGATTATTGTGCTCTCTTCAGCCAATATCTTGCTCTTGTCTTCCCTGCTGCCGTCCATATTTTTGCTACCACTCGTTATGACCTTTGTCTTGTTCCTCGACTACGCTTCTGGCTGATTCCAACCTGCAACCACTTGTTACTGGCCTTTGGCTTGTTTACAGAGTATGCTTCTGTTTGATCCCTACCTGCTATATCCACTACTGGAACCTAGCTTGCTCACCTCCTGGTGGGGCGATCCTGAGGACCGCGACCTGGTACGAACATGCAGCAAAACCCGTCTCCACCACCAGGAGCTCTGGTGAACACCATTTAGTACTTAGACTCCGCACCTCAGGTGAGCCTATGTCTTCAGCCAGAGTGACGTGCTCATATACCTATTCTGCTGGTCGGTCGGAGTCTCCCTTCTGCTATAGCTACTGGTCTCTGAGCCTGACCTATGATCATGATACTAGGGGGAGAACCTCTGGGGAATCAAGGATGGAAAATGATCTGGAGGCTCTATTAGATGACAGACTTAGCAATAGCATGCAGTACCAAGCTGCAGCAAGCAAGACAGCAATGTATTACCATGGCTTAAAAAATATTATTTCCTCAAGAGATAAAACTATAATTCTACCATTTTACAAAACTCTTGTTCTGATAGCATCTTGAGTAGATTGTCAAGTTCTGGTTATCAATCCTCAGGAAGGATCTGCCTGAACTTCGAGACCAGAGAAGGGCAACAAAGCTAAAAAGTGTGCTGGAGGACCTCAGTTATGATGAATGACTACAGATATTACATTTATTCTCCCTGTAGAAGAGGTGCTTAAGAGGTGCTTTGATAGCAATATACAAATCCCTGAATGGTGACTCTAGCATTGGGAAGAACCTTTTTAATATTAGGTCAGATGCCAACAAAATTAAGTTGGACAAAAATGTATTAAATCTTAAACTGCATAAGAGGTTCTTTAATGTTAAAGCAGTAAGGATGTGGACCTCCCTTGACCTCCCTTACCTTCTCTCCCTTGGTTTCAGCAGAGAGTGTAGATAATTTAAAAAAACGTTTAGATGTATTTCTTAGTAGACATGTGCAGAAAGGAAAAATGTATTTTGTTATGTTATTAATTTCGTATAGTTATGGAATTCATTTAGTTTGGTTTCAGAATTTGTTTGGTTAGTTTAGTTTTCAATACATTTTGTTTAGTTTTCACTAAAATACATTTAATTTATTAATTCTATAATGAATTCCAACTTTTCAGAATGATTAGAATTCAGAGCGGTCAAAAAAAAATCAACTGTTTTGAATTCTGTGTGAAGAAATAGCTGGTTTCATAAGCAGTGGCCCGGGAAGCCGGCCGCCTGCGTCCTTAACAGCTATGACTTATCATCTGTCAGCTGGCTTCCCCACTGACAGATGAATGTAAAGAAAAGAATACCGACATTACCTGGCAATAGAAAAATGTTTAAAAAAGGCCTTCCCCCAGTCCATACCGGGCCCTTCAGGTCTGGTATGGATTTTAAGGGGAAACCCACACCAAAATTAAAATAAAAAATGGCATAGCCCCCCCCCCCCCCAAATCAATTCCAGACCCTTATCTGAGCATGCAGCCCGGCAGGTCAGGAAAGGGAGGGTGAGGGAGCACCCCCCAACCATAGTAGGTCACGTGCCCTCAACATGTGGGGGTGAGTGCTTTGGGGCAGGGGGGCTCTGTGCCCTCCACCCTAAAGCACCAGGTCCCCATGTTGATACGAGTGCCTATTCCCGCATCGCATAGAACTCGCAGACAGTTCACACTGCCCTATGTGAACCGCTGGGGGTGTCAATAGAGAGTTAATGACACCCCCAGATCGGTTTGCATATCACAGTGCAAACTGTCAAATGGTGCAGGAATCAGATCGCATGTGAACACCCATGCGATCCGATTCCAGTGCAGACCAAAAAAAAGGTTCCTGCACCATTTTGGTGCGAATGCAATGCAAATTCAGCCATACAATGTATGGCTGAATTTGCATTGCACAGGCATCACATGTGCACAGCAGTGCCGTGCGAATCACATGCAATGTCTAACAACGCACCAGTGTGAACCCAGCCTGAAAGTACTACAGCCAGTAAATGCTATGTAACAAAGCTGTTAAGTAAGTACATTGGTAACAAAATAGACACAAACAATGATAACATTTGCTCCCCAATACTAATACATGTTATC
The DNA here is from genome assembly GCA_028564925.1 of Lithobates sylvaticus. Lineage (NCBI taxonomy): Eukaryota > Metazoa > Chordata > Amphibia > Anura > Ranidae > Lithobates > Lithobates sylvaticus. The sequence goes on along the minus strand of CM053027.1, from coordinate 304,754,518 downwards.
CAAACAAATCCAAAATATATCATACTGGATAAAAACAATAATGCAGCTTGTTAACCACTTCGCAACCAGGCCAATTCTGACATTTCTCTCCTACATGTAAAATTCATAATTTTTTTGCTCAAAAATTACATAGAACCCCCAAACATTATATATGTTTTTTTTAGCAAAGACCCTAGAGAATACAATGACGCACGTTGCAACTTTTTATCTTGCACAGTATTTGTGCAGCAATTTTTCGAACACGTTTTTTTCAGAAAAAAAACTATTTCATGCTTAAAAAAAAAAAAAAACAGTAAAGTTAGCCCAATTTTTTTTGCATAATGTGAAAGATGAAGATACGCCGAGTAAATAGATACCCAACATGTCACGCTTCAAAATTGCACGCACTCGTGGAATGGCGCCAAACTTTGGTATTTAAAAATCCCCATAGGCGACGCTTTAACATTTTTTACTGGTTACATTTTTTGAGTTACAGAGGAGGTCTAGGGCTAGAATTATTGCTCTCGCTCTAACGTTCGCGGCGATACCTTACATGTGTGGTTTGAACACCGTTTTCATATGTGGGCGGGGCTTACGTATGCGTTCACTTCTGCGTATGAGCTCACAGGGACAGGGGCGCTTTAAAAAAAAATTTTTAATTTATTATTGTTAATTTGACTTTTATTTTTTTAAAAAAAAAAATAAATAATTGATTACTTTTATTCCTATTACAAGGAATGTAAACATCCCTTGTAATAGGAATATTACCTGATCGGACCTATTAACAGTGAGATATGGGGTCAATAAGACCCCACATCTAACCTCTAGGCTGGAAAGCCTAAAATAAAAAAAAAAAAAAAACGATCATTCCCAGAGGAGGCGGCGCTGTTATTCGAATGCAGAGGCCGGGTGTGACGTCATCACATCGCTCCCGGCCTCCGAACGATCATAGAGACTCCGGCGACCATCTGGTCCGCAGGAAATCTCTATAGTGATCATCCGGGGCCGGCAGTTCCTGTGTCCGACTCACCGATGGAAGCGGTGAGTCGGTAGAAGCACCGGAGGGCGGCGGGAGGGGGGGCATCCCCTCCCGCCGCCCATAAGAACGATCAAGCGGCGGAACAGCCACTATGATCATTCTTATGGTGCAGGGAATCGCCGGCTGAAACCGGCAATATCTGAATGATGTCTGTAGCTACAGGCATCATTCAGATATACCCCCGCAAACTGGAGGCCATCATATGACGGCCTCCGGTCGGGAAGTGGTTAAAAAAGTTGAAAAGAGACCAAAAAAGGGAAATAAGATGTCAATAGCTGATAGAACTTTATCGGGTTGCAATTTGCAACAATGTTGCTATGAGTCGTGACAAGGGTTGCTATGGACAACAGTATGGGATTTGCAGCCTCACTGTGCCCATGGTAACAACACAGGTCTCGGGGTCACTTAGTGCTAGGAACCCCATCTTTGGAATGGGGGGGGGGGGATTTGGGACTTTAAATCAAGCGCACAATACAGTATGTAGTCTCCTGGGTTTGAATGCCAAATTTGGGGTTCCTATCTCCAAGTTTCCCCGAGATATGGGGCCCCAAATTCGGGTCAGAAAGTGGGACTTTAAATTAAGTTATTGATTTGTGGGGTTGGGGAAGAAATTTTTTTTTTTGAAAAATTTGTGGGGTTGAAAAAATTTGAAAGTATATATACCGGTATATGTATATACACACACACATACATGGTATGGACCTCATGAATACATATACATATCCATACAGTGACAAAAAATGTGTATGTATATATATATATATGCATTTACAATAATCTATTTATTTTAATCAATCATTTTTACTATGTGCATTATTATGTATTGTCACACCCAATATGCCAATTAAATATACTTTCAAATAAATTCACCCCCACAAATCAATAACCTCATTTAAAGTCCCACTTCTCTACAGGTTGCTTGGAGTAATGGCATGGGTTGCTATGGGTATCGGTAAGAAAAAGAAAACAAGATGTCAATAACTGATAGAACTTCATCTTATTCATCTGTCCTATTTAAATTGGAGTATTTAGTCCATGGATCCACCATGCTTCACGTTCTAACAATTTTGTGTTTTCACTGTCATAATTATACAAGGTTATACCAATAACTTCCATATGGACAGAAAGTATGAGAATTCTTCCCAGGAGGATAACTGCAAAACTAAGCTGTCACAGGTGTTTACTAGGGAAGTGAATACTACACAGACAAATGTTGTTCAATAGGTTAAGAACTGCACTAAAAAATAAGACTCACCTGTGGTTGGATCTGACTGGTGTCCAGCATTACATTGCTGAGAATATGATATTACTGGGCTTAAGGATTAAAAAGTCACTAACCACGATATATGATTTTCGGAAGTGATAGAATGATATTCTTAGTGACTGTGCTCTCTATTTGATGAAGCTTATTCTGGAATATGAGCAAGCAAGTTTGCAGTCCCTAGAAGTTAAAATTTCAGCATTAAGACGTTATTTTGTATCCTGGGAACATGCTGTAGTTTATCAGATGCTTAATGAAAAATAAAATAAGGATATCCAGAAATTTGAGCAGGACATCATGTCAATAAAAAGAGAACAATATTTGGGATGAGATGTCAAATATTATGACAATGGTACTGTGTATGATCGTCAAGCCTGGGGAGACAGATATTGCTAAAAATTAAAGTCCATATTGAAGAACCGTTCAGGAGGGGGAGAGAGATGAGTGACGATCAACTTGATTCTACTGTGGATACTTATTCCACAAATACATCTAGTTCCTCAGTGGAATCCATGTACTTAAAGGAGAAATTTACTAAATATACAAATAAACTAATTGGCAAATAAGGTGCAAGGCAAATCAAAACACATGAATAAAATGTGATGAGTCAAAGACAGAAGATTGAGGAGATTTATCGTCAAAACGTAAGGCCCGAGCAGGTGAAACAGGAAGAATTGAACATAGAAAATGTTGTTAATATCTCAGGTGTGGAACTCACAGAGAAGGAATTAACTCTCTTACCTAGAGGTCTCGCCTTCTCCCCTATGAAACACTTTTATTTGTTTAGTACTATTTTGGATGCAAATGACTTTACTAGAAATATCCTTCTTAAGAAAAATTTTGACAGTGATATTCCAGAAACAGATGATGCTATATACAGTATGAGCTGGTTGAAGATTACCCTAATGTTCAATCTTTTATGTTCAGGATCTTTGTGCTAGCCTTACTTAGAACAGTTGCATACATTATCCACCAGGGGTTCTTGTAGCACTGATGTTCCCTTTCCAATCAAAGGCGACAGATATTTTTATCCAGTTCAGGCCAGAAGTGGTCCGGTAGAGGTTTTTCTGAATGTTATTGAATTGGAGTTAGCAGCTTTGGTTGAAAGAGTGAGGGACAAACATCAGTCTCCCAGGAACAATCTGTCATGGGATGAATTATATGCTTTACAGAATTTGAAGCGGCGCAATTATATAGTGATACTGGCTGCAGATAGGGGAGGTTGGTGATGGTTTTAAGTGCGGCGCAATACAAAGTGGGGCTTTGCAGCAATTAAGTGACACCTCCACTTACCATACTCTTCAAAATAATCCAGTCTCTGCTTTCTAAACCTCTCTTCAGAGTCGTCTGGATCATGGGCAGAACATGGGGGTTATTAGCAATACAATAGCAGAGTATCTATATGTGGAGCATCCAGAGACCAATATTCCACCACCTACCCAAGATGCATAAATCTAGAGGAAGCCCCAGGAATATAACCCATAGTAGCTGAAATTGTCTCGCTTTTGATGTTAGTGAATGGATAACACCTCCAACCATTAGTTGGAAAGAATATCTGGAAATATTAAAGATACTAAGAGGGTTCTCTCTCGGTTGAAGGCTCTTACTTAGCTGGAGGATTTGACATTGGTTATCCTTGATGTTCAGTCGCTATACTCCTCTATAACTCAATCATTTGGCCATTTTAGCCATATGGTCTGCACTTGTATAAAGATAGTTCCAATGAAGGTGTACTGGAGTATCTTGTGCTGGCTAGTGAGTTTTTCCCCCAACAGAGTTTCTTTTATGTGGGGCATCGATGGGGGTTACAGTTTCACCCTCATTTGTGAACCTGTATTTTGGTACTTGGAGAACTCATCTGTTTTCCCACATTGTAGTAGAGACATTCCAAACATGTCAGACATGAAGGGTTTGATTTACTAAAACTGGAGCGTGCAAAATCTGGGGCAGTTCTGCATAGAAACCAATCAGCTTCCATTTTTTTTGTCAAAGCTTAATTAACCACTTCAGTCCCAGAAGATTTTACCCTCCTCCTAACCAGAGCACTTTGTGCAATTCGGCACTGCGCCGCTTTAACTGACAATTGCGCGGTCGTGCGACGTTACACCCAAACAAAATTGACGTCCTTTTTTTCCTACAAATAGAGCTTTCTTTTGGTGGTATTTGATCACCTATGCGGTTTTTATTTTTTGCTCTATAAACAAAAAAAATAGCGACAATTTTGAAAAAAAACGCAATATTTTTTTATTTTTGCTATAATAAATATCCCCCAAAAATATATAAAAAAAATGTTTTTCCTCAGTTTAGGTTGATATGTATTCTTCTACATATTTTTGGTAAAAAAAATTACAATAAGCGTATATTGATTGGTTTACGCAAAAGTTATAGCGTCTACAAAATAGGGGATAGTTTTATGGCATTTTTTTCCCTAGTAATGGCAGCAATATGCGATTTTTATCATGACTGTGACATTATGGCGGACACATAGGACACTTTTGACACTCTTTTGGGACCATTGTCATTTATACAGCGATTAGTGCTATAAAAATGCACTGATTACTGTGTAAATGACACTGGCAGGGGAGGGGTTAAACACTAGAGGGTGTTCAAGGGGTTAAGTGTGTCATAGGGAGTGATTCTAACTGTGGGGGATGGCTTCAACTCACATGACAGCGATCACTGCTCCCGATGACAGGGAGCAGTGATCTCTGTCATGTCACAAGGCAGAACAGGGAAAAGCCTTGCTTACATAGGTACTTCCCCATTCTGCGGCTCCATGACACGATCGCCGGGAGACCGGCGGACATCGAGTCTGCCGGTCCCACGGGCACAGTCACGCTGCATGCGGTGGGTACCCGCTAGCCCCACCAATTAAAGGGGACTTACAGGTACGCTCATTTGCGCACCGCTGCCATTGTACCGACGTATATCGGCTAATCAACCTCTTTTGTTACATCTTATTCTTTAGCGCCATTATCCAATCTGAGTCTAGTTAGGACCTTAGTTTGAATACGTATACATTTCCATTTTTCAAGTGGCAGCTGTAGTCTAGATAGGAGGTTATACTCTGGCGCAGTGGTGGGCATTTGAATAGGGGCGGATTATTCAAATTCCTATTTTTTTATAAAGAGATAGTGAATATTGTAAAAAAAAATCTTATATTCGGACATTCATTTGCAAGAGATCTTAAAAAAAAGGGTATAATTTCTCTACCTTTGCTCCTACATTAGGTTCTATTTTATCTCCTAGCCTCTTTCAGCCTCTTTTCATCTTATTTAAGTAGTAATAGGACATGGCTCTTAAATAGGAGCTACTACTGTATAGATGCAGGATGAATACAGTGCCTTGAAAAAGTATTCATACCACTTGAAAGTTTCAACATTTTTGTCAAATGTACAAATGTTACAATCACAAATGTAAATGTACTTTATTGTGATTTTATGTGATAGATCAACACAAAGTAGTGCATAATTGTGAAGTGGAAGGAAAATGCTAAATGGTTTTCAAATTTTTTTACAAATAAAAATCTGAAAAGTGTGGCGTATATTTGTATTCAGCCCCCTTTACTCTGATACCCCTAACTGAAGTCTAGTGGAACCAATTGCCTTCAGAAGTCACCTAGTTAGTAAATAGAGTCCATCTGTGTGTAATTTAATCTCAGTATAAATACAGCTGTTCTGTGAAGCCCTCAGAGGCTTGTTAGAGAACCTTAGTGAACAAACAGCATCATGAAGGCCAAGGAACAGACCAGACAGGTCAGGGATAACGTTTTGGAGAAGTTTAAAGCAGGGTTAGGTTATAAAAAAATATCCCAAGCTTTGAACGTCCTACGGAGCACTGTTCAATACAACATCCAAAAATGGAAAGAGTATGACACAACTGCAAACCTACCAGGACATGGCCGTCCACCTAAACTGACAGGCTGGGCAAGGAAAGCATTAATCAGAGAAGCAGCCAAGAAGCCCATGGTAACTCCGAAGGAGCTGCAGAGATCCACAGCTTAAGTGGGAGAATCTGTCCACAGGACAGCTATTAGTCGTTCACTCTACAAATCTGGCCTTTATGGAAGAGTGGCAAGAAGAAAGCCGTTGTTGAAAGAAAGCCATAAGAAGTCTTAGCAGTTTGCGAGAAGCCATGTGGGGGACACAGCAAACACGTGGAAGAAGGTGCTCTGGTAAGATGAGACCAAAATTGAACTTTTTGGCCTAATAGCAAAACGCTATGTGTGGCGGAAAACTAACACTGCGTATCACCCTGAACACACCATCCCCACTGTGAAACATGGTGGTGACAGCATCATGTTGGGAGGATGTGTTTCTTCAGCAGGGACAGGGAAGCTGGTCAGAGTTGAAGGGGAGATGGATGGAGCCAAATACAGGGCAACCTTAGAAGTAACCTATCAGAGTCTGCAAAAGACTTAAAACAGGGTCAAAGGTTCACCTTCAAGCAGGAAAACTACCATAAACATACAGCCAGAGCTACAATGGAATGGTATAGATCAAAGCATATTCATGTGTTAGAATGGCCCAGTCAAAGTCCAGATCTAGATCCAGTTGAGAACCTGTGGCTAGACTTGAAAATGAATGTTCACAGATGCACTCCATCCAATCTGACAGAGCTTGAGCTATTATGCAAAGACTAATGGGCATAAATGTCACTTTCTACATGTGCAAAGCTGGTACAGACATACCCAAAAAGACCTGCATCTGTAATTGCAACGAAAGGTGTTTCTACAAAGTATTGACTCAGGGGGGCTGAATACAAATGCATACCACACTTTTCACATATTTATTTGTAAAAAAAATTGAAAACAATTTATAATTTTCCTTCCATTTCATAATTTACATAAAATCCCAATAAACTACAATTACATTTTTGGCTGTAACATGACAAAATGCGGAAAATTTAATGCGGTATTTAACCACTTGCCATCCGCCACATGCTGATTTACGTCAGCAGAATGGCACAGGCAGGCAAAAGGGCGTACCTGTATGTCCCTTTAAATTTGCTGCCTAGTGGCCACGCACAACGCTGCCCACCACTGCGAGCTGTGGGAGCATGCCCGCAGGTCCCCGCAAACTTGATGTTCGCCGGCAGCCCACGATTGCGGCGAAGAGAGACAGAACGGGGAAATGTAAACGGAATTTCCCTGTTCTGCCTAGTGACATGACAGGGATCTACTGCTCCCTGTCACTGGGAGCAGTGATCTCTGTCATGTTCTAATGAGCCCTTCCCCCCTACAGTTAGAACATATCCAGGGAACACACTTAACCCCTTGATCACCCCCTAGTGTTTAACCCCTTCCCTGCCAGTGTCATTTATACAGTAATCAGTGGCTATTTGTAGCTCTGATCGCTGTATAAATGTCAATGGTCCCAAAATAGCGTCAAAAGTGTCTGATCTGTCCGCCATAATGTCGCAGTCCCGATAAAAATCGCAGATCTCCACCATTACTAATAAAAAAAAAAATTATAATAAAAATGCCATAAATCTATCCCCTATTTTGTAGACACTATAAATTTTGCGCAAACCAATCAGTATACAATTATTGTGATATTTTTTACCAAAATATGTAGAAGAAAACATATTGGTCTAAACTGTGGAAGAAATTATTTTTTATAAATATTTTTGGGGTATATTTATTATAGCAAAAAGTAAAAAAATTGCTTTTTTTTTTTTTTTCAAAATTGTTGCTCTTTTTTGTTTATAGTGCCAAAAATAAAAACTGAGGTGATCAAATATCACCAAAAGAAAGCTCTATTTGTGGGAAAAAACATGCAATTGTCAGCTAAAGCGATGCAGTGCCGAATTGCAAAAAGGCTCTAGTCAGGAAGGGGGTAAATCCTTCTGGGGCTGATGTGGTTAATACTTTTTTAAGGCACTGTACCTGTAAATACTGTAGGTTCCATAAAAAAAGACAGAAATAAATTTACTTAAAAACACAGTAAGGGCCTGGTGCTGGAAGACTTTTAGGCTAAAGAGCACTGAAAAAACATCCATGAAAGTACATTAAAGTTCATAAAAGTTCATAAGAAGTCCACATGTGACATGTCAGGCAGATGACATGTGAGTGAAGAAACCACAGCACCCGCAGCAGCACCCTTAGGAGTGAAGCAGACTCTGCAAAGCCAAAGGAAAACAGAAGGGGCGCCAGACTAAGTGCAACAGTTAAAACGTATGGGATTTAATAAAGCACAAATAAATTGACTCACATTTGATAACAGGTCTGAAGAGGGAAGTTTCAAAACGCATTGCTGCCCACCATCCACGGCCTCACGCTCCCCGCTGACGTTAGTTCCAGTATATGCCCTTGAGCCCAGCCGCAGAATGTACCTGCAGTATCTCAAAAAAATGAGTACACTCCTCACATTTTTGTAAATATTTTATTATATCTTTTCATGTGACAACACTGAAGAAATTACACTTTGCTACAATGTACAGTAGTGAGTGTACAGCTTGTATAACAGTGTAAATTTGCTGTACCCTCAAAATAACCCACAGCCATTAATGTCTAAACTGCTGGCAACAAAAGTGAGTACACCCCTAAGTGAAAATGTCCAAATTTGGCCCAAAGTGTTTTGTGTGGCCACCATTATTTTCCGGCACTGCCTTAACCCTCTTGAGCATGGAGTTCACCAGATCTTCACAGGTTGCCACTGGACTCAGAGCTGGTGGATGTTAGAGACCTTGCGCTCCTCCATCTTCTGTTTGAGAATGCCCTACAGATGCTCAATAGGGTTTAGGTCTGGAGACATGCTTAGCCAGTCCATCACCTTTACCCTCAGCTTCTTTAGCAAGGCAGTGGTCGTTTAAGAGGTGTGTTTGGGATCGTTATCATGTTGGAATACTGCCCTGCAGCCCAGTCTCTGAAGGGAGGGGAGCATGCTCTGCTTCAGTATGTCACATGACATGTTGGCATTCATGGTTCTCTCAATCAACTGTAGCTCCCCAGTGCTGGCAGCACTCATGCAGCCCCAGACCATGACACTCCAACCACCATTCTTGACTGTAAGCAAGATAAACTTGTCTTTGTACTCCTCACCTGGTTGCTGCCACACACGCTTGACATCATCTGAACCAAATACATTTATCTTAGTCTCATCAGACCACAGGACATGGTTCCAGTAATCCATGTCCTTAGTCTGCTTGTCTTCAGTAAACTGTTTGCAGGCTTTCTTTTTTTAGAAGAGGCTTCCTTTTGGAAAGACAGGCATGCAGACCAATTTGATGCAGTGTGCAGCGTATGGTCTGAGTACTGACAGGCTGACCCCCCACCTCTTCAACCTCTGCAACATTGCTGGCAGCACATCTATTTCAGAAAGACAACCTCTGGATATGACGCTGAGCATGTGCACTTAACTTCTTTGGTTGGCCATGGCGAGGCCTGTTCTGAGTGGAAACTGTCCTGTTAAAACGCTGTATGGTCTTGGCCACCATGCTGCAGCTCAGTTTTAGGTTCTTGGCAATCTTCTTATAGCCTAGGCCATCTTTATGTAGAGCAACAATTATTTTTTTCAGATCCTCAGAGAGTTCTTTGCCATGATTTGTCATGTTGAACTTCCAGTGACTAGTGTGAGAGAGTGAGAGTGATAACACCAAATTTAATACACCTGCTCCCCATTCACACATGAGACCTTGTAACCCTAATGAGTCACATGACAACAAGGAGGGAAAATAGCTATTTGGTCCCAATTTGGACATTTTCACTTGGGGGTACTCACTTTTGTTGCCAGCGGTTTAGATATTAAAGGCTGCGTGTTGAGTTTTTTTGAGGGGACATCAAATTTACATTGTTATACAATCTGTACACTCAGTACTTTATATTGTAGCAAAGTGTACTTTCTTCAGTGTAAAAATATTTACAAAAATGTGAGGGGTGTACTCACTTTTGTGAGATACTGTACATGCTTATTAACATTTATCAAATGTGAGCTGCCACTTTATTTGTGCTTTAATAAATCCCATACGTTTTAACATTGCACTTAGCTTGGCACCCCTTCTTTTTTCCTTTAGAAATACTACTGGAAAGACTTTCCTCATTAGGGATTATGTCAGTTGTGGCACACATAATGTAGTCTATAGCATTCTTTGTACAAGATGTTCAATACAGTACATAGTCTGTACTACTTGTTCCTTTAGAGCTAGACTAGGGGAGCATTATACAATTACATCTAATTTAAATGTAAATCAATTATCCTCTGTGTGCCAGCATTTAAGAGATGTCCATGGAAGTAATATGACATGTTTTCAGTTCTATGGATTAGAAAAAGTTCCAAAACTTGTTAGGGGTGGCGACTTACATAAACAGTTGTTAGAATGATAAGCATGGTGGTTTCATAGACTGAATACCTGCATACCTGCATACCTCATGGACTAAACCAAAATGGGACATTCATTTTTTGTAGAAGTATCAGTTATTGACATCTTGTTTTCTTTTTCTTACCATTACCCAAAGCAACCCATGTCATTACCACTAGCAACCTGTGCCATTACCCATATTAACGCCTTGCTGTTACCCATAGCAACCCCTGTCATTACCCAAAGCAGCTCATGTTATTACCTATTGCAACCTGTTTGTTTTCAGATACAGTTCTATTCGTTATTGAATTCTTGTTTTCTTTTTTTTTTTTTTGGTGTCTTAGTTTTTTTATTAGTGTTAGTGAGCAAATGTTATCATTGTTTGTTATCTGTTATTGATGTAGTTCTTTGACCGCTGTTTAATTTTTTGGTTGCAGTACTTTTAAACTGAAGTGTGCTACATCATTAAGCCCCATACACACGGTCGGATTTTCCGATGGATTCTGTCCTATCAGACAATGTTGTCGGAAATTCCGACCGTGTGTAGGCACCATCGGACAGTTTCCATCGGATTGTCCGACGGACAAAGTCCTATCTCCTGCTGGATAGATTTTTTGACAACAAAGTCCGATCACACCAAATCCGATCGTGTGTAGCGAATTCCGACGGACAAAGTGCTACGCATGCTCAGATAACATTACAAGACCAAAGCTATTGGCTACTAGCCTCTACGTAGTCCCGTCGTAGGCAACAAACGTCACCACGTTCAGAATGATCGGATTTTCCGACAACTTTGTCCGACCGTGTGTACGCAAAACCAACGTCGGACAAAGTACGACGGACATGATCCGACGGACCTGGTCCTCGGATAATCCGAGCGTGTGTATGGGGCTTTACACTTGCTACGATTAAGGCCCATACAGGGCTGAAACATATAAGCAAGGAAGGACACTAGGTTTTTTAATCCTGTGTTAAATAACAACAATAACATGGAAGCCAGTGGTCTGAAGATGTAAGCAGCCGATAGGGAGCTATGGGTCACATCACTAGATCCAAGCTGAATATAATTCCGTTTATACCTAACCACTTACAGACCGGAAGATTTGGCTGCTTCATGACCAGGCCATTATTTGCGATACTGCACTGCGTCGCTTTAACTGACAATTGAGCATTCGTGCGCTGCTGTACCCAAACAAAATTTACATCCTTTTTTTTCCCACAAATAGAGCTTTCTTTTGGTGGTACTTGATCACCTCTGCAGTTTTTATTTTTTGTGCTATAAACAAAAAAAGCATGACAATTTAAAAAAAAAACAATATTTTTTTACGTTTTGCTATAATAAATATCCCCAAAAATGTTTTTAAAAAAATTATTTCTTCCTCAGTTTAGGCCAATATATATTCTTCTACATATTTTTGGGAAAAAAATTGCAATAAGCGTATATTGATTGGTTTGCGCAAAAGTTATAGCGTCTACAAACTATGGGAAAGATTTATGGCAATTTTATGTCATTTTTATTATTATTTTTGCACTGACTAAAGTGCACTGATTACTGTGTAAATGTCACTGGCAGGGAAGGAGTTAACACTAGGAGGTTATCAAGGGGTTAAATGTGTGTTTCCTAGGTGTGTTCTAACTGTGAGGGGATAGGACTGACTGGGGGAGGAGACATATCGTTGTTCCTACTTAATAGGAGCAAACAATATGTCTCTTCTCTCCTGACAGAACAGGGATTTGTGTGTTTACACTCACAAATCCCTGTTCCTGCACTTGGGCACGTGATCGAGCCCGCCAGCCATGCACATCAGGTTCACCGCTGTGCAGCGAGCATGTGCGTGCCTGCTATCGCCCTTAAAGGTACAGCTGTACCCATAAGGCGATTCGTGGGAACAAACCACTTTGCCGCCGTATATCGGCCTGAGACGGTCGGCAAGTGGTTAAAAAAAATGCCATATGCCTCATTTCCTCATTTCCATATTTTACAGGCAGGAAGTGAAGGAATCTTTCCTATAGAACTGTTGACAGCAGTAAAACCTGACAGGAGTTTTAATCCTTTCCTACTTTATAAAAAAAAACCACATTGGCTATATATATATATATATATATATATATATATATATATATATATATATATATATATATATATATATTTATATGCACTTTAATTCAAAAATAAACAAAACATATTGATAATCACTGAAATTATTATCAGTGTGCTATAAGGAAGCTCTGTTCACCTGTTTATTTCTTGGGTTGCATATTTTAAAATATATTTTGTCATCAACACCATCTGGTAAAACCCACAACATTCACAGAGCAGCTGTGTTTCTTCTTCTCTGAGATTTGTCATCAGAATTAGCTCTACCCTTGCAAAAAGTATGCTAGTTATGCCTTACAACCTACAACAGAGTTTACAGGTTGTTCAAATGTTCTTTAACCACTTGCCAACCGGGCCTATTTTGGCCTATTTTCCTTCATGTAAACATCATCATTTTTTTGCTAGAAAATTACTCAGAACCCCCAAACATTGAGTACGTTTTTTTTAGCAGACACCCTAGGGAATAAAATGGCGGTCTTTGCAACTTTTTATCTCACACGGTATTTGCGCAATCATTTTTCAAACGCCTTTTTTTGGGAAAAAAAACTGTTTCATGAATTAAAAAATAAGAAAACAGTAAAGTTAGCCCAATTTTTTTATATAATATGAAAGATGATGTTACGCCGAGTAAATAGATACCAAACATGTCACGCTTTAAAATTGCGCACAACCGTGGAATGGCGCCAAACTTCGGTACTTAATAATCTCCATAGGCGACGCTTTAATATTTTTTACTGGTTACCAGTTTAGAGTTACGGAGGAGGTCTAGTGCTAGAATTGTTGCACGCGCTCTAACGCACGCGGCGATACCTCACATGTGTGGTTTGAGCGGCGTTTACATATGCGGGCGGGACTTGCGTGTGCGTTAGCTTCTGATCGCGAGCTACAGGGGACAGGGGCGTTTTAATTTTTTTTTTTTTATTTATTTATTTTTATTTTACTTACTTTTTTTTATTTTTACACTTTTAAAAAAAAAAAAAAAAAATTGGATCACTTTTATTCCTATTACAAGGAATGTAAACATCCCTTGTAATAGGAATGTATGTGACAGGTCCTCTTTATGGAGAGATGTGGGGTCAATAAGACCCCACATCTCTCCTCCAGGCTGGAAAGCATGAGATCGGTAAAAAATTTTTTACCGATCTCATGCTGACAGCCGCGATCGCGGCTTTGTTTACATCCGGGTACCGGGCGTGACGTCATAACGTCGCGCCCGGACCTCCGACGGTCATAGAGATGACTGGTGACCATCTGGTCACCGGAAATCTCTATGCTCGTCATCCGGCGGCGAGCGATTCTTTCTCCGGGCCCCCGATGGCACGGGAGAGCCCGGAGAAGCACCGGATGGCGGCGGGAGGGGGGGGGGGGCGTCCCCTCCCGCTGCCTATAAGAACGATCAGGCGGCGGAACTGCCGCTATGATCGTTCTTATGGTGCACAGAATCGCCGGCCAGAAAAAATGATATCTGAACGATGCCAATAGCTGCACGCATCATTCAGATATCACCACTTAAAGTCAAGGACGTCATATGACGTCCTTGGTCGGCAAGTGGTTAAACATGTTGATAGCTGTACAATGTAGATGATAACATCCACGATATTGTCATTTATGTGACCTATGTATTTTGTAAAGGATAAATTAATTCAGATGAACTTGATGATTTTTATGTCTTTAGCAAAGCGGTGTTTCCTGGCTTAGTAATAATTATAATCAAAATGTATTCCACATCCAATTTACATAAATCAGACACAAAATTTAAATATACACCCCATGAATTAGCACATCATCATAATGAGATTGTATTGTGCTTTTATGCTTTTTTTTTGTATGATGGCAAGAGGAGGAGGAATGTTGATACACCTGTATGGCATACTGGGCCAGTTCAGGCCTCTGGTCCTCTCTGCTGACCCAGTTTTTTTAGCAAAAGCTAGTTACATCTGTAGCAGAACCTGGCATGCTATCAGCCAAGAATATGTTTCAAATGCAATGTATTGGTAATTATTATTAACCATCAGTAATGAGACAGGACAAGATCAATTGCAATCAGATAAGAGGTCTAAAGCCTTGTACACACGATTGAATTTTCCACAGACAAAACCTCAGACTTTTGTCCAAAGGGCGTTGGCCCCAAACTTGTCTTGCATACAAACGGCACACAAATGTCAGCCAACAAACATGAACGTAGTGACGTACTACGTGTTTTTTCAGCTCTTTAGCGCCTCCCTTTGGGCTCCTTCTGCTAATTTTGTGTTAGTAGAAGTTTGGTGAGTGTTGATTCGCACTTTTCATTTTGCGCTTTACATTTTGAGCTTTTGGTTTGTTCCTGAATGGCCGTTCGTCAACCAGCCATGTTGCGAAATAGGAGGAGATAACATGTTATTTATTATTGGCCTTAGAGTTATTGTTTTGACCCGAGTCCAGTCCAGGAACAGGAGGAGGTGGATTTCTTGGACCAAAAATTGGTTGCTTTGCTGCGGGAGCTCCGGGAGAATAATCCAGATGAGTTTCAGAATTATCTCTGGATGACAGACCCCTGCATTCACCAACTCTTGGCATTGTTGACACCCTATATTAAGAAGCAGGACACATGCATGAGGCTTTTATTTAATTTTTTGGTTGAATAATGATTTGATTTGGTATATTTTCTATATTTTTGGATGCATAGAACTTTTTGGTTAAGTTATATTGGCAGATAGCATGTCTAATTGTATTTGTTTTCTTTTTTTAATGCACAATAAAAAAAAATTGTGGAGAATAATACTTGGCTATGTGTTTTACTTCAAATGGCAGTTTGGGAGTAGGCAGTTAAATTTAAAAAAATACAATGTAAAATTAACAAGGGACACCAACATAGTTATAGTTGTATCTTTAAACTTAAAAACTATGGGATAATGGTGTTGTGGTACCTTGCACCAAAAAAAAAAAAAATAACAAGCATAATAATATTATTCTTGATATCACTAGAAAAAAAAGCCTTTGAAATTTGTTTGCCATAACTCCATTACTATCACCAGCAAAGCAGCTTCATTATTATCCCATTAGATAAAGAAGAAGAGAATGTGCGCTGCATTTTGAGATTTCATAATTTGCCACGTCACAAATGTTATTTCTCCATTATGAACGCTAGCTCGATTCTAGCTCGTCCTTGCTTCCGAGCATGCGTGTTTGAACTTTGGACTTTCGTCCGACGGACTTGTGTACACACGCTCAGAAAATCCGACAACAGACTTTTGTCCGCGGAAAATTTTAAAGCCTGCCATCCAACATTTGTCTGTGGAAAATCCGACAACAATTGCCCGATGGAGCGTACAAATGGTCAGATTTTCCGCCAACAGCCTGTCATCACACAATTCCCGTCGGAAAATCTGATCGCGTGTATGAGGCTTAAGACACACTCAGTGATCACATGTGCAAAAAATGTTAAGAATAATTTCAGAAACTGTGCTATGTATATAAAAGAAGGGTGCAATGAGTTTATGAACCTGATCAGCACTGCAGTAACTCCAGAACACCACAATTTCCTCTAGATCTATACACATATCTGTAAAATATATATAGATATATTTACTTTAATTTTCTTTTGAGGAAAAGCATGTTCTTTGCAACTGACCTTAGGAAACGCTTAGCTACTACAATATGACATTCTAGTAATATCTTGGAACACACTTTCTGAATACACAGTGGACTGCGGCTGACCTACTAACCTAACAAGAGCAGCAAAGTTAAGAACACATTTTTCTCCTTTGTAATTTTTTCACATACTGTAATGTGTACTGTATTGTAATTGGTTCAAAGTGTATATATACCCAAACAGTTAACTTCTCTTATTTGCTCCATCTTGGTTTGCACAATTTAAAAGCATGATTTGTTTGGTATCTATTTACTTGACATAACATTGTCACTTATATTTTACCCAAAAAATCGGTTATAATATTGTGTACAAAAATTCATCAATGTGTATTTTTGTCCAAACGTTTGTGAAAAACTGCACAAATATCGCGTGACATATTTATATATATATATATATATATATATATATATATATATATATATATATATATATATATATACAAATTGCAACCCCCCCTCTATTTTATTCTTTAGAGCATCTGCCTAAAAATATATAATATTTGAGGGTTTTAAGTAATTTTCCAAGTAAAACATTGAAGATTTTTACATTTATGGTAGAAATTTCAGAATTGGCCTGGTTTTGAAGTGGTTAAATGTATATATATATGTGTTATCTTAGGTCCCTAACTCACATCCATGCATAAACATAATAGGAGTAGGACCAATTTAGACAGGAGCAAATTAAACTACCAGCATGTATTTTATTTCATCTACATATGATTTTGGAGCTGAAAGTGGAATATGAGCATGTAGAATTTACATGTGGTGTACAATTTCTTACCTAAGTCCTTGTGGTAAAGCAAGCCTTCTTGAACAAAAAACAAAAAGTTTGGCATTACTGAATGATACTAAAGGATACATACTGTCTGAGAGTGTCCTCTGTAAGCAATATTTAAAATATATAGGCAATTCAGAGACTAATAAAGGCTTTACCCTATCAGGGCAAAGTGACAGTCATTTACTAGCTTTACCCTGACCCACTTGCAATCACAGTTTTCATGCTCCCCCACTACTCTGTTACTTCATCGGATAATGCCCTTCTAGGTAAGTGAAGTTTGTGATTGGTCAATCATAGGGTCTAATCACTGAAACTTGATGAGGAGGACATATCATCAACCCTGTGTAAGTTTTGACAAGTGTTTACAGGCTTTAACTCCTAGAGAATAGAGCATTGGGGGAGTTGAGCAAAGGTGAGTATAATTTCGGTAAGAGTGTTTGGCTAAAAATAGGTGACAAAATCTCTATGAGAATTTTACTGTTGTGGATTTAGTGGATTTAACACTTTAACTTTGATGTTTGTGGATCGGTTACTTTACCCTAAATGCCTGATCACCTGGCATTACTGTTTTAAAAAAACACAACAGAATTGATAAGGGAATTGGCTTAACTTATATGGACACTGTTACCACACAACACAACCTTTTAGAGAAACAGAATCATCAAAGAGAGAGATGCTATGATACAGCTACAACAAAAACTTCAGATCATATGGTTCTACACATTCCTTCAATGCCATACAAGCTGCAAGATACAAAATGAATTAAAAAAATCTAATCACAGACCTCCAAATGAAAGGAAAAATGCTCACTGAAACCTTGACATTACATTATCTGAGCTGAAAAGGAAACATAATGGCTTTTTTACTTGAAATTAAAAAGTCTTACAAATATTTGCTTAAAATATTCAGTATGTATTTATTCTTAAGCCAGCCTATACTCTGGGTATTTAATTAGTTTTTCCATAGAGGTTATTTACAGGAAAAAACTCAACATGGAGACAGCAGGTGGTATAAATTAATTGATAGACTCACCCTTCCTGCTAATCGGTAAACAGCATGGGGTTAAATAGAAGTCTTTGCGTAAGACGGATTGTGCTTGTGCCTGCACCAGATCTGCCCCAGACACTGATATTAACACAATAATAAGACTATTGTTTGTTCTGCTACGCTGCAGAATTCATTTACTATGTAAAATCAGAACCCAGTTACTCATTTTATGGCAGATTTATTGCATTTACAGAGGTTTAATCTTCTGTTCCCAGCAGCCTTTAAATGCACATGGCCTGTGATATTTGAGCTCTGATGTCTGGAGTGCACTGTGCATTTAAAGCAATGACCTCACAACATTAACTCTGTCCTCCTGTGCAGTATGTCAGTTCTGTAACATTCATTTTCCAAATGTGAACTTCATTCCCTCTTCTAACTGCTTCTGACAGCATCTCCTGTTTATCCTTGCTGAAATTCTTTCCCTACCAGCTATTTTTATGTGCTTCCCCCTTCTATTGAATTTTCAAGATCTAATTGTATAATTCTGCTGAATTCATATGTAGTTAAACCATGCTTAAAATTCATTACCTGTATTCTGTTTATTTATATACCATGACTGTTTAATGCTTCTTTTTCCAATATTTGCTGTAAAATATTTACATTTGACAATATGTTTCATCCAAAGTTACATTACAAAAATGTGTACATACTTTTTCCTTTTGATTTGGTCAATAGTTTGTGATGATAACATTTTTTTTGCTAAAATGAATAACATGGATGGATTAACAAACAGTCTGGCAATACAGCCCAACTATGTGTTTTGTTTGCAAGTGTATATACTTGTAGAGAAAAGAGTAGTCTGTCTGCTATAAAGCTAAATTCACTAAGCTGCAGTATGATGATCATTATGTTCCTTAACAACCATTATTTTTATTCAATGACAGACAATGAGACTAATAACACATTGGTTATAGCTTAGTGCAGGGGTCTCCAAACTATGGTCCTCCAGGTGTTCAGGAACTACAATTCCCATCATGCCTAGTCATGTCTGTGAATGTCAGAGTTTTACAATGCCTCATAGGAAGTATAGATCTGCAGCAGCCGGGGGGCCGTAGTTTTGAGATCCCTGGCTTAGTGGATTGATCCTCTAATCTTTGGGAGCTGTCCATTTCAGCACCCCTTATACGTGAATCCCTTAACTACAATAATCAGCATTTACCATGAACACATCAAGTCAAGTCAAGTACTGAAATAGTGAGTATAAATACAAGGGATTTCTATTTTCAGGTAGGAGATGAAGATGAAGACATAACATTTATTTATGCACTGCCAATTGCTGTAGGTTGTTTGATGCAACTGTTTTCAATAACCATTATGGAAGTACTAGATAAATGTTAGAAGCTATGTAGACAGTGTTTATAAACAATTAGAGCTCTATCTTTACAGTCTTTTCTATTTAAGTAGGGATTCTTTGATCTCTTGCTAATGTAAATGGTTTGCTGTCACGTTTTGTCAACGTTTTTAATTTTATATAAATTTTATATTAATTCATTCAATTCTGATGAACCCCCCTATTATGTTATGAAAATTGGCCAGTTTCTGCAGAACAACATTACTATTGAACCTCTTTTTTTCTCTTTGTATTTCTTTTCTTTTTTCATTTGGGGTAATGTATATATGTGTTCAGTCTGGATACTCTGATGTAGTTTGAATTGTCTCTGCAGAGTGTCCTAACAAAGATGATGTTATGGGTCAAACTGACCCACTCACTTTAATGAGTAAAAAAGTTTTAGTAGCCAAAGAGAACATAGGGGTCAATTCACTAACGTTTACCACATGCGATAACAATGCCATGTGAATTGTTTTATATAAATGATCGCATGCGGTAAAAGTCCAATTCACAAAAAATGTATGATTATGCAGTATTTACCACATAATGATAAATGTTCTGGCAAATATTGCAAAAAAAAAAAAAAAAAACATACAGTAGGCTCTTAAGTCCAATTCACAAATAGAACAGAGAGTAAAAAAATATGCAATATTTATCACCAGTGTTTTGCCGGCAGTATTTGTCAGAAACATCGTGGGGTTCCCCCCAATAGCTGCCCACCATATCAGGAAGACGGTCACCATATCCTTAACAATGGATGACTCATCAGCTGTCAGCAGGTTCCCCGCTGACAGCTGAATGTAAAGACAACATGCTGGCGATTAGAAATTATGAAAAAAAAACAGTGTGCCCACCCCCAATGCATACCAGGCCATTTGGGTCTGGTATGGATTTAAAGGGGAACCCCATACCAAAATATAAAAGAAAAATGGTGTGGGTCCCCCCATAATCCATTCCAGAACCTTATCCGAGCATGCAGCCTGGCAGGTCAGGAAAGGGAGGGGACGAGCAAGTGCCCCCCATCCTGAACCATACTGAACCACATGCCCTCAACATGGGGAGGTACTTTTTGGCAGGGGGGCTCTTCCCCACAACCCTGGGTGGTGGTTGTGGGAGTCTGTGGGCAGGAGGCTTATTAGAATCTGGAAGCCCTCTTTAACAAGGAGGACCACAGAAGATCCCCCAAATACATTATACCCCAACTCATTCACCAAAAAAGTGTCAAAAAGAAATAAAAACACACACAGTTTTTTGACAATTCCTTTATTTAAAAAAAAAAACAATGTCCCTTGAAGTAGATCCATCAATTATGATGCCCACCACACCTTGTGGAATCATCGGCCAGGAGCATGCTTGGGCGGTGATGACACAAGGTGGTGAGGCCACCCAATGATGTCACTGTTTTACTCATCCCCTTAGCTACTTAAGAACTCTCAGACTGCGGAGCAGGAGCCTTCGTCGGGGATGGAGGTTTTTTATATTTCTTCTTTCTCTGGTCAGTGGGCATTGTGATTGACGATTGATCTACTTCGGGGGGACAGGATCTGGGGGCCTCTTGTCAAAGGGGGCTTCCAGATTCCAATATGTCCCCTGCCCACAGACCTTCACAACCACCAGCCAGGGTTGTGGGGAAGAGACCCTTTTCCCCATCAACATGAGGACAGGGTGTTTTGTGGTGGGGGTGGATCCCCCACCCCAAAGCACCCCCGTGTTGCGGACATGCTCAAATAAAGGTCTTGTATGGATTTACATTCTAATTGTCCACATGTTTTCTTTACATTCAGCAGTCAGCTGATGAGTCATCTGTTTTAATGATGCGGTGGCCGGCTTCCCGGATTCCCGGCCTGCTCCTTAGCAATCTGGGGGTCCCCTTGTGAAAGGGGATTATAGATTCCGATAACCCCCCGGCCCGCAGACCCCTATAACCACCGGGCAAGGGTTGTGGGGATGAGGCCCTTGTCCTCATCAACATGGGGACAAGGTGCTTTGGGGAGGACCCAATGTTGAGGGCATGTGGCCTGGTACGGTTCAGGAGGGGGGGCGCTCTCTTGTCCCCTCTCTTTTCCTGCAGCCTGCCAGGTTGCGTGCTCGGATAAGGGTCTGGTATGGATTTTGAGGGGGACCCCCACACCATTTTTTTTGTTGGTGCGGGGTTCCCCTTAATATCCATGCTAGACCTATTTTTTTTCTTAATTTTTTTAATTTCTTAATGCTAACATGACCTGTGTTCAAATAGCCTTTAAAAAAAACCCATAGAAGTGAACCAGCGCAAAAAAAAAGTCAAGTTGAGATGTGCGCCTGTTCAACTTATGCAAATGAACCTACGTGGCTTGACATTTACTAAGATTTTGCCGGCGCAGTGAACCAGAGCACACGAACGGGTGCAAATGCTGCTTGCGCATGCGCAGTATATAAATTGACCTAGCGCAGTTACAGGTGCATTTGCAGACGCAGCAAGCCTGCTCAGAGAAAGTTAATTTTCCATTCTATTTTGGGCATATTTGTTACTTGGACAGTCATATCTATACTTCCTCACAACACCCACATCACCCCCATAATATTGCCACTTCCAGCTTCTTTTATTTTCTGAGTTGAAGAATGCTTGCGCCAGGTCTATAGCGGGGCACATATCACGGCCGCCCGTGTGCTGGAACCATGATAGTAAATGGGGAATTGCACTGCGTTACAGGCGCACATGCTTGGTAAAAAAAAACGGCCGTTGTGCGTCGGTGTGCGCCGCAGCTCATGGGGCAAATGCTTGGTAAATCAGCCCCATTGTGTACTAGCTTGCAAAAAGCAAGTTTTCCTGAGAATCCCCTGAGAATACGGTACTTCACTGGAGTAAAGATCTTACAATATCCAGATTTTTTTGTGTAATCAATTTTTATTGGAAAAATAACATATAAACAAACCGTGGTAACCATTTGTGAAGATAATAATCCGTCGACTACACAGAGTCGTGGTGTCAACAATAAGAAGTGCTTTGGTTAACAGACATACATAGAGGTAGGGGGAAATCGGGGGTTAAAGAAATTGTTGTGGGTCCTGAGTTAGGGGCAACCATATATTAGCTAAAGGACCGTGTAGGTGAGAAGGGTAAGTGGGGCGTGGGGTCCCGTCTAAGGGTGTCCCATCTCCGGGGGTGGGCCCGGGGCTGGGACGCCTTCCTAAAATGCATAAAGCGCGTGGTCCCGAGACCTGCAGCTGGGGCCGGGGAGGGGGGCTCAATGGCCTCCAACATACCACCCCCGACCCCCCCGCCAGCCCGGGGAGCCCCACGGCATTGCTGAGTGTCTGGCTGGGACCGCCATCACCCCAGATAACTCTCGTGGCCCTAGGGCCATAGGACCCCGTCTGTCAACAGTCCCACATGAGTTCACATATCGTCCACAAAATACAGCAGAGAAAAATAATAAGTAAAAAGGGGGAGAAACAGAGTTAAGATGGGTAAGTCATAGTTGCTTAGCAACTGAAAGGAGGGTGGGTAGCAGGGAGGGAGAAACGGGGGGGGGGGGGGGTTGGGGGAGGAGGGTTAGGTCAGATTTACCTGCTTCTTTAGAATGGGATGTCGTCTTCGCCTGCTCCGGGCGCGCCACGCCAAAAACGTTAAGTATCAACATATGAACTAGTCACTGCGGTCCCTCGGGGGTGGTGTGGCTGTCCTCTGGGCCCTAGCCTCCCTAAGCACCCTTAGTGAGGGATCTGCCAGTTCCAGTAAGGCGATATCTAGGCTAGAGGGAATTTGGTTAGGGTCTGAGGTGTATTCAGCCCAGAGTGCCCAGGTGCTATGAAATCTATCCTCTAGGCCTTTGCAGGTAGCCACCCAGTTTTCAGCCTCTCGGATCTCACCTACTTTACTGTGCCACTCTTCTCGAGTGGGGATTCTGGAAGTCTTCCAAAATATTGGGACTAGGCGTCTTGCTGCATTCAGCAGGTGTGGAAGCACATTCTTTTTGTAGCGACTTAGCGGGATTGGGGGTATGTTCAGAAGAAAATGTAGCGGGGAGAACGGGACCTCTATCCCTGTTACTGTTTTTATCTGCTCTTGTAGATCTTCCCAGAAAGGCTTAATCAGGGGGCATTCCCACCATATGTGAGTCAACGTTCCCCGGTGTCCGCAACCCCTCCAGCACAACTCGGATGTGGAAGGGTAGATACGAGCTAAATCTGCAGGTACCCTGTACCAGCGAGACATTAGTTTAAAATTCGTCTCTTGGGTTTTTGAGTCTATGGAAGATGCGTGGGTGAGGTAGTATAAGTGGGATAACTGCGTCTCTGTTAAAGTTAGTCCTAAATCATTCTCCCAGCGTCGGATATAGGCGGGTGTAGTTTGGGGGCCGGCTAAGCTCATGAGTTGGTATAGCTCTGAGACCAGGTGTGGCGTTGGTTCCTCTGCAGTAAAAATACGTTCAAATGGGGTGAGGGTTGACGGGTCTCTAATTGTGTGCCTATGCATCTGGAAGAAATTATGTAGCTGCCTGTATTTCCAGAAGTTCATCCGTGGGCCCTGTCGTCCTGCCGGCAAAGCTTCATAACATAGGAGCTTGCCGTCCTTCATGAGTGTACCACAACTGGCGTTCCCATCCTCTACCCACGGTTCAAAGAAAGTCATCTGCTCGCCTGGGGGGAACCATAGGAAACCCCCCAATGGGGCCAGCGGGGACATAGGGGGAGCCAGTTTCAGCTGCGGGTTTATCCTGTCCCATATTGACAGCACATGAGCCGTCAGCGGGGAAGTCGTGTCTGACAGCCCCCTATGTTCCCGGTGTAACCAGGGTGCATATGACAAGTTCCTGCCCGCCAGACATTTCTCTAGCGGAACCCAGAGTTTCGTGTGAGTATGGAAACGCCAGTCGAATATCTTCTGCAAGGCTATGGCTCGGTAGTATTGTCTAATGTCTGGGACCCCCAAACCACCCCTACGTTTTGGGCGCCGTAGTATCCGTAAGGCTATCCGAGGTTTACGTGCGTTCCAAATAAAGTCAGACAGTAGACTGGATATTCGGTCGAAGAAGAGTCTGGGCAGGGGGATTGGTAGCATCTGTAGGTAGAAGAGTATGCGCGGTAGGACGTTCATCTTTATTATATTCACCCTTCCTAGCCACGTAAAGGCCGTCCGTGTCCATTGTGAGAGGTCTCTTTTGACCGCGGCAATCAGAGGGGGATAGTTAGCGGCATATAAGGTGTCAAAACGATCAGTAAGCTGCACACCCAAGTATCTCAGGGACGACGTAGTCCAGACAAAGGGGAAGGCCGCTTGTAAGTTTGTTGCCATATGAGGTCTTAGGCAGATGGGGAGAATTTCTGATTTTGAAAGGTTAATTTTAAAATTAGAAAGGGATCCGAAAAGCTGCAACTCCTTCATCAGATTAGGCAGGGAGATCAGAGGATCTGAGAGGTGGAACAGTACGTCATCGGCATAAGCCGAGAGTTTGTGTTCCGTGTTACCTACTCGAAGGCCCTTAATATCGGGGTTAGCTCGCACTGTGCGGAGGAACGGCTCTAGCACTAGGGCGAACAGAAGGGGTGAAAGCGGACACCCCTGTCTCGTGCCGTTTCTGATGGGGAATCGAGCTGAGAGGGTCCCATTCACCTTAACCTGGGCGCAAGGTTGAGAGTATAAAGCCGCAATTATGGCTAACATTCGCGGGCCTAAGTGTATTGATCGGAGCACTGCTGTCAGGTAGGACCAATCTACCCGATCAAAGGCCTTTTCGGCATCGGTTGACAAAATAATGTAAGGTTGCGGGTCTGGGCGGTTACGGGCCCAATGTATGAGGTGTAGTGCCCTTAGGGAGTTGTCCCTTGCCTCTCTGCCTGTTATAAATCCCGTTTGGTCCGGGTGGACAATTTGGGGGATAAGGTGTTTAAGTCTGTTCGCTAATATTTTTGCTAAAATCTTTATGTCCAAATTAAGAAGAGAAATGGGGCGATAACTCTGAGGGACGGTGGGGTCCTTGCCCTCTTTCGGGATCACAGTAATATGGGCCAGGAGGGCCTCTGGGGGGATGTTCCCCCCTCCTGCTATTGCGTTAAAATATTTGCACATAGGGGTGGCTAGCTGGGGTAGAAAAGCTTTGTAGTAGGCCTTAGTCAGCCCATCTGGGCCAGGGCTTTTCCCATTGGGCAAGGACTTCACCGTGGTCTCGAGCTCAGCCAAGGTTATGGGGAGGTCTAGGGTTGAGGACTGGTCTTCTGTTAGTGTTGGTAGGCCAGCTGCTGTTAAGTAGTCTTGGGTCATTCTCTGTCTGGTTTCTCGTGGCTCGGGAGGAAGGGTAGAGCCTAAGTTATATAGCTTGGTGTAATAATCTCTGAATCCCGCTGCTATTTTAGAAGAGTGTACCATCGGTGTCCCTGCGGCAGTGTGTAGTTTATGTATATATGTCTGTGCGTGCCGTTTCCGGAGAGCGCGAGCCAGCATCCGCCCACATTTGTTCCCGTGCTCATAGTATTTATGTGCTAGAAAGCGGAATTGTTTCCGGGTTTGCCGGTCCAGTAAACGTAAAAACAGTTCCCGTAGTTCCGTCAGTTCTGTCAAGGCCTCCTTGCTCCCGTTAGCTTTATGTCGGAGTTCTGCCCTCTGAAGAGCTGAGTGTACCCTTGAGAAATCTGCCTGACGTGCTTTTTTAAGTCTGGAGCCCTGGGAGATCAGTGCTCCCCTGACCACAGCCTTATGGGCTTCCCAAATCACCCCTTCGCCCAGCTCGCCTGCTGGGTTTTCCCTAAAGTAATGTGTCAGGGTGTCTGTGATCTCCTTCACTGCGACCACGTCATCTAGCAGGTTGTCATTGAGCCTCCATGTCCACTGCCGTTGCGTGCCTAAGGGCAGGGCGAGGGCAATCGTTACTGGGGCGTGGTCAGAGATAGAAATGGTGTCAATGGACGCAGATTGAAGGAGCTCCAGCCCGCCATGATCTACATAGATGTGGTCTATGCGTGTGTATACATCATGTATTTTAGAATAATAGCTAAAGTCCCGGTCTGATGGGTGAAGAACCCGCCAGCTGTCCACTAAGAGTTGGGATTGGATGGTCTTACGAAAGTGTTTAAGGAACGCGTAGGAATGTGTGGGTCTCGCGTGTGATGTGTCCAGCATAGGGTCGGGGCTTATGTTAAAGTCGCCTCCTAGAATCAGGAGGCCCTCCCTAAAGTCTGCTAGGTGGTCAAGAGTGTTGTCAATGAAAGTTAGTTGATTGGTATTGGGGGCGTATATTGTCGCGAACGTGTATTTCTGGCCCGCAATATTACCTTTCAGGAACACGTACCTGCCCAGGGGATCTACCTTGTGGTCGGAGGGTTGGAAGGGGCATGTCTTATGTATGCCTATCGCTGTCCCTTTAGATTTAGCTGTCGGGGAAGTGCTAATAAACCATTGGTTAAAAAGGTGAGTAGGCAGTTTGGGTAGGGACTTGGGCGTAAAGTGAGTCTCTTGAAGGAAGACCACTTGGGTTTTCAATCGTTTCAACTCCCCCCACAGCTTACCTCGTTTATGTGGGGAGCAAAGACCTCGAACGTTGTATGTACTCACCCGTAGAGTAGCCATGGAGGGGTGTGAGGATGGTCTGTGTTTGCAGATTGGTGGCGCGCCCGGTGCAGACGAGACGACAAAGCTGACCCTGTAGCAGGAGGAGTGGTAAGGGAGGAACAGAGGGGGAGGAGAGGGAACAGAAGAAAAAAACATAACAAGTAGGTACAATCAAAAAACATCAGAGTCGTATGGCCTAGGCCATTCGGTCTCGTAAAACAACTAAGGGTTGTGTCTGGGACCCCATCCCCTAGAAGGGGAGGAGATCCGAGCCACAACCTGAGATCCCAATAAGGATCTATACCCATACAAAAGGAGGGTATCCTATGGGGGGTACGTGACCCAACCTTGGGAAGAGGGGAGGAGGCCTCCGTCTCCGCCCACCGCATCTAACATGGCGGGAATGAAAGGGGAGGAGAATGGAGGAACATAGGGGTCCAGGTATTCTCTTATCACGAAAAAAAAGAAAAAAAGGTGGAGGGGGAGAATCCTGAAAAAAAAAAAAAAAAAAAAACATCTCGGTTTGTGTCTGGTGGGTTCCCAGCAGTTCTGTTCAAAAGTGCTCAGATCTGAATCTTTCTCATCCCTGGAGGAGAGGATGACCCTCCGGCCCCCTTGAAGAATCTGAGTGATGACGCCTACGGGTTCGCCTGTGGTTCTGTCGCCTAGCGGGTTGCCATGGCTGTGATGTAGGCAGATTTGTAGGTATGGGGTCCGGGGGGTTCCTCCAGTCGGGAAAGTCTACTTGGTCTAGGTCCAGGGAGGTCAGAAAATGCGGCAGGTCATCTTTGGTGCGGAGAGTCACAGTTCTTCCTTCTTTGGTGACTTGGAGAGAAAAGGGGAATCCCCACCGATACGACAGGCCTGCGTCCTGAATAGCAGTCAGGAGGGGGCGAAGTGACCTGCGTTGCATCAGGGTGCGCCTAGAGATGTCCTGGTAAAAAGCTAATTGTGCACCGTCAAAGTCAAAATAGGGTTTACCCCTCATTTTCTGCATGATGCGGTCTTTGAGAGTATACTTATGTAGTTTGCAGATTACATCTCTGGGGTTGTTCACATCCTGGGAAGGGGGTTTTAGGGCCCTGTGTGCACGGTCAATTTCGACGGTGGCAGTGTTAGGCAGTCCCAATATTTCTTTGAAGACCCCCTCCAAGGTGGGGATAATGTCCCTGGCACCAGTGGCTTCAGGTAGGCCTCGGATCCTGATATTGGCTCGGCGACTGCGGTTCTCTGTGTCATCTAACTGACAAAGCAAGGTCTCAATCTGGCGGTCTTGCATGGCGCATTTGTCCTGCAGCATGGAGATAACAGGGAGGGCGTCCTCAAACTTTTGCTCTAAGGAATCCAGTCTGCCTCCTAGGTGCGTCGTGTCTGCTTTGAGTTGGGCAATGTCCTCTTTAAAGGCTCTTTCCACCCTGTCAGCAAACCGCTCAAGATCCGCTTTGGTGGGTAAGGACATAATATGGCGCCTTATATCTGCGTCAGCCAGGGGGTCCGGGTCGTAAGGGGGATCCTCTAGTAGTGCGGGGGAGCCCGGGGAGGTCGGGGGAGCCGAGTCACTTACCGACCGTGGGGATGGTATGGGTGATTCAGTCTGTTGTGTTGACCTGGTGGCAGAGTGCTGAGCGGCCTTGTGTGCTTTAGGGGCCTTTGCAGCCATCTTGGGGGCCTCACGGCCTCTTCCACTCTGCCCGGGGAAGAAGGAGTCCAACTGGGCTTGCCGGGGTTTTTCGTTCCGCGGGGGCTGGGAAGATGCCCTGTTCCTTTGGGACATGTCTGGCAGTTGGTGGGGTGATTCTCACTCCTGTAGCGTTGTTTGATGTTGCGGTGGGACGGATCTAGGGAGGCCTACGTCTTCACTCCCCCATAGTCAGGCCACCCCCCCCCAAAAAAAAAAAGGTTTAATCAGAGCACATCATGTCCAACAACATGCTCTGTGAGAGTAAAAGCACCAGGACTTGTGTCAGTCAGAGTGCACTCGTGGTTAAAAAAAAAAAAAAAAAAAAAAAACCGGGGGGGGGGGCCCTTTAAATGTTTGAGTTTGATTATCTGAGAGTATGCTGCAGGGCTAACATATGTCCAGGTTTATTTAGTAACTTTGAGAAGTGAGTGAGAGAACAGTTTAGCAGGTTTGCAAGAGGTATAGTAGCTGCAGCTTTACTGTTGCTGGGTGTAGCAAGATGGCCGACTTCCTGAGGTTACAGGGATGAGGCCTGGCTACTTCAGTGGCCGTTATGGATATGGGGGCCTCTTCTAGTGCTCCTCTGGGTCCCCCCTCTATTAAAAGAGCTGATTAGGGGATCACTGTGGCTGGGTGTAGCAATCTGGCCACCACACAGTTGAGGTAACTGCACTGGGGAGAGATCTGGGAGTACCAAGATGGCCGCTGTCACCAGGCCCTGATGGATCTCAGCAGTTGTAGACACTGAGCAGTGGTAATACAAGTCTCTACTGTCCTGCAAGGAGGTGGGTAGCTGGATGAGGCGGTGTATTGGCGTTACAGGGCCCCAGAGTGAGTGTGGCTCTGCAGATTGATGAGGCTGGGGGTGGCAAGATGGCGGCCGTCACCAGGCCTCTGTAGGCCGCAGCTGGATTGACAGTCTGGGGCGGCCGATGGGCTGCTATGCTACCGTTGGGAGGCAGGGGTATGTGAGGAAGGGCTCTGGCTGTGATGTTCCCCACTCCAGGTGCAAGGATGGCTGAGTTTCTGGGAGCACTGGGGCCTTGCAGATGGCGGGGGGGGGGGGGTGCGCTATGGCGGGCCCGATATCTCCGCGGGTGGGCAGCAGATTCCACCAATTTTTGGTCCAGGGCAAGGCAGATGGTGGTGGGGAACAGTCTGGGGAGCTTACAATGCTCACCGAACCTCTGGGTGCAAGGATGGCTGAGGATTGCTGTGTGGGTTCCCGGAGCTCTTCTCCTGCACATCCACTGCTGTTCACTTCCGGACACGCCCCCCCCCACAATATCCAGATTTTGATTCAGAGGTTCAAAAGAAAAGGATCAAGTTTCAGGAAACATAAAAAAGACATTTGCAAAAATTGAAATTGTCACATGCTATGCTTTACCTGGCATGACTAATGCCCCATACACCCGGTCGGACATTCCGACCACAAAATCCATCGGATTTTTTCAGACGGATTTTGGCCAAAACTTGTTTTGCATGCACACGGTTGCACAAAGTTGTCGGAAAATCCGATCGATACACAACGTGCGACGAGACTACAAAGAGGCCAATAGCTTTCATCTCCAAATTTATTCTGAGCATGCGTGTCACTTTGTGCGTCGGAATTCTATACACACGATCGGATTTTGTTGTCGGGAAATTTTAGGTCCTGCTCTCAAATTTTTTCTGTCACAAATTCCAACGGAAAAAAAGTCTGCTAGAGCCCACACACGATCAGATTTTCCGACAACATAATCTGATCAGACTTTTTCCGTCTGAATTTCCGACTGTGTGTACGGTGCATTAGAATTGTTGCTAGGGTAGGAACCAATTTTTAAATATATTTACACACCGGCTGATGCAACTTCTTGGATTGATAAAAATGAAAAATACTTATGACGGTCTTTGATAGTAATTGATATGGTATTGATTAGTAATAGTGTATTTGGAACTGCTAGTAGACATCCCTTTTTATTATTGTTCTGGGTGGCACTGTGAGCATAGGACACAAGTGTGTCGAGTGGAAACACTTAATGTGATTAAGTCACCAACTCATTTTAGTTTATTTTTCTAACTGTTGAGTGTTTTGTTTCTGGTCCTTTATTATTGAGCTTCAAGGTCTTTTATTGTCTTATTTGTAATATGAGTTTAGGGAATGCATAATGTATCTTGTAATATATGGAATGACTATTAATAGTAGGATGGGATCCATCTGCACTATATTGTATACATATTTGGCAATTTTATTCATGGAAGTTATATTATTACAATGTAATTTTTTTTTTTTTTAATTTGGGAATGGTTATTTTGAATTTGAATAGCCCTGTGGTTTGTGGTTGGTTGGATTATATGAGGGAATGGGAATCCCACTAAATGTGGTGCTATTCTCCACCTGTTGAGTACCTGCCTGCTATACTTTGTGTAAAGCCGTCACATGCCATTCTAGATACAGTAAAGCATTTACAATGGATAAAGTACACTCAGGTTGTACAACACACATGCTTGTTATTTATGCATACTATCCTGGTTCTAGTGAACTTATACACAGGCTGGTATAGTTTATTTTAGAATGTGAGCTCTCGCAAGAAGTGCAATCCTGACCATCTTGCAAATGTATTGTATCTGTACTGACTTTCTTTATTTTATAAAGTGCTATGCAAACTGTTGCCACAATATAAGTCTTGAATAATAATAATAATAATAATAATAATAATTTGTATTCAGAAATAGGTGGATCCTAATCGTAGATATAGATTTTGTAGTGCTGTGCTAAATATATAATTGCTAATATTTGTATTCCATCACTAAATTAATGTTAACTGACAAAACTTGTTTTTACATTTGCATTGAATAAGCAGTTTAAGTTTCTTATTGCAGTAGGAGATTTTAATAATGTCATAAAGCCATAAATGGATAGAAATTTTCCTCCTGGAGTAAAATTCTCTAGTTGTCTTTCTTATTTTGGTTAACTGTTGTAGGAGCTTGGGTTAATAGATATATGGCTCACACTGTATCCCAGAGAGGAAAAAAAATGTATAATCGTAGTTGCATTCCACCTTATCTATGATAGACTTAGCAATTGGCTCTCCTAATATTAATCCATTAATCCACAAGACTGATTATATGGTTAGGGGAATATCTGATCATCCTCCAATAGTAATACAATTCAAAAGTAATTTTAGAGATACCTCTGTTTTTTGGAAATGAAACCCTTTTTAGTTGAGATTGTTTCCTGCATCTTCCTCTATTCACTCTGACCTTAACAATCTCTTAGGCTAGGTATACACATATCGAAATCTGCAGAAGGAACCGGACAGATTTAAACATGTGTGTACCCCTGTCTGTTCAACAGAAGCTGGTCATCAGACTGGCTTCTGTTGAACAGGGGCAGATCCCTGCATCCACATCACTTGTGTGGATGCATAGATATGTCAGTTTGTTTGTATTTTCTTTAACCCACTGGTAAATTCTGCTTTAATGTAGAAAAATTCCATAGTTCCTTGGTTGGTATTTCAGGTTCTCCTTAAAGGTGTATCTTCAATGGCTACCTGTAAGACAAATTTCAGCTGTTAAGGCCAATCTAAAAGTATGGGAGAAGTGTTTGATGGTACAGGTAAAGAGTGTGTGTGTGTGTGTGTGTGTGTGGGGGGGGGGGGTATATTAGTAATCCTTCCACTATCACTTTAAGTAGTTTTGGAAGTGGTACAAGAAAAGCATTGCATTGAAGAAAGTGGAACACAGCATTATTGCCAAGAGGGATATAAAGTTTGCTACTTAGTAGTTATTGTATTATGAGCCCAACAGCTCTTTAAATATACTGCATTGGGCTGACAGAAAGTGAAAAATGTGTTGTAGTTTCTTCTGTTCTTGAAATCTTGTTTGTCTATATCTTCTATATTTGTATGCCCATATTTAATATCCTGTGTGTTCTGCAGTAACTTATATGCATACGCAACTTCATACTTAGATCAACAATTATATAATTATTTACGTCCAATATCCATTTTTGCAGTCAGAATATATAAGTTATTTACTCCCCTTTTACTTTAGAGGAGCTGACAAATACATTATAGACACTTTCTAATTATAATGCACCTGGGAAGTAGTCTACTGGCAGCAGTGACGAAGCTAGACATTCTTTCACCCAGGGCAAAGAACCAGATTGGCGCCCCCCGCATAAGTGGGGTTGCCATTGTGACCCCTCATGCCCATGGACAGTGGCTTCTCCAGCATTCAGGAATTTGGCAGTGTAAGGCCCCTTTCACATGGGTGAGTTTTTTACTTCACTGCCCTCTATGAAGTGGCGCATGTAAATAGACCTGTGTCCGTTGATACCCGCTGACATTCTAACCAACCCTATCTGCTAAAAATAGACAGATAGGGGATCTGTTCCCCATCCGTCTGGTGGATCGGATGACAGTTGGATGTAAACAGACAAGCAGTCCGTTTACATCCGACTGCCCATAGAGGAAAGTGGGCTGTGTCCGCTCTGTATAGGTAGAGCGGACCCAGACCTATCACCCGCCTGCTCAGCAGGGATCAGCAGGGATCAGCAAAAGATCTCATGCTGAGAAGGCGGATCTGCTGGCCAAGTCCGCCGGCCCGTGTTAAAGAGATAATGCAAGCAGGGCAGCTGACACAATAGGCAGGGGGATTAGGCAGGAAAGTTGGAAAATCCCAGGCCATAGCTGTTGAGTCAGTTGTCTGTCCCCTCCCCCCCCCCCCGAGCTC
This sequence comes from Lithobates sylvaticus, assembly GCA_028564925.1. Classification (NCBI taxonomy): domain Eukaryota; kingdom Metazoa; phylum Chordata; class Amphibia; order Anura; family Ranidae; genus Lithobates; species Lithobates sylvaticus. The sequence goes on along the minus strand of CM053027.1, from coordinate 304,721,136 downwards.
CTCTGGTCCCCCCATGCTTCTTTGTCATTCCATTCTCCTCTGGTTACCCCCTTGCTTCTCTGGTCCCCCCTGTGTTCCTCTGGTCCTTCCTGTGCTCTTCTAGTCCCCCCGTGCTCCTTTAGTCCCCCTGTGCTCCTCTGGTTCCCCTGGTGCTCCTCTGGTTCCCACCTTGTTCTTCTGGTGCCCCCTTGCTCCTCTGGCACCCGTGCACCTCTGGTTTCCCCTTGCTCCTCTGGTTCCCCTTGCTCCTCTGGTATCCCCAACTCCTCTGGTTCCCCCTGTGCTCCTCTGGCCCCCCTATGCTCCTCTGGTCCCCTGTGTTCCTCTGCCCCACATGCTCCTCTGCCCCCCCTGTGTTTCTCTGGCTCCTGTGCTCCTCTGGTCCCCCCCCCAAACTCTTTTGGCTCCCTGTGTTCCTCTGGTCCCCCCTGCTCATCTGCCCCCTCTTCTCTAGTCCCCACGGTGCTCCTCTGCCCCACCCATGCTCCTCTGGCCACCCTGTGTTCCTCTGATCCTTGTGCACCTCTGGTCCCCCTCAAACTCCTCTCCCCCATTTTCTTTGGGTTCCCTCCTGTGTTTCTCTTGTTCCCCCAAGTGCTCACCTCCTCTCCTTTGCTAGTTGTGCAGTGCGGGCTGAATAATGACAATATCCTCAGCATGGAGAAACACATCGTACGATCTGGAAGACAGCCACACAAGGTTATAACATAAGTTTCCTCGGCACTCGTTCTCCTGCTTTTTCCTTCCCCCGCTCTCCATCCTGTCTGCTGCCACGGGGAATCTAGATGGAGGGCGGGGGAAGGAAAGAGCAGGAGAACAGGGAGGGTCAGCTTTTACAGGTACTGATCCCTGTATTTTCCTCCTGCAGCAGCTGAATGCTAGTGGGAGGTAGAGGAGGAGAAGTGGCCTTTCAGCTGCTGCAGGAGGATCAGTACCAGCTGCAGCACCCCCCTTAATGCCGCCGGGGGGAGCAGCCACCCCCCCTAGTTTTGGCCCTGACTGGAAGAGATATATAAGACCTATAAATTAGTCCTTTTGGACACTAGTTGTCATCCTTTAAGTTGACTTTATTACCAGACTCAATGTATGAGGCAATACTTGGGGCTATCTTGAAACCAGGTATAGATACATTGTATCCAGATTCATACCGCCCAATATCTCTGCTCACAGTAGATGTTAAATGATTGCCAAAATGATGGCAACGCGTTTTGGTTACAGTAATACATACAATTATAAATTCTGAACAGGCTTCATGCTTTATACTTCTCTGACTTTATTATTCAGTATAATTCATTTATAACATGTTTAAATACCTCTTGGGTAGTTGGGTACTGCAGTGTTATGTTGGTGTAAAAAGGGTTGCTGGTTCAAATCCCAACCACGACACTACCTGCCTGGAGTTTGCATGTTCTCCCTATGCCTGCGTGGGTTTACTCTGGTTTCCTCCCACACTCCAAAGACATGCTGGTAGGTTAATTGGCTTCTGTACAAAATTGGCCCTAGTATATGAATGTGAGTTGGGGACCTTGGATTGTGGGCTCCTTGAGCATAGGGACCGATGTTAGTGTGCGATGTATGTGTGGAGCGCTGCGTAAATTGATGGCGCTATATGGGTACCTTAAATAAATAGTAATATAATAGATGAGCAGCTTAATGAGACACAATGTACAGGGATAGGGACAATTGTAGACACGCACCCACACTCACTCAGGATGGACTGGTGTCTTTATTCAACCTTGCTAACTATGTAACTATAGCTTCTTAGATGCAACCAAGGCTTTTCATAGTATTCAATAGATCTGTTTGCGGGCAGGGATGAATATTTTTGCTTTGGTCCTAAATTGATCCTTGCATAAGAGTTAAAGTAAATAACTGTCTGTTTACCCAATGCAAATTACACATGGTAAACCATAAGGGGTGGTTTTGGCCCCCTTACTACTTGAAATAGCTATAGAACCACTGGCAGCTATGATTAGAGATATTCCTTGGATATTTTGGCTACTTTCACACGTGCACCCATACTAAGCAGAATCCGCTTGCTTAGCAGGGAATCTCTCTACTGCTCCCCACTAAGAAGGCGGATGACAGTTCCATGTCCGCTATGCAGAGCAGACACAGACACAGTCCCACTTTACTCTATGGGGCAATCAGATGGAAATGGACCTTGTCCGTTTCCTTTCTGATCCAATCTGCTTGATGTTTTTGGCAGACAGGATCATATTGAATGGCAGCGGGTGTCAGCGGACATGTGTCTGCTGTCATCCCCTGCTCCATAGAAGAGACTGGAGGGTCCGATCAGGTCTGCCTGAAAAACTGACAGGCAGACCTGATCAGTCTGCCCGTGTGAAAGGGGCCTAATGAGTTTAAATGAGGCTCTGTGGGAAAAATAGCTTTATACGTAAGATAATGTTCATTTGTTTACAAGATGCACAGGTGCAGCATCTTGTGGGGTGGGGTAAGGGTACGTATCCCCTATACCAATTGTTATGTTCCTTTGTAGGATATGTAGATCCTTGAAAGGCTTTATAGAAAAATAATTTATTTACAAAGGAGTCCCTATCCTTCAACTGAAATATTAAATTAGCAAAATGGCTAAACAGTTAGTTCAGTGCATTCGAATGTCATCACTACTTTAACATGCAGTGCTTACTTTTTCAGCTGCTCATTACTTTGCTCTCCCCTATCTGTCCTTCCAATATCTGCAATTTCATCATGCCATTTGTTCTCAAGGGGAAGTAACATCTATGACACATCATAGGATACCAGTAATAAAAGATATATTGTTTTTTGATCATAAAAAGCGCGTAAACTCTTCCACATACAATATTTAAACCCATAAATATCTGATGACATATCCTTCAAAATGTAGAGTGGAATGGTCTCAAGACATTGAGGAGATGAAATTAAGTGGATAGAGGGGGTATATGTGATTGCTTCAGTCTCAACATTAGCATCTCAGAGAATAACTCAGGTATTTATTTTTCATATGACATATAGAACCCACTATTCATTTTATCCATCTTCTCTGGAAAATATCCTATGCTTGTACTATACAGGAAGCATGGGGGGTTGTTTACAAAAGGCAAATCCACTTTGAACTACAAGTGCACTTGGAAGTGCAGTCGCTGTAAATCTGAGGGGTAGATCTGAAATCAGGGGAAGCTCTGCTGATTTTATCATCCAATCATGTGAAAGCTAAAATGCTGTTTTCTATTTCCCTTGTCACCCTCAGATCTACAGCGACTGCACTTCCAAGTGCACTTGTAGTGCAAAGTGAATTTGACTTTAGTAATTAACCCCCTTGGTATTTAACAAATCAATGCTTTCTTTAAAGCAAGTGTAATATCATCCATATACATGTATTTTGAGGCATTACAATCTTTCACATCTTCCAGTCATGTCAATCTAAGCCTGGGGCTTAGTAGAACATTGTTTCTGACTACAAATCAAATTTCACAGAGGTGGACTTTGCCATGTCCAACAACAGTAAGGGAGTGGCTATTGATAGTTAATTTGACTTTGAACCTAAACAGTTGACCTTTCAATGTAGAGAGGCTTAAATAAATTCCCACATATTTGGCTGGAATGTTTATAGACACCTGGTCTGGTACCAAACTATTTATTTGTTTGATTATTCCTGTACTAAAATGTAAGGGATGTAGGTGGAGTTTATTTTGAAGTGAATCACTTTAGAACTAATTGATGTGAGGATGATGGATGTTCCAAGCTTGTTGGTTCTTTATATTGAGCAAGAGGGCAGAAAGTTATGGTAGGTAGTGTTTTAAAATTGGATAATATTTTACTATTATGTTTGTTAATTTTTACCCCTTTTTTGGAATGTCGTTTGTCATTTATTGGTAATTTTGTTTAGTGCTCAGTAAAAAACTTTTATAAATAAAATATTAAAATAAAACAAGAAAGTCTCAGTCTTGAGATTCTAAGACCTTTAGTATGAACTTTGATACAAGCTGCGCTTCCAAGAAGTCATTTAGTCCAACTATCTGATTTACGAAAGTTGAAAGTGCATTTAAAAGGTCTTGGATCTTACTAAAAATATACCTCCGTTTACAAAGAAAAAAAAATTCTTTCAACATTTCCATGGGATTATGTCTGCATGGAGGTGATAAAGGTTCAACAGACATTGCCATGGCTAGGCATTCCCAGTTCCATGTACTTCTTAGGACCAATCAAGCCAGATTGTTTTTGTTTTTTTATTAACATAACATTTTACTATGAAGATATATTTTTTTATTTAAAAAAAATATTTTTATAAATGTGTTATTGGATTTAGGTTACAAAAGAAAAAAAAATAGTCATATCAATGAAGTCAGCAAGTCTTGCAAATAATTAAGCTACAAAATAATGTTGCTGGCATCTATTGCCATTATTATTAGCAAAATGTGAACTATGGGCCACATAAACTATTATTAATGCACCAAATATTTGGCACATAGAAACCTGATTTTCTAATTGCACCAAATTATAGTTAAATTTGAAGGGTTTGAAATTAAAGATGTGACTAGTAAGGCAATTGTAAATCAATACTAAATGCTACTTTTCACACAAAAAGGTCTCACAAAAGAATCCCAGGTGTGACTTTTCACACAGAAAGTCTTACAATCTGTGCCAAATAAAAAATGGTGAATAAAAATGGTTTGATAGTATTCAGTACTATAATTGTGTGCAGTACTACCCTAGGAGGAAGCAACATACAGTATTTACACATTCCACTATGTGCCAAATAAATTATATATGCATTGCAACATAATAGTTTAAATGACTTAGGATTTTGTCAAAACAAGATTCTTATTCTTTAAGAAGTGTCAATCTTAGTTTATCTGGCAGTACATGTTTATCATTAAAGGTGGGAGAAGAAAAAAAATTGTCTTGATTTGCATTGCTACTTGCACATTAGAGCGTCTCAGGCTTTTGGGCACCAGGAGGGATCTATAAGGTAAGTGGCCCTACATGTAGGCACCTCCAGATATCTGTTCTATAGTATGCCTGCAGCTTCCATGCAAAATGTATTCTTTATTTTCAAATTTTATAATAAAAAAAATATACATTTAAAGAGATTTTGTCATAAAAAAAAAAAATATGGTGTTAAGAATTTTAAAATGCAGATACCTACCTTGAGGAACGTGCTGTCTTCATTACTACACCTAAATACCAGGCCTTTCTCATTTGCAAAGCAATATCCAGTAGTGTTTAGACATGTGCGCCTCAATATATTTGTTTCATTTCGTTCGCTTTCGTATTAGAATTAATTTGTATTTATAATTAAATTTGGATTCATACGAAATACGAATTTTTAACTTTTAGGTTTGTTAACTTTTTGTAACAATTACATATGTTCATTATGATGAATTTATCATTATGAGGGCCTCCCACCATCCCTGTGATGTGCTGACTTCCTGGGGTTTTAACTTTTAGGTTTGTTAGCTTTTCGTAACAATTACGAATGTTCGTTATGATGAATTTATCATTATGAGTGGCTCCCACCATCCCTGTGCTGTGCTGACTTCCTCTGTTTTTAACTTTTGGTTCGTTAACTTTTCGTAACAATTACAAATGAGGAAAGATTAGAAGAACTGAATTTATTCACTCTTGAGAAGAGGAGAATAAAGGGGGATATGATCAACATGTATAAATATATAAGGGGTCCATATAGTGAACTTGGTGTTGAGTTATTCACTTTACGGTCAACAAAGAGGACAAGGGGGCACTCTTTACGTCTAGAGGAAAAGAGATTTCATCTCCAAATATGGAAAGGTTTCTTCACAGTAAAAGCTGTGAAAATGTGGAATAGACTCCCTCCAGAGGTGGTTCTGGCTAACTCAGTAGATTGCTTTAAGAAAGGCCTGGATACTTTCCTAAATGTACATAATATAACTGGGTACTAACATTTATAGGTTAAAGTTGATCCAGGGAAAATCCGATTGCCTCTAGGGGGACCAGGAAGGGATTTTTTTCCCCTGCTGTAGCAGATTGGAGCATGCTCTTCAGGGTGTTTTCTTTGCCTTCCTCTGGATCAACTGTGGGTATAGAGTGGGGTATATTGGATTGTACAATATTTTTTATTTTTATTTATTATTTTTTTTTTTTTTGGTTGAACTGGATGGACTTGTGTCTTTTTTCGGCCTAGCTAACTATGTAACTATGTAACTATGAATGTTCGTTATGATGAATTTATTATAAGGGGCTCCCACCATCCTTGTGCTGACTTCCTGGGGTCTTTAAGTTCATCATAACAAATAATCGTAATTAACGAACATTCATATTTTGTCCGATTCTGAATCTCCCATCGACTACCAGTACCAGTCTCCCACTCCCATATTAAAAAAAGGTAATTTTCCCAACCCTCACTCAGCAGCAGAAGAAAACCTCTGATTGGTCAACAAAACACCAGTCACGTTTCCGTTGTAACCGAATTTGGATCTGAAATTCGTAAACTAATTTTCGTATTTCGTACAAAATTCGAAAGCATAGCAATTTGTATTTCAGATCCTCCCGAATGTACGAATTTAAGGAAATTCATACGAATTTTCGATTTGTACGAAACTAATCACATATGTCTATGTGTTATCTCCCTCTCCCCACCCCCACACATTCCTAGCTAATCATTATGATTGGCTGTCTCACTGGCCAATAGTACATTTCAGGAGTTCAAGAGACAAATGCTGACAAAGTCAAAAAGTGTTGAAACTTTGAAGGCTTGGCCATGCTGGTGGTGAGTAGGACTGCACCCTGCTAAGTATATGTGTAGGCAGTTCTAAGTGCCTGAACATTATACTTGTTAACATTGTAGTATTTTTATTTTTACTTTACATTCACGTTTAGTCCAGGGAACTTCAAAAATGTGACACTGCAGCACATTAGAAAAGATTTTAGCCTGTGGGCTTTGAAATGTTTTTAGACCGTGTAAATAAATGAAACAAGAAAGCAGTAATGAATAAAAGATTTCAATTTAATAAGCACAAAGAGTTGCAGAGTCACTTAGCACTTTAAGGCATGAATAGAAAAAACACAAATACATAATTGTTCAAATGAATAATTCCCCTTCTCAAATTGAAATAGAAAATGAATAAGGTAATTTACAGGTTAGTCTTTGTAATCAAGACTAAGCACAATGGTGTGCTATTTGAAATGTTACAGAAAATTGTTTAATGTAAAAAGGTCAACATAAGACAGCAGATTTGCCTATTTGATATATTATAGATGAATAGTAATTTAAGCAGTAGTTGAAGAACTGCAGTTTGTAAAACCTGAAAAGAGGTAAAAGTACAGGAAGAGGACCATCGTAGTGTAAGCAGGTAGACTGAAAAAGTGAACATTCAAAAATTGAGTATGGTTCTCATCTGTAATAATTATTTTACTTAAAGTGGAGTTCCAACTAAAAAAAAAGTCAGCAGCTACAAATACTGCAGCTGATGACCAATCCTACACTTACCTGTCCCTGGGTCCCGCTTGTCTCCCCCTCCTCTCTGCTGCGCCGGCAGTGTCACTGTGGGTGCCCGGCTGTGGCTTCACAGCCGAGCATGCACTGTGCATGCGTGAGCCGCTCTGCACCGCACGCTGTGACTGGCCGGGCAATCATCTGGGACCTGTGACATGTCCCAGATGATTGCCGAGAGGGAGGGGGGAAAGGTGTACTTACTTCCAGTGCCGTGGTGCCCCAGGAGGAAGTGAGAGCTGGAACCCTCTAAAAAGAGTGTTTCCGATCCCCACCAAAAAAATGATATGCCAAATGTGGTATGTCAGGGTGTCACCTTCCCTTAAAGTGGAAGTTCCATTTTTGGGTGGAACTCCACTTTAAGGAGTAGCAAATGTTCACTTTGCAATGTTCACTTAGATTCGTAAATATGGTGAATCTTTGTTCACTTTGAATATCCAATAATGTACAAGGGAAATTAAAAATACAGGCTTTTTTGCTGGCACATGATTGAATGATTGTAGTGAAATAAGCTTCACCCTATTTACTAAGTGCACATTCACTTTGCAGAGTGAGCAAATAAACCCAAATGTGTGAAAGCTTAATTTTATCCATAGGAAATCCTGGAACCACAACGATCTACAGGGTGGGACAATGTTCAAAAGTGATAGTAATATGATTGGGACAGCCTATAAGACTCCAACGTGATGAGAAATATATAATCCCATGCCAAGTGTAGGTAATGGCCTCTTACCCTATAGTAAAAGATAAAAAAGTCAACAAAACATAAGTAAAGTTCTCAGTCATTAAGGTGCTTCAAGTGCTTGTCACCACTGTGTTACCACTCTATGCCAATTAAGAAAATCACTTACCACCAATATGGACCATTATAAACCAAACGGTCAAAAGCGCTTTGTACAATCAGAGTCTCCTCATGCCACTTGTTATCCAATTATTTTTCCGATGGCAACCAGTTGCAGAATGAAAAGCAACAAAAAACAAACCTCATAGCTCAATATTTAAAAAAAATTGCCTCTTTAATAATAGAATTGCACTTACAAGACCTCACCAAAAGTAGTGAATGCATTACTTTTGTAAACTCACTGCAATGCATCGCATGGTACTTCTGTACCATGTGATCTGGTGCAGGCAAACACGCTGCATTTGTGACCTGCATTTGGGGTTTCATTAAAGGGGTTGTAAACCCTTGTGTTTTTTCACCTTAAAGCATCCTATGCATTAAGGTGAAAAAACACCTGGCAGTGACTGGCCCCCCAGCCCATCCTGTTTTACTTACCTGAGCCCTGGAGGATGCTCTGTCCCTCTGCCCGTGGTTCTTGGCACCTGATTGGATAGAGTGATAGCAGTGCAGCCATTGGCTCCCACTGCTGTCAATCAAATCCAATGACGCGGGCACCGGGGAGGGGGGCCGAGTCATACATTCATCGGCTATGGATGCAGAATGCTGGACCATTGCACGCCCGCAAAGTAACCCCCCGGAGAGCGCTTCTCCTAGAGGGTTATCTGATGCGGGAAGGAGTTACGAGAGCTGCCGAGGGACCCCAGACGTCGGTGTGCGGGGCCACTCTGTGCAAAACGAACTGCACAGCGGAGGTAAGTACGACATGTTTGTTATTAAAAAATATATATTTGAAGCTTTACAATCCCTTAAACCTAACAGTGACCCTTGCTGCAGAACGCAACTGCAGTGCGCTTTGAGTGCCGTGAGGGAAACACACATGGAGCATGGATTTCCCACACAGTGATCTGGTGTGAACTGGCCCCTAGTGCGTATTGTGTTTACATCGACCATTAATTTTATTATGTGACATATTACCTTATTTTTGCCTTTGAACTTGTTTTTCTGGAGTTTAACATAGTTACAAGTGCAGAGTGACAAGAATATATCAATAGCAGGACTTGACATTTGACAATGATATTTTAATGTGGGGTCTCTTGCTTTTTTTGGAGTCTAAATATTTCTTTATAAGTTAATTCCCTTATTAGCAATTGGCAATAGTTCTGTATAATTTATAAGCATTTCAATTAGCTTTTGTATGAAAAGACTTAAAGCAGGCCTTAAGACAAAACAAGGGAGTTAGTAGTTAGGAGAAACGGAAAAGGCCACAAAAGCAAAGCTACAAACTACAAAACTTAAGTAACAAATAATTCTTAGTAATTGCTATTTACCAGTGTTTGCATATTGTTTTTAGATGCACTTCATAGTTATGTGAAATTTTAGCCTATTCTGAAGCTGAAAGTCCTGCTTGTGACACAAGATAACAAAAGCCATTGCAGATAGATCTGAACTTAAAAAGAAAAGACCCCCAATCACACAATGATAATCACAGGATTTCAGGAGCTCAAATTAAAAAGAAATACCAAGCAGCAATTATGTTATGCTTGATTTTTGGTGCAAATAAATGTCTCTCTTAAAGGAAAACTTGGCCACAAACTTTTTTTTAAACTGGGTTAAACTGGGGAAGGGTTAGAACCTGTGTCAGATTTTCACAGGCACAGTAGACACAGAGGAGAATAAAAATTACAGAATTTATTCAACATAAAAATAAAAAAAAGTCTAAGCTACAATACAGCAACGGAGGGAAAATCTTTCAATGGGAGAAAGCTGTTCTTGTGAAATATGTTAAGGAACTTTCTTCGCTTTGGAGAGATTTTCTAATACTTCGTTTTGTGTCTACTCGACAGGAAGTGAATAGAAATCTTCCTCATAGGACAAACACAAAAAAGTCAAGAACAAACAAAACCTGACAGAGATTCCAAACATTCTTTGCCCTATCCAACACTAAAAAAAAGGTGTGCCTTATGATACGCTTTCATTTTAAGGCCTAATGCACACTGGACATTATAATAACATTATAAAAAACACCAGTAGCTTTGCAGTGAGTTTTTCAAAGTTTTTTAGCATTTTTTTTTTCCTTTTTTTTTTTAAATTAGTGGGATCAAAAATGTTAAAAAACACAGATGAGCTGTGTTTTTGAGCGTTTAAAGGCATCAGAGTGTTTTTACAGCTGAAAAACTCCTCTGAGAAACCACAGTTTTGGGTTTTTGTTTACAGCCAAAAAACGCCCCAGCCAAAAACAGTTGATAACAGCCTATGTGTACATGGACACATAGGATAACATGCTGGAGAGTTTATTGACTGTAGAAAAAAACATCTGAAGCCAAAAACAGCAGCTGTTAAAACGTCCAAAAACTTCCAGTGTGCATGAGGCCTAAAAAGTAGTAAAATGTTTTTGATAATAAAACGATGAGACAGTTAAAAGCTACCATGTAAAAGGTAAAGGATAATGCAATTGCAATGAGATGTTACAACTACAATAAGTGCAAGGACAGCATACGCCTGACTTGCACTGGAATGCCAGCACTCACAAGGCTAATAAGGCTGCTTTAAAGTGTCAAAATGATACTAAAGGCAAAATGTTATACTTACCTGCTCTTTGCACGGATATTGCTTAGAGCAGTCCCCTACCTCCTCTTTGGTGGGCCCCCACTGGCGCTGTCTGTTCCTTATACCTCCAGTGCCCCCTTAGTGAGCCACTTGCTATGGGGCACCCCTATTCCTGGCTGTGTGTGTCCATAGACATACACAGCACCAATAAGCCCCACCTCCACTCTCTCACAAGAGTTCGACTAACAGAAGCAGAAGCCTATGACTCCCAATGTGCTGCAGCCGTGACAGTGCTGGATCGGAGAGAGAAGCCAGGTAAGTGTTTAGGAATGGGGAGGAGAAAAGGTGATGGGACGTTTTTTACCTTAATGCATACAATGCATTAGAGTAACAAAAAAACTATACAATATCTATAGAATCACTTTAACAAATATGTATATAGGGAGACATAAGGAAAAAATAATTGGCACTTCTACATATGTTTTATCTGTCTCTTTTGTAGCCTTGCATTAAAGCAAAACTGACACATGTGAAATAAAATCATTTGTCTGACACATTGCAGAAATGCTTATACTTTTAAAGTCATGCTTGCCATTGGCAAGTATTCATTGTGGGAAATTAACTGTTTTGGTGCTTGCAAACTGGCAGGCAAGCCCTTGATTGTGAAAATGATAATGACAACAGAATATTTATATGACATTACATTTATGTATTCTATTGATGAAAACACCTGTAAAGATATGTCTTGCCCTTCTAAGTTACCATTCCGTTTTCCTGTATTTGTTTGCCATAATCATTTACTGTAAAATGTCTTATTATTTTTAGTTTTTCATTTATTCTTGCAGACTGGGTAGGAGTGGTAAGCAATATATATACCCATGAAACTGTTTAATGAAGTACAAGTGATACTGAAATTTACTTCTCTAACTGGCATTCTCAGGTGGATTGTATTTCTCTCTGAACAACTGCAGGGGAAAAAAAACTTTTATAGATGAAGAAGGGCATGCTGTATTGCTTTACACTTAGTTTTCTTAGTAATTCATTTTTATTTCAAGACAATAACCTAACATTGCGTGTAGATCACCATCTGTTATAATGCTGTCACCAAGGAATACAGTTGCGTAACTCACATTTTAAGATTCCCATTCCCGATAAAGAAAAGGCATATAAGACCTCTTAGAGACTCTTAAATCAGTTTTTGTTATGCTTACCAGCAGTACAGGACTTTTATATTGTTTTATTGATACTAATTTGGTATTTTTATATAATCTCCATCACTGTTATTAAGATCAATTTGAATATAAGAAACAAAGTGTGTTCTTTTATGTATGTGAAAACAAGCCTAGTTACTTAAGAACCACAAGGGGCTTTGATTGTATGATAAATGTCTATATTATTATTATTATACAGGATGTATATAGCACCAACAGTTTACAATAAAAAGGGGGGAGTACAATTACAATATAGTTCAACACATAAGGAATAGGAGGGGGGGGGGGGGGGTGGTACAAAAGATAATAGCTGCAGGGGATGACCTGATGGAAGTGACTCAAGTACAGTTTTTATGTGGAGGTGAGATAAGCTTCCCTGAATAAGTGAGTTTTCAAGGAACGCCTAAAGTCAGACAGGGTAGGAGTTGACTGGACATACTGGGGCAGGGTGTTTCAGAGGATGGGAAATGCTCTGGAGAAGTCCTGGAGGCAAGCATGGGAGGAGGTAACAAGGGAGCTAGAGAGCAGGAGAGTCAATAGCAACCAATCAGATCCCATACAGTCAATGAATGGAACATACAAAGAACATCCCCTTCTGTCCGGGAAACTGTTACACTTATTTAACCACTTTAATACAGGGCACTTATACCCCCTTCCTGCCCAGACCAATTTTCAGCTTTCAGTGCTCTTGCACTTGAATGCCAATTACTCAGTCATGCAACACTGTACCCAAACAACATTTTTATATATTTTTTCACACAAATAGAGCTTTCTTTTGGTGGTATTTAATCACCACTGGGTTTTTTATTTTTTGCAATATAAGTGAAAAAAAAAAGATTTTGAAATTTTTTTTTTTTTTTTAGTTTATATTATAACATTTTGCAAATATGTAATTTTTGTTCATAAATTTGGTCCAAAATGTATACTGTTAGGAATATCCTTAGCTTGTGATCAGTCAACTCGAGATGTATTAAGAAGTAAAAGATTTATTCTAATATGTTAACACATTAGGATCCCCTTCCTTACACAAATGGGTCAGGCAAAGGAATGAATAAAGGCAATATCTTTTGTTATCTTAAACCTTCATAACCCAGCCCCTATTTCCCTATTGGCTGAGGAAATCACAGTTTTCACTTATCTGGGTGAAATTCGATATTTACCTTTATTATGTGAGGACTGCGAATTCCCTTACAATCTTATGTTACCATACATGGTTATACTGCAATCATCCTGAATTCTTACGGTGGAGTTAGTAAAAACATACATAACAATTAATACAGAAAGTGCTCATAGGTGGAATTAAAAACCAGTCTCAGGATTGTTTTCCAAATAGTCACACAATAAACATTTAAAACTTTTCTAACATTCCCTCCTCTTTGTGTGACTATTTTATCTCAACACATTTCGATAATAGTCCCTGTGTTATACACTTTCAGACTGTATGTCATTAAGTTGAGCTTCAATGTCCACATAGGTCTCCTCAGAGGTAGGAAGAGTTTGATACATCGTTCTTGAGACGGCAGTTTCAATCAGTTTTTGTGAAAGTCCTCGAATACAGGGAATACAACAGCATCCACAAATGACCAAAACAGCCAAAGCCACAGCGATTGAAATCAAACATGATGTAATAAGTCCAGTCCATTTACCAAACCATCCTTCAAGCCAGGTTGTGAATGGATCAGTAATACCTGAGTTTTCCGCTAATTCATTCGATACTGGTGAATCCAGGTAGACCTCTCTGCTATCCTTATAGCCGTGGAGTGGTGAGAAGAACTTGATATGGTCCCTCCCACTTAGGTGAGTGCCAATGTTTTTTTCTTTATTACTTTTACCAGGACCCAGTCTCCAATATGGATTTTCTCTTCTCCCTGAATTGGATCTTCTGGAATAGAACAGACTTCATTAATTTGTTTTTGTTTCAACAGGTTGGACATATATTCTGATAGAGTACGTTCAGATTCTTCAGTTAGTGTTTCATTTGGTAATAAAGATATTCTATATGGCCTTCCATATATTATTTCAATTGAGCTCAACCCCTCTTTTGTTGGTGTAATATGCAATGCATACTAGTCACTGCCAATGGTAAGCAGTACATCCAACTTTTACCAGTTTCTTCCATAGCTTTTCTCAGCTTACTTTTTAGGATTCCATTGTGTCTTTCCACCAATCCAGCTGATTGGGGGTGATAGGCACAATGGTTTTTACTTGAATACCCATCACTTCTGTCAAATGTTGTATAGTTTTATTTACGAAATGGGGTCCATTATCGCTGTAGATTTTTTCAGGGATTCCAAATCTAGGGATAATATCTCTTAGTAATGCTTTGGCTACAGTCTGTGCGTCCGCACTTCCTGTCGAGAATATCTGCTACCCATTTAGACAGGGCGTCCATAATTACCAAACAATATTTCTTCCTTTCACATTTGTCTAATTCAATAAAATCCATGCAAATGTGTTGGAATGGATATTGCGGTGTGGGGAACTTCCCTTTCCGTGGTCTTATGCCTCCCTGAGCATTGTGTCTTGCACATATAATACATTGAGAGCAAAAAGTTTTTTAGTAGTTTGTGAAGCCATAAGCTGTACATACTTTATTTAACATCTCAGTCATCCCCCTGTTTGACACATGTGTTACTCCATGTGTCAATACTACTGCATACCTAAATAAGGACTTTGGCAATACCTGTTTCCCTTCAGGTGATGTGTAAATATTATTTATTATTGTGCAACCCTTTGTTTTCCAATATTGTTTTTCCCCGGGGGTGCATTAACATCTCAGTAAGGACTGTATGATCTATCTCAATAATTTCCTGTTCTGTCATTATTTGATGTGTTTCTTGTGCCGCTATTTTGGCCGCTTCATCCGCCCTTTTGTTTCCCTTTGAGATGGGGTCCGTATATTTTGTGTGTGCTTGACATTTGCAGATTGCAAGCTCTTTTGGTAACTGTATTGCATCCAGAAGTTCTAAAATGAAATCCGTGTGTGCAATTGGTTTACCACTGGAGGTGACCATCCCCCTGTTTTTCCATTGTTGTGCAAAAACATGTACTGTTGAAAAGGCATATTGACTGTCGGTGTATATGGTTACAGATTTTCCTTCTGATAGTATGCATGCTCTTGTCAGTGCTACAAGTTCCGCTACTTGTGCTGAATAATGTTTTGGTAGTGGCCTAGCTTCCAAAATGTCATCCTGTGTCACTACTGCATATCCAGTTGCATTTGTACCACCCGGATTTTTCCTACTAGAACCGTCAACAAAAAGTGTCATGTCAGGGTCAGCTAACGATCCGTCTTTCAAATCACTTCGTGGCAGTACCTTTTCAGCGATGGCAGCAGAACAGTTGGGTGAAAGTTATAGAGTCTTCAAGCTATAGTGCAAATCATAAAAAAATGACCTCACCTGATGTACTGACGGCCTATATCATTTCTTGAGGCCCTGAAATGTCAGGACAGTACAAACCCCCAAATGACCCCTTTTTGAAAAGTAGACAGTTCAAGGTATTTAGTAGGAGGCATGGCGAGTTTTTTGAAGTTGTAATTTTTTCCCAAAATTCTTGGGAATATGAAGAAAATATATATTTATTTTTTACACAAATTGTCAAAATAACAAGTTATTGCTCACACACAGCATATGTATACTTCCAATTATACCCCAAAAACATTCTGCTACTCCTCCTGAGTATGGCGATACCACATGTGTGAGACTTTTTCACAGTCTGGCCACATAGAGAGGCCCAACATGCAGGGAGCATCATCAGGCGTTCTAGGAGCATACATTACACATATCATTTTCTAACTACCTATCACATTTTTGAAGGCCCTGGAGCACTAGGACAGTGGAATTACCCACAAAATGATCCCATTTTGGAAAGCAAACACCCCAATGTATATACTATGAGGCATAATGAGTACTTTGAACATGTCATCTTTTTCCACAAGTTTTTGGAAAATGTGGAAAGAAAATGAAAATGTATGTTTTTTTTTACACAAAGTTGGCAATTCATAAGATTTTTCTAACACATAGCAAGTACATAACAAAAATTACTCCCCAAAATACATTCTGCTACTTGGCCCAAGTATGGCGATACCACATGTGTGAGACTTTTATACAGCCTGGCCACATAGAGAGGCCCAACATGCAAGGAGTACCATCAGGTGTTCTAGGAGCATAAATTACTAATTTCCTGATGACCTATCACACTTTTGAAGGACTGAAGGACCTAGAGCACCAGGACAATGGAATTACCCACAAAATTACCATTTTCAAAAGCAAACACCCCAACATTTTATTCTATGAGGCATGGGCTGCAGATATGTACTCAGGTAAACTTATGGGCTGCAGATAGTTACTCGGGTACTGTGATGGGTTGGAGACAGGTACTCGGGTAATCTGATGGGCTGCAGATGGGTACTTGGGTACTCTGATGGCTTGGAGACAGGTACTCGGGTAATCTGATGGGCTGCAGATGGGTACTCTGATGGGTTACAGATGGGTACTCGGTTACTCTGATGCGCTGGCGACAGGTACTCTGGCACTATAATGGGCTGGAAACAGGTAACCAGGTACTCTAATGGGCTGGAGACAGGTACTCAGATACTCTGATGCACTGCAGATAGGTACTTGGGTACTCTGAGCTGGAGACAAGTATTTGGGTACTCTGATGGTCTGCAAATAGGTTCTCAGGTACTCTGAGGGGTTGTGACAGGTACTTGGGTACTCTGATGGTCTGTAGATAGGTACTAGGGTACTCTGAGGGCTTGAGACAGGTACTCTGGTACTCTGAGGGATTGTGACAGGTACTCAGGTATTCCAATGGTCTACAGATAGGTACTCAGGTAGTCTGGGCTGGTGGCAGGTACTGGGTACTCTGGGCTGGAGACAGGTACTTGGGTACTCTAATGGTCTGCAGATAGGTACTCCGGTACTCTGATGGTCTGCAGATAGGTACTCAGGTACCCTAGGCTGGTGACAAGTACTCAGGTACTCTGATGGGCTGGTGACAGGTACTCAGGTACTCTGAGGGGTTGTGACAGGTACTCAGATGAGCTGATGACAGGTACTCTTTATTACTGGGGGCAATCGGTGTGATTTGATGTACGGTGTGATCGGTAACTAGCTGTAACAGCTAGTTACCGTGGTTTGTGTTCCTGCCAGCGTCATTTCACTATGGCTTGGTATGGAAGTGGTTAACAATACCAGTGGTTTATTTGCCTAAACTATGTATTTTTAGAACCCCTGTACAGGAGAAAACATACTAAAACACTTCAAACATGTTAAAATCTTATTTACCACCAACTTTGTACTTAGTCCTGTGTAAGCTCTGACTAGTGTAAATCGGAACATACACTATGCAGCTTTTTTGTACTCCCAATGGCTGAACTGAATAGCAGAAAAGCAAAGGAAAAGCATGTGTTTACTATTTACTTTATTATAGCTTCACTCACAGCAGCAGAGCATTGATGAGGTCATCTCCCATCCTGTAATTAAGATCAAGTTTAAGTTTTCAGCACTGTGCCAAACACTGTGATACCATTGCTGCTGTACAGGGCATTGCAGGAGGTTGATTTCAAGCCGTATTTAAAAATACTGTATATGCTGATCTTTCACCAAATAGATGTATTTATTTTTATTATTACATACCTAGGTTAAATAAATTTTTGGCTATTTTGAGCTCAGCTTTAAAGAAACCTTATCACTTTACAAAATATTTCAGCTAAGTTCACTCTGTAAAATAAGATACGTAAGATAAGATAATATAATATATACCTACTGTCAAATGCTTCTGCATTCTGTAGAAATGGTCCACCGGGGGGGGGGGGGGGGAAGCACTTCAGGAAGTGTAGATCATTTGGGTTCCCTGCTGCCTTCTCTAGTTTCTCCCGTTTACCTCCACAAAATTATAGAAGACAGCAATGATGATCAGAGGGAGAAATCAGTGAAAACTTGACCCAAAAAATCCATACTGACAGAAGTTTTACTATATTTAGGTGCGTTAACAAGCCCTGATCCACCCACTGAAATAAAAGACCATCACAGCTGTAGTAATTCTAAAAAAAAAAAATATTGTACTTGAATCACTGAATTCGTTTTTTGGATTTCAGATTGCTACTTTTCAGTAGTAATAGTAAAACATACTTTAGAATGACAACTGTAAATTGTTTTAGTTGGTGTAATGCTGTGTGAGAAAATGCTAGTCTTTTCAGCAACAAAACTAACAACTCGACTTACAATGTCATGCACATTTTGCTTTAGATACCCGTGGCTTTCCCAGCTGCTAAAATGTAGGCCACGGGGATTGTTAGTAAAAGGAAGTAGTCATGAATAATACATGAGATTTTTTTTTTTTTTTTTTTCACTTGAGATTAATAAGCAGAGTAATAAACATGGAATTTCACAGACATTTAAGTTGACTTCCTGGGGACTTGTAACTTTGAAAAGTTGTGTTTTGTATTTGGAAAGTTTGAATTGTGTATTATATACACTCCATTAAGAAGTAGGGCACAGAAAAAAAAAATATGTACTATATTGTTGTCTTCTATGCCTCCAAACATGTTATTATTTTCTGCAGTTGTGTGAAGGAATTTAGCATTTTTACATATTTTGGTTATAATAATTAAGAGTTAAAATGTATCTAGAGACATAGTAGCAATCCCTCTCAGGTGTTTATTGCTGTCTGTGTTCCTGTTCAGGAGCTTTACACGTTCTGTCACCAAAATAGTGGAATAGAGGGGAGATACAGTGGTGTGAAAAAGTGTTTGCCCCCTTCCTCATTTTCTGTTCCTTTGCATGTTTGTCACACTTAAGTGTTTCGGAACATCAAACCAATTTAAACAATAGTCAAGGACAACACAAGTAAACACAAAATGCAATTTGTAAATGAAGGTGTTTATTATTAAAGGTGAAAAAAATCCAAACCATCATGGCCCTGTGTGAAAAAGTGATTGCCCCCCTTGTTAAAACATACTATAACTGTGGTTGTCCACACCTGAGTTCAATTTCTCTAGCCACACCCAGGCCTGATTATTGCCACACCTGTTCACAATCAAGGCATCACTTAAATAGGAGCTGCTTGACACAGTAAGGTCCACCAGAAGATCCTTAAAAGCTACACATCATGCCGAGACCCAAAGAAATTCAGGAACAATTGAAAAAGAAAGTAATTGAGATCTATCAGTCTGGAAAGGGTTATAAAGCCATTTCCAAAGCTTTGGGAATCCAGCGAACCACAGTGAGAGCCATTATCCACAAATGGCGAAGACATGGAACAGTGGTGAACCTTCCCAGGAGTGGCCGGCCGCCCAAAATTACCCCAAGAGCGCAGCGACGACTCATCCAAGAGGTCACAAAAGACCCCACAACAATGTCCAAGGAACTGCAGGCCTCACTTGCCTCAGTTAAGGTCAGCGTTCATGCCTCCACCATCAGGAAAAGACTGGGCAAAAATGGCCTGCATGGCAGAGTTCCAAGGAGAAAACCACTGCAGAGCAAAAAGAACATCAAAGCTCGTCTCAATTTCTCCACAACACATCTTGATGATCCCCAAGACTTTTGGGACAACATTCTGTGGACCGATGAGACAAAAGTGGAACACTTTGGAAGGTGTGTGTCCAAGTATATCTGGCGTAGAAGGAACACTGCATTTCAGAAAAAGAACATTATACCAACAGTAAAATATGGTGGTGGTAGTGTGATGGTCTGGTGCTGTTTTGCTGCTTCAGGACCTAGAAGACTTCTCGTGATAAAAGGAACTATGAATTCTGCTGTCTACCAAGAGATCCTGAAGGAGAATGTCCGACCATCTGTTCGTGTACTCAAGCTGAAACGAACTTGGGTTCTGCAGCAGGACAATGATCCTAAACACACCAGCAAGTCCACCACCGAATGGCTGAAGAAAAACAAAATGAAGACTTTGGAGTGGCCTAGCCAAAGTCCTGACCTGAATCCTATTGAGATGTTGTGGTATGACCTTAAAAAGGCCGTTCATGCTCGAAAACCCTGTAACTGAATTAGGACAATTCTGCAAAGATGAGTGGGCCAAAATTCCTCCAGGACGCTGTAAAAGCCTCATTGCATGCTATCGCAAACGCTTGGTTGCAGTTGTTGCTGCTAAGGGTGGCCCAACCAGTTATTATGTTTAGGGGGCAATCACTTTTTCACACAGGGCCATGATGGTTTGGATTTTTTTTCACCTTTAATAATAAACACCTTCATTTACAAATTGCATTTTGTGTTTACTTGTGTTGTCCTTGACTATTGTTTAAATTGGTTTGATGTTCCGAAACACTTAAGTGTGACAAACATGCAAAGGAACAGGAAATGAGGAAGGGGGCAAACACTTTTTCACACCACTGTATTCTAACACAGGGACACTTGTTCTGGTGACAAATGTCTATGCAGAAATTTTCTTTACTTTGGAGATATCCTGTTGTACCTACATAACTGGAAGTGAAAAGAAATCTCAATAGGACACAAATGACAAAAAACAAAATCTGCAACAAATTCAATGAGAATTAAAGCGGTTCTGCACTGAAGATTTTTTTTTTTTTTTGCTGAATCATTAAAATAGATGTGTTTTAAAAAATAAGCTTACTTTTCCTGCCCTCTCCCGTTATCCATGTCCGTTTTTCAGTGAAATCTTCCTTTATATTACTAATTTTTGGCCAATGTCATTTTGCTTGTGGGCATTTGAAGCCCACAAGCAATCACTTCCTTGCTTCTGAGGAACCAGCAGCTGGTTCCCGTGCACGCTCAGTAGTTATAGCTACTAGCTCTGTAATTTGCAATGTTGCCAGGACAACGGGCGGCGTCTTAGAAAGTTACCGTCCCACTGTACGATATCCCAGGAGACAGTGCGGAGATCAGCGGAAATGATGATGATCCCTGCAGAAACCCCGCCCATAGACGCAGGGAGAGATAAGGGAGAACAGCAGACAGCGCAAGGTAGGAGCCAAAAAAATAAACATAAAGGGACATTGGCAACTATTTACAGCTTGGAAAAAACATATGTACAAAGAAAAAAAAACGTGTGCAGAACTGATTTAAACTAACCAGAGTATTTTATACAGTATCTCACAAAAGTGAGTACACCCCTCACATTTTTGTAAATATTTTATTCTATCTTTTCATGTGACAACACTGAAGAAATTACATGCTGCTACAATGTAAAGTAGTGAGTGTACAGCTTTTTTAACAGTGTCAATTTGCTGTCATCTCAAAATAACTCAACACACATTCATGTCTAAACTGCTGGCAACAAAAGTGAGTACACCCCTAAAGTAAAATGTCCAAATTGGGCCCAAAGTGTCAATATTTTGTGTGGCCACCATTATTTTCCAGCACTGCCTTAACCCTCTTGGACATGGAGTTCACCAGAGCTTCATAGGTTGCCACTGGAGTCCTCCTCCACTCCTGCATGATGACATCACGGAATTGGTGGCTGTTAGAGACCTTGCACTCCTCCACCTTCCGTTTGAGGATGCCCCACAGATTCTCAATAGGGTTTAGGTCTGGAGACATGCTTGGCCAGTCCATCACCTTTATCCTTAGCTTCTTTAGCAAGGCAGTGGTCATCATGGAGTTGTGTTTGGGGTCGTTATCATGTTGGCATACTGCCCTGCGGCCCAGTCTCTGAAGGGAGGGGACCATACTCCGCTTCAGTATGTCACACTTCATGTTGGTATTCATGGTTCCCTCAATGAACTGTAGCTTCCCCGTGCAGGCAGCACTCAAGCAGCCCCAGACCATGACACTTCCACCACCATGCTTGACTGTAGGGAAGACACACTTGTCTTTGTACTCCTCACCTGGTTCCCACCATACACACTTGACACCATCTGAACCAAATAAGTTTATCTTGATCTCATCAGACCACAGGACATGACTCCAGTAATCCATGTTCTTAGTCTGCTTGTCTTCAGCAAACTTTTTGTGGGCTTTCTTGTGCATCATCTTTACAAGAGGCTTCCTTCTGGGATGACAGCCATGCAAACCAGTTAGATGCAGTGTGCGGCATATGGTCTGAGCACTGATAGGCTAACCCCCCACCCCTTCAACCTCTGCAGCAATGCTGACAGCACTCATACGTCTATTTCCAAAAGGCAATGATGCTGAGCACGTGCACTCAACTCCTTTGGTCAACTATGGCGAGGACTGTTCTGAGTGGAACCTGTCCTGTTAAACCGCTGTATGGTCTTGGCACTGTGCTGCGGCTCAGTTTCAGGGTCTTGGCAATTTTTATGTAGAGCAGCAATTTATTTTTTTCAGATCCAGAGAGTTTTTCAGAGAGTTCTTTGCCACAAGATGCCATGTTAAACACCACATTTAACACACCTGCTCCCCATTCACACCTGAGACCTTGTAACACTAACGAGTCACATGACACTGGGGAGGGAAAATGGCTACTTGGGCCCAATTTGGACATTTTCACTAGGGGTCTACTTACCTGTGTTTTGAGTTATTTTGAGGGGACAGCAAATTTACACTGTTATACAAGCTGTACACTCACTATTTTACAATGTAGCAATGTGTAATTTCTTCAGTGTTGTCACAAGAAAAGATATAATTAAATATTTACAAAATTGTAAGGGGTGTACTCACTTTTGTGAGATACTGTATATACAAGACTTGTGTTTGTAAGTATCAGGAACTATGAAAACCAAAATTACATTGGGTGCTAAGCAATTGATTATTCTGATCATTTGTTATGTGCAAAAATGTTTCTTCTAGAGCCTTTTGCTACCACATACAAGAAAGCTCTGTCACAGCAGGTACAAGAAGTGGGAGTAACATCCTTGTAATGAAATGCCATTACACCCATGTGATCCGATTCTGCTGCGGACCAAAAAAAGGGTCCTGTGCGAACTTGGTCTGAATGCAATGCAAATTCAGCCATACTATATGTATGGCTGAAATTGCATTGCACAAAGATCGCATGTGATTAGCACTGCAGTGCGGTACGAATCACATCCAATGTCGGACATTACACCAGTGGGAACCGGCCCTCACAAAAGGTGAACTTATCCTTTAAGATTTTAACATAAAAAAACAAGATGAAATAAATATGTTTACTGTGTTGATTTGTATGGGCCCTGAGGTGTTGTTGTCCTGTCTGCACAGAGGGTATGGGGCCTACGTGGCTCTGACAGCAGCATCCTTAGCTAAGAGAGATTCTGGAGGGTGGAACAAGAACTTTGGGAGTGTAGTTCAATGGTAACTGATCTTACAAAGGTCAGAGGACATGGTATCAGTACATGTAGTGGGAATACCAATTCTGTATTATTTGCAAGAAGATGGAGGCGTCTAATGGGTATTGTAAGTTTGTGATTCACAGTATCTATAGGATTGATAGCAAAGGCCTGATTATAGAGCCAACAAGCAGTGTCTGAAAGCCTGAGATTATTTCTGTCAGCTACTATTTAGATGGAAGCATGCATTGCTGTTAAGAATGTTAAAAAGTATAAGTAAAGACAAAACGTTCTCTTTAGTTTTGGACAGAGTGGAGAGGGATTAGAACACCTTTCAGTATGTATTGCTGTCAGTGCCACTATTAGGGAAATTCACCCTCTCTATTTTTCCTGTCTACAATTAGCATTAAAAAGTGAAAGTAAAAGAAAATGCCAAATTTTGGGTTGTCCCTAGAAAAGTAATAAAGGGGAAATATTACAGAAGGGACACTAATTCTGGTGGCCTGGGGGTCCCCAAGGGATTCCCTTTAATTTGCAGGGATTTCCTCTCACTTCCTGTTTTGGTTATGGGACAGGATGGGAAGGCAAATTTCCCCAATGGGGCACAGTTGGCAAAAAAAAAAAAAAAAAACAACAGAGGTTAAAACCCTAAAGCCCCATACACACGGTCGGACTTTTTCATGGATTTGGTCCGATCGGACAAGGTTGTTGAAAAATCAGACCGTGTGTATGCACCATCGGACAGTGTTCGTCGGTTTGTCCGACGGACAAAGTCTTATCTCCTGCTGGAAAGATTTGCCGTCAACCCGGTCCGATCACACCAAATCCGAGCGTGTGTACGCTTGTCCGACGGACAAAGTGCTACGCATGCTCTGAAGAAATTCTGTGATGGAAGCGCTCGGTCAGGTAAAACTACCTTTCCTAATCGACACAGCACATTCGTCACGCTGCAATGTTAAAATGTCTTTAATGCAGCGCATTCTCTTTTTCTTTACAATGCAACAAGAATGACATGTTTTAGCTGCTCCTATTCACCCGCACTTCTCACAAACTTACTTCTTTATTACTTTTCAGCATTTATACACTACATGTTTATTTTACTCAGATCGTAATACAATCTTTCTTATTTTTTTACCACGATTTTTTTTTTTTTTTGGGGAATACATATTTGAAGGTTTTTTTTTTTGTTTTTTGGAGGGGGTTTGTATGTCTCAACTTAGCAAAACCACATTATTAACATTTGTATTTCTTGCTTAAATATACTAGGAGTTTGTTGGTTGTTGGTGCCCCTTGTTAATTATACTTTAGGATTAGTGAAATGTACCTGCCTACTCAAAGAAAAACTGTCATTGTAGAAAAGTAAAACACAATAGTCAATGATTATTTCAAATCAAAAAAACATTTATTTAGGTCTCAGCAACAAACCAGAGGAACGCAGCCATGGTGAAACTTGGGGAATTTGCAAAGCCTTGGACACCCATGGCAACCATCATTTTACACACTTAAACAATTGGGGGCATGAAGAGTACCTATCTAAATAATAAGGGAGCGCAATCTGGTCCTGAAGTCCAAAACATCCGGAACTGCAGCAGATGCCATCTAGGTTCCCAGGCTCTGGTACTACGAGAGGCTCCATCTTCTCTCAGACCAGACTGAATCAAGGTCATCACTCTCTTGTCTTCCTTGTACGCTTCCTTCCACGCCGTGGTGCTGGTGCTGGTGCTGGTGGGGTGGCAGAAGGAGGAGGAGGAGGCGGAGCAAGGTCACTCTCGCAAACATGTGTGAGGGGAGTCATCTCCCCAGCCATCCCCTCATTTAGTATTTTGAGGATGACCTCCTCACACATGCTGCGTTGCCCCGCCTCCATACCCGTAAATTTACTGGTAACCAAGGAGGCAAAGGCCTCCTCGTAGGTGGGTGTGGCATAGAGGGAGGCTGAGGCATCTTTTATCAGCTGGAGCGCTGACTCTCCCACCTCCCCCATGTTTTTCGCCCTTCTGTAGGGAAGGCGGAGGGGAGGGACTTGGGAGACAGTCAGGCTCCTACGCCTACCCCCCTGTTGGCTGCCACTACCCCCTGCCTCCTCCTGACTGCCACCTTCCACAGCCACCTCCTGGCTGAGGTCTTCCTGTGTATGAAAAAGGGACATAGTTTCAGTTATTTGTTCATCAAACACACACAATTCTCAGCTAGTGACTGTTGCAAAATGTTTACAAATAGAAAACCATACAATTCTCAGCCCTGCAGTTTAGATTCTTCCCAAAAATGTCTCCCACACCACTGTCTGTTGATATGTCAATCACGTTAGGAAAGAAGCAATTGGGGATCCTGAATTAACTGAACATCATTCATTATTCCCCAAACTGGTTACAAAACTACTATACCTGGAACAAGCTGGGCACCTGCACATATTCCTGACTGGAAGGCCCAGGTTGGTCCTCGGAAGCCTCACGCGGGGTGGCGTGCGTGGAAGGACGCGTGCAAGGAAGAGTCGAGAGTGACTTCCTGACAGTAGCCTGGTCTTTGAGAAAGTGGAGCCTGTCATAGTACCAGAGCGTGGGGACATGGACATCAGCTGCTGCAGCTCCAGATGCTTGTGACTTCAGGACCTTATTGCGCTCCCGGAAATAGGTACTCTTCATGTTGGTGATCTTCACTTTTAAGTTTGCGACGGTTGCCATGGGCAGGGTAGGCTTTACAAATGCCACCAGTTTCAGCAGGGCTGCGTACCTCTTTGGTCTGTTGCTATAATCCCTGTGTTTCGCCTGCCATAAGAGGGGGAATTGCCGGTATTTATCAATGAAGTGTGGGAGAAAGCTCACGTTGTAGAAGGCCTCCATCACCTCTGCAAGACACAACGCCACACAAAACAATATAAATAATGTCAGCCTAAACTCTCCTAATCTTATCCATAAAGAAGCCTCAAGTTCTAATCAGTCTAGGCTAGTTATGTACCAACGTCAAATTGTACCTTCGTTTGTAGCGATCGTCTCGTGCGTGAGCTTTCTCTCCCCTCGTCTCCCAGATCGTGGCTACGACACAGGCGTGTGACGTTTTATATACAGTGCGCATGCGTCAAACTCCGCCCGCCCCTGACGATCTTTCTCGTCTATTCCCCACCCCTTCTCTTTACGGCGCAGTGGGGAGAGCACATGGCGGGGACACAGCAGGTGCGCCCCAAATATCCCCCCAACGAGGAGGTGGACGAGGAAAGTCCGGAGGCACAAACGTCCCGATCCCGGAGCCTGAAATTCAAGGCCTCCAATATGTCATTTGGAGAAATGTTGGAGATGGTGGACATATTAAAGAGGAGCGACTATGATGGGAAGTATGGGCCTTACCTCAACCCCAATGTCCGCAAGGCCAAGATCATGTCTAAAGTTGTGAGAAGGCTGTACAATCATTTTGGGGTACAACGATCCAAGGAGCAACTCAGGAAACGCTGGTCAGACCTGAAACTGAGGGAGGCCGATCAGTACAGAAAGATCAAGCGAATTCTTCAAAAAAGTAAGTAGTTGTGTTTTGTGTTTGATTTCTTGCTTGCATACTGCTCCATGTGGTTTGATTTTTACAAAGTTGTACATTCCAAAATGGCCACTTTCATGTTCTTCTGTGCATTCGATCGTACTCAGCCTCGATCTTTCTGCCACTGTCATGGTCGTGTGTGTGTCCATTCGATCGTACGCAACCTCGATCGTGCGGCCACTTATAATACGATGTTTGGTGTTTTTTTGGGGGAAAGGAAGTTTGTTCTCCCTAGAAATGTCATCCAGAATGTAAAGCCAATTTATTCAATGTAAAGGAGAGGTCACCCAGTAGCTGTTTACCCATCTGGACTCGAGAGCACTAGTGCTGGGACACCCAAACCCCCTTTTTATTAGGCTTTTCCACACATGTGCTCCAGTGGATACTAGAGGGGGGTCTCCATCACACAAACTTCTACCAAAAAGCTAGTCAGTTTAGCACCTTTACAAAGTGACTACATTCATGTAGTTGACATTTGTAACTGGCCAAACAAAAATAGTGTCTGTCACTTTCAAGCAATGTTTGTCATTTCCTATTTCTGCCCTCAATAGATTGTGTTGCTAAATCTTCCTTTTGTACATTCTCATAGGGGAGCGAAAACTTGGGCCGTCTGAGGAAACCCCCAAACCAACACCTCCCAAAAAAGGGGAAAGAGCAGAAGCAGAGGAGGAGGAGGAGGAAGGAGAGATCATCGAACTTGGAGAAATTGTCACCACAACAGGTGAGTGTTGGAGAACACAGCTACTGGTAAGCTAATCCATGTATGGCTGCCTCATTTCCAACACCCCATTTTTGTTTGTTTGTGGTTTTTAGGTGACGTGGATGTTGTGGAAGAAAAATCGCACTTTACCACAGAGAGTGCCCACGTACTCATCAGAGAGATAATGGTCTGCAATCGAGATCTAGATTACATAAAGCAAAACATCAATGATGTTCAACAAAAATTAAAGAACATCATTGATGTTTTAGGAAAAATATGAAAACGCACCAAGTAATTAACACACATTTGTGCCAGCTTCTGAACACATTTGCAACTTAAAAACTGTGTGAAATTTGGAACATGCACACATTGTGTCCACATGTGCTAGCTCCCACCATGGTGGATGAATGGCAACGTTTTTTTGGGGGTGCAAACACTTTACGAACTACGAAAGTGGTTGTGGTGAAGGGGTTGCACCCCCAAAAAATGTCCATTCATCCCCATGATGGAAAATGGCACTTTTGAAGCTTCTAGGCATGTGTTTTACCATCTAATGACCATTTTCAGACCCAAATTGTGTGCATGTTCCAAATTTCCACTTTTCGGGGGTGACCCCCCATGTGATGAAGGCAAGATCAAACTCACTTTGAACATATAGTCATGTCTGATCTTGTCTTCACTTTACAAAGTTGAACTTTCCAAGTTCCTAGGTTCTGTTTTGCTCCATGCCTGGTTTTACCAATTGCGGAATGTTTGTAAACAATGTTGTAAATAACCAAGATGTTGTCAGTTTTGGCGTGAAGATTGTAAACGCACTTGTGAATGTTTTCCTAGTAAACTTTTATTTTTGTAAATGTGTGGCTTCCTTATTTAAAAAACACAATGCATTATGTATGTAAAATGAAAAGGATATGGGGGGCAATGGGTGTTATTTACTAAAGGCAAATCCACTTTGCACTGCAATTTTCTTTCCCTGGGAACTTTTTCAATGCGCTTGTAGAGCATAGCGGATTTGACTTATGTAAATGACACCCACAGTGATTTGTACGAAAACACAGAGCACAGCATTTTGGAGAATACACACATGTCAGACCTGGTGCTGAAAAGGAGTATTTTGGGTGTCAGTTATGCAGGACAAACCTTCTCTAGACCAAAGATTAGGTAGCAAACACACAACATGAGAATAATCTTTTTGGGAAGAAGAGACTGTTACCTCCTTTTGCCCAGAAAGTGCATTCCCACTGTCGAAGGCAAAGGGAAAAAATGTCAAAGTAAAATAAGCTAAAAAGAAGACTGAAATGACAAGAAATCATAGGTTGGTTAAAATATCAGATTTATTAAAAAATGCCTCTCACACATCGTCAGGCAGAGCAATGGCCCCCCTACCCACAAAGTACTCCATATATTGGTCCCGGACCACACGGGCATTTAGAGGGGCAAGCCTGGACGTGCCACTCGAAGGGCTGTGAGGTCCGCATTTGGAGGGCCCTCCACATCTGGGCCAACGGGCACCACATAGTTCCTGTTATGTCTTTTGAGGAAGTTGTGCAATATGCAACAGGCAAGAACTATGTGGTTCAGTTTGTATTCCGCCAAGTTAAATGCCGTCAGGAACAGGCGGAAGCGGCTGGCCAGGATGCCAAAAGCGTTCTCCACCACTCTTCTGGCTCTGGACAGCCTGTAGTTGAAGACCCTCTGGTCTGGGGTGAGGGTCCTCATCGGGAACGGCCTCATCACATGGGGAGTCAACGCAAACGCTTCATCTGCGACAAAGACGAAGGGGAGTCCTTCGGCATTCTCCTCTGGAGGTGGCAAGCACAGACTGCCACTTTGGAGACGCCAGTAGAACTCCGTGTGCGTAATGGCCCCACCATCCGATATCCGGCCGTTCATCCCCACGTCCACATACATAAACTCGTATGTTGCCGACACCACCGCCAACATCACTACACTATTAAACCCTTTATATTTATAATAGTAGGACCCCGAGTTGGGCGGTGGGATGATGCGGACGTGTTTCCCATCAATTGCCCCTCCGCAGTTAGGAAAGTCCCAACGGCTGGCAAAGTGGGAGGCCACAGTCTGCCATTCCTGTGGCGTGGAAGGGAACTGTGGAGTGAAACCAGAAAAAAAAATTAGTCACTTTGCACCTAAACATTGCAAGCAGATTAGACAATCAACATCTTGGAACAAGAGCATTGTATAAAA
This sequence comes from Lithobates sylvaticus, assembly GCA_028564925.1. Taxonomy (NCBI): domain Eukaryota; kingdom Metazoa; phylum Chordata; class Amphibia; order Anura; family Ranidae; genus Lithobates; species Lithobates sylvaticus. The sequence goes on along the minus strand of CM053027.1, from coordinate 304,691,466 downwards.
TTGGAGGCTGGAAAGTATTTGCACAGAAAAGTAGAGGCTCCCCTTCACAGATTACTCACCCCCCCATCAATCCCCCCACTTCTGATGGGACATTGGCAATAACTAGGGTTTTGGGGGGGGTGGTGGACAGCTAACCCTCTGCACTTCATTGATTGGCAAATGGCTCAATAATGTGGGCTAGTTTGGCCAGACCCTCTGTACTTAACACTATTGGCAGGCCACAGGAAAGATCAAATAACATTTCAACCCCCCCCCCCCCCAAAAAAAGGCAGGCACAGTGTGACATTATTAAATTACCAAGCAAGCTAATAGGAGGGAAAGAAGAAAAAAAATCGGAAATGGAATGTATGGAGGCAGCCCCTTGCACTACATGCTTTGCTGAATTCATCCCTAAAGATGCGCACTATAAAGAGGTAGGTATATAGTGTGTATGGACCTTGGGAAAGCCAGCAGATAAAGGATTGGTACCATCTGACAGAGCAGTTGGGGGAGGGGGTTCCTAATGAGTTTCCCCCCCCCCCCCACCAAAAGAAAAAAAAAAGGGGGGCTCTACATGAAGTAAACCACACAGCAAACATTTGTGCATATTTTAGGGGGTGTTTGGGGGCAAACAATACTATGCAGCAGACAAAAGACATTGCTTAAGTGACTAGGCCATAGGTGTCTATTGGGGCAGAAGAGCATGCTGGGGAGGTAAGTGAAGGGAAAAATGCATGAAGGAGAAAAGGGGCACAGCATATTAGAGCATATTGCAATCATGGTAATTAGGGAAGGAGGTCAAAAATACAAGTCATTAGCAAACAGAGCATACATAGAAGGGAATAGTAAAGTATAAATGTTACCTTAATATAGTCCTCCTGCAGGACCTGGATGATGGCAGAACAGGTCTCTGGAATAATGATTCCCAGGGCCTGGGGAGAGATACCTGAAGAGAACTTCAAATCCTGAAGACTTCTCCCTGTCGCCAAGTACCTCAACGTGGCAACAAGCCTCTGCTCCGGAGTAATGGCTTGTCTCATGCAGGTATCCTGCCGGCTGATAAAGGGGGTCAGCAAAGCCAAAAGACCGTGAAAATCGGGGTCCGTCATCCTGAGAAAGTTCCTGAAATCATCAGGATTATTCTCCCAGATCTCACGAAGCAAAGGCATGTGCGAGAACTGGTCACGCTGAAGCAACCAATTCTTGGTCCACATACTCCTCGTCACTCTGTTCATGGACGGGTCTTGGGTCAAAGCTAAAAGCCCGACACCAATTCCGCGTACAGCACGAACTCGGCGACGAGTACGCACGGGAAACATCGCTCAGAAGGTCACAAAAGGTCGGCTGGTCAGAACGGACAAACAGAAAGCACCGATAAACAGCAAGGCCTGAAAGAACGAACTGAATAGCAGCAACGAGCAGACAATAAGCAGTGCAAATCAAAGCGTCCTATATCAAGATATAGGCCGCAATGACCAACAAATGCGAACTGACTACACGCACTAATAAACAGATACGCACGACAAGCACAAACTGAAGAGCAGTAACGATCTGAGTCAGAAAACTGAGAAGCGCGAATCTTAAGTCACCAAACTTCCACTAACTCTCGATAAACACGGGATCAGCAGAAGGAGCCCAACGGGTGCCTGACGTGGTGCTGAACTTCCCTTTTGTAATCTCGTGGACGACGACTTACGTCACGACGTTCTTCCGGACCGGATATTCCGACAACGTAGTCCGACCGTGTGTACGCAACACCAACATCGGACAAAGTACGTCGGACAAAGTACATCGGACAAAGTCCGACCGACCTGGTCCGCGGATTGTCCGAGCGTGTGTATGGGGCTTTACTCTATCCAAAATGAAAAAAAAAAAAGAAAATTGTTTCATACTTACCGTCATTTTCTTTTCCTGGTGCCTATCCATAGCAGCATACCTGTGACAAGCTCCGCCTTGGCTCCTTCCTCAAGACCAGTGAATATTATAAAAGAAAAGGATTAGTGCACTCCCAGCATTCTACGTAATATAGCATACTGAGGGTGGGGTTGTATGCTGCCATGGATAGGCACCAGGAAAGAAAATTACAGTAAGTATGAAACAATGTTCTGTTTTTCTGGTGCCTCCATGGCAGCATACCTGTGACAAATAACTAGCTTAAATGGGTGGGATGATGCATAGTAAAAGATTTATTTGAAAAACTAATTTAAAATAGGCAAATGCCGGCCTGATTGCCTATCTGCCAGTTTCTACAGATGAGAAAGCTGACGGGTCTACTCTGTAACATCTCATAAATGCATGTTGGGATGACCATGATGCTACCCTTTAGATAATTTTGATGGATATGTCTGCTCTGGCCATTCAAGAAGCAGAAATCAACCGGGTGGCATACAGCCCAACTGAAGAGGGGGTTCCAGTCCCCTATCCCTGTACACCTTCTTAACCAACTTGATTATCCATGAAACTTTTGTACTAGAGGAGGGATCTGCAAACTATGGCTCCACAGCTGCCATAGAACCACATGTCCCATGAGGTATTTTAAAGCTCTGATATTCACAGACATGACTAGGCATGATGGCTACTGCAGTCCCGGAATGGCTGGAGTGCCCCAGATGATGCTTCTTTGCCCCTGTCTTTTTTTTTTTTGGAGTATTACAAATAGGTTAGATGAAAGTCTGAAGGCAGTTGTGGCTTGAATATAGTGTCTTAGTACCAAAGTAATATCGTCTTTGTGAATAAGGTCATAATTGGATCTGAAAAGATTGACCGGACACAAGGCTCAGGGATAGTAGAGGAAGAGGAGAACTTTGAGATGAATCCATGTACTGTTCTAAGTTCCACTCTATCTGAGTACAAAAAATAATATTATTGTCTTCTGATCCCAGAGCCTGAAGTTCTGATACTCCGCAGCCCGATGCCATTGCCACAAAGAAAAATAGTTTCCAAGTGAGATTCCACAAGGATGCTGAATCCGATGGGGCAAAAGGCTGTTTGGATAAGGGCTCCAGAGTGATAGAGAGATCCCAAGTGATAAAGATTTGATTTAATGGGTGGGCCTATCTTCTTGAATGTCTTGCAGAATTATATTATTAAAGGATCTTTGGCCCATCTCTTGTTGTCACAGCAGAGATTGCCACCAGCTGTACCTTTAAATTGCTTAATCCTAATCCTAGGCAACAGACAGAAAAAACAGCTACAGAAAGATAAAGGAGTTAGCGACTGGTATTTCAGCTGGAGCAAGGAAATGGTATTTCTGAGTAAAGAAAAATAAATAAATTACATTTACCATTGGCAAAAAACAGGGTGTGCTCCAGGGGCTCCCCGCATAGGTAACCTCCTCTGATGCCATGCTGAAACCCCCCAGTAATAAACAATAGAGAGGGGAGGGGCATTTGTGGAAGATACAACCCTCTAAAAAATGATTTTGACAAACAAGGGCAAAAAATGTAAAATGTGCCCCTATTCAAGATGGCCACCACAGCCTCAGGCCAGACCGTGCATACGCAGCCGGTGGCACTAGGACCTATGTGGCCCAGCGACTCAGCCCGGCCCACCGAGCCGACTCATTACATCGCACATGTGCAGATCAGGCAGGGAGACGCTGAGGGACTCAGAAAAGCCAGTGCGAGGTGCATGCAACACAAGCGAAATAGAGAGAGAGGAACACAAAGAAAGGAAAGTGAGAGAGAATGGATGACAGGAGGGAGAAATGGAAGGGTAAAGCTAAGTGAAAAATAGATATAGCTGCTTTCTTTGCTGCAGGCTTGAGCAAATGCCTGTATATAAATGCAGATAGGAGCTCTTAGTTAAGAGACAACTGCTGTCCCAAAAGACCCACAGAAGGGGCTCCCTATCTTATCAGCGCATTTAGCTGCCCAAGAATAGGGACTGCAGCTGGGAGAGGCTTGACCCCATCTGGAAGCTGCCGACTGCAGAGGTAAGGCAAGTTCGACCACCATTCACTGACCATGAGGTATGAGGAAAAAAAGGAGAATGCTGGGAGTGCACTAATCCTTTTCTTTTAAAATATTCACTGGTCCTGAAGGAGGAGTCAAGGCAGAGCTTGTCACAGGTATGCTGCCATGGAGGCACCAGGGAAAAAGTTTGCCTAGAGTTTTACTTTAAGCTTGCCACTTGAAGCCACTAAGTATATTGACTATTCTGTGATCTCTAAAATGCAGTCCTAACTAACAATGAAATGCATTAAAGGTGAAGTGTGAACACCTTAAAAGTGCAGCTTTTATTGATTGATGTTTTGCATGCTAGAGGGTTGGAATAATATCTGGAGATGATTCATTGGCTCCTATAACCAGTTAAGGCCGAGGAAGTCTGCAGTGATGTACCTTCCATTTGTATTCTATAAATTCTACTTGCAATGCTAATGAAGTTCTCAGTTTTAATACTATCCTATGTGACATCTATGTGCAGTCATTACATTATGACCACCCACCATAACCTGACCACCCACCTAATATTGAGTAGGTCCTACTTTTGTTGCCAAAACAGCTCTTACCAATCAAGGCATGGCCTCCACTAGGCCTCAGAATGTATGCTGTGGTATCTGGTACCAAACCATCAGTAGCAAATCCTTAAAGTGGGGAGCTTGTGCCTTTATGGATCAGAATTGTTTTTCCAGCATATCCCACAGATGCTCAATTAGATTTAGATCTAGGAAATTTGGATGGCAAGTCAAAACCTCAAAGACTCTATTTTACATGCTCCATTGTCCAGTTCTGATGCTCACATGCCCATTGTAGGTGACAAAAGGGTGAACGGCTTCAGGTGGTGTACTGAAGAACACCCTCCTCAAAGTGCAGGACTGTGACATCATAAGGGGGCAGGGTCATCATGTGACATCAGCCGGTGACCCCACCCCTTGCCCCTATATAAGTGTCCGTGCAACACATCCTGGCCATTACAAGCGAAGACAGCATTGTGTCAACTTCAGGAGAAGAAGGAAGGAGAAGAAGAAGAAGCAGAAGGCGGCGGCGACAACAGTGACGAAGCAGAAGGCCGGGCCAACGCTAGCAAAAGAGCTGCAAGAAGATAGCGGAGGCCCGGCAGAACAAACGAAGAGCGGGACAAAACCCCCGAAGTCGGAAGAAGACCCCCGATGTCGGAAGAAGACCCCAGAGCTGTCTAATAAAGAACTTTAAAAACCTGTGTTGTGTTTTTTTTTCTTGACACTTTTTCCCTCAGGTGAATGGGTAGGGGTACGAAGTACCCAATACTCATTCACATAGGGTGGGGACCCGCTTATTAAAATGGGCTCCCGGATTCCGATAAGCCCCCCGCCCACAGACCCCGACAACCAACGGCCAGGGTTATCGGGAACAGGCCCTTGTCCTCATCAACATGGGGACAAGGTGCTTTGAGGGGTCACAGACCCCCAAAGCACCCTCCCAATGTTGAGGGCATGTGGCCTGGTACGGTTCAGGAGGGAGGGGGGGGCGCTCTCGTACCCCCTCTTTTACTGCGGCCTGCCAGGTTGCATGCTCGGATAAGGGTCTGGTATGGATTTTGAGGGGGACCCCACGCCATTTTTTTTTTTTGGCCGGGGTTCCCCTTAAAATCCATCCCAGACCTCAAGGGTCTGGTATGGATTTTGAGGGGGACCCCACACCATTTTTTTTTTTTGGCTGGGGTTCCCCTTAATATCCATAGCAGACCTGAAGGGCCTGGTAATTGAATTTGGGGGGACCCCCACGCTTTTTTTTTTTTTTTTATCAATGACTTTTTTTTTATCAATGACTTTCAATGAATGACTGTTTTCTGTGTTACGGGAGCCGACAATTCATTAGCCGCGAGTGATTTTAAATAGCTTTTTTTCCCTGCAAAAATGACACTTTGTGCAGGGACAGTTCTAAGCACGGGAAACATGCGCCCCTTCACAGGCATACTATAGATACCCCCCAGGTACGAAATTTAAAGGAATATTACACTTTTATTGTTTCACTTAAAGCATTATTAAAATCACTGCTCCTGAAAAAACTGCTGTTTTTAAAACATTTTTTTTGCATTGATACATGTCCCCTGGGGCAGGACCCAGGTCCCCAAACACTTTTTATGACAATAACATGCATATTGGCCGTTATAATTAGCACTTTAGATTTCGAACATTCGCGTCCATTGTAATTAATAGGGTTCTTAAGTTCGCACAAACTTTAGGTCCGTTCGCGGGTTCTGGTGCGAACTGAACCCGGGGGTGTTCGACTCATTCCTACTAGCTGTCTGGCTGTCCACAGCACAACTGGGCCAGAATACAGAAACATGATATTTCAGCTGCTTTTGCAAATTTCCTGTTATGGATCTTTCAAGGCCTGGCTTGCACACTGCAAGTTAATACACTCTCACCCTACTCTACACATGCTCAGTTGCTCTCTATTTTTAGGCACTGCCAAACTTGTAGAGGCGGATCTGCTGACAGCCTTAAAGCTGAACTAAACTCTTCATTTACAGCCAAGGAAGCTGTTATCTTAGCCTCTGTTTGATCTTTGTTTGCCATGTGCTGTACATGTGATTAGTTATGACACCAGCCATTTGATGGTTTGACATTTGAGGACACAAGCAAATGTGACAGTTAGCAATCCCGGCATTCCAGGAATGTAACTGTTAATTAAAGGTGGGTTTAGTTATGCTTTATGAATTATTGCTGTTCAGGCTCTGGGCTTAAGTAAAATGGCAGCCTCCAGCAAGAAGAAACAGGAGCAATGTTGGTGGCAATTTATAACACACACACTTATTTCAGTAGCATAATTATCATTATGGAATGCATGTTCCTTGCTAAAGAACATTATTTTTATCAAGTTTTTATGTGTAAAGTTCCACTTTAAATACTAGAATATTGAAAATTTGAATTGCAGGAAAATACCAGGTGCATGTTTTAGCTTTATATATGCTGGATAGATAGATAGATAGATAGATAGATAGATAGATAGATTGATTGATAGAGAGATACTAAAAGGAAACACTGTCAATAACCTGAATTAACCACTTTGCACCTGTGCTATAGCTGAAAGACGACTACAACATGGGCTTAAAATGCCGGGAGGGCATACATGGACATCTTCCCATTCTCGCACTGCCAGCGTGCTCTGTGATCGCCCAGTTCTTGGGACTCGGATGACCACTGATTGAGGTAAAGGGCCAATGACAGCGGGCCCTTTACCAGCTGCCAGCCAATGACAGCTGATCGCAGGAGTAAACAGAAGCCGGTTATTGGCTTTTTTTCCCTCACACTATCAGCGTGAAGAAAAGACAAAAGCCGTTAACCGGCTTCTGTTAGAGGGAGATCGGCCCCCTTAGTGCCCACCAGTGCTGCTAATCAGTGCCCTCCGGTGCTGCTAATCAGTGCCCACTGGTGTCATCTATCAGTGCCTATCAGTACTTCTAATAAGTGCCCAACATTGCCACTTATCAGTGCCCATCACTGCCTAATCATCAATGACACTTATCAGTGCTGCCTATCAGTGCCGCTTACCATTGCCCATCAGTGCTGCCTATCAGTGCTTATCAATGTCACCTATCAGTGCCCATCAGTACCCCTATCAGTGCCATATCTCTGTGTCACCTATCAGTGCCCATCAGTGCCACCTATCAGTGCCCATCCATACCACCTATCAGTGCAGCCTAATCAGTGACTCCTGATCAGTACCCACGAATGCCACCTCATCAGTGCCCATCAGTGTGACCTCTTCAGTGCCCATCAGTGTCACCTCATCAGTGCCCATCAGTGCAGCCTATCAGTGCCCATCAGTGCCACCTCATCAGTGTCCATCAGTGAAGGGAAAAAAAATACCTGTTTGCAAAATTTTGGAAAACGTTAAGTTTTTTTTTTTTTCAAACTTTTCAGCCTTTTTTTATTTGTATAGTTTGGTGATTAAATAGCATTGTAAGAAAGCTCTATTTGTGTGAAAAAAAATATTAAAAATGTTATATGGGCAATTGTCATTCAAAGTGTGACAGCGCTGAAATCTGAAAATTGCCCTGGGCAGGAAGGGGGTGTAAGTGTCCAGTAAGTAGGTGCTAAGCTTCTTCTAGCACAATGTAGCAGACACCTCAAAGTGCCTACAATTCAGGTCAGTTCTTTGTTCAGAACCCAAGTTGGCATTCAAATAAAAGACAGATTTTCTAGTCAAGAGCCCAGTCCTGTGCCTTGTGCCAACTAAGCTTCACTATCAGTCAGTGGAACAGCCCCTTACAGCAGGCCAATACCGATGCTTAGGAAATGGGAGGGGGTGAGGCTAAGCAAAGGAAAGCCAAGAAAAGGTCATTAGTAGCTGCAGAACTCTCTGACGTATTCTTTGTTCCCTATGCTTCAAATATGATCAGAAATAGGCATTGTTATGAGCATGCCTGTAAGTGCTAACTGACTTATATTTTATTTGGGAGGAATGAGGTGGGAAGATACCACACCACTCCTTGACACTATAGCAATCACTAAGCTGCAAAGAATGTAGTTACGTTAATTATATTTTTACATACCTTGTTTTTAAAAGCCCAGCGCCGGGAATTAGAAAAAAGGGTTAAATGCTTATTATATCAAGGGGGTGCCCGATTGAGAAAAGATACTTGTCCTATTTTTCACTCCAGCAGAGTCCATCCAGTGGTGTAACCAGTCCTTCTTCTGTAAGCTGCTCACAGCTGCAGTTTCCTTCCTGCCTTCTCAACTTACAATACGGGGTTGATAGCCCTGCATTGTACAAGATGATGCAGAAGGACTTCCCATATTTTCAGGGGGAAGAGGAGATTCCTGGAACCTACTACAGTGGAGGTTATAGACTAGGTAACAATGCCTGTTACTCCACCCTCAAACATGCAAGGGCAGATCTTTTTCTTAATATTGGAGTCAGACTTTATTATAAAAAATAGTCCCTTTTTGTCAATTGCTAATGGCCAAATGCTAAATTTCTTCTCCTGCAACAGAGAAATGACAGCTGGAATCAGATTGGCTGACATAGACAGCACTTAAAATTCCCTCTGAGATTTCATTTATTTCATAAACGAACCTCAATGTGTCTTTATTTTCCCTCTTAAAACTATTCATGCTTGAGTATACAGTAATGCAAAAATCCAGCTCCTTCCTAAAAAGAAAGGAAGAAGAATTATATCCACTCTGTGCCTTTTCAGGTCTTTATGAAGTTAGGAAAGAGGTTTATGATTTGTGAACAATTACATTCACTTAACTTATTTAGTCATTTTTTTCCCTCCCAGAGTGTGTGCAAATCTCTTTTCTATTGCTGTGAATGTGGCATGCTATTACAGCTGCAGGTGTATGTTGCCTTAATTAATAGTGCTCACATTCTGATCTGAAATGTGAACTGCAGGGAAAGCTATAGAATGTACTTTATTTAGGTTTTCATTGTATGCCTGTTAATCCTTTAAACCAGCCGTCCTTCCACACCGGGTAATGTGTATTTATAGCATATTTTGTACTGTACTTTTCGGAGAGCTGTGACATTGGATTTTGCCATTTTAATCATGTATTTCACTAGACAGTAGCAGAAAAGGTCAGATTAATTCTCAATATTAAGCCATCAGTCATGCTAACACATAATGTACTTATATTTTCAGTAGCTCTTTATGGTGTTTCTGTCAAATAATGTTACCTTTAACGTTTAGACAGTGTTTCTTTTTCAATTAAAGGAAACCTGCATCGAGAAAGAGGAAGATGCCATTGAAAATGCTAGTTATCTGGCTAACTCTAGCTAACAGAAGACAACATAGCAACCCCTATATTTATCTCAGTGCAGGTTTCCTTTAAAGCTGAGGTCTAGGTAAAAAAATGTTTGCATAGTTACAGTGGTCCAGCTTGATCTCTCATACCTAAGAAAAGGTGATAATCACTGTAGTAATCCCCACAGTGCTTGCTGCTATCTTCTACATAGTAACTGCTGGTCTTCTACATAATAACCACAAGGGGTTGCTCGCAAGGCACTGCTGCCATTCACGGAGTGCCTTGTATTTCTTTAATGAGTACAAGGTGTTTTTTCTTGGGCAGGGTAGAGAGGTGGGGTGATGATATCAAGATCTCCACTTTGTCTAACCAGAGAACTCCATGATTTCATTTTTTAAAATTCAAGGTGTTTTGTAAACTACAGTTATGCCAAGCGAGCGACCCCATGTGGTCAGTGTGTAGAGAATGGGGAGTGGAATGCTAGCCTTGTTTGTCTTTAGGTGACATGCTGTGGCCTCTGTCAGGTTGGCCAGATCTATTTTCCCAAAGACCTGCTGGATGGTTTGGTGGCCTGGCTGTTCCTTTCCAGGTTTTAAAGACAAGAGTATTTCAGTTTCTCTGACCAAGCTTACCCACCTCCCGCCTGCCATATAGACAAATGCTGGCGACAAGTTGGCTCTCTCATTCTGGGACAACTTCACATGACATTGTCCTACTCTCACCGCACTCGCAAACTTGATCCCAGTAAAGAGCTGATGAAGAGGCCCTTTATCCCTGTGATCAGCTGTGTCCAATCACAGATGATCACATGTAAACAAGGAAATGCAGATTATCAGCTTTACTCTCATCGCACTGACAGCATGTGAGGAGAGGATAGCCAATCAGCAGCATTTCTTCCCATGGAAGACCTGCACAGATCATCAGTGCCATGGTTGTCCATGCAAAAAATGATAAAAATGTAATTTGGGTACAGCGTTGCATGACCACACAATTGCCATTCAAAGTGGAACAGCGCTAAAAGCTGAAAATTGCCCTGGAAAGGAGAGGGATGGAAGTTCCCAGTATTGAAACAGTTAAAGATGCCTTTTACCTTGGCTGTGTTTCTCTTTCAGTCTGTTAGGAGTAGAGCAACATTTGGTTCTTAACACATCCAGGGTCAGTTTATACATTTTGAAGCTTGTAGTTGCACAGTTTGTACATTTTAAAGCTTGCGCTCTAAAGCCCCATACACACGGTCGGACTTTTTCATGGATTCTGTCCGATCGGACAAGGTTGTTGAAAAATCAGACCGTGTGTATGCACCATCGGACAGTGTTCGTCGGTTTGACCGACGGACAAAGTCTTATCTCCTGCTGGAAATCTTGGCCGTCAACACGGTCCGATCACACCAAATCCGATCGTGTGTACGGTTGTCCGACCGGACAAAGTGCTACGCATGCTCAGATCACATTACAAGACCAAAGCTATTGGCTACTAGCCTCTACGTAGTCCCGTCGTAGGCAACAAACGTCACCACGTTCAGAATGATCGGATTTTCCGACAACTTTGTCCGACCGTGTGTACGCAAAACCAACATCGGACAAAGTATGATGGACATGGTCCGACGGACCTGGTCCGCGGATTGTCCGTGTGTATGGGGCTTAACCCTGCTGCTAGTCATCAACCATAAGACCCCTTTCACACTGGGGAGATTTGCAGGTGCTACAGCGCTAAAAATAGCACCTGCAAAGTGCCCTGAAAGAGCCGCTGCGGTGCGCTAGCAGGACAGTAAAAAAGTCCTGCTAGCAGCATCTTTGGAGTGGTGAAGGAGCGGTGTGTATACAAAATCAATGGGCAGCGCGGCTATACCACCGGCAAAGCGCTGCTGCCGGATACCTCTGCAAATATGACTGTAAAGCGCTGCTTTACCGCTGATGCTGCCCCCAGTGTGAAACGGCCTTATAGTAAATATAACACCGTTGTTTCAAAAACTGCAGATACTGTGTTGCATAATATCTAAATGTAAATGGCTTTCCTTCAAGTGCCTTCTAGTGCTCTAAATTGGAAATGTTCAAAACATTGTATGCCTAAGGTTTCTTGCATTCTTCTCCCAAACTTAAGCTGGGTGTACACTTGTAGAATTTGGATTGGAAATTTGTATGAAAATTCTTAGGGAAATTTATACAAAAATGCTCAGTACATTCAAATGTAATTTTAAAATAGTTCAATATTTCATTTGCTTTTAACATTCGATTTTGGAATGAATGGACTAGACGAATGAAAACCACATACAAGTGTTAGAAATTCATACATTCAAGAAAAAGTTTCTAGCCTGCATCTTTGAATTTTCTCATCACTGCGGTCAACAACAAATGTTGATTTGACCCCACTAATGATTAGAAAGATTACCAAATGTTCCTAAAACGTTCTTACAATGAAAAATGTTGAACAATACTTTGTTTATGCCCAGATATAATGCTCCATACATAATTTGAATGTGGTTTAGACCATTAAAAAGCCTTAAAAATGTGAATGTGATAAAAAAGAAATCTGTTGTGTAAGTGAAAGGTGAAAGGTTTATATGAAAGGCCACGGGTGTACAATAGGAAATGTACTGTAAAGCCCCATACACACACGCGGATTATCCGAGGACCAGGTCCGTCGGATCATGTCTGTCATACTTTGTCCGATGTTGGTTTTGCGTACACACGGTCGGACAAAGTTGTCGGAAAATCCAATCATTCTGAACGTGGTGACGTTTGTTGCCTACGACGGGACTACGTAGAGGCTAGTAGCCAATAACTTTGGTCTTGTAATGTGATCTGAGCATGCGTAGCACTTTGTCCGTCGGAATTCACTACACACGATCGGATTTGGTGTGATCGGACTTTGTTGTCAAAAAATCTATTCAGCAGGAGATAGGATTTTGTCCGTCGGACAATCCGATGGAAACTGTCCGATGGTGCCTACACACGGTCGGAATTTCCGACAACATTGTCTGATAGGACAGAATCCATCGGAAAATCCGACCGTGTGTATGGGGCTTTAAACAACAGGAGAAAAATTAGAACTTTAAAAAACTCCTTTGGTAAAACTCACACGTGTAATCAATTGAACACACTTTTATTTATTTAAAAGCATATGTCTTGTTTTTTAAATATTTATTTCTTAGTTTTTGATAAAGTGGAGAAGGGCTTTTATTGCTGTCTGTGTTCTCATCAGCGATACTTATCCTTTTTATTTGTCCTGGTGATCATTGTTACCAGCACAAAAAGTACACCTGGGAAATGCAAATTTCACAGTTGTCCGTGGAACAGGAAGTAAGTGCAAATCTTCAGATGTCCCAGTTCTTGGCTGGGATCAAAGATGCAATTTATTCAAAAAATGATTTTAATTCTATAAGTATGTTAAAGAGAGAGCTTTTTGGGTTATTTCTTCAGCATATTTGCAGGTTACTGCAGGCCACACTTGTTAGTATGAGTACAATTTGGATGTGAGAGATTTGGGGTCTGATCTGCAATACACAAAACCAACCTGAAATCTGGTTGGTTACAAAGAAGAGAAATTCCTTTCTTTCAGCTTTTAGATATAAGCTTTAGTGGAATCAAATCTAAGAAATGCTGCATGCAGGCAGAAAATATTTAACAAATAACTCTGTTGCAAAGTAATAATGTTCAGAGGATATGGAGTACTAAATATTATATTTCATAATTTCATTTTGGGTTTTTCATGTGCCATGGCATCAGTCCAGTAAGGTTCCAGTGACAAATCACCTTGTCTATACCCCATGCAGTGAACTTGATATTATTGTGCTGATTACTGACAGTGGCTTGGAGAGACATTGGTTTGGGATATGGGTAATTTCATCTGACATAAGGCCTGTCAGAGTATTGGAACATTTACATATATATTCATGAATTTTTTAAACTGTTATCAGATAGCAGCAGTGCTTATTTATTTATAATTTGTATGATATATGCAGTACGATGGGGTCTTATTGGTACATTTATCCTCAGGTTAAGTGCCGCAGAAAGTCTGAAATGAGATACTAATTTGAATTCAGTTTTAATGTATTTGGTATATCTGAAGAGTTCAGAATGCTATCCATATTTAATAACACTAAAAAAGTTTGACATCAATATTTCTATAAAGTAGAAAATGCCTTGAGGACATAAAACAGCAAATGGGATTAATAAAAGAAATGAAAAACTGTGCAATTTCTAAAGGGAAAATGTGTAGTTATTTAAGCAAATTTTTCTTTTATTTATTGAAGAAAATTAGGTTGTTACCTTACAATTAATTTAACATGTACACTTGATATAACTATTTAATTGACTGGTATGCTGTACAACTCCTCCTTCTAAAGTAATTCTAATTAACCTCTTCCGAAGACCATGAAAGTAATCTGATTAGCCTCTTGGCCACAAAACACATTCAGTTCAAAACTGATTTGTGTTAGCATTAGGCTCACAACAGCAACAGCAGCAATAGCAGCAACAACAACAACAGCATTAGGGTACTTTTGCATGGTACTGATGGTGATGTATGAACATCAGATTTTTCTGGCAAAAAAAATGGTCTGTATAGCACATACACATACTTGCACGTATTTGTATGTATGTGTACACATGTGTAAAAATACTGACCAGTAATGTAGATTTTTATATTTTTTTTCTACTGATCTATATACGTATATGTTCCTGAGTGTACAGGCCCAAAAAAACAATGTGCTGCATTTAGATCAATAGAACAAAAAAAAATGCCTGAATGCCAAAAAACATGTTTTACTAGACTTTCATCTGCAAGAGGTCTTAATGTATAAAAAACGATATTAGAGCCCTACCAAACAGTAATTTTATTTGGTATAAATCTTTAGTTCTGCAGAACACTGGAAAAGAATCCTTTTAGTGATCTCCTCCCCACTTTGCTTATGTTTACTGCTGCGTGCCAGAGCCATGTTTTGCTTGACTTAAAGTGAAGGGGGTTTCCCTGACAAGAACCCCCCTCCCCCAATTTGAGGGCAAGTGGCCTTGCATGGTTCAGGAGGAAGGGAAGTTTTTATTTATTTTTGCATGATGTGCCTTCTTAAAATCCATACCAGATCTGAAGGGTCTGGTATATAATTTGGAAAGGACTTCACACTGCGTGGAGTCCCCCTTAAAATCTATAACATACCTGATGGGCCTGGTAAAAATTAGAATGGAAACACCATGCCCTTTTTTTGTGGGTGTCCCCAATAATATCAATATGAGACCCTTATCTAGGATAAGGGTCTGGTATAGATGACTGCATGCAATCCCTGGCCACTTTAAAGCAGGAACACCGATCCATGCCTTCCACTAGTAAAAGAAGCCCCCGACTACACTCAAACACCAGCTAGGCACACAGTTAATCTTTTGATCGCCCCTGATGTTACCCCTTCTCAGCCAGTGTCATTAGTACAGTGACAGTGTATAATTTAAATTTTTTATAGTTCATCCCCATTGACTTTAGTGGGATTCCGATTTGACACCTAAACTTTTGTAATGTTTGCCGAACCTGTCTCAAACCAAACCTGTCAGACCTCAGAATCAGTGGTATGTTACAGAGCATAATAAACCTTGACTGAGGTTCTTCTAGGCTTTTTTGTGACACTGCTGAGAGAATCCTGTAAGGATTGGAGGTCTGGTAAATCAAGGTGGCAGTGATAAACTTTTTTTTGGTTTTAAGAAGGGAAGATTTGTACTTGAGAAGGATTAATTCCTGAAAAGAATATTTGTGTTTGTGGGGGGCCCTGGGGGTGTCATTTTCGTTTCTGCTCAATGTGTTACACACCCCAGACACCTGTATTCTATGAGTTGATCTCTGCACTCTGAGCATTACGCACAATCATGATCCCTGCACCCTGCACTTTGTGTTACAAAATAATGACTTCTGCAATCTGTGTGTTATATACCCCTGACCACTGCGTATTACATACTTCTGACCTCTGCAGTTCATGCATTAACCACTTCCAGTCCGGGCCTTTCCTAGCACTTTTTGTTGCCATGTAACAATCAGTATTTTTTACTAAAAAATTTGTTAGAATCCCCAAACATTATATATTTTTTTAAAGCAGAGGCCCTAGAAAATAGAGTTTTTTTAAACGCAACTCGTTAACCAAAGTTAGTTTGTACATGTATAGCGTGATGATTTTTCCTGTTTCTTGCATTTCTTTCCGGGTTCCTGTTTTTTGTTTTGTTTTCTGATTCCTCCTCTACATCCCCTTCTATGGTGTCTGTTTGTTGGCATTTGGATCTTAGAGGTGTGAAGAACTGTGTGATTTTCTGGGGTTTCAAACTCTGTATATGTGGGTGTCTCTTGATAGGTCTAAAGAATAGATAGAAGATATGGTAGTGTATTTAGAATTCTTGGGTAGAGGAGTAGACAGGCCATCCGCATTGGTTATGATTATTGGTGAGGTGGGGTCCTTTTCCCCTTCTAATCTCTCTGGGTTTGGAGTGTATGTTGGAGGGGGAGTCTTAAACATCTGGATCATTTCCAGCCTCAATCTAAAATAATACATAAAAGTATGTGATATGTAAAAAAACTAACATAATTTAACTGATCATTTAAGTCTTAACGTAAGGTAATATCTTTATAAACCAGAAGTCAAACATACAGCTTGATTGCATGTCATTTGATCTTACACTATTCCTTTTAACCTAGGACAACAAAAATCGAAATCGTATTCTAAGACTGACATTTACCTCACTCCTTTAATCTTAGGGCTGACTCTAGACAGTACAGTGGCACCAACTCTTCTACACCTGTCATAAAAGCACACTGTGAGCTTTGTATGGCCTGTGCCACGCTATTAATATTATTGTTATTCTTTACATTAAAAAGTGAACATTAAAGTAGTTTGTACTATACAGGAAAAAAGTAGAAAATACTGTGCATATTTTTTTTATTTTTTTATTTGATAAACTGCCTGCTTGTTTTGTTCCCACACTGTCACATTTTTGAAGTTGTCAAACGTTGATAAATAACAACCCATAATTGTGTTTAAAATATGACAAGATCACCATTAGCAAATTGCTTTTGACAAATTGCAGTAACATTTTCTGGCACTGTTGCCAAGGTTTAATGCATCTGCTGCTTTTTACTGATGTGTAAATGACCTGATAAAAGCCAGCCTAACCTCCAATCAAACTCTGATGCATTATTATCTGTCCATGGTGCTGAAGTTGGAAATAAACTGGTTACATGCAGCAAAACGTCTGCATTTGCTTGTGTTCCTATGCCGTGCGTGATAATGACCACACATATTGATTTCTGGGTATTTGAGAGGTTAGGTTGTTTGCTCTCTGGATTAATCTTGATTATGAATGAGCTTCTGTCTCTTCACGAATATCCTTCTTCTCTTTCTAGAGAAAATGAAATTAAGTCAGTACTGTGCCAATAAATTAAATAGAGTTTTCAAAAACTACCATACATAACCTTTCTGCTGTGTATGCTCAAAGAATAAATTACAACCATTTGTGGACAGCAAAAAAATATTGTATATGATTTTCTAGTAACATTAACAAGAACCTATGATTGTTTATATATTCTTTACTATTTTTCTGCCTGACACAAAATATCTTACCATTAACAGCATTGTGATCCATCTATTGGAACTACTGACTTAGGAGATTGTCTTATATTTTGGATTGTATTATATTTTATATATAATTGTAATAATAGCTGAATAATTAATATGCCAAACTATGAAAAACTGGATAATGAGCCATTAAGCTTGATATTTTAGCTTGCAATACAAGTCATGTGTTTACCACTTGCATATCTGTAAATGAATAGATATTTCACTGGTGTCTTAAAGTGGTTGTTCCTCATCAGTGGCAGTCTGCTTATTCAAGTTGCACCTTTCCCCTCTATAAAATGCTGCATAAAAGTGCCTTTTGGGGAAAAAATAGATATGTAACAGACTTACCTTACCACAACTTCCTCCTTTAGCACCGAGACAAAGTATAATGTCATACTGCTTCTGGCCAGAGTTGTCTGTACTTTTGTGCTATTGCATTGTGCTGCAGCACCTTTTGGTGGGATTTGGGCTACTTAGTATTCCCAGGATGACATTACTCCCTGCACTATGAAAGTCATGGGAGAGGAGATATTATCTAACTCAGTGTTTCTCAAACTTTTTTCGGTCAAGGCACCATTTAAAATGCAGTGAAAAAAGAAAAGAGCTGCGCTAAAAAATGAGTGTATGCAATCTGTTATGCATATAACGTGTAGCTATTTACTAGGGTAATAGTTACTATATTTAACACCAGTGAAGTGATAATTAATAATGTGGTTATCATCAATCCATAGAAAGATTCTAATAGTAAACGCCTGACAGAGGTGTATCAACCTTACTGACGTGTGTACACAAATAACAACAACAAGTGGTTACTGGTAGAACTCTATAAATGAAAAATAAAAAATGTATTGCAAACACCGTGAGTGAATGAAAATAAAAAGTGAAAAATAATCAACACCAGGCCGAGCCAGTAGCACAAAAATATTGATAAATGCTGAGCTCAAAGCTGTACATGAATAGTCCACATAGAGCCAATTGCCTCAATGTAGTAAATGTGGCAAACATGAAATAATAGTCCTATTGAGACATTCAAGGAAGATGATTATCCAAGTGAAAGTTTCCAGAGTGACTTTAAACTGCAGACTGCAACGTGAATAGACCACCACCGTAAGACACACTTGTCTGCTTACCAGAGGTGCGTGGTCCCTTGTTACAGGGGACCCGTATAGGCAGGTGGCTCTTAACCCTAGCCAGGGATGCACCGAACTCTCGGACTTTAACAGATGCTGGTAGATGGAATAACCGGTAGTAGAAATCGTCCAATAGGAATGAACTCAAGCCAAACAGTGTGCAGCATAAGGTACCGAAAAAGGACGAAAGATGCTCACATAGTGTAAAATCTTCTTAAAATTTATTAAATAAAATAGCTCAATATACACTTACATTGTGTAAAGTAGAATCAGGACAAAAGGCGAGCCGGCCGGTCTCCACTTACATTGTGTAAAGTAGAATCAGGACAAAAGGCGAGCCGGCCGGTCTCTCTCACCATTTAAAATGATGCACACTCTTGAGGCACCCCATTCTAAAATATAAAAAATGAATAGTTTTATATAACACAGCAACATCCACACACATAGGGCACCCAATGTTAGAGATGATTTACTCTTCCAAAGCAAATACACCTTTGCACACTGGTACATACTAGTATTCCAGAGTTTCTCTTCTCCCTCATCTCACTAACATGAGCCCAGTGCTGACGGAGAAGTGCAAACAAGGATGCAGTGTAGGCACCCGACATCCCCTATATCAACCGCTGACATAAATGGTCTTTAAGATGTCAGTGGCTGGAAGGTTGTAATAGTGCACAATGAAAACTTGTGGCTTTGTGTAACTAGAAAGCCAGTTCCTCTACCCACTGGCTTGTTCACAATTTTGGGGCATTTAAGCATTTTGCCAAGGCACCCCTGAAGAAACCTGGGCACCCTGGTTGAAAAAGGCTTATCTAACTAATACCACCCCCCGGGTACTTTTATGCAGTGTTTTGGGGAAGGGCACTCTGAATAAGCCAACCTTGCCACTGCGGTGAAAGTCATTCCTGACCTCTCCGAATGCTTGTAATGTGAATTGATTTATTCTTAAAGAGCCTCAAAGATCACAACAAAGACTCTACAGTTGGGTTTTAGTTTGTTTCTGATAGCTTATTAGCATCTTCTGTTTGTTTTACATTAGAAGGCTGGCAGGTTAACAAGTTTCAGTTGCAAGAAAAAAACAACTATGCCACTTTAAAGAGGAACTAGAGTTAAAAAAAAATTATTTCAGCAGCTGACTTTTAATAAAAAGACACTGACCAGCCCAAGGATCCAGTGCTGTTTTCACCGGGACTGGTTCTTTGATGGTCTTCGGGGCCTCAGCGCCACCATGTTGACTGTGGGAAGCCAGTTGTGACTCCCTGCTTCCCTTCACAGCCAACTCCCCACTGCACATGTGTGAGTCCCACCTCCTCTGAAATTTAGTTGGGGGTTGCAGGTGCCAACATCCACTTGGATTGGGGACTTGTCAAAACTAGGTTCCCACTCCTTAAAAAAAAAAATCCAATAGCAGTGGGGACATGGGGAAGGAGAAAAAGTAAAACTTCCTTTAGTAAATGATGTTTCTCTGTAAGAATACTAACAATAGGGGGTGAATTACTGACCCTCAGTGGTGTCTGCATATTTCTGAAGAAGCTACAGTATCCTCTGCTTCACCCAAATGCCAGGCTTTTCTGATTGGACAAAGTTTCATCACTTCTTAGGTTCGGTTCACACCAATTGCTGTGCGTCCCTGTTCTCCATTTCAGAGACGAATCAGGGCCGAATCTTTGCCTGAATTTGGCCCTGAAACAGAGCCAAAGATGCACAGCGTTTCTGTGCAGTGCGCTCCACAGCCACTCCGGAGGTATGTGAACCAGCTCCATAGAGAGACGGTCACATTCTCCTGCTATGTGAATTGGATGCAGGGAAACCCACATCCATTTCGCATAGGTGTGAACCCAGCCTTAGTGGTTATGTTTGTCTCCCATCTACCACTCTCCACACATTCCTAAAAGCCAGTGAGTCATCAAAGTGAAGGGCCAAAAGGAATATGTCAATGTGAGGCTTTGCAACTAGCTTCAGCATGACGTGGAAGTTTCAGATCTTTGCATGATCAGAATGGCCCATCGTTTGAATGAAGAAGTTGTTGCTGAAAGCTGCTGCGGCTTTGTACAGACACTTCTGTTAGCAGTTTTAAGTATTTCAGAATCTCTTTAACTGGCTGTCTGAGCCCTTCCATCCACCTGTTTGTGTTCTGAACCCTGTTGATTTAAATGCTGATCAGATTGCTTCCACAACATAGGGAAATATAGTTGATGAGGGGTCTACCCACCCTTGACAGAACTCTGCCCCACACCAGAGCTTGCCATGGTGTTTTGTACTTGCTTTTGGCCCACGTATTCTCAAATTTACTTTGAACGTTGCTCTAATAGAAGTCTAGTCTTGAGACAAAGACAGGGAACTGAAATGATTTCTGTATGAAAATTCAGACAGTCTTGCCTGGAGTTTTATGCCACAGTAATCTGCTGACAGTTTATTATACCTCTTTTTCCGGCACTAAACCTTTTATAAAGGCACTGAAATAAAACACATTGGACAAACAAAGGTAAAAGCTTTCCCAAAAACCTTAATTTTATTTTCTTTATAGGAAAACAGTTACCCATTAATAAAAGAGCCCAAACTTCAATTTGCTCTTTACTAGAAAGCATTGAATTGTAAGAAATCATGCAATAATACCTAGTGACAAGTCAGGAGACTAAGGCACAAAATTTACTGGTGGTAAATCCATACACTGGACATGATTCCAAAGGGAAGACAGCCTCTGGCACTGAGTCTGACCTACAAAACATCATTAGACAGATATGTTTTACCCAAAGGAGATCTTTTCTTTCTCAATTTATATGTCACTGCCATTTAGAGGAAAATTAAGATATGAAAATGAAGGCTCTTATAAAGGGTATCTTTTCCATTTATATTTCTCCTCTGGCTTGTATACAGCGCTGTTAATCAAACTAATCTATCTTAGAATACTGCAACACTGAACTTGGCCATGTAAGTTTAATTATGGAACATGCTAACGCTGCACCATCCAAATGATACAGTGCTAAAAAAAAAAAATTACTGAGCACTGTTTGCAAAACTCTTTAGGTATTTTTAAAGTGAACTTGTTACCAGGAAAGACTTACATTTTTCATAACTATCTGAGAACTATATGAGAACAGATTAGTAAAACCAGCCTGCATATACATTTAAGTTGTGCTTAAAAATGTTCCCTTGTGTCCAGGACCCTGAATTTAACCACTTGCCTACCAGGCACGAACACAATCGCGGGTGCCGCGGGTGTACACAATATGAATTATTCTTTGAATCAAGTCTTACTTATTTTGTGGAGTCATCTTTTCTCCTTCACCCATGGAACAGCCTTTCATTTACAGCACACCAAGCTGCTTTGTACTGCATTGGACAACGTGTAACAGAAACAGGAAGTTGTCATGTACCTTTGACACATAGGGATAAGCTAGCTGAAGTAACACATAGGCATTGGGGAATCAATCAGTCATGATCAGCCATGACACTACAAACTGCAGTTAAAACATTACAAGGTAAGGCACACAAAATGCACATGGAACATAACTACACTAATTTCTAGTTAATACAACAAAAACATTTAAAAGTCTACCATACCTTTAAGGATGCATAAAACTTTGCCTGGTAGAAGGGAAACATTGCAGGTGTTATAACAAAATGAATCACTTTGCTAAATGATGCTGTTCTAACCTGGACACATCTGTTCATAATCTAGAACAGGCTGGCCAGGCACCTGATGAAATAATGCAAATTTCAAGCCCTGACACTGTAATTACTAATGCCACTTTTTCACCATTTTTGTATATTGGAACAAAGGTTTTATTATACATTACTTCGCCTAAACGACCAAGTTTTGCATTACTTACTCTAACAGACATTTATTAATTGGTTACAGTAATGTCAAAATGCTCTTAGATTAAATAAGCTTATCTCTTGCTCAAAAAAGCAGGCTTTTTGTCAACTTTTTAGGTGCCCAGCCTTAAGTGGATAGTTGTTTTTTATTTCTCTAGCCCTCTCTCCCCAGCTGACGAATATAGCTTTGCAGGAGCATCCACAGGTCTACATATTGTATGGACTTGTGAAAGGTGGCATCACTTTCTTTATAGAAAAGAGTTTGCCATGGCAATGGTTCTTTCTGCATCATGGTATGAGTATGCCCTCTCAATCACAAACAGTTGAAGTAAAATGTCAAAAGCTTCTTGGGACATTTTGAGAAAGTTCCGGAAGTCTTCAGGATAATTTTCCCTCAACTTGGTTAGCAAAGGCATATGGGACAATTCTCCCCTCAGAAGCCAGTCCTTGCTCCAAACTCTTGCTTTTCTTTTCTTCTTTTTTTTGTTACTCCTTATACAGTGACATTATTGCTTGCAGTTATTGCAGTTGCTACCTTCCTCTTTCTTTGAGCATCCATAGCTGAAACACAAGATGCAAATGTGTCAATGGAAAAACGGCTCAAACGGCAGATGTGTCACGCATGGTGATGTATCTCGTGTGTTCTTTGTTAGCTCACAAAATAAATACAGTTTGGGAGTGGGAGGATACATAAAAGTCAAAAAATCTTTACATAATTTCTGTTTTTATCGTGTGATTGATCGACAAAAATGTACCGTTTATGTCATTAACGATTGATAATAGTGGGGGAAAATGTTGATAGAATGATGGCTTTACTGCAAATCAAGACTATCAGGATTTCCTTTAGTCAAAGGACACCATTTTGCTGCAGGCCAGGCCGGTGTAGCTATGGAACTAAATTTTAAAAACTGGGCTCACAATTCAGCTGCATTTCCACTTAGCATAGATTTGTAATGCTTCCATAGCACTGCAGTTCTGCTTCCCATAGCGCAACTGAGGATATGGTAGAAAATATGAGTAATCTTTAACTGAGGCTTGTAGTCAAAGAATGCAGACCTTACATATTTTCCTAGTATGATTTCATATGGACAGAGATGTTGCATGTGTTGGTACAAATGGGATTCTAGTATTGCAATTATCTAAACTAGACTAAGCAGCTTAAATCTTAACAACAGTTTGGTCTTTCCAGAGTCTATAAAATACCACATATGTCACTGGCTGCAGTAGTTCCAATTTAATGAATTCTGTCCTTTGCTACATTAGATGGCATCTTCTCCTTGACCCCTTATGAACAAATTTGCCATTACTCTGATAGACCAACAGATGTGGTTATTTCATTACTTTACAGTGTATTAGTGTTGGAAACCTTTCCCACACCACTTCACTATGCAGCTGAATGGGAATGAGAGCTTTATTGTACCTTGTATGACTCTGATCTTCTCAAATCATTCACCCTCCTGCACAAACTTACAGTGGCTTCTTCAGCACAGGAAAGGAGCTTTACATTCTTAACTAGATGGTACAGTGGACCTTACAGGTTACACAAAATTATACCTTCCATTCCAGATACCTGATGGAGATGCAGGGCAGAAAAGGCTACAATATCACATATGGTGGAATTGTCCTCATATTCAAACCTTCTGGACAAATGTTTTCTCTACATCCAATCAATTCACTTCCTGTGACATTCCACAAACTTCTTAAATTGCTCAGAACCTTGCATAACCTCTCCTTGGGCTATCACTTTATCATCTTCCTTATCTTATTTTCTTTTTCCTCCTTATATCTTTTTGGTTTACTTGACCTCTTGAAGATCATCTACTAGGACACCTGATGATCTGCGGGATGTATAATGATACCTCATAATGTTGAGGGTTGAGCCTTTCACGTGTAGCAGCGCTGAAAATGAATTAATGCAACTTATTAATAAATAAATACTTAAAAGTCCAAAGTGAATAAATGAGAAAGTCTATAATGAAACATAAGCTCCTCTAACGTGACTCCAATCAATGAATATTAGTCAATAGCCATAAGGAATGACATAAAAGGAATGTGTGAAAACCACATAGAGTGCACGCTTACCATGTGGCAAGCCAGATAGGCTTGTGACCAATTACCCGGTCAGGGCCTTTATCCAGATAGGAACGATGGTACTCCCAGTGGGGGTCTTTGTCCCAAGATGAACCAAAACCTCTGAATATCCAAAACCATGTAGCAAGCCAGATGGGCTTGTAACCAATGCCTGATCGGGGCCTTTATCCCAGATGTAGATGATGGTACTCCCGTCAAGATCTTTATTCCAGGGCAATCCAAAGCCTCAAAGTGTCCCCAGACTGAATCCGGTCAGACAAGACTGGGAGTACCATCGTTCCTATCTGGATAAAGGCCCCGACCGGGTAATTGGTCACAAGCCTATCTGGCTTGCCACACGGTAAGCGTGCACTCTATGTGGTTTTCACACATTCCTTTTATGTCATTCCTTATGGCTATTGACTAATATTCATTGATTGGAGTCATGTTAGAGGAGCTTATGTTTCATTATAGACTTTGTCATTTATTCACTTTGGACTTTTAAGTATTTATTTATAAGTTTCATTAATAAATGTTCAGTGCTGTGCTGCTACATTGTTTCCATTCTGTTTTGTGTGCGTATCTCACTTTTAGTGGCTGCTTGTTTTTTCTTATTTAATCAGTCTTCACATGTTCACAGCACAGTATTTGTTGTTGATTTACTGAGCCTTTCAAGTGCCTGTTTTCTGTTTATGTGCTGTATTTTGGTATGGCTATAAGATGTGCTGCTTATGGTATATATTGTATTTTGTACACCTGGATTTGTTTGGATTAAAAAAAAAAAAAACACCTCTTAACAGAATAGGATTATTTCCAAACCATTTGTTAATTACAACTACTATTTGCAACTTCAAGACCAGCTGGTTCTTGAGTTGTCATATGGATGTGGCAATGGCAATGGAACTAGCTGTTTAACAATTAAAAAGATAGATTACAGTTGTTCAGACTTCAAAATTAATTTGGACTGCTGTATTTTTAGAACATCCCAGGAAAGTATAAAAGAGTGATGTTGGATAGATAGTCTCATTTTGTCCATGTTTGGTTGAATGATGAAAGCATAAGACAGAAAACTAAGATCTGACTATCTGAATACATGCTTATGCCTGCCATCATTGCTTGTATGCTCTGTGTTGCTTAACCTTAACCTGAATTACCTGATGTTGGTATATGTAAATTTTATATTGCTCCTCAATTATGTGTATATCACAACTGAAGAAATGTTTCCCTCTGCCTGAAAAAAGCCAGCTAACATCATTCTTAAATCTAGGAACAGTTACTTGAATGGAACCAAAAGACTGTTTTTTAATAAAAAATGGTACAACCTTTGGGTATGGAGGGGGCCTATAATTCCATATTCTTTTAAGATCTTGGTTTTTGCTTAGAAGCTGAAATCCGGGATAAATAAATATTATCTAAATGCAAGGGACATGCATATTCTTAGTTGAATCTTGGTTTCATTATTGTTTTTCTTCTAGATTCGTGCAGTAATGCACCTTGAAATAACTCAGTGCTTTCTTCTGTACAGAAGCTTCATGTAATAAAGACCATTCACTGCCACACTCTTTCCTTGCGAAGGGTCGCTGGTCTTTTGCCTACCCCTCTAGATTTCTGCAGATAGCCTGTAATAGGAGGATCTACTGTGTTCTCTGCACAGGCAATGTACAGCACCAAAATTATGTTATCACTAATATTTTAAGTTAGTATCTGGCTTTGCAAAAGCATGTACTGCACCCCAAAATAGACATACTATATATCATATGAGGCTGTTGAGGACTATATTTAAATTAATCTTTTTTTCCACGCTTTACAATACACTTTTTAGTTAAATCTTTCAAATCTTGTGTACTATAAGCAAATTTTCAGGCACATATTAAGCAAAATTCTTAATTGCTTTAAATGATGTATTATTAATGCCACCCCCATCTATCTGATAAGATTTAAAAAAAAAAATGTTTTAAAGAACACTGCTGGGCACCACTTGTATCAGTACCAGTCACAAAACCACTTCTCTTTTTATAAAACACATCCTCTGTTTATGGAATCTGCATGTCTTGGCTATACCAACATGGAAGAATTTAAAAAAAAAAACAGTACGTTCAGTCTTCTACATCACCTAGTCACCCCTATTGATTGGGAAAGGAGTGTACAGGTGCAATACAGCTTCTATTGATTTGCAATGACTTGCTTTTTCTGTTGTCTGTTATGGATCTAAGCTAATTTGCTTTGCAACATTGCATATTAACAAAGCCATCAGTTTCACAATCTAAATCAAAGTAAACACTACAAAGACTGAAGATCTCCAGATTGTTTAGACGGAATATATTCTATAAGTGTTAAGGACATATTCACACTATTCTGTTGCTTCAGCGCACACACGTAAAATTGTCTTATACCTTGTTGTAATGTGCATTGCATTAAGGCAGGCCATATGTTTGAAAGAGCTGCGTTATGCACCAAAACACATAAAAAAAGGTGCATGTAGCATTTCTGGCAGCACATTGCAACACACATGAATGCAACTAGCACATTCTAAAGGAGAGATTAGCAATAGCAGTTGATATATACTTTTTTTTCACTGCATGCACATCTATTAAAAGCAATCGCAATACTATGGATTGCGTAGTCATTTGACAGCCTATTATTGGTAATGCTCCATACTTCAGATGTATGTGCAGCAGCACAAATGAGAGCATGCTCCAGGGCAAACATGTACATGCAAGGGATTACTGATGAATACCAAGGACCAATTTATAAGATAATTAAATTACTGTGAAATGGACAGGAAGAATTTAAATTGTGATAGCTTAAAGATGACCACGCTCATCCATCTTTTTCTAGTACATATTCATTTTACCATTTACTTTTTTTATTCAGCCAATAGTTATTTTGTCTATAAACCATTTTTTCATACAAGAAAATGGAAAAAAAACAGCTTAATGTAAAATGTTTTGTTGAAAAAGGTTGGTGATAACAGATTATTCTAGTTTACATTATTGGAAATTACGTGTCATTTCTGATCCTTACCTATAATTGAATATGCCCTCAGATGCTGTGAACTATGTACTGTTTGTGTGTTGTCACTTGTATTGGAATATCAGTGTCTTGAGTTTAAAAATACCTTAGAAAAATACATTGGAAACCATAAGGAGGATAAACTTGCTCTGACTTCCCCTCACTTCCTGTCTCAAAGACCACTGAGAAATCTCCTTAATGGGGTACAGAGTCTGACAAAGTTTCTACCCCCCCCTCCTTTCCCCACGCTTTACCAAAAATGGCTTTATTTGGTGTTTGTGGAGTTGATTTACTAAAGGTAAATAGACTGTTCCCTTTGCAACTAAAGTTGAGCTTTGCAAGGGAATTTTCTCCAGAGCTTAGTGAATGAGATGAAGTTCTGCTGATGTTCATCAGCCAATCATGTGCAAATTTCCTGTTCAAATATGCTGTTTTTTTACATTTTCCTTGCACTTGATTTGGGTATTCTTTGCAAAGTGAAACTTTACCACATTCACTAAGCTCTGGGGAAAACCCCCTTGCAAAGTGCAACTTCTCTTGCAGAATGAACAGCTTATTTGCCATTAATCAATCAACCCATGTGTCCAAATTTGAGGGTGTCATAAACTCTGTAAACAAAACAATATTAAATGAGATATCATAATCTATTGTCGCTTTTGTACATTCTGTAGCATCTGTCAACACAAAATCTGGATTTAAAATCTGCTGTGCCTCAACTTCCATTATGTGGGTGACTACACTTGGCCTACTGTATGTGGGAATGTAGCTCACTTATGAAATGGACTAGAGTATTACATGCTGGCACAGCCAGCACCAGCATATAATAGCACATCAGGCCTCCTCTTCATAAAATTCAAGTCATAAAATGGAGACATATGCAGTACAGAAGCATTGGCTCATGGGATTTGTAGATTTTAGGAGCATCACATGCTCTGCTGGGAACCAGGGACAGGAATTGAAAGAAAAAAAAAAATCTCTACCTGCAGCACACCGATAAAACTAGACTTTGAACAAAAGAAAAAAAAAAAAAAAAGGTATTTAAACTTTGTCTGCAGATTCCAATAAAGGGATTGATTTACTAAAGACAAATAGAATGTGCACTTTGCAATGTGCAGTTACACACTGCAAGACCAGTTGCTCCATAGCTTAGTAAATGAGCAAAAGCTCTGCTGACTTCAGTCACCCAATCATAGGCAATAAAAAGTGCTGTTTTTTCCTTGCCCTTGATCGAGTATTCTTTGCCAAATTAAGCTTTACCTCATTTGCTAAGTTCTGGAGCAACTGCACTTGCAGTCTATTTGCCTTTAGTAAATCAACCCCATAGTGAGGAATGTGTAGAGTTATTTTTGTATGTAAGGCTTGGTGACACTTAAAAGTCTGATTATGTTATCATATCTGAGGGTGGCTACAATTAGGTTATTTCTTGATCATGTTGAGGAAAGGTGGTTTATATTACTGGGTACCAAGTGCATATTGACGAAAAAAAAAAAGTTGATTGATACTCTTTTATGGCAGTAGATCATCATAGCTTTATTACTTATTTAGGCACATTTTAAATACAATTTCAACTGCTTTTTGGTCCTGGATACCATTAGCAGTTTATCGAATAAAGCAGATTTTTTTTAAATATCTTTATTGAATCAAAGCACCACAATAAACATCTCTAATTGAGAGACCATTAACATATCTCAAGGTATATTCCATTTTTTACATCTACATGGAACAAATACAAATTTTTTTAAATGCCCAATTTTTTTCTATATGTGCAAAAAAACAAAAAAAACAAAAAACAAAGCCGTGTTATCATTAGGGAAGAACACTTCATCTATAATTCCTCAAATGTGCCATGAAAATACACTATAATCTGTTTGTATCAAACATAATCGAAACCTTCAAAAACATTTACAATGTAAATTTAAAAAATACACTCAAGTGCTAAATTTCTAAACTTTACTAACGCCTTTTGTAAAAAAAAATAAAGAAAAAAAAAAAGGGAATTCCTTCTCCCTTTTTCCCTTTACCCTCTCCCGTTCCATTCACCCTTCCCATTTCCCTCCTCCCCTCCCCCTCTCATCTCCTCCCTCCCACCAACTACCCCTTCACTCGAATGAAGCTGATTTAATAAAAGAAATTCACTTTAATTATCCAATCGTGAAAAATCTAATTTCTATTCTTATGTTTCACCTGCACATGATTCAAAGTGAATACAGCTACAATTTATTTGTGGTTCCTAACTTCTTTAGTAAATCAACCTCAATGTATGTACATGCCACATGCAGTTGCAATGCAGTTCAAAACAACCAGGGCTTTGCTTTTTTCTGGTCTAAAAGGATGGCAGATGAGTACAATGTTGTTGGGAGCAACAGCTCTATTTCACTGTACTTCTTTTTTGTTATATAAAGGATCTCTCTTATATTATTCACTGAGCATGCTGCTTAATATCCACAGCAACAGTACCAAATGAGAACATTCCGCATGTGTCTTCTAATTTTATCAGTAGGATAATTGCTTATATTGCCTAACACTGTTAGTATAACAAAAAGAAATAACATGACAATGGGCTTTTCTTTTTTGCTTCTCTTATAATTTTCACAAAATGCTTTTGCAGTGTGTGAGCGACGTCTGATTAAACCATTCCATGTGGCTGCCTCTTTGTTCAAAAGGATGGCCTCAATTTTCATTAACAGAACCACTTTGCAATCAGCCGTAAACAAGACATAGAGGCCTGTCAGATATTAACATGCTTGTCGGCTGGAGGCAGCCATGGAAGACAATGACTACTTATCTTGCGCTACTGCTGTGCTCAGGTCTGTGACTATAACATGTTCTGTTTCTATTGCCAACCATCTAGAAGTTACATCAACCAATAGCTGATAACACTAACCCTTACTGGAGTTCATTTAGAGAAATGTTACAAGCACATAAACATGATGCATTGTGTGATTAAAGTGGTTCTAAAGGTAAAATGTTTCTTGCATTCTCTGCATTAGGGTAAAAAAACTTTTAATAGTGGCTTCCCCCCAGCCCCCCTAAATGCTTGATCTTGGTCCAGCGCTGTGAACATCTGCAGCATCTCTTCTCCCCTCTCCCAACTCTGGCGATTCGCTTCTGCTGCTGTCAGTCAAAACCTGTCAGTGGGGGGGGGGGGGTGGTTCCAATCTGGGATGTGTGTCTAAATAGACGCAAAAATTGGAAGCAGCTTCCTATGGGAGCACTCAGCGGGTGACCGGAATCGCCGGTGGGAACCTGTGTAAAATCATTGCACAAAGCAGGTAAGTACGACATGTTTGTTGTTTTTTTAAAGAAATGTCAGTTTTCAAAATCATTTTAAACTAGTTGTTATAGATACGTTCTAATATAGTTTCTAATATAGTTATAATTATGCAGACACTGCTTTTGCTTAGTTTAAAAAATGATCCTTCTTACTTTTTCTACAGGGTTAAAAAGTTCTGTTATGTGAACATGCATCACTTCCTTCTGATAGTGGAGGTGGAGTTACAGGACACATAGGGGTTAATTTGCTCAAACTGGAACAGGCAAAATCTGGTGCAGCTGTGCATGATAGTCAATTAGCTTCTAACTTCAGCTTGTTAAATTAAGCTTTGAGAGCTGAATCAGATTTAGCACTCTCCAGCTTTAGTAAATCAACCCTGTAGTGTGTCCGTATTCTGTAGTCTGTTCAGTCTGAGGAAAGATGCAGGCTGTACTTGAGTGGGGGGGGGGGGTGTTCAAGATCCAAGCTGTGATTAGGAGGGGGTGTGTTCCAGGGGTAGGCTGTGGTTGGGAAGGTATCATGTGTCAGAGGCAGGTTATGATTGGTTGGGGGCATGGTAGCTGAAGTAATCATGCTGTGTGTCCGCACAGTGTCCTACACCTTTGAAGGGCCAGCCAAAGGATACAAACTGACCACGCTAACACAGATAAGCTTCTGTGCTTTGTGTAGTCAGTCTAGAACAAGAAAGAAAGGTGACTGGCAAGATCAACCAGGTACTTCAGGTGGAAGAAGTACATGAAAATGATAGAGACTATGAATTACTGTATACAATACACATGTAAATAAATACAAAATTAGGATAACATACACTTTAAAGTATAACTAAAGGCAAAACTTTGGAGATGTATGTGACAGCTTATCATTTTTTATTGCTGCCTGTGCCTCTGTTAGGAAGATTCACCCTCTCTATTTGTCCTGTTTACCATTATCATTGAAAGTGAAAGTAAAAGAAAATCACAAATTTTGGGTTGTCCCCAGAAAAGTAATAGAGGGGAAATATTCCAACGGGGACACTAGTTCTGGTGATCTGAGGGCCCCCAAGGAATTCCTTTAATTTGCAGGGATTCCTTCTGACTACCCGTTTGGCTATGGGAAAGGAAGTGAAGGGAAATCTCTGCAATGGGAAGCAGATAGTAAAATAAAAATCTGACAGGGATTATTACAAAAAATGTTGCCTATAGTTCTACTTTTAAAGGACAAGTACAGCCAAAGCTTGTTTGCTGTACTTCTCCTATGGATTATAGGAGTGCAATTAGTTTTGTACTCCTGGGACCCATTTTCAGCAGAGAGTGGACAGAAGTCTGCTCTCTGCTGACGTCACCAATATAAGTCCAGGAACCGCGTCATCCTGATCACGGAGTCTGGCCGCTTCATCCTGATCACGGTGTCTGGATCCACCAGGTGCCTGGACTGACACCCGGCTCAGCCTCTCAGCGAGCTGCTGAGAGCCTGAGAAGTCCGCTCTGCCCCATCCACAGCGCAGCACTCCAATGAACGAGGAGGAAGAAGAGCAGAGAGCTGCGACTGACAGTCACCAGCTCTCTGCTCATGGAGCTTTGAAAACTGAGCGATTGGCGGTGTTCGATCGCTCTGTTCTTAGCTCAGAGGCATCGGGGGACAGATGCAGCATTGGACCTATGCTGCATTCACCTAGGTAAGTATAAAACTGCAAAACAAATTCCCTCACATCTCTTTTAAGTTAAGGGAAATAGTAAGATCCTCAATAAAGGAATTGGGGTAAGTAGCCATATATGAGGGATACTTCCAGGTAACAGGACATGCTGGAAAAAATATTAGTTTGCTCATTACCAGTCACCCTCGAAAAGTGAGCAGTAATGCAGAGATCCTATCGCCAGTACTGTTGGGTGAGGAACTGCATGGGCTTGAGGCCAACAGTTTTTGTGCCCAATGAAACAAATATGCAGGTAAAGTATTTTTACAGGTAAGAAAACAAAAACAAAAAGCAAAACTTTTTTCTAATTTTGAATGGAGAAGGAAATGGTTTAAAGCCCTATCAGGTCTTTTATTTCTCTACCTAAGAACAAGTAATGGACCAAAGAACTGTTTCTTTAGAAGTGTCCCTCAAACTTGAACTCAATTCTCCTCATTATTGCATCTTTTAGAGGTAATCTCACATATGTGCTGTTAGTTTCAGCAATGCAATACAGATATTTGTGTGGTTAATTATAAACAAAACCGGACGAGAAGGACGAGAAGACCAGCGCAAGAAAGAAGCGGATCGGAGGAAGAAGAAAATGGAAGAAGAAGATGGAAGAAGATGAAGGAAGGAGAAGATGAAGAAACCGAAGGATGAAGAAAGAAGAAAGAAGATTTTAATAAAGGAATTGTCAAAGACTGTCTCCTGTCATTTTTACAATTTTTGCCACTTTTTTGGTGAAATGGTAGGGGTACTTTTGTACCCCCTTACCATTTCACACAGGGGGGGGGGCTTGATAACAGGAAGGAGGGACATTGGTTTAGCCCAATTATTGCCTTTTAATCAATCGCTAGAGAACATTTTTTAGAAAAAGTTATCTGATTTTAAACTCCAAGTGCACTTGGCATGAAACTGACTTCTTCATGTGATTACGACTGAAATAAGCCACCTCAATGCTCATCAGCAGTTCTTTGCTGTCCTGTGAGCTGCAAGGCTGATTTGATTGAGTGATCAATCAAAGTCACCATGAACACAAGTGTTAGCACAACATGACAATCAATACAATTAGTGCACCCCAGCAACTGAATTGTTATTGTTGGTCCTACTTTACTTTTTGTTAGAGGTATTCTCAACATTTTAACTATAACTTCTAAATATAAACGTAAACGTATACAGTAATAATACTACATTGTAGGTGGCATTATAGCATAAGATATTACAGGGTAGCCCTTTTTAAATATTTAGTTTGTTTGCTTTTTGTTAAAGGTAAAACCAGTGATCTGAGAAATATGCTTATATACATATGATGACATATTCTTGTCATATATTAACAATATTAGATGTTAAAGAATAAGAAGGTTAACAACACCATTTAAAGCCTGCAGTACTTGAAACTTCATGTTACTACTACACCGTCTCCTAATTGCTGCTGTGGCTACAGGTAAAATATTATGAACTGATGATTTCCACCACTAAGCTCTCTCCTGCAAAATAGATACACCCACTGTAAGATTGATTAACTCCCATTTGGCATTGGACAACTCCCTATAAACATACATTTAATTTATCAAGCAACACTACAATTGAATGGCTTTGAATTAACATAAAAGTGACTAATAGATGGATATACAGTATCTCACAAAAGTGAGTAAACCCCTCACATTTTTGTAAATATTTTATTATATATTTTCACTTGACAACACTGAAGAAATGACACTTTGCTACCATGTAAAGTGGTGAGTGTACAGCTTGTATAACAGTTTACATTTGCTGTCCCCTAAAAATAACTCAACACACATCTATTAATGTCTAAACCGCTGGCAACAAAAGTAAGTACACCCCTAAGTAAAAATTTCCAAATTGGGCCCAAAGTGTCAATATTTTGTGTGGCCACCATTATTTTCCAGCACTGCCTTTACCCTCTGGGGCATGGAGTTTATCAGAGCATCACAG
Source organism: Lithobates sylvaticus (assembly GCA_028564925.1). Lineage (NCBI taxonomy): Eukaryota > Metazoa > Chordata > Amphibia > Anura > Ranidae > Lithobates > Lithobates sylvaticus. The sequence goes on along the minus strand of CM053027.1, from coordinate 304,657,314 downwards.
GTTGCCACTTGAGTGCTCTTCCACTCCTCAAAGACGACATCACAGAGATGGTGGATGTTAGAGACTTTGCGCTACTTTACCTTCTGTTTGAGGAGGCCCCACAGATGCTCAATAGGGTTCAGGTCTGGAGACACGCTTGGCTAGTCCAAAACCTTTACCCTCAGCTTCTTTAGCAAGGCAGTGGTCATCTTTGAGGTATGTTTGGGGTCGTTATCATGTTGGAATACGGCCATCCGGCTCAGTCTCCGAAGGGAGGGGATCATGCTCGGCTTCAGTATGTCACAGTACATGTTGGCATCCATGGTTCCCTCAATGAACTGTAGCTCCCCAGTGTGGGCAGCACTCATGCAGCCCTCGACCAGGACACTCCCATCACCATGCTTGACTGTAGGCAAGACACACTTGTCTTTGTACTCCTCACCTGGTTGCTGCTAAACACACGCTTGATACCATCTGAACCAAATATGTTTATCTTGGTCTCATCAGACCACAGGACATGGTTTCAGTAATCCCTGTCCTTAGTCTGTTTTTCTTCAGCAAACTGTTTGCAGGCATTCTTGTGCATCATCTTTAGAAGAGGGTTCTTTCTGGGACAACATACATGCAGACCAATTTGATGCAGTGTGCGCGTCTGGTCTGAGCACTGACAGGATGACCCCCTCACCCCTTCAACCTCTGCAGCAATGCTGGCAGCACGCATAACTCTATTTACCAAAGACAACCTCTGGATATGACGTTGAGCAAGTGCACTCAACTTCTTTGGTCGACCATGGTGGGGCCTGTTCTGAGTGGAACCTGTCTTGTTAAATCCATGTATGGTCTTGGTCACCATGCTGCAGCTCAGTTTCAGGGTCTTGGAAACCTTCTTATAGCCTAGGCCATCTTTATGTAGAGCAACAATTCTTTTGTTTCAGATCCTTTAGAGAGTTCTTTGCCATGAGGTGCCATGTTGAACTTCCAGTGACCAGTATGAGAGAGATGACACCACATTTAACACACCTGCTTCCCAGTCACACCTGAGACATTGTAATGCTAATGAGTCACATGACACCGGGGAGGGAAAATGGCTAATTGGAGCCAATTTGGACATTTTTACTTAGGGGTGTACTCACTTTTGTTGGCAGCGATTTAGACATTAATGGCTGTTTGTTCAGTTATTTTGAGCGGACAGCAAATTTACACTGTTATACAAGCTGTACACTCACTACTTTACATTGTAGCAAACTGTAATTTCTTCAGTGTTGTCACGTGAAAAGATATAATAAAATATTTACAAAAATGTGAGGGTGTACTCACTTTTGTGAGATACTGTATATATATCTATATATATCTATATATATATATATATATATATATATATATATATAGATATAGCTATATAGAGAGATATATCTATTTATACCTGGAATTTTACTTTACATACTTGAGTTCCCATATCTATATACCCTTGATGTGCCAGAAAAGTTTTACATTTCATATATAGGCCTATTGACGCACCAATAACTGGCATTACCTAATATACTAATTCTGTGCAATTGGTGAAAAATGTGATTATTCTATGCCTATATTCGCTCCAAATATTATTTTAAAAAGTGGTAATTAGAAAATACTGCATTATGACCACTATATGGTACTGAGTACCAAAGGAGATATATATATATATATATATATATATATATATATATATATATATATATATATATATATATATATTTATATATATATATATATATATATATATATATATATATATATATATATATATATATATATATATATATATATATATATATATATATATATATGCTCATCAGCTCCATCTAGTTGCCATAGCGTGATTTTTTTTCCATTCACCTTGTTTTTTCCAATGAATAACATTCAATCTGAAGAGAATATAGTCTGAGAACATTAGATTTGACTCCATTTGCACAGAATGAATTCACATGCAGTTTTCATGGATCAACTGCTATGCAAAAATATTTATAAACAAACTCCTAAAGCCCCATACACACGGTCGGACAATCCGCAGACCAGGTCCGTCGGACCATGTCCGTCATACTTTGTCCGATGTTGGTTTTGCGTACACACGGTCGGACAAAGTTGTCGGAAAATCCGATCATTCTGAACGTGGTGACGTTTGTTGCCTACGACGGGACTACGTAGAGGCTAGTAGCCAATAGCTTTGGTCTTGTAATGTGATCTGAGCATGCGTAGCACTTTGTCCGGTCGGACAACCGTACACACGATCGGATTTGGTGTGATCGGACCGGGTTGACGGCAAATCTTTCCAGCAGGAGATAAGACTTTGTCCGACGGACAAACCGACGAACACTGTCCGATGGTGCATACACACGGTCTGATTTTTCAACAACCTTGTCCGATCGGACCAAATTGATGAAAAAGTCCGACCGTGTGTATGGGGCTTAAGGGATACATGTTTTCTTTTTCTTTTATTCTAAGGGGGAGCACACAAGGTAATGTTATGCAGAGTATTATATTTTCTATACAGTCTAGCAAAATAATGTACAAAAATAAACCTTTTTTTCCAGTTTGATCAGTAATAGTTTTTAAATAATAAAATAATATTGTTGCAGTGCACTTATGAATGAAGATTGTAAGAGTTGCTACACTCTACATCAACACAGAAGCATCTGTCAGAATTCCTTCAACAGGCAGTGCAAATTGGCTATCACGATGACAACCAGGCCCCAGGATTTATACACACTGGAGCTATAGCTAAATTTGCATCAAGTTTTTTTTTTTTTACACACTGTTTACTCAATTAACAAAACAATTCAGCAACTAGTTTTGATAAAAAAAAAAGAAAATCCATAGATTGCAAATGTTTATATGTTTATATATGTTATATATATATATATATATATATATATATATATATATATATATATATATATATATATATATATTTGGAGGCAGTAATAGTGAAAAAGAATACAAAGCATATTCTTTGTTACACCCTCTCATACCTCATACTTTAAGTATGTGATTTTGTATTAAACCTAATCCTATTATGTAAACAGCAGGGTGTTTTTTTTTTTCATTATTTTATGGCGGCACTGAAGAAATGTTTTGTACATAGTAAAAAAAATGGTGGAACTAAGGAAAGGAACCTGGGCTGGCCACACACATTTAGACAGTACTGCACAATCTGTTATGGATGGAGTTTAGAGATGTTACGAAGGTGGTAAAAACATTGAATGTAATTCATTCTTAAAAATGTATTTAAAAATTTATTACACAATGATTCAGTGTGTGTTGAAAATTTTTTTCAACACACACTGGGTGGTTCAGCAGGGACCAGAAGAATTGTTATCCTTGTATAGGTACCCTGGTTGTGCAGAACTCAATATTTCAGTCAACTTCTGCCCAACCACTGTGGGTTTTTTCTGGACGATAATTGCCACCTATAGCTGGCAACACCGATCATTTTTGTTCTGATGGTGGGGAAGTCTCCCTGCCATGAGAACACAATAACACAGTGGGAGTGATTCCCTCATCCACCTCAAAAGTGTGAATGAAAATACATGTATAATGTATGGCCTGCCTAACTGAAACAGACTTAAACATATATCATATTATGTGCACATATCTACTTTATGTTTTCTATTTGTTTTATCTTTGTTTGTGAAGGGTAATATTACAGTATTACACAGTGTTGCAAACAACATTGCCTGGAAGCATGTGAAGTATTAGTACATTTATTCGATGACTGCAGCATTTTCAAATGAAACATGATAAAAAAAAGTTGCCCTTTTGGTTAATGCAAAATGTAAAAAGCATTAATCGTATTGGAAAGGATTAAATGTGATTAAAGCTTTGCACTTTTCATATTTAATTAAAGTTCAATAGACTTTTTTTATATCATATTTGGTGTAGTGGTGTTGGCTTCTATTTCACTTTCACCACTATTGTGATATACTGTTGGAGTCAAAGGGGTGCCAGTCAGCTGTGAAAATCTGGACTTTCAAATGAAAGGAAATGTTAGTCCCCTTGCTGTCTGAATACAGCTAGATAACTAGAAAAGTTATTGTTCACAAACTGACTTTCACTATTATGGTGTGTCGTTTATGACCAGTGCATATCACTAATATTGTATATTTGTTAATATATCATAATGGTAAAAGGGGACAGCGCCAAATAATAACAAAAATATCTTACCCCCTATTTAAATGACTATATATGACATTCCGACATACACATATACCATAAGACCAATGTTATAACCAAGGATGGAGACAACAGTTCATATAGTGGGACTAAGACCCTGTAAAGAAAGTTCGTTGAAAACTACAGGTAGGTAGTGTAGGTGTGCTATACACATGGAATAGTCTTTATCCAAAGCACGTTAAGGGATTACACCGTGGTGATCACTCTGCAATGTGTGAAAAAATAGGCCCTTCACCACATATATAATATGCCCTTACCAGAAGGCAGAGCATATGAGGCTCTTTGTTGGAAACAATCCGCAAACAGCTGTTAGTAGCCCTGTTGGGAGGTCGCCAGCACTGTTAAGATGGATGTTCTCCTGATGGACAACGGAATACTCGGGATACCCCAATTTTAAACACTTCCCGGTCAACAGTGGCCGATGTAGGCTCAATTTGGATCACATTCAGGGAAGGAAGAGAGAGCAACCCATAGTGAAATTCCGTATAATTGTTTATTAAAAAACAAATAGTAAAGACTTACAATTAAAATCGGATACTGGAGCCCGTCCTCCTGAGCGTGGTGACGTCACTGCGCGCCCTCCCAGACTAGTTTCGACACAGTTGTCGTCATCAATGGGGAACCACATAATGGCAAACCACAATAAAATATGTGCATGCAGAAAGGTTCATGTACACCAATGACACTGCACATAGGGATAAGTTAATGCTGCACAGAATGAATACAATTGTATACATGTGCAAGAAGGTATACAGTGCCTTGAAAAAGTATTCATATCCCTTGAAATTTTTCACATTTTGTCATGTTACAACCAAAAACATAAATGTATTTTATTGGGATTTTATGTGATAGACCAACCCAAAGTTGCACTTAATTGTGAAGTGGAAGGAAAATGATAAATGGTTTTAACATTTTTTTACAAATAAATATCTGAAAAGTGTGGCATGCATTTGTATTCAGCCCCCTTTACTCTGATACCCCTAACTTAAATCTAGTGGAACCAATTTGTGCCAGGAGCCACCTAATTAGTAAATAGAGTCCACCTGTGTGTAATTTAATCTCAATATAAATACAGCTGTTCTGTGAAGCCCTCAGAGATTTCTTAGGGAACCTTAGTGTACAACCAGCATAATGAAGGCCAAGGAACACACCAGACAGGTCAGGGATAAACTTATGGAGAAGTTTAAAACAGGGTTAGGGTAGAAAGAAATATCCCAAGCTTTGAACATCTCATGGAGCACTGTTCAATCCATCATCTGAAAATGGAAAGAGTATGGCACAACTGCAAACCTACAAAGACATGGCTGTCCACCTAAACTGACAGACCAGGCAAGGAGAGCAATCAGAGAAGCAGCCAAGAGGCCCATGGTAACTCTGAAGAAGCTGCAGAGATCCACAGCTCAGGTGGGAGAATCTGTCCACAGGACAACTATTAGTTGTGTACTCCACAAATCTAGCATTTATGGAAGAGTGGCAAGAAGAAAGCCATTGTTGAAAGAAAGCCATAGTAAGTCCCTTTTGCAGTTGCGAAAAGCCATGTGGGGGACACAGCAAACATGTGGAAGAATGTGCTCTGGTCAGATGAGACCAAAATTTAACTTTTTGGATTAAAAGCAAAACACTATGAGTGGCAGAAAACTAACACTGCACAGCACCTGGAATACACCATCCCCACCGTGAAAAATGGTGGTGGCAGCATCATGTTGAGGGGATGCTTTTCTTCAGCAGGGACAGAGCTAGTAGAATATTTAAATGTTTAAACGCTGAGAAAGAGCTGGTAGAATATTTCCTACTTACTCCCACAGGAGCTGCTGGAAAAAGATGGATTCTTCTACCATTTCCAGTGGTGGACTGCACTGTATCTGGACTCACCAATACACTGACATACCAGTAGTGATAAATGGGCCCTTATTAAAATAGCAATAAGCCATATGAGAAAGTAATTAGTTAACCAGGCTTGACAATAGCAGGGTCAGCAAGTTTGCAACCACCAAAATGTTTTTTTACATCGATACATGTTCCCTAGGTTAGTTCCCACCCCCCATGCTTTTAATTTACACCCCTTGCCTATTAGTCCAGAAAATTTAAATTTTTAATATGACAGATTTGGCTACTATTGATTTCAATGGGGGTTGCAGTTCGGCTCATCCCTACTAGCCACTTGCAAGCAGAATTTATATAAACAAAATTCTCCAGTGGCGGGGCCCATGAGTCTATAGTCTGGCATTGAAGCACTTGTCATCAAGATAAATATATTTGGAATCCACAGAAAAAGAAACATGTCCACATTATCCTAAGGTGAAGGAAGATGAAAGGAGGAAGAAGTCCCCTTTAAATAGTGTTCCACTGTCAGCATAACGAATCTTGTGAGAACCAGCAGGCTCAGTACAGATGTGGATGGCGAAAGGCCTCTCACAATGCAGATGCCTTTTTGATGTCTTCTGTAGACAGAAAGCAGTCAGTTGACTAGGTGGTGATCAGTGCAACACAGTTTTAAAAAGCTCCAAGCTGGGTGATGATAGCTACAGAACAGATCACCCAGATTCTAGGTGTTTCTGCACCAGGGAGGGGGTTGAACAACAATTTGGGGCTCTCCTTCTAAGCCTGCATCTTTATCCCATACCCAGATGGGTTCTCCCCCTTAGCAACCCAGAACTGTCAACTCTCTGTCAAGTTTTCCACAGCTTTACCTCTCTTCTAGTCTCATAGGTGGAGTTAAGTCCTGATGCTCAGCAAGGCAGCCAATCAGAGCCCTGCTTTTCCCAGGTCTCCAGCAAAAAGCAATATGGCCATTTCTCCTCCTGTTCTGTGGACACTTATACCTCTCATCTGCACACTATCAGTCAAAAGAAGGGAGGAAGAGCTAAGTCGGAGTGAAGTTACAATCTCCTGCTGAGCTGTTAAAAGGGTCTACTCACCAGGGCTGCACTACTGTTTTACATCTATAATAAAAAATTATTTATCTCCATGTTTGGTTTTAAAATTAATGTATTCTTGGAATATCCAATTATATTTCCTGTCAGAAGCTATTGTAGCAACAGTTTATAAAATTACAGCCAGTTACAAAATATTAGGGATGCTTTTGTGCAACAACAGGAGACTATACATAATGACCCGTAGTAATAAAAGGAGCCTGAACAAAGAGGGTTACAATATATAGTGAGCACGTTCTACTTAGTGCTTCTGGTAAGAGTCTGAGGGTGATCTAATAAGACATGTGTGACACATTTCCATCCGTGTGTATGCAGTCAGAAGCATTGCAGAAAATTCATGCAAACCCTAAAACATTTTTATTGTTAGCACTGAAACATGTAACAAATTCATAACAAACACTGCCACATTGATGACAAGGAAGGTGGAAGTACATAAAACCTTCTCTATGTTCGAGTAAATTGTTGCTTTTGTTGCATCTTTGAGATAACATTGAGGCCTCTCACTGACATTTATTACATTTCCATTACTCTCCCTACCTTTCTAGATAGTTTATCTGTCTATAAATCTCTACCACCTCAGAGATGTGTGTAACAGTTTTGTCAGAGTTGCAACAGATTCATATACACCTTACTGATGCTTACATGAATTTGTTGCAAGTTCCACCATTTGACACACTAGTGCGAGACAGATTTTTAAAGAGTATCCACAATTTATTTTATGAATTCCAGGGATTGTGTTCTGTTTTCTCAGATTGGTACCTTTACTGAGAATTCAGAAGGCTATAACACCTGAGGTGACAACTGTGAGTTATGGTTGTGAATTGAGTTCAGCAACACTTTGGTTGTGAAGTAAGCTGAGCAACATAGTCATTCTATTCTTGGTAAAAATTGCCTAAAACATTGGGATATGAATCCTCTCTTTTATAAATGGCCCACCTAGGCTCAGATGGTAACCTAATAGTATCTACATTGCCACAGACCTGTTGAGCTCAACTCTTCTACATTAGAAAAAATACTGTGAGTAGTTTTGCAAATAGAAAAAGTTGGCCAAAAAAATCTCAATGTGTGTATCCCTTAAAATTCAACATTGCCCTGCCACAAAAGAATGGTGTGTGTGGAATTCAGTGGTGTCTGTCTGAGGTGAGAATAGCTGGTGCTATTGCTAAGTAATGGACACTGAACAAGTGTCAGGCTGGGATATTGAGGCTGTGATCTTCATCCCACCATCATTAAACCAAGGATCTGCAGAAGCCTATAAGTGAAGGAAAATTGTGGGCTAATAGTTTATGCTAAGCTGGGATCAAATGTGTGGATCAATTTGAAGAGATTAGCCTAGCCCTATATAGTAAGTTGAAGCGTATATCCAGTCAAAACATTTTACTTAATTTAGAAAGAGTGAGGAAGTATTAGACCCTCTGTTCTGTTGGACCTGTTAGTTGACAATGCTAGCCAGACTTTGGAGCAGTGGCTGTCAGAATGCAATAATTGATAGGGGAGATCCCTTCATCCACACTGTTTATAGTGAATAGGGCTGCATAAGAGAATGCATAATGTGTATGCCTAGTCTGTGTTTGACCTGCGTTCCTGTTGCTGATCCCCCCAGCCCCCCCCCCCCCCCAACTAGAAACTGTTGTCAGTAGGATGGAAGGTGAAAGTCCTGGATAGCAGTAAAACCTCAACTGAAGTTTATACTATCCAAAACTTGAAGAAACTTTTTGAGTTGACCTAAAATGTAAATATGGTATGAGAATAATACATATATTCCGTATACCTGTATATCACATGCACATTAAATGTTAGCCCCAAAATACATGTTGTAAACCAATGGTGCCCAACCAGTGGCCGGGGGGGCCACATGTGGCCCACGGAGCCCTCTGATGTGGACCTCCGGCTCTAAGATGGCAGGTTGGTAAGCCCAGATCACGGGTTGCCGACCCGCCGTCCCAGAGCAGCACTTTTGTGAATGAAGCCACTTGTAGTGGAAGCAGGTGGCTAGGGAGCAGAGCCGCATAAGCCAATGCCTCCTGTATAGCGCCCGCTCCTGTCACAGACGGAGTGATACCAAATGCACTCCGCCTGGGACAGCAACAGCCAGCGATACCAGAATGGAAGACGGTTATTAAAGGTAAGTTTAATACTAAATTCACAGTATATAAGGATATATATGTTTTGCAGTGGTTACTGGGCTGCTTTCAAACTGATCCGCAGGTGCAGTGCATCTGCGGGTTACCTGCATTGAGCCATAGACTTCTGTTATTACCTGCGGGTTTGTTGCGCCTTCAGAAAGTGCCCCACACCTGCAGGATATAATAGAAATTTACAGCAAAGTGCAGCTAACCCGCAGAAAATCCACAGGTTCACTGCGCTGCACCCGCGGTTTGGGCAAATCGCAACTTATCAGGGTGAAAGCAGCCTTAGGCCCCTTTCACATGATTGGTCCAACCCAATCTGACTTACTATTCACCTCTATGGAGCAGCAGATGTAAACGGACTTGTGTCTGTTTACACCTGCCTACCTAAAAAAAAAATAGAAAGGGATCTGCCCCTTCCATCTGGGCGAATCAGATTTGATCAGAGGGCCCATAGAGTAGAGTGGGCTGTGTCCGTGGACATGGACCTGTCATCCTCCCGCTCATTGTGGCCCGCGACCAGTTACCAATTCACTTAAGTGGCCCTCGCTCTTCAAAAGGTTGGGCACCCCTGTTGTAAACAATCAAAATGTAAAAAATCCACGCTCGGTCATAAAATACAAGATAGCAGCAGCCACTTAATGAACTGTGAAACCAGCTAGTGAACAAAATAAAAAAATGATAAGCAGCGCTAAAAGTGAATACAGATACAAATTTATATTAACCATATGCCAACCGTCTCAGGCCAATATACATCGGCAAATGGGCACGTTCTCGCAAAACGGCGTATGGGTACGTCTTCCCCTTTAAGAGCCATAGCAGGCTTCGGCAGCACGCATGCCCGCTGCACAGCAGGAGACAGGATGTGCGTGGCCTGCAGGCGTGATCATCGCTGGTCACCCGCGATCGTGGGCATGAGAGCCAGAACAGCAATTTGTGTGTGTAAACACACAAATCCCTGTTCTGACAGGGGAGAGGAGACAGATAGTTTGTTCCTAGTAAGTAGGAACAGCGATATGTCTCCTCCCTCAGTCAGTCCCATCACGCCACAGTAAGAAACACTCACAAGGGGACACATTGACCGCCCCCTAGTGTTAACCCCTTCCCTGCCAGTGACATTTACACAGTAATCAGTTCATTTTTATAGCTCTGATCTCTGTATAAATGTCAATGGTCCCAAAAATGTGTCAAAAATGTTCGATCTCAGTACTGCTAAAAATTACAGATCACCGCTATTACTAGTAAAAAATATATATAAATAAATAAAAACACCATAAAAATTCCATAAATCTTTCCCATAGTTTGTAGACGCTATAACTTTTGTGAAACAAATCAATCTATGCTTATTGAGATTTTTTTTACCAAAAATATGTAGAAGAATACATATTGGCCTAAACTGATGAATAAATTTGTTTTGGGGATATTTATTATAGCAAAAAGTAAAAAATATTGTTTTTTTTCCAAAATTGTCTCTTTTTTTCTTTATAGCACAATAAATAAAAAACGCAGAGGTGATCAAATACAACTAAAAGAAAGCTCTATTTGTGGGAAAAAAAGGACATCAATTTTGTTTGGGTACAATGTTGCACAACCACACAATTGTCAGTTAAAACCACGCAGTGCCTTATCACAAAAAATGGCCTGGTCATTAAGGGGAGAAATCTTCCAGTCGGTAAGTGCCAACATGCAATAATAATGGTGCTTAAATAACATCCATAAAAAATGCATAAAGAATCATATAACTTGCAAACATGTATGAATATATTGTGTATATAAACAGCCTGTGAGAAAGTGCATATTCACAAATCACACTGCAAGAGTTCATAAATGATGAACAGTCCTTAGGTGGGATGGTTGGCTTTCAACTATACAAAAAGTGCACTGTGTAATGCTAATAGGAAGGGGGATCCACCACCAGCAACACCCTCTTGGCATATGCTTCTTATTTGCGGATTTGATTGATTTGTAGATTAGCTCTTTTTCACAGGCTGTTTATATTCACGATATATTCATACATGTTTGCAAGTTATATGATTCTTTATGCATTTTAAAGGATGTTATTTAAGCATCATCATTTCTGCATGTTGTAAACAGCATATGCAAAATGTTCTAGCAGGCAGGTGGTGTGTGATGTGTTGCCTTTGACAGTACACAAAGAGAATGGCAATAGCAAAGGCTATGGGGCAGACCACTGATAATAATTTATAGACGTGTCTGCTTAAATCAGTGTTAGATGCTTAAGGGACAAGTAGAACAGACCCACCAGATTATCTCATTCCCCATTTATCATAGGACCCTGTATATTACAATAAAATATCCTCACGTTGTATTATACATAATTCCATTTGCATGATTATATTTTTGCAAAACTGTATTTCACATGATTCTCAATTATAATTCATTTTACTTAATTCCAGAAATACCATATTAGTTATTCATGAACCCTTCTGTATATCATATTATTCAAAGTTTAAATGAAATCCATGTGGAATGTTATACATACTGTATGTATTCATTGTCCAGAGTATGTGTTATATACTTCCTAATTATTTCTTTATATTAATAGTTATTTAAACAACACCAAGGGGCTAATTCATTAAAATGGAAAACAATGAGCGGAATGCTTTGGAATAAATGAGAAAGGCAAAATTTAAAAATGTATGCATAGTCAAAACTTTTTGCTAAGTTCTATTAAACCACCAACCCCATCAAATCATTCTCTGCAGTTATTACCTTTTGTACCACCACCCCCTCCCTTTAGAATGTAAGTTCAAAGAGCAGGGCCCTCCTGTACCTTTTGTATTGAACTGTACTGTAATTGTGTTGTCCCCCTATACATTGTAAAGCACTGCATAAACTGTTGGCACTATATAAATTGTGTATAAAATAATAATAATTAAACCCAAAACAAAAAATAGTAAAAAAAAAACAAAATAGTAATTACCTATCAATCCCAAAACTGTTTAATTTTTCTAAAGAGGTGAACTAAGCTGGCCATAGACGGATCGAAATTCAGCCGGTTCAGCAGTAGCACTTTTGAAACAGATAGCTTAACCTCATTGATTAAGCTCTGGGGAGCAACGGCACTTGCCAAGTGAAAGCCTTTTTGCCTTTAGTAATTCACTCCCAATGCCATTGGGATGGAAAATAAAGAAATACCTCTCAAACAAAATTACAGAGAGCAGTAAAAGCCGACTGAAGTTTTCAGCTGGAGTTTCACTCTAAAGCCCCATACACGCGGTCAGATTTTCCGATGGATTCTGTCCTATCGGACAATGTTGTCGGAAATTCCGACCGTGTGTAGGCACCATCGAACATTTTCCATCGGATTGTCCGATGGACAAAGTTCTATCTCCTGCTCTAAAAATTTTCCGACAACAAAGTCCGATCACACCAATTCCGATCGTGTGTAGCGAATTTCCGATGGACAAAGTGCCACGCATGCTCAGATCACATTACAAGACCAAAGCTATTGGCTACTAGCCTCTACGTAGTCCCGTCGTAGGCAACAAATGTCACCACGTTCAGAATGATCGGATTTTCCGACAACTTTATCCGACCGTGTGTGACTAAATCCGTCTGAAAAAATCTGATGGATTTTGTGGTCGGATTTTCCGACCGTGTGTATGGGGCTTAAGATGGTGGCACACAGTTACTGTATGCTTAGATTTATCCTTTTTTTTGTCTTATCCTTTCTCTGATTGATACCTCAATGAGAGCGTTGGCCCGTTGGCCTTCACTATAATCACTTGAGCAATATCTGCTTTGTTGTGAGAGAAGCTGCAGTGTTTGCATCCCTTTAGTTAGAGTTTTACTGCTTAGAAAGTATCTGACCAAAATATTAAACTCTTTTTGCAGGAGATAATGGAGGGATGCCTGTATTTTGACATGTAGCTCAGTCCAGACTTCTGAGAAAAGCAGTGAACCAATCACACAGGCATAAAGTTAATTCCTGGGGAAGTTCTGTGAACCACTTATGTGACCCTTTTTGGCCAGCCTAGTTTTATTATAACTGTCAATTATAAGCTCTGTTTTGATGTGCTTCCTTTGGCTTGTTCTGGATTTCACTATGTTTTGCTGTTCCTTAGCTCGCAAGCCAATTTGTTTAGAAACAATTGCTTATATCAACCTTTCTCAATCTTTCTACCCCTGAGGAACCCTTGAAATAGTGTTCAGGTCTCAAGCAACCCCTGCTAAAAAAAAATTTCATAGCTTACTGCACATTAGCAAGATCAATAAGTTATTATAAAATATAATACATGAACAAAAGAGTAAAGAATATATCATACCTAGAATATATGACACCCAACGTGGATCATTTTTACCACCCTCTGCTCTATATGATAAAATACTTTCAGTAATAATCATAAAATTAAAATGAAAAAATAATTATGTCCAGAATTCAAGACCAACTTCCTTACATTACCGTCAGAAACAAAATAATTTCTTGCATTGGCATTAAGTGAAGGGTCCCTTTTACATTGGCTGTGAGGAGGTTCCTACATCTATGTGCAGTTAAAGAAAGAATCATTAGTGTCAAGCTGCTGGCTCTGGCCAATGATGTTGGTTCTGGAACTTTTAAGGTTAATCTGCCACACCTACCTCGGGAGGAACCCTGGGGTTTCATTAAATCCCTGGTTGGGATTGACTGGTTTAGACTGTTATGTCTGTAGCTGACTTCCTTTGTACAAAAAAAGGAATCTTAGTAAAAGCAAAAACTGTGTGATCATAATTACCTATCTTTAATTACCTGTGTACTCATGATTACCTATCTTTTAATAAATATGCAACGCAGTACAGGTCCATGAATTTCATAGTATTGTACCAAAGCAGTGTTTTAAAAGCCCCCTTTCCTAGATTTTAGTAATAGATCCCTCTTTCAGGGTTAAACTATTTGATTCGAACTAGCTTGATTTGCTTGATTTAGAATGGCTTGATTTACAAAATATGTTTCTATTAATTCTACACTAAACATCATTCATAATGAACTTTTAGCATTGGCCATTAATATTATATACACATAAAGTATATCTTACTACAACATTGTTTTAACCTAAACATGAGATAGCTGATTTCTTGTACTAGATGAAGCAAAATCCACAGGGAATTGGGTTACGTTATGCAACCATTACAAAAGCTTTTTAAATATATATGAGTTTGTTTGTATATCCTTGGTGGCAAAAGCCAGACTTTTCTCCTAAGCATCTATCTAGTAAATGTAAAACCTTCCCATCTCTGTAATGAAAAAGCACATCCTCCTACTCTTTCAATTAAGCAGATGCGCAGAATCCTGTTAGAAAGATGGGAGACGAGGTAATAACAATGTGTTGTTGATTAGACAGCAAGCAGCACGTTCACTCCCAGTTTAGACTGTATTTCACCCTTTCACTGCTATACTTGTACTGAATACTAATTGAACATCCTCTTGTGTCCACTGTTCAGGACACATTATTTAGCAAAGAGGACTGTTACTGTCTCTAGAGAAAAATGTATTTATTTGTGTTTTTCCACCTGCTGTCAGAACCTTAAACCTCTCATTTTAACTGATTGTAAGCTTTTGGGGTGTAGGGTGACAGTGCTGTTTAAATATCAGTGTGTATCAATTATCTTAACAAAAAACATTTTTGGAAAAATGTTGTGCCTCTTAAGTTGACCCTTTTTATTATTGATTCAGGAGAACAGATGTCTCATTACCCGCATTAAGGTAAACAAAAAATCACTAGCTGTTCCCCCCACCCCCTTCCTAAGTACGTACCTGTGTTTACTGTAAACCAGCTCTGGTTTCCCAGGCACAAAGGCAGCAGTGGTAGTAAATGGCTCCTGCTCCTGTTAATCAAATCCCATGAGGAGGAAGCAGGGGTGAGATGTGATGTGTGTGTTTATGGATGCATACAGCCCAGCTTGGAAGCACATCTGCATAAGTGGCCAATAGCAGCTGGCTTGCTGTGGGGGCATTTGGAGAAGAGAAGGAGAAAGGAGTACTGGCAGTGGACCCCAGAAGAAAAGATAAGGAGCTGTTCTTTGCAATATCATTGAACAGAGCAAGTAAGTATAAACCTTTTTTTTTTTTTAGAAAAAAACATTCAAGCCTTTAGTATTACTTTAACAATATGTCACAAGTCATGGTCGGTAGAAGCCTCCCTTTGCATATTATGTTTGTAGACATGATGATATCAGATCATCTTAACTCGTATGCATACCAATGCTAAATATGAACCAGTGTCTCAAAAAGGACCTACATTATTGATAACATCCTGCTAAATAAAAATGTTTCACATATTTAACCACTTGCCTACCAGGCACCAACACCCCCTCCCATCCAGACCAATTTTCAGCTTTCGGTGCTCTCACGCTTTGACTGATTACTCAGTCATGCAACACTGTACCCAAATGAATTTTTTGTCATTTTTTTCCCACAAATAGAGCTTTCTTTTGGTGGTATTTGATCACCTCTGGGTTTTTTATTTTTTTTGCGCTATAATTGAAAAAAGACCGAAAATGTTGAAAAAAAACGCATTTTTCTTTGTTTCTGTGATACAATTTAGGAAATTATTAATTTTTCTTCATAAATTTTGGCCACAATTTATACTGCCACATATCTTTGGTAAAAATAACCCAAATTAGTGGAAATTATTTGGCCTTTGTGAAAGTTACAGACTCTACAATCTGTGGTGCGAATTATACAAAATTGATCACATCTGATGTACTGGTGGCCGATCTCATTTCTTGTGACCCGAACAAGCCAGGAAAGTGCAAATACCCCCCAAATTACCCCTTTTATGAAAGTAGACATTCCAAGGTATTTAGTAAGAGGCATGGTGAGCTTTTTGATGTTGTCATTTTTTTCCCACAATTCTTTGCAAAATGAATTATTTTTTTTTTATTTTTTATTTTTTTTTCTACAAAATTGTCATTGTAATAGATTATTTCTCTCACATGGCATGTGTATACCACAAATGACACCCCAAAATAAATTCTGCTACTCCTCCTGATTATTACGATACCACATATGTGGGACTTTTCCACAGCCTGGCCACATAGAGAGGCCCAACATGCAGGGAGCGCCATCACGTGTTCTAGGAGCATAAATTACACATCTAAATTGTTGACTACCTATTACACTTTTGAAGGCCCTGGAGCACCAGGACAATGACACGTGACACTGACGTGGCACTGATGACACGTGACACTGACGTGGCACTGATGACACGAGACACTGACGTGGCACTGATGACAGATGGTACTAATACGGGGCACTGATGACACGTGACACTGATGACAGATGGCACTAATATGTGGCACTGATGAGAGATGACACTCATACATGGCACTGATATCACGTGGCACTAATATGTGGCACTGATGAGAGATGGCACTAATATGTGGCACTGATGACAGACGGCACTAATACGTGGCACTGATGACACATGACATTGATGACAGATGGCACTGATACGTGGCATTGATGACAGGTGACACTGATAACAGATGGCACGTGACACTGACAGGTGGCACTGATGACAGATGGCACTAATATGTGGCACTGATGACAGATGGCACTATGTGGCACTGATGACAGATGGCACTGACTACAGGTGGCACTGACTACAGATGGCACTGGCAGATGGCACTGGGGATGGCACTGGCAGATGGCACTGGGGATGGCACTGGGGATGGCACTGGGGATGGCACTGGCAGATGGCACTGGGGATGGCACTGGCAGATGGCACTGGGGATGGCACTGGGGATAGCACTGGCAGATGGCACTGGCAGATGGCACTGGGATGGCACTGGGGATGGTACTGGCAGATGGCACTGGGGATGGCACTGGCAGATGGCACTGGGGATGGCACTGGCAGATGGCACTGGGGATGTCATTGGGGACAGATTGCAGTGGTGGCAGTGGGCACAGATGGCATTTGATTTTTTATTTTTTATTTTTTTTAAACTTACGGCGCTGCAGCCGTTCATCTCCCCCTCCTCACACGCTGTCTCTGTGTGAGGAGGAGGAGCGGCGCTGAGAGATGATCTAATATGTTTACATATGAGATCATCTCTCATTGGCCAGGGCGATCGCGCTGTAAACGGCCGCTGTTATTGGCCGTTTACAGCGATCTGTGATTGGCCGTGTCCGAGGGACACGGCCAACACAGAATTTCCCTGCTGCGCGCTCGTGAGCGCGCACAGGGAACGAGGAAAGGGGAGGCCGTCATATGACGGCCTCCCGGGATTTGGCATCCGCAATGTGGCCGTCATTCGGCTACGGCCGGATGCGAAGTGGTTAAATACCTTGTTGTCATGAAAGCTTCTTCTAATGCCACGTACACACGACCCGACTTTCCTACGGATAGATTTAGAACATGTTCTATATCTAAGTCCGGCGGAAATGCCGGCAGAAAAAGTCCAATGGGGCATACACACAGTCGGAATGTCTGATGAAAAGCTCCCATCTGACTTTTTCTGCCAGAAAGTCCGGCCGTGTGTATGTGGCATTACAATTAAAAACATCAGATGCATTTTTCTATTGAGATAAGAAGACAAGCACTTTTGAGTCAGGCTTAGGGCTCCCAGGTCCATCAATGGGCCCAATAGCCCTTTGCCGGTTCTTTACCGTGTCACGGCACCAGGGAATAGATGCGTGAAGCTTCCACTGCAGGTACTGAAGCATGCAGAATGCCTACTGAAGGAGAAGATATCTTTATGTCTGACCAAAAAAATATCTGCAACTTTCTAACCTTGCGTAATATTTCTCTTTTACACCTGACTTTTAAATAGGCATAATTCCTAAAATCAGCTTCTATACACATATATAATTTTTCACTTCCTGCACCTTTACTGGTATGACTGATTCATTCAGTGTAATCCCACTTTCCATTCATCATTATGTCTCTATTCATATCCTTTATGAGGAGAAATACTAATTAGGCTGTCAGCACCTTTCCCCTGTATGTCTTCATTAGCTATCTGGCTTTTCTTGCATTTACATTTACCATATTTCCCATAATTTATATACTGTGTATGTATATATCTATCTATATATATATATATATATATATATATATATATATATATATATATATATATATATACAGTGGTGTGAAAAAGTGTTTGCCCCCTTCCTCATTTCCTGTTCCTTTGCATGTTTGTCACACTTAAGTGTTTCGGAACATCAAACCAATTTAAACAATAGTCAAGGACAACACAAGTAAACACAAAATGCAATTTGTAAATGAAGGTGTTTATTATTAAAGGTGAAAAAAAATCCAAACCATCATGGCCCTGTGTGAAAAAGTGATTGCCCCCCTTGTTAAAACATACTATAACTGTGGTTGTCCACACCTGAGTTCAATTTCTCTAGCCACACCCAGGCCTGATTATTGCCATGCAGGCCATTTTTGCCCAGTCTTTTCCTGATGGTGGAGGCATGAACGCTGACCTTAACTGAGGCAAGTGAGGCCTGCAGTTCCTTGGACGTTGTTGTGGGGTATTTTGTGACCTCTTGGATGAGTCGTCGCTGCGCTCTTGGGGTAATTTTGGGCGGCCGGCCACTCCTGGGAAGGTTCACCACTGTTCCATGTCTTCGCCATTTGTGGATAATGGCTCTCACTGTGGTTCGCTGGATTCCCAAAGCTTTGGAAATGGCTTTATAACCCTTTCCAGACTGATAGATCTCAATTACTTTCTTTCTCAATTGTTCCTGAATTTCTTTGGGTCTCGGCATGATGTGTAGCTTTTAAGGATCTTCTGGTGGACCTTACTGTGTCAAGCAGCTCCTATTTAAGTGATGCCTTGATTGTGAACAGGTGTGGCAATAATCAGGCCTGGGTGTGGCTAGAGAAATTGAACTCAGGTGTGGACAACCACAGTTATAGTATGTTTTAACAAGGGGGGCAATCACTTTTTCACACAGGGCCATGATGGTTTGGATTTTTTTTCACCTTTAATAATAAACACCTTCATTTACAAATTGCATTTTGTGTTTACTTGTGTTGTCCTTGACTATCGTTTAAATTGGTTTGATGTTCCGAAACACTTAAGTGTGACAAACATGCAAAGGAACAGGAAATGAGGAAGGGGGCAAACACTTTTTCACACCACTGTATATGTAACAAGGTTTCCAGCCTTACCTGTTTACAAAATTGTATAACAAACTATAAAAAAAAAATTACTTTTCCAAATTTTCGGTAATGTTTTGTTTGTTTAGCAAAGAATAAAAAACTCAGTCCCACCAAAAGAAAGCTATATTTGTGTGAATAAAAAAGATAAAAATATCATATGGGTATGGTGTTGCATGGCTGCGCAATTGTCATTCAAAATGTGACAATGCTGAAAGCTGAAAATTGGCCTGGGCAGGAAGGGGGTAAAAGTAAAAGTGGTTAATTTCGCCTGCCCCACTGTCTCCAGTGTAATTTGTTGAATTTTTCACAGATAGTTCGCAATTTTCAGCAAAATTTTAGGGACATTAAAGGAAAAGTTTCGCTCATCGCTAGTGGTAAGACTATGAAAATAAGTTTGAAATATTTCCTTAAATGTATATAAATGACCTGAAGAGAATATTTTTTTCTTCTCCGCAAAAGTTGTTATACCTTAAAGTGTTGCTCAATCCAGAACCTGAGTTCACTATATCTGGTCTCCCCACAGTACACAGAACATGAAAATGCAATTATTTTAGTAAATATAAACTGATAAATACCTTTTCTCATCAGCAGTATATAGCAGTCTAGTGACTTCCATCAGTTCCTAGTAAAGCTTGTAAGAGGAGTTTTCATTCCCCTGGTACTGATTGGCCCTGTGCTGATCACATGCACCCTCCCAAGATAAAAAAAAAAAAAAACTCTCTAGCAATATACACCAAACTGAGCATGTACAGCCTGTCCCCTGGCTCTGTAAATATCAGGTTATTTTTTGGAGACACTGGAAGAAAAGGAGGATCAGAGAGACAGGATCAAACAGCCTTAATATACAATGCAAAGGATAAACCCCTTAGGTACCACAGTACGTATAACAATCATGCTTTACTGCATATACAGACTGATTGTACTGTTGTGGATTTATTAACACTTTAAAGTGGTTGTAAGCCCTTACAAACCACTTGGACCTACAGGTAAGCCTAGATTAAGGCTTACCTATAGGTCAAAGAAATATCTCCTAAACCTACACGGTTTAGGAGATATTTGCCAAAAGACAGGCAATGATGTCTACGGCGCATGCGCTGTAGACAGCGGCACGCAGGCGCACTGAGTGCGTCACTCTCAACGGCGATATGCCGCGAGTGGCAGCTCCCGTGCGCATGCGCAGGAGTGATGTCATCACGGCGCCATGGAAAGACAGCGTCGGAGCCGCGAGACCCACCAAGAAGATGGAGGCTCCGTACACAAGGGGACAGCGGTGACTTCGCTGGCTCCTGTGTCAGGTAAGTGACACATAATGGACTACTATGCGATGCATAGTAGTCCATTATGCTTTACCTTTGCAGGGAAACAAAGAGTAAGTAAACCCATTAGGGTTTACTTCCTCTTTAAGTTGTAGGTTATATAAGACATCAACTATACTCAGCAACTCTCCATCATGTCTAATGCGGCGTACACACGCTCGGACTTTCTGGCGGGATTGTCCGCCGAACCTAGTCCAGCGGACAAACCGCCGGACTTTCCGAGCATGTGGACTTGCCCACACACGCCCGGACTTCTCCGGCGGACAATCCACGGGAAAAAGTCTGCGGGACTTTTGGAAATGAAAGTCCGTTCATTTAGAACGTAACTGCAGGTAGACGGGACTAGCGAAGGCAGTGAATGCCGCCGCGCTAGCCCCGTCACCTGGCATGGATTTAAAGGTAATCCCTATGCCGAAAAAACGGAGTGGGGGTCCCCCCCAAATCCATCTCAGACCCTTTTTCGAGCACGCAGCCCGGCCGGCCAGGAAAGGGGTGGGGATGAGCGAGCGCCCCCGCCCCCTCCTGAGCCGTACAAGGCCGCGTGCCCTCAAAGCACCTTGTCCCCATGTTGATGAGGACAAGGGCCTCTTCCTGACAACCCTGGCCGTTGGTTGTCGGGGTCTGCGGGCGGGGGGCTTATCGGAATCCGGGAGCCCCCTTTAATAGGGGGGCCCCCAGATCCCTGCCCCCCACCCTATGTGAATGAGTATGGGGTACGATGTACCCCTACCCATTCACCTAAGGTGTAAAAGTGTAAATAAAAAAAACTATTTTTTTAAAATATTTTATTGCACAGCTCCGGGGGTCTTCTTCCGTCTTGGGGGGTCTTCTCGCCGGACTCCTCCGCTCTCTTCTGCTCTTTTACCTAGCTCTTTCATGATGGGAGGAGCCTGGCTTTCTTCTTTGTCATCGCCGCAGTCGTCTGGGGGTCTCGTTCCGCCTTCGGGGGTCTTCGGGGGTCTCTTGTGTTCTTGCCGCTGTCGCCGCCTTCTGCGCCGTCTTCCTCTTCTTCTTCTTCCGATGTTGACTTGTCGCTCTCTCTGGGACTGTGACATCATAGGGGGGGCGGGGTCACCATGTGACATGAGCATGTGACCCCCGCATCCTTGTCCCTAGCTATGAGTTATGAGTTATGAGTTATGAGCTATGAGTAAGCACTAGTTGTGGTGCGAAACGCGTCAGCTCTGTACCCCCCTTTTTTGCCGTGTATGGATTGCAGTGTTTTTTGCTTTTAAATAAACTTTTTGGATTTTATTTTCTCGGTGTGCGGCTGTCCGGAGTTCTTCCTTTTTTGATTTCCAATCCTTGTCCCTATATAAGTCACAACACAGCGCGTCTCTGCCATTCCGGCCAGAGAGAGCGACGAGTCAACATCGGAAGAAGAAGAAGAGGAAGACGGCGCAGAAGGCGGCGACAACGGCAAGAACAGAAGAGACCCCGGAAGACCCCCGAAGACCCCCGAAGGCGGAACGAGACCCCCAGACGACAGCGACGACGAAGAAGAAAGCTCCTCCGCTCATGAAAGAGCTAGGTAAAAGAGCAGAAGAGAGCGGAGGAGTCCGGCGAGAAGACCCCCCAAGACGGAAGAAGACCCCCGGAGCTGTGCAATAAAATATTTTAAAAAAATTGTGTGTTTTTTTTATTTACACTTTTACACCTTAGGTGAATGGGTAGGGGTACATCGTACCCCATACTCATTCACATAGGGTGGGGGGCCGGGATCTGGGGGCCCCCTTATTTAAGGGGGCTCCCGGATTCTGATAAGCCCCCCGCCCGCAGACCCCGACAACCAATGGCCAGGGTTGTCGGGAAGAGGCCCTTGTCCTCATCAACATGGGGACAAGGTGCTTTGGGGTGGGGGGCCCGCACGGCCCCCCTTTCCCCAGGGCACCCCCATGTTGAGGGCACGTGGCCTGGTACGGCTCAGGAGGGGGCTTACCAGGCTGCGTGCTCGGCTGGCTGGGCTGCGTGCTCGGATAAGGGTCTGAGATGGATTTGAGGGGGACCCCCACGCCGTTTTTTCGAATGCCATGCCAGGTGACGGGGCTAGTGCGGCGGAATTCACTGCCTTCGCGAGTCCAGTGTAAATTGTAAGTCTGAACTTTAAACTTAGTCCGCCGGACTTTTGGCAGGAAAAAGGGGCGGATTATCCGGCGGACTCCAGTCCGGCGGACAATCCCGTGAGAAAGTCTGCTCATGTGTACGCCACATAAGAAGCACTAGGGGGGATTTTTTTGAGGTAAGTCAGCTTGTTAAAAAACACTGTTAGCTGTAAGTATACATCAGACTAGACAGAGGTCAGCAGTTGACAAGAGAACTTTGTTTTGTGTTGCACTTGCAAAGATGGTCATATTGGTAACCCATCAAGAAGACCAACATCCAAATTCTGATCTAATAGATTTAGTGTTATTAATAGGGATGAGCCGAACATCCCCCGGTTTGGTTCGCAGCAGAACACGCAAACAGGCAAAAAATTTGTTTGAACATGCAAACACTGTTAAAGTCTATGGATGCAACTTGAAAAATCAAAAGTGCTAATTTTAAAGGCTTATATGCAAGTTATTGCCATAAAAATTTTAAAAACTTCCGTAATTTCGGGAGCAGTGCTTTTAATAATGCTTAAAGTGAAACAATAAAAATGAAATATTCCTTTAAATATTGTGCCTGGGGGGTGTCCTTAACTGCTTCCCGACCGGCCACTGCATATATACGTCAGCAGAATGGCTCGGGCAGGCAGAATCACGTACCTGTACGTGATCGTGCATGTGCCTGCCCGTGGGTCGCGCGCGCGCCGCTAGCGGCGCGCTCGCGACCCGGTCGGGAGCTCCGTGACCCCGGCCGCGGGACCAGCGGACCCGATCGCCGCTGGTATCCCGCGATCGGGTTACGGAGCGGAAGAACGGGGAGAGGTCTATGTAAACAAACCTCTCCCCGCGCTTCCTACACTGACTGTCAGTGATCGGCGGTTCCCTGTCATCGGGAACGCCGATCAATGACGTCACACGTACAGCCACGCCCCCCTACTGTAAAAAAAAAAAACACAACACGTCACACTGACTCCTCCCCGCCCCCTAGTGGTTAACCCCCTAACTACAACTGTCATTTACATAGGAATCAGTGCTATTTAAATAGCACTGATTGCTGTATAAATGACAAATGTCCCAAAAATGTGTCAAAAATGTCCGATGTGTCCGCCAAAATGTCGCAGTCACAATAAAAATCGCTGATCGCCGCCATTACTAATAAAAAAAAAATATTAATATAAAAATGCTATAAAACTATCCCCTATTTTGTAAACGCTATAACTTTTGCGCAAACTAATCAATAATCGCTAATTGCGATTTTTTTTTACCAAAAATATGTAGAAGAATACGTATCGGCCTAAACTGAGGAAAAAAAATGTTTTTTTATATATTTTTTGGGGATATTTTATTATAGCAAAAAGTAAAAAATATTGCATTTTTTTCAAAATTGTCGCTCTATTTTTGTTTATAGCGCAAAAAATAAAAACCGCAGGGGCGATCAAATACCACCAAAAGAAAGCTCTATTTGTCGGAAAAAAAGGACGCCAATTTTGTTTTGGAGCCACGTCGCATGACCGCGCAATTGTTAGTTAAAGCGACGCAGTGCCAAATTGCAAAAAGGGGCCTGGTCCTTTAGCTGCAAATTGGTCCGGGGCTGAAG
The DNA here is from genome assembly GCA_028564925.1 of Lithobates sylvaticus. Classification (NCBI taxonomy): domain Eukaryota; kingdom Metazoa; phylum Chordata; class Amphibia; order Anura; family Ranidae; genus Lithobates; species Lithobates sylvaticus. The sequence goes on along the minus strand of CM053027.1, from coordinate 304,632,946 downwards.
TGGTTAATATGCCTGTAAAGTAGTACACATTTCCCATGTTTATAACAGTGCCACAGCAAAATTAAATTTATAAAGGGAAAAATGTCATTTAAAACTGCTCGCGGCTGTAATGTATTGTCGGATCCCTGCAATATAGATAAAAATACCAAAAATACCAAAAAAATTGCATGGATGTCTCCCCCCAAAATCAATACCAGGCCCAATAGGTCTGGTATGGTTATTAAGGGGAACCCTGCAACAACATTTAAAAAAAAATGGGGATGGGGTCCCCCAGGCTCCCAGGCACTATATACTCTGAACAGCAGTATATACAGTATCTCACAAAAGTGAGTACACCCCTCACATTTTTGTAAATATTTTATTATACCTTTTCATGTGACAACACTAAAGAAATTACACTTTGCTAAAATCTAAAGTAGTGAGTTTACAGCTTTTATAACAGTGTACATTTGCTGTCCCCTCAAAATAACTCAACATACAGCCATTAATGTATAAACCTCTGGCAACAAAAGTGGGTACACCCCTAATTGAAAATGTCCAAATTGGGCCCAATTAGCCATTTTCACTCCCCTGTCCATGTGACTCGTTAGTGTTACAAGGTCGCAGGTGTGAATGGGGAGCAGGTGTGTTAAATTTGGGGTTATCGCTCTCACTCTCTCATGCTGCTCACTGGAAGTTTAACATGGCATCTCATGGCAAAGAACTCTCTGAGGATCTGAAAATAAAAATTGTTGCTCTACATAAAGATGGCCTAGGCTATAAGAAGATTGCCAAGTCCCTGAAACTGAACTGCAGCATGGTGGCCAAGACCATACAGCATTTTAACAGGACAAGCTCCACTCAGAACAGGCCCCGCCATGGTCGACCAAACAAATTGAGTGCACATGCTCAGCATCATATTAGGAGGTTGTCTTTGGGAAATAGACATATGAATGTTGCCAGCATTGCTGCAGAGGTTGAAGGGGTGGGGGATCATCAGCCTGTCAGTGCTCAGACCATACGCCACACACTGCATCAAATTGGTTTGGATGGCTGTCATTCCAGAAGGAAGCCTCTTGTAAAGATGATGCACAAGAAAGCCCGTAAACAGTTTGCTGAAGACAAGCAGACTAAGGACATGGATTACTGGAACCATGTCCTGTGGTCTGATGAGACCAAGATAAACTTATTTGGTTCAGATGGTGTCAAGCATGTGTGGTGGCAACCAGGATAGAAGTACAAAGATGAGTCTGTCTTGCCTACAGTTAAGCATAGTACTGCACTGGATTATATACTGTGTACACCACCAGAAGTGTTTTAGAAACTTTACACACTGTATTAGATACTGTGTACACTGCCTGCACTGGATTAGCAACTGTACAACGTCTGCACTTGATTATATACTGTGTACACCACAAGAAGGGTAGTAGAAACTGTACACACTGTATTAGCAACTGTACACCACGGAATGCACTGTAGATATAGGCTACACTGAATGCAGAGTATATATATTAATATGCCGCCTGACCTCTATTAGAAACTGTACACACTGTATTAGATATTGTGTACACCACCTGCTTTGTATCAGCAACTGTACAACGGCTGCACTGTATTATATACTGTGTACACCGCCTGCACTGGATTAGAAACTGTACGCACTGTATTAGATACTGTGTACACTGCCTGCACTGGATTAGCAACTGTACAACGTCTGCACTGGATTATATACTGTGTACACCACCAGAAGTGTAGTAGAAACTGTACACACTGTATTAGATATTGAGTACACCGCCTGCACTGTATTAGCAACTGTACACCACGGAATGCACTGTAGATATAGGCTACACTGCATGCAAAGTATATATATATATATACAAGCTCCTAATTCACTCGCTTGTCATCTCTCGCCTCGACTACTCCCTTCTCATTGGCTTACCTCTACATAGTCTATCACCTCTGCAATCCATCATGAATGCTGCTGCCAGACTCATCCATCCACCTTACCAATCACTCTGTGTCTGCCACTCCTCTCTGTCAATCCCCCCACTGGCTTCCACTCGGCCAAAGAATTAAATCCAAAATACTAACAACTACGTACAAAGCCATCCACAATTTAGCCCCCAGCTACATCACTAGCCTAGTCTCTAAATACCAACCTACTCGTTCTCTTCGTTCCTCTCAAGACCTCCTGCTCTCTAGCTCCCTCATCACCTCCTCCCATGCTCGCCTCCAGGACTTTTCCAGAGCCTCTCCAATCCTATGGAATGCCTTACCCCAATCTGTCCGCCTATCTCCTACTTTATTAGCTTTTAGACAATCCCTGAAAACCCTTCTCTTCAGAGAAGCCTATCCGGCCCCCACCTAACAACTGTATTTTCATTTTCTCCATCAGCTCATCCCCCACAGTATTACCTTTTGTTCCAATTGACCCTCCCTTCTAGATTGTAAGCTCCAACGAGCAGGGCCCTCTGACCCCTCCTATATTGATTTGTATTGTAAGTGTACTGTCTGCCCTCATGTTGTAAAGCGCTGCACAAACTGTTGACGCTATATAAATCCTGTATAATAATAATTATATATATATATCAAATACACTGCCACTAACTGAAAAACCTGCCTGCTTAATCTAACTAAAGCTATCTCTCTGTCCACACCAATAACACTACACATGGCTGCTCTGTAAGCAGCCTATATAGTGTGGGGCATGGACTTATTTTCCCTGAGCCATGATTGGCCAAAGGCACCCTGCCTTTGGCCAATTATGTCTCTCTCAGCAGAGAGCGTTGTGATTGGCCAAAGCATGCAGGTCAGGTGCATGTTTTGGCCAATTATCATACAGCAATGCACTGCAATCTTGCAGTGCATTATGGGGCATTTCGCTGCACTCAAATTTTCTGCAAACACTCCATATGTTCAGTTCATTTTAGAACAAACAAACACCTGATTTTCAAGTCGAACTTGCGTTCGACTCAGACCACGGGCTCATCCCTAGTCATTAACTGTATGTACATCAATCAATGAAGTTCATTACATTGCCAAATCAATATAAGTTTAATGTCACTTACTGTATATACAATAACTATTTTGACATAGCAAATCTCATGACAATTACTTCATCGTCTTATGATTTGATTAACACTTCCGTAATAAGGGAAATTGCAAGCAGTACATTCTCTTAGGTCAGCATTTTGTACATTGCTGTGGTTTAAATCTTGCAGTTTTATACTCTTTACAGAAAATCAAACTAAATCATTATTTAAAATCTTCTTAAAAGAAAAATAACATCATGGTCCTAAGAATAATATCACTCATAGTATCAAATCTCAGTAAAAAGTTAATTCCATAGAGCCGCTTTATGTTTTTTGGCCAGAGACCAGTACATTTTTCCATACTGTAAGAGGGTGTCTCTGTAGACAAGATTCTTATGAATAGTGTTAAAATGTCTTTTGATTTCCTTGGAAACCCCTTGTGTGAGCAAATAATGTGATTCTAAAGGTTCTCATTTTTTTTTTAACAAACCTGCTCTGTGCAATGGTTTTACACAGAACAGTTCAGTTTCTCTTCTTTTTGGATCCTGCGCATGCAATCCTGGCTCCTCCCCCTTCTGGAGTGCCCCCAATATCAAGCCTCTTGGATCATGGGTCCTAAGCTCCACTTCTGTGAATAGACATTGTTCATTCACACCCAGAGCACTGCTCAGTCCCGCCCTCACTCTCTTATTATTGGGCCAGTGGCTGTGATTGACAGCAGCAGGAGCCAATGGCTCCTATGTTGTGGAATACAAAAATTGCCCCTGTGTGCTTGTATTAAGGAATCTGTTAGATGATATGCTTATACCACCACGATAAAAAGCTCATTATGAAAATGTTGAATTGCCACTTAGTTAATAAAATTATGTATATGAATTTCTATCTCCACAACACAGCCTCTGTATTTAATCACATTGCAGAAGTCTTCTTTGTTCATGACCCGAGACAATAGAAAAGATACACTGAGACATTTGAGTTTCTAGTCTTGACATGTTCACAAGTTTCATGTTTTATTGGTCTTTCATTTTATATATATATATATATATATATATATATATATATATATATATATATATATATATATATATACTTTTAGGAACACAGGGTACACAAACACAGGTGTGTGCTTGCAACATAGTGCATTGATTTTTCAATGATTAGTAAACTGGTAATAGTCTTACAGTTAGGTGAGAAAAGATTAGATCCTTTTTTATGTTTTTATTGTTGGGGAGATTCACTTCTATATTTTATTGGTGGCCATTTTCACTAAAATGGAAAGTCAGGGAAAACTCAACATGTTAGAGTTGTCACCTGAGCAAAAGATACAGTATGGGAAAATCATTCAACCAATACAAATGTTTTGGTGGCAACAATTCAAGATAGGAATTTCCCTAATTCCGCACAGAATTCCTATTGTTTCCTGATGCCTCTCTAGAACATAAAGTGAAGGTACATCTCCCCATGTCAAGGACGTTCCAGGCATTTCCGGTCCTTCCGTGCGCACACATAGGTGCGCGGCGGGCGCGCGCGCGTGCACGTTAGCGTGCGCGTGCGCGTTAGCGCGGCGGCGCGCGCGTGCATGTGCGCATGCGCGGGAACGCAATTGGCGCCAAAGCGGGCTTTAAAAGCCCAGCAGTGACACTCAGCCAGTGCTGTGTTGTCTTTAAGCTTCCTGCTTGTCAGCCACCCGAAAACCTGATCCGAAACCTGAACCTGTGATCTCCCGTTACCGACCCGGCTCTGTTTGGACTACTCTACCTTCTCCTACCCGACCCGGCCTGCCTGACCTTGTTACATCTGTCTTTGGTTACCGACTCCAGCCTGCCTACCGACTCTGCTATTGCCTGCTCCTATCATCTGATTGATCTGCTGTTGCCAACTGGACTGTCTGACCTTGCCTCTGCTGATTCCCACTTGTTGATCCACCTGTTGCCTGGTTCTGTTGTATCTAGCTTCAACCACCTACAGCTGCAGTCCTACATCCTGCCATCCGCATACGGACATTACTGGAGGACCTTCCTGTTGGTTCCAACACCTTCCTCTACAAACCAGGCACTCCTACCCCACTGTGCTCACGTCATCACTGTCCCCATCTCCAGTGGCACGTGAACCAGCGCTGTATGAGAGGTCTCCTCCTACAAGTCAGGCTCTACGTCCAGGTACGTAACAGTACAACACAGCCATGACTGAGCCTGCAGGAGAGACCCCTCCCATGACAGATATCTGTTCACACCTGTCAGCCCTCACTCAAGCCGTAAAATCCTTACAAGACGGTTACACCAGATTGGAGGGGCAAGTCCAGAACATCATCAACCCCATACACGTGGTTCCTGGGTCCGTTTCCGCCCCTGTTCAGGCTGCTTCCCCTCCTTCTGTCGTTATGCTTCCACCTGAGCCAAGGGTCCCCATACCTGAGAAGTTTTCAGGGGACCGAACTAAATTCCGGGCCTTCCGCAGTGCTTGTCGACTTTACTTCGCCCTGCAACCCCGGACTTTTTCACTTGAAGCCACTAAAGTGGGGTTTGTGGTCTCCCTACTGTTAGGAGAACCACAGATCTGGGCACACCGACTTCTCGAAGAAGACTCTGTTTTGATTCAATCACTAACGGCCTTCTTTGAAGCTATGTCCCAGCTTTATGAAGACCCTGAACGGGTCGCCACAGCAGAGGCATCCTTAACTACACTTCAGCAGGGTCGCCGGGCGGCCGAGGAGTACATTTCGGATTTTAGACGCTGGAGTGCGGACACTCAATGGAATGATGCAGCTCTACGGCATCAGTTCCGCATGGGCCTATCAGAAGGACTGAAAGATGAATTGGCCCGGGTGGGCATACCTGATACTCTTGAGGCCTTAATCACCCTAACCATCCAGATTGATCGCCGCCTTCGGGAACGTCGCACTGAACGGGCCTACCAACATAATCGCCCTACTTGGGTGACTGCTAAAGCTCCAATTCCGGCTGCCCGCTACTTACCACCACCCAACTTCCAGCCGATCCGCCCTGCACCGGACGCCTCCGAGCCAATGCAGCTGGGACTGATTCGACCCACCTTAACCCCGGAAGAGCGCACACGTCGCCATCAACTTAACCTCTGCCTGTACTGTGGAACAACAGGACACTACGTGCGCAACTGTCCGGTCAAGATGCGTAAGTGCTTTTCCTCTGTTCCTGCCAGTCTCTCAGCACTTTCTGCTAACACAACCCACATTGCTCTCCCTCTCTCATTGCAGCTCCAAGGAAGGACAATTCCAGTTAAAGCAATTATTGATTCCGGAGCATGCAGTTGCTTCATTGATTCTGCCTTCGCCAACCAACACAACATTCCCTTACGGAATAAGACCCACCGACTTTCAGTCTTCTTGGCCGACGGCTCCCGCATCAGCTCCGGACAGGTGACCCAAGAGACTTTTCCCGTACCTGCCATCACCTCCTTCCAGCATAAGGAGCTTCTGATCCTTGATGTGATCTCTTCCCCGTTGTTCCCAATCATCCTGGGCATTCCCTGGCTTCAGGCCCATAATCCCTCTATCAATTGGACTACCAGAGAAATCAGGTTCTCGTCCCCCTACTGCCAAGAACATTGTCAAAAGGAGTCTACTCAATCCTCTGTCACCTTGTTTTGCATGGACATTGATCAGAACCTACGCCAATCAGTACCCGAACCGTATCATGGGTTCCTCGATGTTTTCAGTAAGAAGGGAGCAGACTCTCTTCCACCCCATCGGGCATATGACTGCCCAATTGAACTCTTACCTGGGGCCGAAATTCCCTTTGGGCGCATTTTCCCTCTGTCAGAAAGAGAACAGGAAGCACTAAAAATTTACATCAACGAAAACCTGGAAAAAGGATTCATCCGCCCATCTACATCTCCAGCTGGTGCTGGAATATTTTTTGTGACTAAGAAGGATCAGACTCTCCGCCCGTGTGTAGATTACCGGGAGTTGAATAAAATTACGGTTAAAAACCGTTACCCGTTGCCCTTAATACCCGAATTATTCCAAAAATTAAGGTCTGCTACTATTTTTACGAAACTCGATCTAAGAGGGGCATATAATCTGGTCCGCATCCGGGCTGGGCATGAATGGAAGACGGCATTCCGAACAAGGTTCGGGCATTATGAATATCTGGTCATGCCCTTTGGTCTATGTAATGCACCTGCCACTTTTCAACATCTGATTAACGATGTATTCAAGGACTTCTTAGATATTTTTGTAATTGTTTATTTGGATGATATTTTGGTTTTTTCTGAATCCCTCAGCCAACACCGGGAACACGTTTGCAGAGTCTTGGACCGTCTTCGCCTACATGGACTATACGCAAAAGCAGAGAAGTGCGAGTTCGAGCAACAAGAGATCCAGTTTTTGGGTTTGATAATATCCGCGACCGGTATCAAGATGGACCCCCAAAAAGTATCTGCTGTTCTGGAGTGGCCTGCACCCGTCGATAAAAAAAGGTATTCAACGTTTCATTGGTTTCGCAAACTTTTACAGGAAATTTATCAAGGGATTCTCTGCCATCATAGCCCCTATTACACGGTTGACACAACAACATGTCAGGTTTCATTGGAGTACGGAGGCTCAAGAGGCATTTGAGAGACTTAAAAGACTTTTTACATCAGCTCCAATTCTCAGTCACCCTAACCCATCTTTACCTTTTTTGTTAGAAGTTGACGCATCCGAAGTGGCGGTGGGAGCGGTCATTTCGCAAAGACAGGGTAAGGAGGATTTAATACACCCTGTGGGATTCTTCTCCCGAAAGTTATCGCCAGCTGAAAGAAATTACGATGTAGGGGATCGGGAGCTTCTTGCCATCAAGACCGCCTTGGAGGAGTGGAGGTATCTATTAGAGGGTGCGGCTCACCCGGTATTAATATATACCGACCATAAAAATTTAGAATATCTAAGATCTGCCAAACGTTTGAGACCCCGACAAGCTCGTTGGGCCTTGTTTTTCACTCGCTTCTGTTTCCACATCACTTATCGGCCAGGATCAAAGAACGTCAAACCAGACGCATTGTCACGCATGCATGATAACCCTAAGGACTCACCTGCTCCTGACACGATTCTACCCACAAACAGTTTTTTGCTCTTACACACAGATCTCTTAACTTTAATCAAGGAAGCCTCTTCCCACTCTCCAAGACCTCCAGGAACCACCTTGACATCTCGAGATGGCCTGCTATGGAAGGGAAGTCAAATCTTTGTCCCTGAAGATATTCGAGTTAAGGTACTAACATTGTTTCATGATCATCCCTTAGCAGGACATTTCGGGGTACGGAAGACTCGTGAACTTGTACAGCGTACATTCTGGTGGCCCAATTTAAGGGAGTTTTGTGAAAAGTACGTCAATTCCTGCTCCATCTGCTCACGGAACAAGACTTCAAGGAACCGAGCCTGGGGACTGCTTAAACCTTTACCTATACCAGACAGACCTTGGAAAATGATTTCTATGGACTTTATAGTCGAACTACCCCGCTCTGAGGGGTGCACAGCCATTTTTGTGGTGGTAGATCGCCTATCTAAGATGGCCCATTTTGTGCCCCTGAAGGGAACCCCATCCGCTACAGAGACAGCCCGTGTATTCATTAAGGAGATCGTCAGACTACACGGAGTACCTACAAATATAGTCTCCGACAGAGGGGTACAATTCACCTCACGCTTCTGGAAGGCACTTTGTGAAATCTTGAAGATTGAGCTTTCTCTCTCCTCAGCCTATCACCCACAGACTAATGGGCAGACAGAGAGAACCAACCAAACCCTCGAGCAATATATCCGATGTTTTACTTCCTTTTCTCAGGACAATTGGGTTTCCCTGCTGCCTCTAGCGGAATTCGCATACAATAATGCCAGTCACTCAACCACTAACCAATCCCCCTTCTTTTCCAATTATGGTTTTCACTTGACTTTTTTACCAGATTTTGTTTCAGAATCCCCAGTTCCGGCAGTCCAGAAGACAGTGGAATTCCTCAAACGCAACAATCAGGTCCTACAAGAAGCTATGTCCAAGGCCCAGGCAGATAGCAAGAGGAACTTCGACCAAAAGAGAAGGGGGGGGGGTGGAACAAGGATAGCAAAAGATAATCTGATAGTGGTCTTAATCCTTCCCTACTCTATCCAAAATAAAAACGAAAAGTTTGCCTTTGCATACTTTACATATGTTAAACAGTCAATGCTGTAAAAGAGGGAACAACAGAATGTTCAATGGATTTCAATAACTATTTGTACTTTACATTTTGTCTCCCCAAATCGTTTAACACCCTTTCTGTTGGGGAACACTTTTAACTGGTGGAATGACATACCATTATTTACCCAGTTCTACTTGAACATGACACTGGATAAATAATAGTTCAGTACCGAGCCCAGTGGCCTGGTACTATATGATTACAGTATTGTGGTTGGTTGTCTGGGTGATCACATGTTATTGTTTACATAGTTAATCCCTCTGTCAGAAACCATGAAATCAGGCCGAGACAGAAGTACAGTTAAATCACACTTGTTTAATAATAAAAGTAAAAAGAACAAACGTGGTCAAAACATAGCCAAAGTTCAGTAACCGGAACGGATAGTCAGCCAAGCCAGAAGTCAGGGATCAATGTAATGGAACAGCAATCAGGATATGGAGCCATAAGGGATGTCAGCAAAGAAAGTCTTGAACAGGAGCGCAGGAGATCATTTCTGTGATGTTGACCAAGGCAAAGGCAGAGATCCTCTGGACTGGATGGCTTAAGTAGGCAGGACTGATGAGCAGGATATCATAAACAGCTGAGTAACTGTGGAGAGAGATGGGAGCTGGCAATTATCTGAAAGCTGAGCGGCCAGCACAAAGAAGGAAGAACTGAGCCCAGCCCTGACACAATGGCTGGCGCTAGGGTCTGGAAGTTTGCCCTTAGCTTCCTGAAAAAATCACTGCACCCTGCCTAAGTACTCTTCTCAAGAGCCCCCAGTCCTGATACAAGCAATGTGCTGATTCTTGAGAGGAGTTATGCAAACATTAAAATGTCTTAATGGCTGAATGTTAGTCTGGAGAAGAGAAAGTTCCTAGGCAGACTGCCTACATGTGATGCTGTGATACACTGTGATTAAAAGAGCTGAAATGCAAATGAAAGAGATGGGCCAGGGACAGTATGGCTGGAGAAGAAAGGGCTCATCAGAGCAAGCAATTTTATTATAAGTGAGGAGCATGTATAACTGTTCACGACTAAGGTTAAGGCTAGAGTTCAGTTTTAACTTGTTTTTCTTGTGCCTTATTCGTTTTTTCTTATCAAACAAAGTGTGTTACTATGATATGCATATCATAAATCATTCCTGACCTCTGTTTGTCACAATGTAAATGCTGGCATTGTGTAAACAGTTATATACTATAAGCAGAAATGTATATTTATCAGTCTGACCTTTGAAAATAGAAGCATACGAGAAGTAATGTTGTTTTTTTTAACTAGGTTCACTCTAGCATAATCACATGCCTTCCTGCCCCGAAAGCAAAACATGCTGCTCTTTAGCAGACACACAGGGGTGCTCCCTTCATCAAAAACTCATGTTTTCATGTGAATGAAACAATGGTGCCACAGTAGCATGCGGTTCTGTGTGGCCACAACTTTAAAAAAGGGTTGAGGATTTTTTTGAGATTTCCTATAGGTGCAGCAGCTAATTCAAATGATTGGGCTGCTATGCCTATGCAAAGATGTGCCACACAAGTGTGAACCTAGCCTTAGTGTTTACTCATAGACATTCCGACACTAAAACATGTTGGTAAATATCTGGGAGCCATCATAAACCTTTTGCATTGCACTATAGAACAACCATGTGAATCGCTACTGGTAATGCAGAATGGCAACTGCAAATACTGAAGCCCCAGGGAATGCATTTATCAAAACTGCCAATTATGGAAGGGCTCTGATGTAGCACAGAGGTTAACACGTGAATGGTACATGTAAGGAAATGGTGGCAAAACTATTTGGTTTAACCTGCTAGCAAAACTGGAAATAGCCTTAAACTCTCAAAAGTCTACATATTTACAAGTCCACGTTCACAAATGGTTTGTATTTTACAATTTTTAAAAGTGAAAATCACAATAGGTAAGAGAAACAAATCCGCTGATACCTAGAATTCCTTTGAAATTAATATTTATTGTTTTTTGTTTTGTAGTAAGCCAGCATCAAAAAAATAAATATTATTTTGCATATGTATTCACATCTATAGATTGTCTAGGATAGTGAGAGATATTATATTAAAATCCAATATCTATGCATCTATCTATCATCATCTTCTTCCATTCAGCCATTCTTCCATTCATCCAATTTTCCTTCATTCAGGCATTTTCCATCCATTTAATCTCTTCTTAGCCATCACCATCCTGCAACATGTATATTTTGTACTTTACTGTCTAGTGAAATAGTTAAGAGTTAATGGACTAGTCAAATGTGAAACCAAAACCCAATAGACATCATTTGACTATTACATGATTAGCTCTGCTGCACTTGTATTGTAAAATAAAGGCTGCAGAAGGGAGCAAAGCTAGCATTCACAATGCCCCTCTAGCATCCCCTTTGCTTGTCAAAATTAATTTATCAGCATTGCAGTTGCATGCTTTGACTTGACTTTAGTACAGATGCTAAAGTTTCAGGGCAAACACTTTTCTTTAGACATTTTATTGCCACTGTGTTTGAGAGTTCATAAAATATGCTCTGTACAAACCCATTCAATCTTTAAATTCAAGGACAAGTTAGATGTGGGCTTCTCCCTGAGGCTATAGAAAAAGCACCAAGTTTGTCAATGATTTTTGATGATATGAGGCAGGACTTTGGCTGAAGACTGTTGTCCAGCTTTAATATGGGGAAATTCCACATGCAAAAACAAAAAAGGCAATATATAGATAGATAGAGGTGTAAAATGTGATAAATTACTTTAAATAAATCTGTGGTTTAACTCTCTGCTTGTGTTGTGTTAATCAACATTCATAAGTTTATTGTGGGCTGTTGGTCAGATTTAATCACCTTATAAACAAAAGGCATTAACATACAAAATACGAAATTGTAAGTACAAAATTAGATACATCAGTTATATTGTAAGTTTTGCTTGCAAAAAATGGAAAATAACTCATTATAGGTCAACTGTACACAGTGCAAGAATTTCAGAAAGCAGATTTTTGCTTTTCTCTGCTCTGGAAAAAAAAAAACGCTGCTTGTTTCACCAAGTCCTTTTACTAGAATGGGAGGGACTGCCTTTATTGTAACAGTCTAAAGCAATCTCAAAGTTATAATAAGAAGACCTGAAGCATCCACATCCCTTTACAGGTAGATGAGTCTTAGCGGGCATTTAACTACAAAAGAAAGTCCTATTGCAGGGTATATCTGAAATGTGATTTATATTTCAGAGCAGACTTCTGGGGATAGCAGTGATTCCATCATATAAAACAGGAAATCAGACTGCTCATTATTATTATTATTTAAGGTACTTATATAGTGCTATCAATTTACGCAGTGCTTTACATATACATTGTACATTCACATTGGTCCCTACCCTCAAGGAGCTTGCAATCTAAGGTCCCAAACTCACATTCATATACTAGGGCTAATTTAGGCAGAAGCCAATTAACCTACCAGCATGTCTTTGCTTATGTACCAGGATGATGCTTAAAGTTATTAAGAGTTTTTAAAATGCAAATGAAAAAAACATATCTTCATTGTACAATGTACAACCTTACAAACAGGCTACAGTAAAGATATTGTTGTTTAAAATGCAACATAACATACATAACAACCAGATCTCACCTTTTTCATTTGATTTATTTCACTGCGGTGTATGGAGCTTGCTCTAGTTTAATTCAGTGTACATAGTCATTGTTGACGTTTAGTTGACTTCAGCACTTCCTGACCTTATGGACTTTGATGAGTCTAATCTGACTGTCTGCGGTAATTTTTATCACTGGAGCCTAAGGGCACACTAACCTGATTTGACAATGCATAAGTAAGCTTGTATATGATAATTGTATTATACATGATGGGAAAAAATGTGTGGCTGAAAATCTTACAGGAAAAAAATGCCTCTTTACCTCTGCCCCCTATAGGCACAGACTTATTATGATTAATGGTTAGTAAATCTAGCCGTGCCCGTCAGAAATAGATTCTTCGTTCATAGGGTCAGCAATGCTACCTTACCCTCTGCAGTTACCTTTTCTTTTTGACTTCAGTCCTTTACAGTCTCAGGGTCTTTTTCTGTAAGTCCAACCTTTATGTTGTGTGTTATATTAATAATAGTTGAGGTTTTTTATCTCAGTGTTACCTTTTCAATTATAGTTTTCTCCTCTTTCAGTTTGACTGATTGTACTTCTTCAGTTAGGGCACTGAGATTTTCTTTAATTCTACAGTTCAGAAATTTAGATTTTTCATTGTTCAACCTTTGTAGGATTTCAACTCTGCCTATACAAACTTTTCTTGACATTGTGATAATATATTTTCTATGTTGTCCTGATTTGCCACAGTTTTTTTCTTTCCCAAAAAGAAAGCAACAAACAATTGTTATATTACAGCTTACCCATCCTTAGATGTGGTGGTTGCACTATATTTATTTTTAAATTACTTTTTCCTTTATTTTTACCTGGTGATCCAACTTGTAACACACGTTCTGTCTTAGGGGGGCCTTGCTCACTCACCTTACTATATCTATAGAGGAGCAAAGAAAGTTACCCTAGGAGGCCAGGAGGTTGATATACCTAATATAAAGACACTGTTCACTTTTTAATTTTGCAAGTGGGTTTCCCTTAGCTTAACGAATGAGGTGAAGCTTTGGTGACTTTCATCATCCAATAGTGTGCAAGCAAAAATCCCTTTTTTTTTTCTTACTTGTGATTTGATATTCTTTGCAAAGTAAATGCTTACAACATTTGTTAAGATAAGTGAGAATTCCAACCTAGATCCCTTTACAAAGTAAAAAGCCTATTTGCCTTGAGTAAACCAACCCCTAAAGCCTCATACACACAATCAGATTTTCAGAGGGAACAGGCGGTTGGCGGAAAATCCGACCGTGTGTATGCTCCATCGGACAATTGTTGGCCAACTTTCCGTGGACAAATGTTGGGTGGCAGGTTTATAACTCTTCCGCGGACAAATGTCATTTGTCAGATTTTCCAAGCGTGTGTACACAAGTCCGTTGGACAAAAGTCCAAAGTACAAACACACATGCTCAGAAGCGGTCAGTGTTGTAAACTAGCTTTCCTAATGGAGAATTAACATTCGTAACGTGGCAAATTATGGAATCTCAAAATGCAGCGCATATTCTCTTCTTCTTTAATGGGATAATAATGAAGCTGCTTTGCTGGTGATACTGATGGAATTATTGCAAATTCATTTTCAAAGGCTTTTTTTTTCTAGTGATATCAAGAATAATATTATTATGCTTTTTTTTTTCATTATTTAGGCAAGTTACCACAATACCATTATCCCGTAGTTTTTAAGATCAAAGATACAACTATGTTGGTGTCCCTTGTTAATTTTACATTGTATTTTTTAAAATGTAACTGCCTTCTCCCAAAATGTCATTTGAAGTAAAACACATAGCCAAGTATTATTCTCCAAAATTGTTTTATTGTGCATTAAAAAAAGAAAACAAATGAAATTAGACATGCTATCTGCCAAAAAAACTTGTGCATTCTATGAATCCTAAAAAAAAAAATAGAAAATAGAAAAAATCAAATCATTATTCAACCAAAAAAATAATGTCAAAGCAATAACTCCAAGGCGAATAATAAATAACACGTTATCTCCTCCGATTCCGCAACATGGCTGGTTGACGAACGGCCATTCAGAAACTAACTGAAAAGTGCAAACTGAAAAGTGCAAACTGAAAAGCGTGAAATGAAAAGTGCAAAATGAAAAGTGCGAAATGAAAAGTGCCAATCAAAACGCACCAAACTTCTACTAACATGAAATGAGCAGAAGGTGCCCAAAGGGTAGCGCTAAATAGCTGAAAAACAACATAGTACGTCACTTCGTTCGTAATTGTTGGCCAACAATTGTGTGGCCGTGTGTATGCAAGACAAGTTTGGGCCAACGCCATTCGGACAAAATTCCACGGCTTTGTTGACCAACAATCCGATTGTGTGTATGAAGCTTAAGTGTTAGGACTGCAAAACATCTTCCCCTCTACTCATCTCCATAACATAGATGGGAGGTGTTTAGTAGTTCACAGAAGTGAGCTTGATGTGGGGTTATAACACTTCTCCAGATTTGCATAAGAAGTTACACGCCTACTGGATTTCTGGTAGGATCAACGGGTATTTTTTGCACTTATCAAACAGATACATTAAAATACATTCAATAGTATTTTTAAGAGCAAAATGGAGCCAATACGAGAAGTGTAGTTGTTGGAGTGTGTATGCACTTTAATTCCTTTGCTCCAGGCATCATTTGCATAGATGCCGGAGTTCCAGAAAATATAGGATGTCTGTGTCTTTCTAACTCTTTCTTAGTGTCTCACTAGCATGGAAGATATGTTCAATTGTCTAGAAATCAAAGCTTCATTTGCCCTATTTTGGTATTTAAAAATAAAGTGACCTTTCCCATTCTAACACTGGGTCAGCACCATCTTTTACAGAATTCATCTGGAATGCTGCAGCTTCCCATATCTTTGTTATTACCAATGTTTTTTAGAAGCCAGTATACTTTATATATTATACTTTTTAAAATGTGAATATAGTTCATTTAACTTTTTATTACATATATAGATATACTGTGAATATAAAAATTCCTAATACAATACATCTCTATGAGTTCCAGGTATCTTTTTTATGTATGTAGTTTGCAGGAAAACATCTCTTGATTTCTTCACTCAATTTTAGGATATAGCTTATTTTGCCAATTCTAGTGGCTGCTTCCAGTTGCTTATGCTCTCTTATCTGCCCTCTACTATTTTCTGGAATTTTATATTCAGATGGATTATTATTATAATTTTTTTACCTTTTTATTTCGTTTTGCTTTCCTTTGCAATTGCTAAAGCCGTAACACACAGCTAATCTTCTCTCTGTTTGAAATATGTGTTGGTGCTATTTTCTCAGCATTGCCACTAACCTCTCCCTATAGTTGTTAAAACTGTCTTTCAGAACTAATCCATACAATTTTTTTTTAATTGCCATATATACTCGACTATAAGCCAAGTTTTCAAGCACATTTTTTTATGCTGAAAATACCCCCCACGGCTTATACTTGAGTCAAGCACTTTTCTGCAGCAGAGAATGACATTTTCTGACCCGACTTTGGGGCCCCGTATCTCGGGGCCACTTGGTGCTAGGAACCCCAAATTTGGTGTGCAAACCCAGGGGAACCAACACTACCACATATCCAATGGGGTTCCTAGCACTAAGCTGCCCCAAGATACGGGGCCCCAAAGTCGGTTTGGAGAATGTCATTCTCTGCTGCAGAAAGGTGCTTGACATTTTCCGAACTGACTTTGGGGCCCCGTATCTCGGGGCCACTTGGTAATAGTAACCCCATCTTTGTTGTAGTGCTAGTTTCACTGAGTTTGCATACCAAATTTGGGGTTCCTAGCACCAAGTGGCCCCAAGATACGGGGCCCCAAAATTGGTCAACTGTGTCCATCTGCAGCAATGTTATTTCAGGACCCTTTGGGTCCAGAGACCCCAAATTTTGGCTGCAGATAGGGTGCATCTATGAACCCTTAACTACAAAGTTTGGGGGACCTATGGCTGCAAATGGGCACAGTGAGGCATGCAAATGGACACAGTGAGGCTGCAAATGGGCATTGTTGACCCTCTTTTCCACTTACAGTAGCTGCACATTTCTCACTCTAGGCTTATACTGGAGTCAATAAGTTTTCCCATTTTTTTGTGTTAAAATTTGGTGCCTTGGCTTATATTCGGGTCGGCCTATACTCGAGTATATATGGTACATTAAATCTTACCACTTTTGGATGGTTCCCTTGATGCAGTCAAGTGGCTATCAGATCTCAATGCAGCTGGCATCTGTATTATGCGGTGTCACACAAGATGGTCAGATAATGGGCTGCAATATCAGTCAAAACACAGTCCACTGTGAGATCGGACTAAACACAGTCCATTAAAGAAGGAAAAAAAAACACTAATCCCATAGCTCTAATTTAATAACCAAGTTATTCTTAAATTGCATGTGTTAAAAATGCTACATGTGACTGCTACATGTACATTGTGTTGAACACTGGTAACTGGAATGTTAAAACTGTCTGTCAAAAGTAAGGGGAATAGCTAGCAAGGTCGTCCCTTGGAATAACAAATTAGGTGGATGAAAAACTAATAGAATTCTGACAAGATAATTAATTGGTCATAGCAGCAGCTTTAGAGATAGCATTCGACATGGACATCATTGGAGACAAGCAAATCACTGATATATCAGTTGACCTATCAGTTGTTTTATTTGCATTGGCATTCAAGGGCATCAGATTTGTAAAGCTGCATGTCACATCAATTTCTGTGGATTTATAAAATGCACATTGATAGATACGGTTAGTGAATCAAAGATGGAGTCAGTTTCCCTGATCTCTAGTCATCACCAGATTTCATACATACAGTCTATATTTATTGCCATTAAACAGGGAAGAGTCCTATTGTCACAGATCTGTCTGAATTCAGCCCTGTGTCTTCTGGTCCCTCTGACTGTGATAACTGGTGCATCTACATCTGTTTTGCTGTGTCTGTCTGCTTACTCTGTATTTGTTAAAAAGGAAAGAAAAAAAACACACTGGGGCCAAATATTAAACTATATATAGCAGCTTGCACTAAACCCAGATACACAGTACACCAAAATAGTATACGAAAAGTGCAGCACTGAAAAGTGAATTGAATATTGGACACGGAGGAATATAGCTGTACATATCTGGTGTCACAGGAAAAGATCTAAACAGGGAACTAAAGACCCACAAATTGACCAGGCTCTAACTATATGGCCATCTGGTGAGTGCAAACTTTGGATGGTGGTGGATATAGTCACGGTTAATCTAGGTGAAACACCATATAAGCAATTATATGCAAGAGAGTACTGGCACGGAGTAACTTTTTTTGAAATACTTTCAAATTTTTTGATTAATATGAAAATTTTAGTTTTTGGCACTTATCACAGTGGTGTTGAACTCTAATGTTTGGATATCATAATTTGTGTGGATACCTATGTTATATCAGAGCACAAATAATATATGTATTGGTTAGCACAGATTTATTTGATACACACTTCTACTTTCTAGTGAAGTCACTTTAGCTGCAGCAAACCACTTATTCGTTTTTGGACACACATTTTTTTTTGATACACAATTTGTTTTGCGCCGGTGGCACACATTAAATAATTTCTGTAATTATATGTCTACCAATAAAAAGTGAAATAATAATAATAATAATAAATTATGCACATTTATAAAACATGTGAAATGTGATCCACTTTTATCTCAGTTAAATTGTGCAAATAATATTTCAAATGATAAAAAAATAAACATCATAGAAAGTAAAAATATACTGTAACTCCCAATAAAAAGCCAAAGGGAAAGGTGATCTTACCAGAAAAAAAACAGAAGGTAAGTGTGGGTCCCAAAGTCTCAAAAGCCTTCAGATCAAAGTAAATCAGCACACCACCCAGTGCAGCAAGCGGGGGGGGGGGGGGGGGGTTATAGCGCTAGATATAATCCGCCTAGGGCAATCACTGTGGCAGTATCCCAGCTTGCAGGCACCAACCGCGTTGTTTCCATTGACTGTTACTCTCACAATAGATCCCACTCATATGTACCGTATATGTTGTTTCAGTAAACAAGCATCATGAAACAAAGACTCTCCATAGTGAAGATCTAGAGGGTACAAAGGATTCATTTGGTGTATGCACTTACAGCTAAAGTGGTTGTAAAGCCACAAGGTTTTTCCCCTTAATGCATCATATGCATTAAGGGGAAAAACCTTCTATGCCGCAGCTCCAGATCCCCCTTTTACCTACCTGAGCCCGATCTGATCCAGTGTAGTGCACGAGCGCAGCGGCTCCAGCCTCTGTCTCTTCCCTCACTGGACAAATTGATAGCAATAGGAGTCATTGGCTCCCGCTGCTGTCAATCAAATCCTGTGATACAGTAGCAGGGGCAGGGACGAATCCCGCTGCATCTGTGGATGCAGCAGTGGGACTCAGGAGCGAGCCCGCACAGGTGCCCCCATGGAAAGCAGCTTTCCGTGGGGGCACCCGATGAAGGGGAGGAGCTGGCAGGGCTCCCCAGAAAAGGGGATCAGGGCTGCTTTGTGCAAAACCCTTACACAGAGCAGGTAAGTATAACATGTTTGTTATTTTTTTTTTTTTTAAAAACTAAAGCTTACAAACACTTTAAAAGTTGATAGATCAGTGCTTCATCTTTACATATAATTCTAAAAAAAGCTCAGCACTGCACTTTTCATCGTTCACTTCGTCTTTGTGCCTTCTTCTAACTTGCTTTTTTTATATAACGAAGCTGAATGCAGTGCTAAATAGTGAACATGTTAAAAAAATCTGAAAATGATACCATTGAACGAATGATGAATATAGTTACCACAATCTATGTGAAAGGTGCCAAATTACATTGAAGTTATACAATGCCCAGCTACTGCAACATAAATATCCCCCTGATGTGCAAATAATCATATAGTAAAACTGAATGCAATTTTTTTCTATATGATTGTTTTTTCACATCAGGGTGTTATTTTTGTTGCAGTAGTTTGGCATTGTATAACTTCAATATAATTTGGCACCTTTCACATAGATTGTTGTCACTAAATTCATCATTCGTTGAGTGAGTGGTGTAATGTTTATATTTTTGGCACATTTACTATTTAGTGCTGCATTCAGCTTTGTTATAAGATTGTTTGAATATCAGCGGGATATTCTAGTTGCAACAGCTTGGGATTATTATAAGACTTAAAAAGCATAGCTTGGATCTTTTCATGGACTAGATTGCATGCATTTTGCCTGTATGTATAATTTTCCTGTTGGTACATTGCATGATTTCTTCAAATCTTTGTCACTTCAACCACTTTAATTGTAAATCCTGTGATCCTGTTTCTCCCTTTGCTTCCAGCCCTTCTGAGTCTTTCTCCACTCTGAGCTATGTTTTCAGAACTCTCCTTTGAACTAGTGTATCTGATCTGTTCAAAAAAAAGACCTGCTTGTGTACTCCATTCAATTTTCATCATAACCATATGTCACATCCTCCCTGTTCTCCCACTCACAACACATCTATCCCACCACTCCATACCACTTGCGTGGGTCAAGGGAAGGTACCCAGCTAGCCGCCATCTGATTCCCCAGTGCCCGTGCATAGACCCTGCCACCTACCTGTCACATGCAGGCTGCAGGTTTCCTTCCCTTGGCTCCACACTGTCTTCTGTCCTTCCAGTGGGCACAACCTGACCTAGCTTTCCATGCTGTGCACTGCCAACAGATAAAGTACTGACTCTTGGCCACCAAGCATTGGGTTACCTAGCCAGGTGATTGTAGCCCAGATCAGGTATTTAAACCTGAGTGGAGGGCTGAGTGTGTATGCTGCCGCCTTGCTTCTTTTGGAGGAAGATGCTGCCTGTGTGGACCTGTCCAGTGACCCAGGACCCTGTGATTTATGGCCTTGGCATCCTGACTTGCACCTCTGCTGTAAGGACTGTGCCTGTGTGGATCTGCACTGCAGCCAGGTCACACAAGCCCTGTACCACCCCTGGACCCTGTGATATCCCTACCAGTCGGATGTAAAGGTTGACTCCTGTTGCCCCCTTAGACATAAGGGCCTCCTGTTCTCAGCCTGACCCTACTTCCCTGTGATCTGTGCCCTGTAATCTGCTACCCTGTGGTCTGCTGTATTCCCCTCCTACAATGTGCTATTTGAATGGACCTGTGATGAAGCCAGGCCACATAAGACCTTCCTGCTATGTTCCCACCATGCGCTGTGCTACCTACATGGACCCTGAGTTGAGGTCTGCTGTGTTTCCCCCTCTTGTGACCTAGAAGCTGCTTGTACCCTCCTTGCTGTATTTTTTTGATGCTTGCCCCTTACTGAGCTGGAATCACTGCCCTGTGACACTCCATTCTTGCTGCATTCTATTGCTGTTGGACCCTCACTGTGCCTGAATTGTTGCCCTGTGTTCTCCTGGACTTATTTTTTGTTGTTCTGTATACTCTAGTCTGTATTAAAGTGGTTGTAAACCTCAGTCATGGAATCTGAGCAAAGCACATACCGTATATACTCGAGTATAAGCCGACCCGAATATAAGCCGAGGCACCTAATTTTACCACAAAAAAATGGGAAAACTTATTGACTCGAGTATAAGCCTAGGGTGATAAATGCGCAGCTACTGGAAGTGGAAAAGAGGGTCAACAATGCCAATTTGCAGCCTTACTGTGCCCATTTGCAACCATAGGTCTCCTGAACTTCAAATTGGCAGTTAAGGGTTCCTAGATGCCCCCTAGCTGCAGCCAAAATTTGGGGTCTCTGGACCCAAAGGGTCCCGAAATGACATTGCTGCAGGTGGACACAGTTGACCGACTTTGGGGCCCTATATCTCGGGGCCACTTGGTGCTAGGAACCCCTAGCAGGGTTCCTAGCACCAGGTGGCCCCGAGATACGGGGCCGCAAAGTCCGGTCGGAAAATGTAATTTTTGCTGCAGAAAAGTGCTTGACTCGAGTATAAGCCGAGGGGGGCACTTTCAGCACAAAAAAATGTGCTGAAAAACTCAGCTTATACTCGAGTATATACAGTATGTCTGCAGAGTTTACTCATCTCTCCCCAAAGCTCAAAAAGTGTTGTCTCTCTCTTTGCTGCTTCATTTATCATTCTCGTCATTATCAGCATGATTTACTTCTGAGAAGTTTTCCAGACATATGAGAATAATTTGTATTGGGAGAGGGGGGAGAGGGAAACCTCAGAATGGAGCTTGTGTATTCAGAACACAGTTCTTCTGCTGTGTGAAAGGGGTGTACTCCTTTCCTCCAATCAGCTCTCACACACTGTGATTGCAGTATCTCCACCCCCTCCTCTGTGCGCCTGACAGATGAAAAAAGATTTTTAACATGATCTGCCCTTTTGAAGGGGTGTAGAGAGGAGAAGACTGAAGATAAACAATCAAAACCTATGTTGGAGGATTTGTTTCATCTCTGTGTATCCTCTGAGGATGTTCACTTTACTGGGTATATGTAAGGGTTTAAAGCCACTTTAACGTTAGCTGCACCCTGGGCCACTATTACTGTAACTCAGCCCTCATCTGTCCTGCTTTGGGATTCTGGGCTTACTATTTTCTGTATTGTGTAGCTACCCCAGACTTATCCTTTGTTGTGCCCTGTTACCACCTGTGACCTTATCACTTGTCTGTCCTTGCAGGACCAGTGATTGCTACCCTGTGGACTTACCCTGTTAACTTACCCTTTTGCCCAAAACCTTTGTTTGCCAATCCCCTCAATAAAATAATTCTTTAGTCACGGCATCTAAAACTCAGACTCTGCGTGTGTTCTATTCAGCCCACTCTTCATCACACTGTATATTTATCCAGGTATTTTTTTTTTCTTTCTCTACTATCTGTTGCTCCTGGTTGACTTAGTTATCTCCTGAACTCTTGCTTTTTGTCTGTGTAGTGTCGCAGTACCTGCTACTTTAGGTTGTGTATTTGGGCTTGCATCTCATACATTGCTTTTGAATATGGCCTGTGTGAATATACCTGTGTGCCTAGATCCTGTAGTCTGCAATTATGCTACCTTTAACCATCCAATTTCTGATGATGGATCCTAACACTTCTGCACCAAGATTTCATAATGCTGAGATCTCAACTGCAAAGACTACTGATCTGTTATTTTCAGTCTACTGATTTACCAAGTCAGGATTGGAAGAGCAAATGTGTTGCAGCACTATTTCCCTAATTCCAATAGAGTTGAGGTCTGCTGTGTTTCCCCCTCTTGTGACCTAGAAGCTGCTTGTACCCTCCTTGCTGTATTTTTTTGATGCTTGCCCCTTACTGAGCTGGAATCACTGCCCTGTGACACTCCATTCTTGCTGCATTCTATTGTTGTTGGACCCTCACTGTGCCTGAATTGTTGCCCTGTGTTCTCCTGGACTTATTTTTTGTTGTTCTGTATACTCTAGTCTGTATTAAAGTGGTTGTAAACCTCAGTCATGGAATCTGAGCAAAGCACATACCGTATATACTCGAGTATAAGCCAACCCGAATATAAGCCGAGGCACCTAATTTTACCACAAAAAAATGGGAAAACTTATTGACTCGAGTATAA
The DNA here is from genome assembly GCA_028564925.1 of Lithobates sylvaticus. Lineage (NCBI taxonomy): Eukaryota > Metazoa > Chordata > Amphibia > Anura > Ranidae > Lithobates > Lithobates sylvaticus. Next base: position 304,609,687 of record CM053027.1, on the reverse strand, counting down.
GCCTAGGGTGAGAAATGCGCAGCTACTGGAAGTGGAAAAGAGGGTCAACAATGCCAATTTGCAGCCTTACTGTGCCCATTTGCAACCATAGGTCTCCTGAACTTCAAATTGGCAGTTAAGGGTTCCTAGATGCCCCCTAGCTGCAGCCAAAATTTGGGGTCTCTGGACCCAAAGGGTCCCGAAATGACATTGCTGCAGGTGGACACAGTTGACCGACTTTGGGGCCCTATATCTCGGGGCCACTTGGTGCTAGGAACCCCTAGCAGGGTTCCTAGCACCAAGTGGCCCCGAGATACGGGGCTGCAAAGTCCGGTCGGAAAATGTAATTTTTGCTGCAGAAAAGTGCTTGACTCGAGTATAAGCCGAGGGGGCACTTTCAGCACAAAAAAATGTGCTGAAAAACTCAGCTTATACTCGAGTATATACAGTATGTCTGCAGAGTTTACTCATCTCTCCCCAAAGCTCAAAAAGTGTTGTCTCTCTCTTTGCTGCTTCATTTATCATTCTCGTCATTATCAGCATGATTTACTTCTGAGAAGTTTTCCAGACATATGAGAATAATTTGTATTGGGAGAGGGGGGAGAGGGAAACCTCAGAATGGAGCTTGTGTATTCAGAACACAGTTCTTCTGCTGTGTGAAAGGGGTGTACTCCTTTCCTCCAATCAGCTCTCACACACTGTGATTGCAGTATCTCCACCCCCTCCTCTGTGCTCCTGACAGATGAAAAAAGATTTTTAACATGATCTGCCCTTTTGAAGGGGTGTAGAGAGGAGAAGACTGAAGATAAACAATCAAAACCTATGTTGGAGGATTTGTTTCATCTCTGTGTATCCTCTGAGGATGTTCACTTTACTGGGTATATGTAAGGGTTTAAAGCCACTTTAACGTTAGCTGCACCCTGGGCCACTATTACTGTAACTCAGCCCTCATCTGTCCTGCTTTGGGATCCTGGGCTTACTATTTTCTGTATCGTGTAGCTACCCCAGACTTATCCTTTGTTGTGCCCTGTTACCACCTGTGACCTTATCACTTGTCTGTCCTTGCAGGACCAGTGATTGCTGCCCTGTGGACTTACCCTGTTAACTTACCCTTTTGCCCAAAACCTTTGTTTGCCAATCCCCTCAATAAAATAATTCTTTAGTCACAGCATCTAAAACTCAGACTCTGCGTGTGTTCTATTCAGCCCACTCTTCATCACACTGTATATTTATCCAGGTATTTTTTTTTTTTCTTTCTCTACTATCTGTTGCTCCTGGTTGACTTAGTTATCTCCTGAACTCTTGCTTTTTGTCTGTGTAGTGTCGCAGTACCTGCTACTTTAGGTTGTGTATTTGGGCTTGCATCTCATACATTGCTTTTGAATATGGCCTGTGTGAATATACCTGTGTGCCTAGATCCTGTAGTCTGCAATTATGCTACCTTTAACCATCCAATTTCTGATGATGGATCCTAACACTTCTGCACCAAGATTTCATAATGCTGAGATCTCAACTGCAAAGACTACTGATCTGTTATTTTGAGTCTACTGATTTATCAAGTCAGGATTGGAAGAGCAAATGTGTTGCAGCACTATTTCCCTAATTCCATAAGTATTCATTTATAGATCCTGTCACAATTCTCAAATTAGCAAAGCTGGGTATTTGTTTATTCTTTACTTTTTAAATACGATTAACTTAGTCAATGCCTTTGCGGAATATAGAAGAGAAGATTAAATGCTTCTTGAAAACAAACAGTTGCCAATATCTTCATAATGTATGCTAAGTACAGATTTATTGAGGATATATTTAACATCCTGTAAAAGACTATGCCATGTATTGACATGTTTGTTCAATAAATTATGTTGTGTGGAGCCACAAAATATTATTTTTTTTCTGTGTGAACTTTGCATTAATATGCATAAGTTGCTTACAGTATATGCTTATTATATATAAATAATGATGGACTTTTGGAGGTGCGTGCACTTTAGCAGAGAACCTTATTCCATTCTTGACATATAAAAAAATCATCCTGCTGATGAGTACCACAAGATGTCTTCTATGACTTTTGTTAGGCAGAAAATCCTTCTTTATTTTAGTTTTACTTTTCAGATCTGACTTTCCTGACATCAGATTAAGTAGGACTAATGCCCCGTACACACGATCGAAAATTGGGCCAGCAAAAGACCATTGAGAGCTTTTGGTCAGAAAATGCGACCGTGTATGCTCCATCGGTCTTTTGTTGGCCAATTCCCGCCAGCAAAAGATTGAGAGCAGGTTCTCAATTTTTCGGGCTCAGAAAAAGTTTAGATTGGAAATTTCGATTGTCTGTACCAATTCTGACACGCAAAATTCCTACGTATGCTCGGAAACAATTAGACGCATGCCTGGAAGCATTGAACTTAATTTTCTCGGCTCGTCGTAGTGTTGTACGTCACCGCGTTCTTGACAGTCAAAAGTTCAGCGAACTTTTGTGTGACCGTGTGTATGCAAGCCAAGCTTGAGCAGAATTCTGTCGGAAAAAACATCCAAGATTTCTCAGGCGGAAAATCCGCTTGTGTGTACGGGGCATTACTGTTATCACCCTATACCAATGATGGCAAATCTTTTTAAGCATGAGTGCCGAAACTGCAGCACAAAATCAACTTATTTATTTTGAAGTCCCAACACTGCAATTAAACCGGAATACTGAGGTTTAAGTTTAGAAAAAACAACTCATACAGTTGTTCGAACTAATGTTACCCTTTTTTTTCACCATCTGCATAAAGCTAAATATGACAATCAGACAGAATCTCAAATTGACAGATCACATATGGGCAGTCCATCAGGTGATAGAAATGTTCTCCATATTCTCTTGTATATTAATTTATTCTATCTAAAAGATTATCCCAGAACTGCAACAAGTTAACTATATAATTAACTATATATTTACCTAAGGGTTTTATCTCTTTCTATATTATCTGTCTATGTAATCTCTCCTAACCTTTTGCCGGCATCATTCCGTTCCACACGTCCGACACCTCGGAGCAGCTCCGGAGGTGAACACTCAACTCAAAATCTGCTGAATGTCTTAACTTAACTTTTATTTCCCGTGTCTCAGTCTTATATACAGTTTGAACAGGAAAAGTTCAGTATCCTGTTTTAATTCTACACACATCATATTCTATATATCATGAACATACTGTGCAGGAAAAAAGTACTTTACAATAATTAGTCAGCAAGAAATAATTAACCATAGGAAAAGATGCATATATATAACAGGAAACTAACTCAGGGAGGAAAGATGACAGAAGAGCAGAAGTAACAGAAAAACAAAACTGTTCCCACAGGTTAGAGAGTGAAACTTCCTATATTCCATTACAAAACTGTATGTTAAACTTCAGAATATATCTCAGTAATATTTTAACTTAAAGCCTAACCCTAACATAAGTCTGTAGCTTAGGGCAAGCCTCAGGGGGAGGTTGAAGCAGTCTCCAGGTAACATGCAAGAGTGAAGGATACAGAGAGCAACTCACATTTTTGTAGACAGATATAGGCATATAATATAGTCCAACGTCCTGTGGAACATCAAGGTGTACTGTGCCACTGGTGACACTGCTCTGCTGGGTATGGAAGCTGGCTGTGTGTGTAGAAGGATCCAGGAGAGAGGGCTGGAATGCTCTTTCACTGGACGAGCCGTGATGGTTTCTGAGCATGCACACTGTCGATGGGCGGTCAGTGTGCGCTTCTTTGTCAAGCTCTTTCAAGTTTCCAAGGTTCAGCTGCTGGAGGATAGCGATCCGGCAACTTATAGCTTTCGTGTCCACAGAGAGGGCTCTGTGTGCCAGCTGTGGCACGCATGCCATAGGCTCACCATCGCTGCCCTATACAGTGAAAATGTTTTACCATCAGTAGGTCATTCTTAATGTACAGGGTACTGACACTTGGTCAGGGCTTAAAAAGACTTTTGAAAAATTCAAGACATCTTCTTTAAAATAAAGGTCATTGCACGGAAATTGTGGAAGCTGTTTTTAGGCAGGGCTTTTGGTTTAATGTAGAATTCCAGGTTTAAATACATGTTAAATAGTTTACTTGGGCCAAGCGGAACCAAACAAACTATTTTGCCTGTGTGCACATGGGTTTATTAAAGTACTCATATTTACACAGGATATTTCTGCCAGGAGCTGGCAGAAAAATTCCAGCATAAAAAAAAAATGCTGATTTTGATGCAACATTGTAAATTAACACACGTGTACAGGTGTATGTTGGTCAGAATATTCATTTATTTTGGCCACTGGAATTAATTACATGCATACATGTGCTTATGCTCATATGTACATGACTTATGCCTGTAAGCGCCTCTCTGAATGCAGGTTTGGGACATTTTTTCTTAATGCCACTAAACATAGCTCTAAAATATAAACCTAAATGCCACAATGTGCATGGCCACATTAGCTGAAATAAAACTGCATTCAGAGACTGAAACAAAAAAAATGCATCTAAACGTGGCGTTTTTTCTGCCCGTGTGCATGTGGCCTTAAAGTGGTAGTAAACTCTGTACTACCACTTGTATCTACAGGCAAGCCTATACAAAGGCTTACTTGGAGGTACTGTGAATATCTCCTGAACTCACACAGTTTAGGAGATATTGAGAGTGCATGCAGCTGGTGAAATCTTTGGCACTTACAGTACCAGACCTTCAGAGCACGTGTCGTAGACGCCGGCTCCCGCACACATCCACGGGAGTGACATCATTGCGTCCCCAGCCACTCATGTAGCCGGAAGCCTCAAACCCGGGAAAGATGTCAGCCATCTAAGCGGTGACATCGCAGCACTGGAGGGCTTCGTTCTCAGGTAAGCCTATCATAATGTGCTAGTATGCGATGCATACTAGCACATTATGACATTGCCTTGCAGGGAATTTTTTTTTTTGAATCACCTACGGTTTACAATCGCTTTGAGGATAATTAAAACCTGGAATTCTATTTTTAATTTTGTTTAAATTGCTAATATTACTGAAAACAAAAAGTGTGGTCAGGTAATCTCTGGACTGTGTTGTTTGTTTGTCAGCTATAACATGTGCAATGACAGGCACTGAAAGCCTTACTGAGTTACATACCAATATTATAAAACCTGATGAACAAATGTCTAAAAAGCTTTAGAGGGTGATAGGTGACATCAGTTTGAAATAATTTTGGTCTAATGCAGTCTTGCTTAAATGGATATTCTGTATACGCACGTTTCATTTGCAACTTTGACAAATTTTCTGCTCTCATCTTTTTAGCCCTGTCTTTGATCACTGACATTCGAGCGGACAGAGTGGATCAAAAAAGCATCACCTTATCATGGCAGGAGCCTGCTTTCCCATTCATCAACAACACAGAGTATGAGATCAAGTACTATGAAAAGGTATTTTTAGCTTTTCTTATTTTCAGTGCCATTACTGCCCCAACAGACTATCTGCTAATACAACATAAAATAAAATATTTTTTCTGCAGGTTTAGAGGCTTGTAAGTATGTAGGTGATTGCAGCATTTCATAAAAGTCATACTTTGCCATAAACGACTGACGCTGGCGCACATTTTATTTCTTCTCATTTCAGCTGCTTTTTATTTCATTTATAAAGTTTGGCAAAATAACAACATTTTTTTGCACTTTTGTCCCATTTTGATGTTAATTGCAAACTGTTTTATTTCTAATTTATAACCATTTGACATAGTTGTGATGCTGAAGTTCAGTGTTAAAGGGTATAGCAAATCACTGCTCAAACTTTTTCTTTAAAGTTTTTCGCAGAGTGGGGATGGGTTAGATCTTTTGTGAGGTCTTAAATGCTGTTAAGGATTTGCCCACCAACTAGACTAAAAATGTACAATTATATGGAAAATCTACTAGAGTACCAATGCTATTATCTTTGACTTCTAGTGGATACCCTATTAGAAAAAAAATTGTAATGATTTTTTATAACGAAGCTCCAAGATAACAGTAAATTTCCTATCAAATCCTTACCGTAATTTTCCTTTCCTGATGGACTCCAGGGAAGCCTACATATGGGTTTACCCCAGCTCCTCTCCAATTCTATAGGACCCCATTTCCATAAATGTGAGCTCACAGCCAGAGACTGTGTTCCGTAACTAGCCAAATCTTGGGTGGGAACTCCATCTGCCATGGAATCCATCAGGAAAAGAAAATTACAATAAGTATTTGACAGGAAATTTGCTTTTTTCCTGACGGACTCCATGGCAGTCTATGTGTGGGAAATAACTAGCCAAACCACAGGCAGGTATGCTGATCAAAAAAAGAAAATTTAATTTGCCCTGTCAACCGACAGGATACTTAAACCAAAGTTTACAGAAGATAAGGATGTAAGTTCCACACAATAATGCATCATAAAGGTGTTTATGGAGGCCCATAAGGCCGCCCGGAAGATGACATCTGGTGCCACTTGTTGGGCTGCCAGGCTTACAGGCTGTACCGGCCAAACCGTAGATTCTCTTGAGGTCTTGGTCAATTCTTCTCTCTAGCCCATCCTTAAAGGACACAGCATCTTCAAAAGGAAGACCTGGAGGGTCTGGTATGGATTTTGAGGGGGACCCCCCATGCCATTTTTTTTTAATTTTGGTGCAGGGTTCCCCTTAATAGCCATTCCAGACCTGAAGGGCCTGGTATGGAATTTGGGGGGACCCCCACGCAATTCTTTTTTTTTAATTTTGGTTTGGGGTTCCCCTTAATATCCATACCAGACCCAAAGGGACTGGTAATGGATTGGGGGGATCCCATGCCATTTTTTTCAATGACTTCTTTTATCTTGTATAACAATTCATTATAGCCGCGAGTAGTTTTAAATTATTTTTTTCCTTTAGAAATGTCATTTTGTGCAGGTACTGTTCTAAACACAGGAAACATGCGCCACTTTACAGGCATACTATAGACACCCCCCAGGTATGAAATTTAAAGGAATATTTCACTTTTATTGTTTCACTTTAAGCATTATTAACCAGTAGCTGACCGCCCACTGTCAAATGACGGCGGAGCGGTGCAGCTACTGTGGCGAGCCGCCGTCATATGACGGCACTCTCTTTTTGGCCACTAGGGGGCGCGCGCGTGTCGCGAGAGGCGCGCACACGTACCCGCTGCGTAGCTGGGGACCTGATGCGCGTGCCCGGCGGTCGCGATGACCGTCAGGCACCCGCGATTGCCCGGTAAGTGAGCAGGACGTGGATCGGTGTGTGTAAACACACCGATCCACGTCCTGTCAGAGGAGAGGAGACCGATGGTGTGTCCCTTATACATAGGGACACCGATCGGTCCCCTCCCCCAGTCAGTCCCCTCCCCCCACAGTTAGAATCACTCATATAGGGAACATATTAACCCCTGCAGCGCCCCCTAGTGTTAACCCCTTCCCTGTCAGTCACATTTATACAGTAATAAATGCATTTTTATAGCACGGATCGCTGTATAAATGTGAATGGTCCCAAAAATGTGTCAAAAGTGTCCGATATGTCCGCCGCAATGTCGCAGTCATGATAAAAATCGCAGATCGCCGCCATTACTAGTAAAAAAAAATAATAAGAAAAATGCTATAAATCTATCCCCTATTTTGTAGACGCTATAACTTTTGCGCAAACCAATCAATATACGCTTATTGCGATTTTTTTTACCAAAAATATGTAGAAGAATACGTATCGGCCTAAACTGAGGAAAAAATTTGTTTAAAAAAAAAAAAAATTGGATATTAATTATAATAAAAAGTAAAAAATATTATGTTTTTTCAAACTTGTCCCCAAACAGGTCCCCAAACACTTTTTATGACAATAACTTGCATATAAGCCTTTAAAATTAGCACTTTTGATTATTCATGTTCGTGTACCATAGACTTTAATGGTGTTCGTGTGTTCAAACAAATTTTTTGCCTGTTCGCATGTTCTGCTGCAAACCAAACTGGGGGGTGTTCGGCTCATCCCTAGTCAACAGTATGGTATTTGTAAATTTAAATCATATCCCCTCGCAAGCCTCTCGTCTCCAGCGAGAATAAATTCAGTGATCGCAACCTTTCTTCATAACTAATGTCCTCCAGACCCTTTATTAGCTTTGTTCCCCTTCTTTGTACTCCCTCCATTTCCAGTACCTCCTTCCTGAGGACTGGTGCCCAGAACTTTACAGCATACTCCAGGTGCGGCCAGACCAGAGTCTAGTAGAGTGGGAGAATTATTGTTGCCAAGGTGGCACTGATGAGGCACTGATTGGCACCACTGGTGGGCATTGATAGGTGTCACGTGTGGGCATTGATAGGTGGCACTCATGGGCATTGATAGGTGGCAGTGGTGGGCACTGTGGGCAATGGCAGGTGGCAATTGGAGGCACAGAGGAGGAGGCAGATGTGCCTCCTTCCTCTTCAGGACCAATGTCCCTTGAGCATAAGCCAGTGATCAACTTTTTTTTCTCCTCGCACTGTCAGCGTGAGGAGAAAAAAAGCAAATTACTGAGCTTTTGTTTGTACACGTGATCAGCTGTCATTGGCTGACAGCTGATCACGTGGTAAGGGGCCGGGACCAGGCCCTTACTCGGATCGGTGATCACCCGTGTCTCGGTGACTCAGTGATCACAGCACGTGCCGCGCACTCCCTATAGGGGGCGCGCTAAGGGGAGGACGTCCTATGAAAAAATTCAGGTCGGCACTGTGGCTGTCATTCGGCTATAGCCCGAACCTCAAGTGGTTGAAAAAAACATGCATAAAGAATAGTCTTAAGCCTCGTACACACAATCGGATTGTTGGCCAACAAAACCATGGACTTTTGTCTGAAGGACGTTGGTTCAAACTTGTCTTGCATACACATGGCCACACAATTGTTGGCCAACAAATATGAAAGTAGTGATGTACTACGTTGTTTTTCAGCTTTTTCTTCTGCCAATTTCATGTTAGTAGAAGTTTGGTGAGTGTTGATTTGCGCTTTTCATTTTGTGCTTTTCATTTCGTGCTTTTCAGTTAGTTTCTGAACGGCCGTTCGTCAACCAGCCATGTTGTGGAATCGGAGGAGATAACATGTTATTTATTATTGGCCTTGGAGTTGTTACTTTGACCCAAGTCCAGTCCAGGAACAGGAGAAGGAGGATTTCTTGGACCAAAAATTGGTCGCTTTATTAACCACTTTAAGACCGGGCCTCTTTTTTAGATGTGGTGTTTACAAGTTAAAAACTGTTTTTTTTGCTAGAAAATTACTTAGAACCCCCAAAAATTATAAAAAAAAATTCTAACATCCTAGAGAATAAAATGGCGGTTGTTGCAATACTTTCTGTCACACCGTATTTGCGCAGCGGTCTTACAAGCGCACTTTTTAAAAGACAAAATAAGACAACAGTAAAGTTAGCCAAATAATTTTTATATTGTGAAAGATAATGTTACGCCTTGTAAATTGATACCCAACATGTCTCGCTTCAAAATTGCGCCCGCTCGTGGAATGGCGTCAAACTTTTACCCTTAAAAATCTCCATAGGCGACATTTAAAAAATTCTACCGGTTGCATATTTTGCATTACAGAGGAGGTCTATGACTAGAATTATTGCTCTCACTCTACCAATCGCGGCGATACCTCACATGTGTGGTTTGAACACTGTTTTCATACTGACGTATGTGTTCGCTTCTGCACGCAAGCTCTGCGGGATGGGGCGCGTTTAAAAAAAAAATGTTTTTGTTCTTATTTATTTTACCCTTTACTTTTAATTTTGCACTGTTTAAAAAATAAATAAAAAAATGTGTCACTTTTATTCCTATTACAAGGAATGTAAACATGACAGCATGACAGGAACTCTTAAGCCAAAAAGACCTCAGATCTCATATTTACACTAAAATGCAATAAAAAAAAAAATGTCATTAAAAAAATAAACAAAATAAATTGGACCTTTAAGAACTATGGGCGGAAGTGACGTTTTGACGTGGCTTCCACCTTGCGGTGTCATGGAGATGGGTGGGCCATCTTCCCCTCACTAGTCTCCATGCACAGCCCTGAGAAGGACGCAACCGCCTCCACGGCTGCCGACGGCTCCTGTAATTGGCGGAGGGCACCGGATCGTGGCGGGAGGGGCAGCCCCTCTCCCGCCCCCAATAAAAGTGATCTTGTGGCAAATCCGCCGCAGAGACCACTTTTATCTTGTAGCCGACTGCTGGCCGAACACGGGGATACTGGGGTTATGGCAGCTAGCTGCTGCCATAACAACGATATCCGTCCCCATATTAGGGACATACATCGGCGTGCGGCGGTTGGCAAGTGGTTAATCGTGAACAATAATGTCATTCTCCAGGAGAATAATCCAGATGATTTTCTGAATTATCTCCAGATGATGGACCCCTGCTTTCACCAACTCTTGACATTGTTGACCCCCTATATTAAGAAGCAGCACACATTCATGAGGCTTTTATTTAATTTTTTGGGGTTGAATAATAATCATTTGAATTGTCATATTTTCTATATTTTTGGCTACATAGAATGCACTTTTTGGTAGATAGCATGTCTAATTTTTTTTTGTTTTCTTTTTTTAATGCACAATAAAAAAATTGTGGAGAATAATACTTGGCTATGTGTTTTACTTCAAATGACAGTTTGGGAGTAGGCAGTTACATTTAGAAAAAATACAATGTATAATTGACAAGGGACGCCAACATAGTTGTATCTTTGATCTTAAAAACTACGGGATAATGGTGTTGTGGTAACTTGCCCAAAAAAAAAAAGCATAATAATATCATTCTTGATATCACTAGAAAAAAGCCTTTGAAAATCCGTTTGCAATAACTCCATCAGTATCACCAGCAAACAAAAGGTCATTGCAACCCACAATAAAACCTAACCTAAGCAGCAGAACACTTAAGGTCAATAATACCAATCCTTAAATAGACATAGAACAAAGAAATAGCGCATTAAAAATTAAAAACTAAAATGCATAAGAATAATAGCTAGCTGCTAAAATCGCATAAAAGAGTCCCAGATGTTGAAATTGGAAAGCCAGAGTTGACATGAAGGAAGACACCAGCAGACAAGAGTAGACTCCTCAATTGTGATCAGAGTGCTCAAAGCAATCGTATTGTATTGTACATTCTTATCCATGCTTCCACCACTGTAGATATAGGCCGCTCACCTTAATCTGTGGACCTCTGAATTAACAGAAAGGTCATTCAAACAGTCCCCACTGGGGCAATCATAAGATGCAAATCTGTCTCACAGTCAATGCAACAATCGAAACCCAGCATCAGTAATGCAGCAGAAGTATTAGAACTCTCTTATGCAGTCATGGTTCATGTAAAATCAATGAGATATATATAGTGCTCTCGGTTTAGATTAAAACCTTCTTTTAATAAGAATACAAATGCTACTTACAAACATAGCACTGCAACCCCAGTGCTAGGAAGTGAGGCATAAAACATTTCACATGTGAAACAGGAAAGGTGGCTGTAGTAACGTCACGGTACCCTCCTGGTGGGGACTGCTTGAATGAGCTTTCTGGCTCATCCTTGCTTCCGAGCATGCGTGTTTGTACCTTGGACTTTTCTCTGACGGACTTGTGTACACACGCTTGGAAAATCCGATAACAGACATTTGTCCGCATAAAATTTTAAAACCTGCTACCCAACATTTGTCAGCTCAAATCTGACAACAATTATCCGATGGAGCGCACAAACGGTTGGATGACAGCCTGTCATCACACATTTCCAGTCGGAAAATCTGATCGTGTGTACAAGGCTTTATCATCCAATGCAGCACTGCTGAACAATCCCGGGCCAGTTAGTCCCCGTCCATATTTGTCTAATCTCTCTTTATATATATATATCTTGTATGTTATTATTTATTTATTTTTAATGTATGCCTTTACATTAATTTGTGAGTCATTACTATATTACAAGTGGTACAGTAAGTGTTGGGTTCAACTGGTTATCTAGTGTAATAAATGTGTGTAAAAAAAAATAAATAAATTCTATTCGTATAGTGTATATTTACCTAAATGTGGATGAAAAAAATGTTGGACTAGAAAATTGCAGTGTGTCGTTTTGAAAATGTGGTCTATAAAATAATATTTACGCCTTCATGACGGAAGGTAAAACAAATCCTAACACCTGAACATAATTTTGCAACTTTGACATGTGTTTGTAAAACTGTACATATAATTGCAACTACTTATTGTATCCAGGAGAATATTTTTATTAAAATGTAGCTGTATTTTTTTTGCTACTACCATAACCTACCACAAAAAAACACCCCAAAATAAATTCTCCTAATCCTGACGATTGCAACAATGCCACATATGTGGATGTTATTTGTTGTTTGCATCTGTAGTGCAGCCAAGAAACAATGGTGCACATTTTGCTTTTTTTATATCCTACCTAAAACACGCTGACACTAACTGACACCTAACCTTGACCCTAACTCTGGTCCTAATCTAGATCAAACTCTGATCTACGTAGCTATTTTTTCTTTATTTTTTAAAAATGATTATTAATATTATTTTTATTTTTTACAAATACTTCTTGTTTTTCACCTTTCTCCTTTAGCAAAGACCTTTTGTATGAGCAACAAAATACAAAAAAAAAAAATACAGAAGCAGGCTGTACAGTGATTGATCACTGTGAGAGCCAATCAGAGGCCGAATAATATACAACAGAGATGAATAATATACTGCAAAAAAAAACACACGCTGTGGAATGTAAATTAAAAAAATAAAGAGCAGCTAGCACGCTATGGAATATTTAACATAGCACCAATATTCATACATCTGTGCAAATAAAGGCAGTGCAACCCAAAATTACCATTAAATTACCATTAAAGTGAAAAAATTACAATCTTATACATATATAACAAATGGATAAAATAAAACCCGGTAAATAAATATATAAACAAAGAAACGGCGCTGGAATAGACGTGTGCAATATTGAATGAGAAAAAGAAAACACAAAAAATGTGCAGCTGCTGATAAGAAAGTGCTATAACCTTCAAAAAATGCTCAAACCAATAAAACAGCGCTGGCAAACAAAAATTGTGACAAAATAATAAATGATCCCACAAAATTGACAAACATCAATAATGTGTGTGAAGTGGTTACATGTCTGACACAAACCAATCCCATAAAAAATAAACTAGCATCAAATAATATGTGTGATAAATTATTACATAAGTGACATGATTGAATAATAACCATAAAATTATTTCATAGATACCAAAATTGAATAAGTGATCAATGTGGTAAGAAAATATATAAAAAAAAAAAAAAATAAAATAAATAATGTGAGTAAGTCCAGTTATTGTCCCAAAAAAACAAAACAAAATAAATGTACATATGAGCTCCTTCTTGGAATAGACTCACCGGGCTAGCAGACAGACAGAGCAGCAAAGCAGAGGGCAGATATGCAGACAAACTGTGGTTCGGCAAGTAGGCACAAAAGCAGAGCTGAATAAACAAGCCAGTGGGATGAGAGGATCCAGGGAGCGATGCATGCACACAAGGCACAGTGATGTTCTTGGAGATATTGTACCGATAATAGAAGAGAGCAAATTTTAAAGTGTTGTAGAAGGATTTTAAAATGCGCGCTCTGCGCTACTTACAGGATGCATAAAGGAAGGCAAACTTCTCAGATACTTCCGCGGTTGCAGCTGGTTTAGCGTGCGCTGCACGGGAACAGGAAGTGGCGTCAGTGGTTAGATACTTGGCCGGAAATTACGTCGACGCGTTTAGCCCCTCCTCCAGGGCGTCATCAAAAGACATCACTTCCGTCAAAGGGATGTGATATTTATACTAGATGGAGAGCAGAAAACCCCTCCTTTTACCAGGTGTAGCTAGATGGAGATCAGAAAACCCCTCCTTTTAACAGGTGGAGCTAAACGCCAAAACATGATCAGAGGGGATAAGATCACTTATTGTCCTGCATGATCATCATATGAGTTTGCATAAAGCCTTTAATAAGCTGGCGATAAAAAAAGGGGGGGTAAACCCCGACAATTACAATGTACAGTAAAAACAAATAACACATAGTGTATACAATATACAATATGCCGTAAATAAGCAAAATTGTTAAAAAATATATATATAAAATGTAATCAGAATTACATATATATAAGAACATAATCCCAGGATTAGGAATTTGAACTTGCAGTATAATATATTATCCCTTAAAAACTTATTTTAAAATGAAAATTGAAATTAAAGTAATTGATTTGTCCCAAAAGTTTGGAAATCCCTCTCCCGGACATTAACTGAAAAAATAATTAAAAATAAATAATATAAAAAAATATATAAATAAAATAAAATAAAATAAAATTAAAATAAAATAAAATTAAATTTAAAAATAAAAAATAAAATAAAAATGAAATGAAAATAAAAATAAAATTAAATTAAAAAAATATAAAAATAAAATTAAAATAAAAATAGAAATAGAAATGAAAATAAAGTTAAAATGAAAAAGAAAGTAAAAAATAATAATAAGAAAAATAAAATTAAAATAAAATATAAAAATAAAAATCTAAATAAAAATAAAAAAATTATATATAAATAAAAAAATATAAATAAAAAATAAAAAACAAAACAAAACTGAAATGCCCAGAAATAGGGAGGGACCAAACTACCAGTTGGACAAAAAGCAATTTAAATCCAAATCAATATTGATACCCAAAGGACTTAAAGTCCGCAGTCTATGGATCCATTGTGTCTCGTTCTGGGAAATTGAACGTTTTAGGTTAGAACCTCTCCAGTGCTGTTCCACCTTGTCAATTCCACAGAACGTCAAGACACTAGGATCTCGATCATGGAACATTCTGAAATGGTTGGAGAGGCTGTGGTGTTTGTATCCTTTCCTAATTCTGTTAACATGCTCCCTCAACCTCACCCCCAGTGGTCTAGTGGTTCTCCCCACATATTGGAGCCCACAGGGGCAGGCAAGCAAATATGTCACGTGCGTGGTCCCACACGTGATAAACTTTTTGATCTCATAAGACTTTCCAGTAGAAAAAGAGCTAAACTGCATGATTTTTCTTTTCCTGAATTTTGATGTTCTACACATCATGCATCTCCCACAGCTGTAAAAACCTGTCTGGTCCAAAAAGGTGAACAATTTTTTTGGGGGGTTCACAACATTATGTGCCAATTGCAGTCTCAGGGTGGGAGGCTTGGTGTAAATAAAATTAGGCCGACTGGGTAATACCGATTTTAGCTCTTTGTCTTCCATTAAAAGAGGCCAGTGTTTTTTTATAATTTTCTCAAATTCTTTATACTGGCGATTATATCCAGTTAAAAAAGCTGTGCCAAAATCTTGTTGCTTTTTAGGTTTCTTCCTAAATAAATCATCTCTATTCATTTCTCCAATATCCTCTTTAATCCGCTTGAGATCTTCCAGATTGTATCCTTTATCTTGAATATTGGAATAGAGTTCAACATGATGGTAATGTACTACACTGAATTGATGTAGTGCTTCAATGTAAAAGCTTTGACCTTTCCACCAAGCACAGAAGAGCTTATTAATAGCTTACCAGAATACCATGACCCTCTGAATATGAGTGGCCATGGTAAGCATGTGTGTATATCTCCAGGCGGCTTCACTCCTTAGCAGTACTCAGGGGATATCTGTATTGAAAATAGAAAAGCCTGCAGTAGTGTAAAACCATTAAAAGCATGTGTCATATTATATATATATATATATATATATATATATATATATATATCACTTTAATGGTGAAATTTCGGTTTTAGAGTTGCCATTTTTTGCACATTTTTGTTTTGTTTGTAATACCCAAACATTAGGGGAGCTGCTTTAACCCCCTCACTTTTTCAGGGGGTTGTGAGTACAATCTTTTGATTTTGTTTTATAATATTCAGAAATCAACTGTGCCGCACTACTTCAATGCAAGTAAACTCATCCTATAACACCAAATAAAATGAACAGTATGAAAAAAACACAATAATAAGTTCTAAAAGTCCACACTGATGCAGTAATATGTGAAATTAAACTACAAATATCAGGTCCAAAAAAGTAATATTGCAAATTCCACTTTAAATGGATCTCTGCTATCAGACACACCGAAAAGGCTTACCAGAGGAATATGACTCTCGTGTTATAGAGAAATTATATAATGTTCAGACATAGTGTAAAACCAGATAAACTATTTTATTAAAAGAAGTTATGTGCATTTACAAATATACTAAATCGAACAGTGATGTTGGAAAACCAGTCCCGAGTGGCTAGAATACACTCTCGGGTACACTTCGGGGGAACGTGATGATGTCACGGCACATAGCTCAGTCCGACGCATATACTCATAAATTATGTCTTCCGGGGCACGGAAGCTGCGCCAGGTCATAATGTTTTGTATCCTCTCGTAAGGCCATGGAGGAAACAAGGGAAACCAAACCTCATTTTGATTTTATGAAAGTGGCTTTCAGCATCCAGTCACAATACCACAGATATCTGCGATGCCATATATAAATTACATGTATCAGGTGATTGGTAACCGGGCCTCTTCGTTCCCAATTGTTAGTACAGGACCCAGGACTTCCAGGAAGAGCCTGGTCTCTGTACTGGAAGCATGCTGTGCAGGCACACACATATGCGGTCCCATTAAAGAAGACCCACTTCTGTGAGGCAGCATGGATACTTGTCGGGAATGGGTTAAATACTATGTATGCTGTATGTATGATATTGCTTAATTTTTACAGTGAAAAAATAAGCTTTATAGTATTTTTTGTGTAATTTTGCAAATGTAACTCACACAAGATTGTTTAAATGTTTATACAGTATGTACAATATTTCTTCATTTTTACAGTGAAAAATATACACTTTATAGTACTGCATGGTTTGAAAAGATGTCATGCCTGTGATTGTCAGGGTCTTGCAACTTGGGACTTGTAGTTTCACCACAGCTGAAGGGCCGAGGTTGCCTACCTCTGTTCTAGAACATGGGTATCAAACTGGTGGTCCTCTAGCTGTTGCGGAACTACAAGTCCCATCATGCCTCTGCCTGTGGAAGTCATGCTTGTAAATGTCAGACTTGCAATGCTTCATGGGACTTGTAATTCCGCAACCGCTGGAGGGCAGACACTTTGACACCTGTGTTTTAGAGCACTGTTGCACCTAATGATTGTTGTGCTAGTATGCTAATTTTGCTGTATTTGTTATGTTTATTGGCTTTAAAGAACTGAAATTGCTCACATGTAAAAGGGATCTTCTTCCGTTTTGGGACTTTTTTCATGTATCTTTGCATGGACACTTTTTTCACATTTTGATTATGTTTGTTTATTGAAAATTGTAAAAAAATTGTTTATTATAGTTGCACTTTATATACTTACTTTGTGTAAGTTTTGAGAAGAAATAATGTTTTTTTTTATACTTGACACATTTATTTAAAATTTTGACACTAGAAGGAATATCTTCTTTTTGTGGTTGATGCTTTGCCTAATTTTTGCACTGCTTGTGCAGTTTCCATTTATTTTCATATTTAAAAAAAATAATATTTCATTGGTACGTGTCCCCCATGGCAGTACCCATCTCCCTATGCCTTTTGTTTGACAATCCCTTGCCTGTTAGATTTGAAAATAGCTAGGAAGATTTAAAAAATGTGCCCTCTCCCCAATGACTTCAATACATTTCATATTAAAGTTTAGGTATGGCTTTTTTGCAGAGATGCATTGGCCCAGCTTGAATCAATGTACTTTGTTACTTCACCAGAGTTTAGTGTCACTTTGACTTCCCTGGCAGTATGATTGTGTCAGATTTCTGAATCTCAAAGTGGTACATTGTTTTGCATAGAAATTTGGCGTTTAATATTGTAGGCCTGTAATTCTTAGGAATAACTCACTTAAATCTGTCCAAACAAGAGTCTAGTAGACATCCCGGGTATGATAAAGTTTGAAACACAAAATCATAAATGATAACATAATAAATAACTAAAAATAATTATCAAAAATAATAATATAATACTAATAATAAATTGTATTCAATAATGTAATCAAATCAAAAACACTGAAATTTGCTCGGTCGCAGAATTGTCACTGTCATCACTTTCAGTGTCTGATGACTAATTTCCCCACTAATCAATATTGCTCAATTCTGCAAGTGATTCTAATTTTTCTATCGCTGTTTTCCAGCTGGTCTAAAACCGCTTTTGACGTAAAGGGACACTTTTTGGATGACATGGACATTCTCAAGTTTCCAGGCAGAAAGAACAGTATGTATAATATAAAAGTGTAGGCAGGGCACTGGAAAAAGCATTAGGAACAAAAGGGAGCTGAAATGATTTGATACAGTAATGTAATCTTACAGATTACAGTGTATTATGTGTGTTGTGTGTTTTGTACTTTTTGAATTTACCGCCGGGCTCCGCACCCATGAGCTGTGACGCTCGCAGGGAACGGAGCCCGGAACATTGATAGATCGGGCAGATGATCCGGTGGAGGATACAGCGTGGGGGGGGGGGGATATTGCAGGATCCTGTAGACAAGGTAAGTAAGCTGTACCAGGATACAGCAATGCAATCCCAAGAGTGGCTCGGGATTATCACTTTTGGTACTGAAAATTAACCCCGAGCCACACTCAGGATTACCGCTAGGAAGGTTAAAGGAAAAAACATAATGTATCTTTGTGTTGTAAACTACTAACACCATCATTCCACCATGTAATGTAAACAAACAAAGACGGATATGTTTGAAGTCCAGCCTGGGTGACAACCATTGTGCCACCTATAGATACAATGGGGAAAAAGACTAAGCCCCCATACACATGGTTAGACATTCCGATCCCCAAATCCGTCAGATAATTTCTGATGGATTTTGTCCGAAACTGGTGTTGCACACACACGGTCGGACAAAGTTGTCGGAAAAAAATATTCTAACGAGGTGATGTACAAAACGTACGATGGGACTACGTACAGGGCAGTAGCCAATAGCTTTCGTCTCCAAATTTCTTCTGAGCATGTGTGGCTCTTTGTGCGTTGGAATTTTCTACACACGATCGGAAAAAGTTGATCGGATTTTGTTGTCGGAAAATTTTAGATCCTGCTCTCAAATATTTTTCGTCAGAAATTCAGACGGAAAAAGTCCACTAGAGCTCACACATGATCGGATTTTCCGACAACATAATCCGATCAGACTTTTTCCATCGGAATATCCAACCGTATAAGGACAGGGTGTGCGTTACCCACAACCTTACTACGTGGAAATAAATGAAAAGACACAAAAAAAGAAAATTAATGCAATCCCAGCATCCAAGGTGTGGTAAGCTGCAAAATATGGAATAATTGTTTTTGGATTTAGATTTTTCTTAAGGGCCCATTCACACTTGCCTGCATGCTACACCAGAGCAGTTTAGCATGAGAGCAGCAGTCTATTTTGGACTACAGAGAGGTGCGTCTGTGGGCGGTGCAATGCTTGTTTTATTGCATCACACAGTCCCCGCCTTTTTTTAACTTTACTTTGCACAAAGTGCATCACAGAGCCCCCCCTTTTTTGTTTGAACTTTACTTTGTACAAAGTGAGACTTCTGTCATATGACTGCACAGTGAGCTCTGCTTGCTGGTCGTGACATGCAAGGCCATTCTGAGAGCAACATTATTATGCAAACATGTTGCATATCATACAGGTTTGGAACCTAGTGAAACTCTACATTCTGGTGTGAGCGTGACATAAAGAAAAAAATTGTTTCCTGTGTTTCATTGTAGTTAACTGTGTTTATACATGAGAAAAAAAGCAGGTTACTGCATATAGTGTTTTAACGGGCCCTTAAAGTGAAATCATAGTTAAATCAATAACACCTTCTTCAGCCTACAAAGCCAGATCCCTCACCTTATTTTTGGAGAGGTCCCTCAGCTTGACAGGGTCGCACTTCCCAACTGATAGGACAATGTAACTGGAAAGACCAAGTTCTTTCATATCTGCATTTGGCAGGCAGTTGAAGTTACTCAGACCAAAGCTGATTATTTATGGGTTCCGTATGGGGCACATGTTGCCAAGCAGCTAACATATACACTCAGATATAAAATAGCTACACATGTCTATGGCCTAGAAGGGGTCAGGTGGCCTGATCGCTGTGGTCTTATATCATACACAGTATTTATATAATGCTCTATATAACTTTTTTACATTGTGCTGAGTCAAGTCCACATGCAAATACTTAGAACGGAAATAAGGTTTGGCTCCTAGCCACTCCTGTTATACTTGATCTCCTTTGAAATTATTGGAGTGTGGAGAGACATTTCAAGTCAAGTCTTGCAGGGAAATTTGGAATCCTATCAACACAACATGATTACATTAAGACAGAAACACGGGCTCTCAAAATGAATGCGTCCTTTAGTTATGCAGAACAATAAACTAATTAGCTGTGACAAGCTGTAGCTAAATCAATACTGAACCTTTCCTATTATGTATAATTGTATTTCCAAGGCATAACTGCATATCCAATTTGAGTTGAACAAATCAAATATCGTAACTAAAGGTCTAATCATGGTGGATTATTTAGAAAATGAGATGGCCTTAATTTGCAAAAGGAAAATTGCACTGCCAACCTTTCAGAGGATCATGCATGTAGATGATAAATATTGTTCATGACATGTAGAATAGGAAAACAGCAATGAAAGCTCGATTTTCTTGAAAGTAAAAGATTTGTTGCAGGTTATTTTCATTAGCTGTTAGATTAGCCATTGCCAATTTTCCTGTAAAATGATAATTGCCTGGCTTTCATGCTAATCCTCTGTTCTCACTTTACTGTGACTTGCTCTGGGTCAGTGACTCATACTATTTAACCAAAGGTAGCCATGCACCTAAAATTTTCATATACAGACTAATATTTATCTCATGATAGGTGCCCTTTAACAGTTTCTAATATGTCCTTTTTAGTAGGACTATTTTACCAAGACCATATGGAAAAAAAAAAACAATATGACAGATTAAAGCACATTTGCAATAATCCCTGGATAACATCAGCAGTGCACTAATTGATTTTACTGGTTGCATGGAATTGCTCTTTAATGGACTATTATCCTAAGCTACTTCCCAGCAATTTTCATCCATTGATAGATTCCACCAATAGAAACCAATTTAGCTTGGAATAATGGCAGGTAATGTGATTGCTTCACGGTATCAACACTTCCCTCTACTCCTCTTACATATTTAAAGTGTTATTTATAAAAAAAAAAAATCCTTTAGGCCGGTTTCACACTGGGGCGGTGGGGGCGGCGGCAGTAAAGCAGCGCTATGTTTAGCGCTGCTTTACCATCGTTTTAGCCGTGGTATACTCCCAGCCGCTAGCGGGGTGGTTTTAACCCCCGCTAGCGGCCTAAAAAGGGTTAAACCCCCCGCAAAGCGCCGATGCAGTATTACTGCGGTATCCCCGTGGTGTCCCTTTGATTTCAATGGGTAGGAGCGGTATAGGAGCGGTATAGGAGCGGTGAATACACCGCTCCTTCACCGCTCCAAAGATGCTGCTAGCAGGACTTTTTTTACCATCCTGCTAGCACACCGCTCCAGTGTAAAAAGACCCTTCGGGCAAAAAGGGGCCTTAGGGCGATGAAAGTCAACTATATACACTATTTTAGAAAACTGTATTTTTTCATAAAGCAAGTGCATTTTCACAATGCATTAGTGTTAATGGGCTCTCAAACATTTCCTACATCCTTCTAAAATGTAGGTAACTTAATCTCTAAATATAATGCCTTCATCCTGCATTTAACCGCTTCAATACCGCGCTATAGTCATATGACGCCCACAAGGTGGATCTACCATCCTGGGTGGGCGTCATATGACGTCCTTGCATTCCCGGACGCCTGGGGGGCGTGCGCGCGCGCCCGCGGCATCGCTCGGAACCCGGTGCGAGTGCCCGGCGGCCGCGATGTCCGCCGGGCACCCGCGATTGCCCATTAAAACAACGGGACCGGGCGGGACCGTGGAGCTGTGTGTGTGTAAACACACAGCTCCACGTCCTGTCAGCGAGGAGGAGACCGATCATGTGATCCCAGTACGGAGGAACACATGAT
The DNA here is from genome assembly GCA_028564925.1 of Lithobates sylvaticus. Taxonomy (NCBI): domain Eukaryota; kingdom Metazoa; phylum Chordata; class Amphibia; order Anura; family Ranidae; genus Lithobates; species Lithobates sylvaticus. Next base: position 304,587,743 of record CM053027.1, on the reverse strand, counting down.
CGGTCTCCTCCACTTGAGTCCCCTCCCCCCACAGTTAGAATCACTTCTATTAGGGAACACATTAACCCCTACAGCGCCCCTAGTGTTAACCCCTTCCCTGCCAGTCACATTTACACAGTAATCATTGCAATTTTATAGCAACGATCGCTGTGTAAATGTGAATGGTTCCAAAAATGTGTCAAAAGTGTCAGAAGTGTCCGCCGCAATGTCGCAGTCACAAAAAAAAAAATCGCAGATCGCCGCTATTACTAGTAAAAAAAAAAAAAAAAATTCAATAAATCTATCCCCTATTTTGTAGACGCTATAACTTCTGCGCAAACCGATCAATATTGCGATTTTTTTTACAAAAATATGTAGAAGAATACGTATCGGCCTAAACTGAGGAAAAAAATAGTTTTTTTTTTAAAAAAATGGGATATTTATTATAGCAAAAAGTAAAAAATATTGTGTTTTTTTTTCAAAATTGTTGCTCTTCTTTTGTTTATAGCGCAAAAAATAAAAACCGCAGGGGCGATCAAATACCACCAAAAGAAAGCTCTATTTGTGGGAAAAAAAGGACGTCAATTTTGTTTGGGTGTAACATCGCACAACCGCGCAATTGTTAGTTAAAGCAACGCAGTGCCGAATCGCAAAAAGTGCTCTGGTAAGGAAGGGTGTTTAAAAGCCCTGTATTGAAGTGGTTAATAGGTACACAAATAATGCATGGTCTGATCATCAGCTTTTGAACTAAACAATAGTCATTGCTGTTGTAACAAAGAAATTTCAGTAGTCAGTTGATTTATATATTTCTATGGTTGGGCAGGAAAAGATTATTTAGGGATTCTTCAACTCTACTTTCATTTAACCATTTATGTAACGTACCTAAAGTATGATTAAAGGAAAGATAGAGGGGAATTATAACACCTGTCAGTTTTTATTGCTGTCTGTGTGTCAGGGCTGGGCTCAGCCCTTCCTTCTTAGAGCTCTCTGCTCAGCTGTTGGTTGATTGCCAGTACTCGTCATTCCACAGTGACTCACCTGGTCTTCATTTCCTGCTCGTTAGCTAGCCCTGCTGGCTATTTAAACTGCCTGGATCAGATCTCCTGTGTCTTTGCCTGGTCAACTTATCGGATACCTTCTGCTGTGTTTTCCTGTTAAAGACATTTGCCTGCCTGACTTCCCTTCTGGTTCCTGATCCTGTTTATTGCCTCTACTACACTGATTTCTGGATTCCTGTTTCACTGACTTGTTCCGACTACCCGCTCTGGTTACCGAACCCTGGCTATGTTTTGACTGGTTGACTGACTTGTCTGATTCCTCTTTCCATATTTATTTGTCTTTGTCCCATCTCTCTTTCCTGATCGATGATCCATCCATTTCTCATGTCTTTCTCTTGTCTTTGGTAAGGTGGATATCTGCGGTGCCCTATGGGCCCTTGGTCTCTCACTGTATCCCTGGGGGGTTCTTTCCATCTTTGGGCACCTCCTCTGTTCTCATATTGTCCCCTCCAACATGGGGTTCTGTATGGGACACATTCCATCTTCCTGGGGGTCTTCCTTGTTGTCCTCCCCTGTGAAAATCCCTTTCTTCCCTAAATTCTCTTCTTTGTTGGAGGTTACAATAAGGCATGTGCTAGCCCCCCTCCCTAGAGGGAAGCAACGGTTATTCATAGGGATGTTATATCTTGGAGTGGTTGGTGTTCTAGGATGAATAGGTTCATGATAGCTGTTCCTCCTCATATCAGGTCTTCCCGGCTGGTAATTTGATGGTCTAGATGTTCCCCTATGTCCCAGCCCAAGAGTAGGATTGAAACTTAGTTGGAGTGTGTGACTCCCCTCTTGTAGATCTATTTCTCCCATCCATTCACTTTTCGCTTTAGCTCTCTTCCTTCAATGTATCAGCCACATTTTCCGTTGGTTCTTCAATTTCCACTTGCCATTTGTAAACTTTATTGTTTTTATAGCCTAAAACATCTCTTGAATTTTTTCTGCTTTTTTTCCTGAATATCAATGTCATACTTCTTAATGATTCCTTGCATTTCTTTCTCCTTATCCTTATATTCTTTTTGGTTGGCAAAGGGCAACAGTAAGTTTTTAATCTCTGTGATGTTAATCTCTATTCCTCGTAGTTTAAATTGCCTTCTTTTGACAATATTCTGTAGCAGATCATTTTCACACTTGTTAAAAAAAGGAATACCAGTGCCCCATAAGGGAAGCATCATCAATACTGTCATTGGGATGTACATCCCACTTTAATATCCTAGGCGTCATCTTCCTATTGATGTACATCTCTAGGGTGGCTATATCCCACCACACTCTTAGTTGTTTCTCCATAGTGTGTCTCAATTGTTTAAATAGACCATCCATATCTTGCCTAATATTAGTCTGTCCCTGGCTGAATATCCCTCCTATGTCTTAATTAATAATACTCATGTAGCTAAATATGTCCATAGCTGCAGAAAAAGTCAAACCCTAGGGTGATCAAAAAATATATATAAATTGTTATATTTCGTGCTTAGGTGTAAGCTGGGCTGCTGTCTCCCCTAAGGGGCTCCAACCAGAGCACCAGTATTTAAAAAAGATTATATGAATATAGGGGTGGATGGTCCAGATGATAAGATAAAGGTACTGATAGGAGGACCTAGTCACCTAGATCTGACAGGCACTGGATATTTATATCCATATATTCAGATATTGTTTGTACAATTGGATTGTGAATCCCACATGGAACAAAATGGTTGATATTTTGTTCTACTGGTGATTAAACAGTTTTATGTGTTTTTTACAGCTATACGCTTTATGCTGCTATAATTTTATAAAATTATTAGAAAAAAGACTGTTACCTTGAATGGGTCACTCATAGTGTTATCCTAGCCTGCACTATTACCTTATGTTGTATGGTCTATTTGATTTGGGGTGATAAAGGGCTTTTTAAATGACCATCTCATTTTATATTGAGTAGTAACAATACTGTTCTCATTAGGAGATGCTAGTGAGGTCATCTGCCCCAGGTCAGCAAACATAACTATACAATACATTTTCTGAAGCCATTATCTTTTTAACATGGCTATAAAAAGATAAATGTATCTACTTTTTATATAAATTGATAGCCTTGACTAGGTTTTCCTGGAATGTGAATGATTTTTACTGGATGAAGGCCACTCAAATTTTTTTGCTGCCCTTTGTCTTGCACACAGCTCATAAACTCTCAAAATTTGCATCAAACTATTCAATCTGAATTAATTTTAAAACCTTTAAGAAAAGTGTAGTGAGGACTGGAGCACAAATATCTGTTCTGTGATGTTATGTTTCAGCCTCCTTACCGCCGTAAAAATAAAAAAAATAAAAAACAAAAAAAACTTGTCAATTCAATTGGAAATTCATAGCTTACCTTTAGCGATAACAACATTTTAAAGGACAGTGGAAATTTCACACCTGCTTTCGATCCCTTAACCACTTCCCGACCGGGACGAGGGGACGGCCAGTGGTTTCTGGCCACCCCCTCGCGATCGCTCCTGGCCAATGAAAAGCTTCCCCTTCCTGTCTATTGTATAGACAGGAAGGCGGAAGTGATGTCACGCTCGGTGCGCCGGTCTATGTGACCGGAGACGCCGAGCGGCGAACATGTAAAGGTTAGTGCACAACAGTACACTGACACCAGTACAGTTAGGCACATATTCCACCCCCCTGTCACCCCCTGATCACCCCCCAGATCACCCCCTCCCCCCCCAGTCACAGTGTCACTAATTGCAGTGATCATTTTTTTACTGATCACTGCATTTAGTGTCAGTGTGACTGTAATAACTGTCAGGGCAGTTAGTTTTAGGTCCAAGGTAGCCCCCTACCCCCCCCTAATAAAGGTTTAACCCCTTGATTGCCCCCCAGGTAACCCTTTCACCCCCTTTTGCCAGTGTCACTAAGCGATCGTTTTTCTGATCGCTGTATTAGTGTCACTGCTGTCGCTAGGTAACCATTTTTTTTTTTTAGGTAACCGCCATGTTTATATAGGTTCATAAATAGTTTTATAGGTCAGGTACCCCCATATTACAACCTAAATAAAGGTTTTAACCCCTTGATTGCCCCTAGAGTTAACCCTTTCACCAGTGATCACTGTATAACTGTCACTGGTGACGCTGGTTAGCCAGTTAGTTATTTCGTTATTTAGGTTCCCCGTCAGGTTTTTATATAGCGTCAGGTACCCCCATATATTACCTAATAAAGGTTTTAACCCCCTGATTGCCCCTAGTTAACCCTTTCACCCCCTTTTGCCAGTGTCACTAAGCGATCGTTTTTCTGATCGCTGCATTAGTGTCGCTAGGTAACCATTTTTTTTTTTTAGGTAACCGCCATGTTTATATAGGTTCATAAATAGGTTTATAGGTCAGGTACCCCCATATTACAACCTAAATAAAGGTTTTAACCCCCTGATTGCCCCTAGAGTTAACCCTTTCACCAGTGATCACTGTATAACTGTCACTGGTGACGCTGGTTAGCCAGTTAGTTATTTCGTTATTTAGGTTCCCCGTCAGGTTTTTATATAGCGTCAGGTACCCCCATATATTACCTAATAAAGGTTTAACCCCCTGATTGCCCCTAGTTAACCCTTTCACCCCCTTTTGCCAGTGTCACTAAGCGATCGTTTTTCTGATCGCTGCATTAGTGTCGCTAGGTAACCAGTTTTTTTTTGTATTACTGTTACGGGTGACGCTGGTTAGTTAGCTTGTTTTTTATACTGTCAGGGCACCCGCCATTTATTACCCAATAACGGTTTAACCCCCTGATCGCCCGGCGGGTGATATCAATTAGGTTTTAGGGTCAAATAAGGTCTGCGTCGCCCCAGGTTAGTGCCAGTACCGCAAACACCCACGCACAAAGCATACACCTCCCTTAGTGGCACAGTATCTGAACAGATCAATATCTGATCTGATCAGATCTATACTAGCGTCCCAGCAGTTTAGGGTTCCAAAAAAAACCGCATTGTTAGCGGGATCAGCCCAGATACCTGCTAGCACCTGCGTTTTCCCCCTCCGCCCAGCCCAGCCCACCCAAGTGCAGTATCGATCGATCACTGTCACTTACAAAACACTAAGCACACATAACTGCAGCGTTCGCAGAGTCAGGCCTGATCCCTGCGATCGCTAACAGTTTTTTTGTGGTAGCGTTTTGATTCAGTCGCTTCAGTCAGGAGCTTTTTTACCTGTGAATCTCAAAAAAATAAAAAAAAAATAAAATAGTTGTCGTTTTATTGTTCTCTCTCTCTCTATTCTCTCTCTATTGTTGCTCTTTTTTTACTCCATTCTATTCTGCAATGTTTTATTATGTTTTATCATGTTTTATCATGCTTGCTTTTCAGGTATGTAATTTTGTTTACTGTGTTTTAGTGTTAAGCATTTTTTTGTTTTCAGGTGCGCCATTCAGTTGCAACGCGGATTTATTTATCTTGACAGCAACAGCGTTTGCTCCCACGATACATAAAGACGCGACTCCAACACTGTAGGAGGTGATTTCACCACCACAGTTAAAAAAAAGAGCATATATGCCGAAGCATGGGGGCAGCAGGGGGGGGGGGGAGCGATTGGCTCCTAATGCCACGTACATACGGTCGAAATTCCGACCGTGTGTACACGGCATAACTTTTGCGGGAGGATGCCCCCATGCATCGGCATATATAAATGGTGCATGTATGCCCATCATTAGAAGTGGGTGGATGAAGGGAGGTATTCTAATGGTGGGCATACCCACCAATCAATCTCTTTTTTTCGTTCAGCCAAGAGGCTGCATGAAAAAAAAAAGATTACAATATATGTCCAGTATGTTGCTGGACTTTGAATGGTTATACCAGAATGATGCCTGCAGGTTTAGGTATCATCTTGGTATCATTCTTTTCAGCCAGTGATCGGCTTTCATGTAAAAGCAATTCTAGCGGGTAATTAGCCTCTAGACTGCTTTTACAAGCAGTGGGAGGGAATGTCCCCCCTCCCGGATATAAACCGCGCCATTGGGAAATTGGGAAAGCATTTTATCACACCAATCTTGGTGTGGTCAGATGCTTTGAGGGCAGAGAAAAGATCTAGGGTCTAATAGACCCCAATTTTTTCAAAAAAAGAGTACCTGTCACTGCCTATTGCTATCATAGGGGATATTTACATTCCCTGAGATAACAATAAAAATCATAACAAAGAAAAAAAATGGAAGGAACAGTTTAAAAATAAAATAAAAAAGCTAAATAAATAAAAAAAAAAACCAAAAAAAAAAAAAAAAGCACCCCTGCCCCCCCTTCTCTTGCGCAAAGGCGTACACAAGCGTTGGTCTGGCGTCATATGTAAACAGCAATTGCACCATGCATGTGAGGTATCACCGCGAAGGTCAGATCGAGGGCAGTAATTTTAGCAGTAGACCTCCTCCGTGAATCTAATGTGGTATCATGTAAAGGCTTTTAAAGGCTTTTAAAAATGTATGTAGTTTGTCGCCACTGCGTGTTTGTGCGCAATTTTAAAGCATGTCGTGTTTGGTATCCATGTACTCGGCCTAAGATCATATTTTTTATTTCATCAAAAATTTGAGCAATATAGTGTGTTTTAGTGCATTAAAATAAAAAAAAGTGTATTTTTTCACAAAAAATGCGTTTGAAAAAATCGCTGCGCAAATACTGTGTGGAAAAAAAAAATGCAACACCCACCATTTTAATCTGTAGGGCCTTTGCTTTAACATTATATATAGTGTTTGGGGGTTCAACGTAATTTTCTTGCAAAAAAAAATATGTTTTCATGTAAACAAAAAGTGTCAGAAAGGGCTTTGTCTACAAGTGGTTAGAAGAGTGGGTGACGTGTGACATAGGCTTCTAAATGTTGTGCATAAAATGCCAGGACAGTTCAAACCCCCCCCAAATGACCCCATTTTGGAAATTAGACACCCCAAGCTATTTGATGAGAGCAATGTTGAGACCATTAAATATTTTTTTTTTTTTTGTCCCAAGAGATTGAATAATGAAAAAAAAAAAATATATATATTTTTTTTTACAAAAAGTTGTCACTAAATGATATATTGCTCAAACATGTCATGGGCATATGTAGAAATACACCCCAAAATACATTCTGTTGCTTCTCCTGAGTACGGGGATACCACATGTGTGGGACTTTTTGGGAGCCTAGCTGCGTACGGAACCCCAAAAACCAATCACCGCCTTCAGGCTTTCTAAGGGTGTTATTTTTTTATTTCACTTCTCACTGCCAATCACAGTTTCGGAGGCCATGGAATGCCCAGATGGCATAAAACCCCCCAAAATGACCCCATTTTGGAAAGTAGACACCCCAAGCTATTTGCTGAGAGGTATTGTGAGTATTTTGCAGATGTCGCTTTTTGTCACAAAGTTTTGAAAATTGAAAAAAGAAAAAAAAAAATTTTTTTTCTTTACTTTCTTAATTTTCAAAAACAAAATGAGAGCTGTAAAATACTCACCATGCCTCTCAACAAATAGCTTGGGGTGTCTACTTTCCAAAATGGGGTCATTTGGGGGGGTTTTGTGCTATTTTGGCATTTTATGGCCTTCGAAACTGTGATAGGTAGTGAGGAGTGAAATCAAAAATTTGCACCCTTAGAAATCCTGAAGGCGGTGCTTGGGTTTCGGGGCCCCGTACGCGGCTAGGCTCCCAAAAAGTCCCACACATGTGGTATCCCCGTACTCAGGAGAAGCAGCAAAATGTATTTTGGGGTGCAATTCCACATATAACTATGGCATGTGTGAGCAATATATCATTTAGTGACAACTTTTTGAAAAAAAAAAAAAAAATCTTTTTTATTTTTGTCTTTATTCAATCACTTGGGACTAAAAAAAAAAATATTCAATGGGCTCAACATGCCTCTCAGCAAATAGCTTGGGGTGTCTACTTTCCAAAATGGGGTCATTTGGGGGGGTTTTGTACTTCTCTGCCATTTTAGCACCTCAAGAAATGAAATAGGCAGTCATAAATTAAAAGCGGTGTAAATTCCAGAAAATGTACTCTAGTTTGTAGACGCTATAACTTTTGCGCAAACCAATAAATATACGCTTATTGGCATTTTTTTTACTAAAGACATGTGGCTGAATACATTTTGGCCCAAATGTTTGACTAAAATTGAGTTTATTAGATTTTTTTTATAACAAAAAGTAGAAAATCTCTTTTTTTTTCAAAATTTTCGCTCTTTTTTTTTTTTTTTTTTTTTATTTTTTTTTTTTTTCCGTTTATATCGCAAAAAATAAAAATCACAGAGGCAATCAAATACCATCAAAAGAAAGCTCTATTTGTGGGAAGAAAAGGACGCAAATTTCGTTTGGTTACAAAATTGCATGACCGCGCAATTACCAGTTAAAGTAGTGCAGTGCGAAATTGAAAAAAGACCTCTGGTCCTTTGGCTGCCAAATGGTCCGGGGCTGAAGTGGTTAAAAAGCAAGTTTCCACCCCTTATTTTGTTGCAATGATAAGTGATAGTTTCAGTTTTTAAATGCAGCTTATCCTGTTGGTGAAAACTGGTATTATACCATGCAATATGAGTCCTACTTATAAGCTGGAAGTAAGAATATAAGAACGTAAGTGGAGTTACAGGCAGTCCCTGGGTTACAAACAAGATAGGGACTGTAGGTTTGTTCTTAAGTTGAATTTGTTTATAAGTCCAGCCCAAAAAAACTATTTTTAAGCCTTTTGGATAGCATAGGGAAGGGTTAACACCTCTGTAACATTTGTTTTGCTGTATGTGCCCCTGTGCCTGTGACAATTGGATTTTGTAAATTTTGGGTTGTTAGGGAAACATGGCCTGGTAATAAAGCATCATTGAAGTCACCTTTTCCCCATAATAACTCTTACAGGAGTGATTTTTTTTTTCTTCCTAGGGGTAGATTTCCTCTTACTTCCTGTTGTCTCCCTCCGTTTTTAAATAGGAGTCGTTTGTAAGTCGGATGTTTGTAACTAGGGGACCACCTGTACTTCCCATCTGACCAATCAAATTCATTGGTTCACTTTCCGGAAGAATAAAAAAAAGAATTTGCAGCAAATAATTCAGAAAAGGTTATATAGTAATCCATTTAAAATTGTTAAAACATTATACAGCTTATTGATTACTTATATAAAATGTCCATAGTCCAAGAGAAAACTTTAGGATACAACAGAGTGGCTATTTGTGAGAGTAATTCATGCACTAAACCTACACACCCCCAAAACATGTAAGTTAGTATTAGTATGGTAAATATAAAGCAGTCAAGTATATAATGTCACAGGAAGCCATGCTGAGAATCAAAAAAAGAAAAAGATTATGCATTATGTGCAAATCTTTTCTATATATGAAGGTATATTTGTAATTTACTTAACCCCTTCATGCCTAAGGTTAAAAAAAATGTTAATGCCTAAGCACAATTTAGAAATGTGGACATATTTTAGTAATACCGTACATAAAATCACAACTACTTTGTGCATCCAAGTGATGAACTTTTTTTTTTTCAGGACAAATTGGTCTTTCATTTGGTAGTAAATGGTAATGGATGTCTCCTGATTTTTTTTAATTATCAAAGCAAAACTCACTCAAAATAGTAACATTTATTTTTTAAATGTAGCTGTATATTTCCTACTACTACCATAACCTTCCACCAAAGAACAACCAAAAAAAAAAAATTCTCCTGCTCTTGACAATCTCAGTGATACCGCATGTGTATGTTAGCTGTTGTTTCTATCTGTAGTAAAGCCCAGAAGCATTTGTTTGCATTTTGCTTTTTTTTTATCCCACTGACACTGATACTAATTTAATTTTTTTTTAAATCCTACCCAAAAAAATACTGACCCTAACCTTTGCCCTGTGACCCTAACCTTGACCTTTACCCAAACACTAACTCTGGCACTGACCTAGATCAAACCTTGATCTAGATTTTTTATTTTTTTGTATTTTTTTATGACTATTGTTATTTTATTTTTTTTACACACAGTTATTTTTTTTTTTTTGCTCTCTCTGCATGGAGAGAGAGAGATACAATGTATTGCTCTCCTCCATGCAAAGAGATACAACATGGGGGTGGGCTTCATAGTTACTGATCACTCTGACCAATCAGAGGCTATCACAGCGAAATCGGGAGTTCCGAGTCCTGATAATTCGTACAAGACCTGGGGCTCTTGGTGAGACCCTGTGCTCCGCGCTGCGAGCGTGCCTTGTGTCGCTTTCCCATGGAAAGCAATGCCTCCGTGGGCCCCACGGAAAAAAAAAGGCCAATCCAGTGGGAACGCATATACGCGTATGCTTGGTGCCAAGGGGTTAAAGATGCTAAATATCTCCACAGCATCCAACTGCAACATTGGTAATTGTAATTCCATAATTTGTAAAGTCAATCATTTAATAATTGAAAGCACCAATCCAGCCACTGATTCATTATAGTAAAAAATTACAAGATATTGGACAAAGAACAAAAAAAATTGAAATTCAAATGACTGCTATTGGAACTTTTATTTTAATAATCTGATTGATATCAACTGATGATGGTATTGATTTTATACAGACAAATTTAGTATTCCAAAAGCCTAATGATAAAAGACTTACCAATTGGAACCTTAATTGGTCTATAGGAGAAATGCCTATGATTCTGTTACTTTTACCAGTTTTTTTAGATTTACTTTTTGAACAATTTAAAATGCAGCTTTGCTAAAAAAAAATTTTTTTGAAATGTTACTTGAGATAAGTATTGACAAAAATCTCAACAGAAAGATGAATAGCAATGAAGAGACTTATAAAATCAGACAAAATAAAGGACATTTCTGCTTGAGAAGCAAACAATTGTAACAATATGAAATGACTCTGCCATACTGAGAAAAACACTGAATAACTGGGCAAGTGTTACAGTCATTGTTTTCTGGAAACCACCACCATAAAAGCTTACACTTGTGGAGCTATCTGGCTAATTTATGAGAGGTCAACATATATGGTATGATGGAAATGGGAGGCTAAACTGGACATTGAAAAGACTCCATCACCAGAACAAACATTTTATTATTGAATTCATAATTTAACAGTGTTTCTATTTACAAAAAAATGATTTCCCCCTCTGGGCTGTGGTTTAGTTGACTGCTAATTTCAGAAGAAGATCTCATATACACTGGGTGTTTGCTGAGCATCTCTAAATGTCTTTTCCCGCAGCTTAAAAAACCCTCCTAAAGCCATGTTTTGCAAATGTGTTTCCAGCTCTTTTAGGCACAACAAGCATTTGGGCTAGGGATGGGCGACCGTTTGGCCCGAGCATAAGTTTGGGCCGAACTTTTGTTGTTCGGATGTTCGGCGAACAACAAACATTATGAGGTGTTCGCAGCAAATTCGAAAGCCGCGGAACACTGTTAAAGTCTATGGGATATTAACATGAAAAATCAAAATTGCTCATTTTAAAGGCTTATATGCAAGTTATTGTCATAAAAAGTGTTCTGGGACCCAGGCCGTGCCCCAGGGGACATGTATCAATGCAAAAAAAAGTTTTTAAAATGGACGATTTTTCGGGAGCAGTGATTTTTATAATGCTTAAAGTGAGACAATAAAAATGAAATATTGCTTTAAATATCGTGACTGGGGGGTGTCTATAGTATGTCTATAGTATGCCTGTAAAGTGGCACAGTTTTCCCGTGTTTAGAACAGTACCACAGCAAAATTACATTGAAAAAATATGCCATGGGTTCCTCCCCAGTCCATTGCCAGGCCCTTTGGGTCTGGTATGAATATTAAGGGGAACCCCGAACCAAAAATTAAAGAAAAATTGCGTGGGGGTCCCCCCAAAATCCATACCAGGCCCTTCAGGTCTGGTATGGATATTAAGGGGAACCCTGTGCCAAATTAAAAAAAATGGCATAAGGGTCCCCCCCAAAATCCACACCAGACTGTTCAGGTCTGGTATGGATTTTAAGGGGAACCCTGCGCCAAAATAAAAAAAATGGCGTAGGAGTCCCTCCAAAATCCATACTAGACCCTTATCCAAGCACGCAACCTGGCAGGCCGCAGGAAAAGATGGGGGTGAAAGAGCGACCCCCTCCTAAACCATACCAGGCCACATGCCCTCAACATGGGGAGGGTGCTCTGGAGTAGCCCCCCAAAGCACCTTGTCCCCAAAACAATAAATATCAGATTCATCACAGACTTGCAGAGTGATCCTGTGGTTTCCTGCAGATTCCTGACACCTTAGTTAAAGTTTTAACTGATGTTAATTGTTAGAACCCAGGTAGAGTGGTGGATCAATATATTCTGATGGGATGGATCATCTTTATCTACCCTCTACACCTAATTAAATTTGTACTCACAAAGGCTGGATTACTAAATCTGCTAGCCAAAGAGACCTTGGTGACTTTGTCTGCCACTCACTGAGTCCTTGTTTTACCCTTTTAGCCCATGTGGAGGGCTGGAGGGGGATTATCTCTATGTAGCAGATACCTGTCCAGGCTTTATACTATGACTACAGTCCGTATAATGTGAGTAAAGACCATATATTGTGAGTGTGACTAAAGACCATCTGCAGGCCAGCCAGAAGAGGTCAGGGATAGAGATGAGCTTCGGGTTCAGGTTGACCATGAGTTTGACCAAAAACCCAGGTTCACAGTTTGCCAAACTAAATGGCTAGATTTAGCCAGGTCACTTATCCATCCAAACCTCCAGATACTGCAGCTGGAAGTCATTCATTTAGTGGCGGTATCGCTACCATCGCTGAATGACAGATTCCTGCCACTCAATGCCTCCAGCCATTCACCCCCTTGTTCCCCTTCATCTTTTCTCTTTTAAGGCTCCAAAGGTTGCTACAGTCAGTGTTATTACGCCATCACTGCTTACGTAATTTAACATTAAACAGCGCACTTTTTAATTCACTAAATGTTTCTCAATATGTTATTATAACATGGAATTCAGGATTACATCCCCAGCACCAGCATAGCCCCTGAAAAAAAATGGTTTGAGCTACCCCTGTCAGCTGTTTCTTATCCCTGCAGCCAGCCATCCAGTTTCTGTTTGTTTCTGTCCAGAAACTTGTGTCATTTGTTCCCCTCCAGCCTCTGAGCTGTTTGTTCTCCTCCACACTCTTGACCCTATGCTTTAATGCACCAGCCACTCAATCCTTTTACCCCTCCAGCCATTCACCCATTTGTTCCCTTCCAGACACTCAGCCCTTTGTTTCCCTCTAGCCTCCAGTACAGAGTGAGCGGAGGTTGTGTGCATGGTTTTCCAGTGAGTGCCTTGTGTGTACTGTGGAACAGCACACAGCCAGTGCTGACACATAAAGTGGCAGCAGGTAAACAAAGAGCTGTTGATTGGGCACTGAGACACCATCTGGTGGCATAAACAGATTGCAGGTAGATTAACAGTTCTGTTTAAATGCTGCTGCCTTACATGTCCACTGTAGCCTAACCTTCTCTCTCCTTCTGCTTTCTGTAGCTTCTGCTACCCTGGGCTCCATCACTTACTGTAACTGTGAAACTGTGTATAACTGTGTTTGTCTGTGTTGTGACTTTAGTATAGCGATTTTTTGATTTGCTAGGAAAAACAGACTACCAGCGCTTTACACTTAGCTCTTAAATCCCTGCAGTATACATATTATAAACCCAGTGGTCAAGTGCTCACCATATCTTTATATTATTCCTACCTAAATAAATAAGCACCTGTCCTTTACAGCCATGCTCTTGAAGCACAGACAAAAAAAGGAGTGGAAAGCTAAGATTAAGTGGGGTTTATGATATCACAATAACCCTGCAAGTTTCTGTCTTAACAGGGTGGCAGAGTTCAAGTTGAACATGGGATTATATAAAAGCCTGAGTCAATCTGTTGACAAACCATAAAATACACAAAAAAATTGCCCTGTGAAAGCTTCTTTTACAATGCCCGCTGCGAGAGAACCTTTACTGCTGCTTTGACTATGGACAGGATTTTATAAAATGTCACAGTAATGCTTTGAAGTCGGTTTTGCACTTGGTAGTGTGCCACTGTTAATACTAAAGTTCCAGTTTAATTATAAAGCACAACAACATTTTGAAATCTTAAAATAACTAAATAGAACCAATTTATTCCTGTACCTGCTTTTCTTGTACTTATTTCTTTTCACTGAATCATGCTGATTGACAGTACAGCCTAAACAAAAGCAAAACAGGAACAGGAAATGGAGAAAGTCAGCAAAGTTTATTTTTCTAGTTAAGAGCTTTCCAGATACAACATGCTGAGGAAAGCGAGAAGTCACATTCAGTAATAGAGTTAAGTGGTCATTTCAGATACAAACAACTAATGGGTTTCTATTTTTGAACAGAATGTGAAGGTACAATACTATAACTGCCAAGTTTGAAGCTAACAAAACAAAAAGAAGAAGAGCAAAATTCTATTTTTCCACCCATACATTCCTACATTCCTGTGGCCCCTTATTCAGTGAGAGTATTTTTAGTGGCTACATAAGCTCCTCCGTTTGAAGACAGAGGTAAGCTATAGCTCCAATGATAAAGCTCAGTGTCAGGGGATAAGCCAGAGAAGATTGTCTCAAAGGCCTTGAATGCTTGTCATACCCAGCATGGTTGCATTCGTTCACTGAGTGCGAATGTTCGTTCATGGCACATGCTTGTACACACTGACACATGTCACATGTTATAGATCTTGGCACCCTCCAGCCTTTATAAGGATGACAGTTGCTCACAGACTTTGCTGACTGGTTCTGTCACGTACCTGGTCCTGAGGCCAAGATAATGAGAGGGCTTCTCTGGGGGGATGAGATGACAACACCCCTGGAAATAGTGACATGAGATTCTGAGCCCAAAGAAGCATGGGTTGCCAGCTGTATGGTAGTCAGATGCATGTGCAGTGGTGATGTCTCTTCAGGTGAAAGTCGTGCACTGAAAGCAGGTGATCCAGGATGACACACTGAGAAGTGCAGACAGTTTACAGCAGGCAGGATGAGACAGGAGATGAGGTCAAGAATGGAAGTCAAGGTCAGAGCACAGTGGTCAGGCAGAGGAGTAGACAGGAGCATGGTCGGAAGCAGGCCTGGGTCATACATAGGAAGTAATCAGAAACAGGTCAATGGAACAAGTCAAGGTCAGAGCCAGGAGAGAAACAACGGGAAGTCCAGAAGCAAACTGGGTCATAAAAGGAAAGTAACAAGCATCGAGGAACACAGGAATCAGGGAGCTGAAGACCAGTCAGCAACGTCTGTCATTCTTATAAAGGCCAGAGGGTGCCAAGATCTATTGAACAGTGCGCATAAGTGTGTACTATGAATAAATGTTCATGCTATGTGAACAAATATTTGTGCGCTGCAAACGAATGCAACCATGCTGCGTATTGACAAGTGTGCCAGGCCTTTGAGAAAATCTTGTCAGTCTTAACCCCGGACACTCAGGTTAAATCTCTTCTAAAGCTCAACTCAGATCAGCTAGACATAAGTGGGTACAATTTTGCTTGAGTGTTCTTACAGAAATTTTGAAAAGTCCTTTGGCAGAGCATGTAATAGCGCAATCAGTTAGGGCCCTTTCACACAGGTGGACCAATCAAGTCTGCCTGTCAGTTTTTCAGGTCGGACCCAACATCCGATTCCGATCCTGTCAAAACTCGTGCCATGTAAAGGTGACTAGGCACTCCTGTGCCTTTACCTTCCTCTGAATGCTAGTGTAAGCAGATGTGGAGTGACATTTGGGAATGTCACTATAGTGCTGCTTAAGGAGTGTGACAATCCATGCTGCCAGAGTGTGACTTCCTGACTCCTCGAGGCTCCAGGAACTGCCTCTCTCGCTCCAACTGAGTGGCTGGAAACCACCCTGCACACCCACGACATTCCCATGATGACAGTTCGGATGACAGCCCTATATACAGAGGAGCCCATTTACATTTTTTATCTTGTAAGTGTTCTTAATCCTGTTTTTAAGTAATAAATACCTGGGATACTACACTTAGCTGGCGCGTCCTTCCCTCCCTCTCCTTGCCTCACTCTAATGCTGCTCACTGTTCTCCTTGCTGGAGACTCTGACAATAGAAAGATAATCTACCACACAGAAAAACAGTGCACAACAAGGCACAGTAAGTCAGTAATGGGGAAAAAAACAGCTGCAGAGAGACCACAGGTAAAATTGGTGACTGACAAGTTCCTTGCCCTCTGTGTACCTTCTTCCTTGGCACAGCTTCTAGAGTATAGTTCCTCCTTAAATCATCAGGAAATCAGGAGACCCTTGTTGTTGTTCAAAAACAGATTTGCCTATTTGAACATTTTGAAAATATCATTCATTTTACAGAAAATCTAACATTGATTTTTCAAGTTATTGGTAGTATAATGCAGTCCTTGGATGAGCTATTGACTAACCCACAAGATGTTTTTCCATACAGATTAGACAAATACCTTATAAATCTTTTGGCTGGGATGATTTAGTTGGTGAGGATAAAACTATAGTATGATAGGCTCAATTCACAAAGCAAACACACCAGGATAAGGATACTGTACCTATTTCAAAATAAGTGAGTTATTTTAAGTCCAATGAGATTTAAAGATCACAATTACATGGCAAAAATTAAAGTCCTTATATTGGATTTGAAAGCTTTGTGGTTAGAGGTAAATGTGTTTAGTGAACATAGAGGCCCATTCATAAAGCCGTCGTATGGCATAATCATGGCTATATCGCTGCTTAAAACAAAGAAAAAAAATCTGGCACATTAATTTGCAGCTTTCACCTTCACATGCTTCATGACTCTAAAGCAAACAAAGCTTTGTTCATTCTAATGAATGGAAAAAAAGTTCAGGAGGAGGAAGAAACCCATTGTAATTTTGACAGGTCATGTGACATGTGACAAGATTCTTCTTTCTGGGAAAGTTCTCTGCAGCATTATGCAGAGAACACAGCAAAGGGCTATTTCTCCTTACTACTGCAGTGATGGGAAGCAGCAGAGGAGAGTAGCTAATATCTTCTTAATGTGATTTAAAGCTTTGTTTTGATTTTTTTAAAATAAAATAACAAACATGTCAAACTTGCCTGTCCTGTGCAATGGTTTTGCACAGAGAAGTCCTGATCCTTCTCTTCTGGGATTCAACGGCACCCGCCGAGTGCCGCCATAGTAAGACAATTATTATGGGGATACTCATTCATGCTTGCTCCTAAGCCCTGCTCTGTGTGTCCATATCATGCATGGAATGGGGCTCTGCCCCGCCCTCACTTTGCGTCACTGGCTCTGATTAACAGCTGTATCTGTTGTATCTGAGCCAATGGGGATACAGAATTATCTGAGCCAATGGGGAGCGAGAGAGCTGAAAGAGCCATGGCTTTCGTGCACATCCCTGGATCGAGATCAGGTTCAGGTATTTATTTAAGGGGGCTGCTGGGGAAGCTGCATGCAGAAGGTTTTTTACCTTACTGCGGCGGCTGTTATCCTGAAGGACGTCATATGACGCCCAGTCAGGATAACGAAACCACTTCCTGGACGTCAATCTGCTATTGACTGGGTTGGAAGTGGTTAAGGATTCTCAGTGGCAACCAGCCCCATTACACGTTTCATAAACAACATGAGGAAAAGAGGTAAATAACTAGATTTATTTACCTTAGAGACTTACTGACTTTACCTTAAAATTAACATTTAAGAAGTCATTATGCTACATACCTCCCATATTACACTTTACCAGATAACCGGTTTTACAAACACCATGGGGGTGATTTACTAAGAAGAAGGAACTGCACCAGTTCATACATTAATTGGTGTGCCGGAAAAGTCATTAATTGAACCGGCGCACATTGAAGCGCTAATAACAATAATAAATATGTAAACTGCAACTGGCGCTAGGGTAACTGCGTTTTTCTCATTGATATTAGCGCACACCCAATACAATTGGTTAATTTCATCTCATTGGATGTGTCTTGTTAGGCAATTAGTAGGTGTTCTCAGTTAATTAATCCTTTTGATGATAATCTCATTACTATCAATTCTAATATTTCTTTGAAATGTGTTTTTTTTTTGTACCCAAATCTTTCAATACTTTACAAAGAACAGAGAAGTGTTTCTAAACCAAATAAATACATTTTTTCCCATCTTGATGTTTAACCGCTTGCCAAACAGCCGCTGCAGTTTTACTGTGGCAGAATGGCACGGCTGGGCGAAACAACATTACCTCGCATTGCTTCGCCTTTTGGCCACTAGGGGCACGTGCACGCGGTCGGAGGGGCGCACGCATGCCAGCAGTGTGTGCCCGACCCCGATGCGCACCTGCCGGGCTCCCGTGATCGTTCATGACAGAGCGAGTACCAGGATCTGTGTGTGTAAACACACAGATCCCCGTTATTTCAGGGGAGAGGTGACAGATTGTGTATTCATACTATGTATGAACACCAATCTCTCTCTCCTCCTAGACAGTCCCATCCCCCCACAGTAAAAACACACATAGGGAACACCTTTAACCCCTTGATCGCCCCCTAGTGTTAACCCCTTGATCGCCCCCTAGTGTTAACCTTTTCCCCGCCAGTAACATTTACACAGTAATCAGTGCATTTTTATAGCACCAATCGCTGTATAATTGTCAATGGTTTCAAAAATGTGTCAAAAGTGTCCGACGTGTCCGCCATAATGTTGCAGTCCTGATAAAAATCACAGATCACCGCCATAACTAAAAAAAAAATAATAATAAAAATTCCATAAATCTATCCCCTATAGACGCTATAACTTTTGTGCAAACCAGTCAATATATGCTTATTGCAATTTTTTTTTACCAAAAGTATGTAGAAGAATACATATAGCCTTAACTGTTGAAAAAAATGTGTTTTTTTTGATAAAAAATTGGGGATATTTATTATAGCAAAAAGTAAAAGATTTTTTTTTTCAAAATTGTCGCTCTTCTTAACTGTTCGGCGACTGTCCACTGTAACAAAGCCCCACCTCCTCCCCGTCCATGATAGACGGAACACTGATTCAGTTTCCCAGCATTGTATCAGTGTTCAGTGTTCCATCTATCACGGACGACGAGGAGGCGGGGCTTTGTTACAGTGGACGGCTGCCAAACAGTTAAGACTGCATGACACAGCGGGAGACCCTCACTCGAGTATAAGCTGAGGGGGGCTTTTTCAGCATAAAAAATGTGCTGAAAAATTTGGCTTATACTCGAGTATATATATATATATATATATATATATATATACCGGTATATATATTATGTTATTTTAAGACACTAACAGAATATGGTTTTGAGGTCTGACCATTTTGCAGAGGAAATGAACAGGGGCTTCTTGCCCCTTTTCCTCAAAGCTACATGACCCCGAAATGCGTCAGCCATCCAACCATTTGTTCCTAGGATGAGGTACATTGAGTCCAAACTAGAGCAGATCAGTTTTGCTTGATGTTTCATTTAATTATCATCTTTTTGTATTTGCTTATTGCCAAGATGGTGGTGGCCTTTGCTTTCATACTTTTATCCAACAACCTCATGTTTTCTTTGAGGCAGAGCTCGTAGTAGGTAGCTGTTGTGCTTTGTATTTGTTTCCAAAGTTCAAGGTGTAAAAAGCTAATTTTTCTGAACAACCTTTCTTGCTTTCTCAAATGAAGGGGCATATTCAGGTAGATGGAATGTTCTTCATAGGCTTTCCCCTGTCTGGACCTGGTAGAGGGTTCAGATAGCCTGGATCTTTTTACAGCAGATGGAGAAGGTTTCTGTGAAAGAGGTCTTTAGTAGCTTAGTGATATAGGATCCTTGAAAACATTCTGGGTGACTTTGATCCTGCTCTGCAGGAGAATCAAAGTAATCTTTATCAAGTAATATTATTTTAAAAGATACCTGTTTTTTTGGTGATTTTTTTTTTTTAACTTATCATTTAGTGAACAGGTTACAGTACTATAATGCATCCACAAGGCATTGTTTAACATACCTTTACAGTGAGGAAAATAATAATTTAATCCCCTGCAGGTTTTGTAAATTTGCCCATTTACAAAGAAATGAAGGGTCTATAATTTTTATCATAGGTGTATTTAAAATGATAGAGACAGAATATCAACCAAAAATCCAGAAAAAAAATACATAAAACAAATGCTATAAATTAGGCTGCAGTTCAGTGAGTAAAATAAGTATTTGATCCCCAAGCAAAAGATGACTTAGTACTTGGTGGAGAAACCCTTGTAGTTGGTGACCAGGTTTGCATACATCTCAGGAGGGATTTTTGGCTGTCGCTTGGCAACTCAAAGTTTCAGCTCCCTCCATACATTTTCTGTAGGAAGAAGGTTCTCATTCAAGATTTTACAATGCATGGCCCCGTCTATTGGCCCCTCGATGCAGAAAATCAGCCTGTACCTTTAGCAGAGAAACAGCCCCAAAGCATAATGTTTCCACCTCTGTGCTTGACTGTAGGGATGGTGTTCTAAAGGTCATAATCAGCATTTTTCTTCCTTCAAACACGGTGAGACGAGTTAATGCCAAAAAGGAAAAAACACGGTGAGACGAGTTAATGCCAAATTGCTAGAATTTAAAGTGCTAATTTTAAGGGTTAATATGCAAGTTATTGTCCTAAAAAGTGTTTTTAATAGCAGTGATTTTAATAATGCTGAAACAATAAAAGTGAAATAAACATATATAGTATGCCTGTAAAGTGGCGCTTTTTTCCCTGTGATTAGAACATTCCCTGCACAAAATGACATTTCTAAAGGAAAAAAAGTAATTTAAAAGTAATAGCGGCTATAGTGAATTGTCGGGTCTTGGCAATACAGATAAAAGTCATTAAAAAAATTGGCATGGGATTCCCCCAGTCCATTACCAGGCCCTTTGGGTCTGGTATAAATATTAAGGGGAACCCCGAAAAAAAATGAAAAATAAATTGCGTGAGGGCCCCCCCCCCAAATTCCATACCAAGCCTTTCAGGTCTGGTATGGATTTTAAGGGGAACCCCGTGCCACAATGTAAAAAAAATAGTGCAGGGTCCCCCCAAAAATCCATACCAGACTCTTATCTGAGCATGCAAACTGGCAGGTCGCAGGAAAAGAGGGAGGTATGAGAGAGCGCCCCCCCTCCTGAACCGTACCAGGCCACATGCCCTCAACATGGGGAGGGTGCTTTGGGGTAGCCCCCATAGCGAAATGTAAATGAATATTTCACTTTTAGTGTTTCACTTTAAGCATTATTAAAATTACTGCTCCCGAAAAAACGCTTGTTTTTAAAACTTTTTTTTGCATTGATACATGTCCCCTGGGGCAGGACCCAGGTCCCCAAACACTTTTATGACAATACCAAGCATATAAGCCTTTAAAATTAGCACATTTGATTTCTAACATAGACTTTCAAAGGGTGTTCCGCGGCTTTCAAACTTGACTCGAACATCAGGCTCATCCCTAGTTTTGAGTAAGAAGAATGCCAATGGATGGGGCCATGTATTGTAAAATCTTGGATGAGATTCCTCCCTCAGCCAGAACCTGAAGCCAACGCAACAAAGGAGTGGCTCAAGAAGAAGCACATTAAGGTCATGGAGTGGGAATCACCCAATTGGCATGGGATCACCCAAGTCCATTACCAGGCCCTTTGGGTCTGGTATGAATATTAAGGGGAACCCCCAAACCAAAATGTAAAAAAAAAATTGCGTTGGGGTCCCCCCCAAATTCCATACCAGTGGCCTAGCCAGTCTCCAGACCTTATGTCAGGGCTGGGCTTTTAGCAGCTCTCTTCTCAGTGTTCAAGCTGCTCAGCTGTCGGATAATTGTCAGCACTCATTGTTTCCACAGAGGCTCACCTGGTTATTATTAATTGCTCGTCAGTCCCACCTATCTGTAAAAAAGAGTGGACCAAAATCCCTCCTGAGATGTGTGCAAACCTGGTCACTAACTACAAGAAACGTCCTACCTCTGTGCTTGCCAACAAGGGTTTCTCCGACAAATATTAATTCATGTTTTGCTTGGGGATGAACTGCAACTCAATTTATAAGATTTGTATCATGTGTTTTTTCTGAATTTGTGGTTGATATTCTGTCTCTATCATTTAAAATACATTTATGATACAAATTATAGACCCTTAATTTCTTTGTAAGAGGGCAAACTTACAAAATCTGAATGGGATCAAATAATTATTTTCCCCACTGTACATGTCTTCAGTATACTAGGTCCCCATCCCAGCCTTGCTGGTCAATAAGATGGTGGTAAAAAAATTAAAGGAAGTAAAACAGCTTGCAGTACTGTCCAAAAGTGTTGAAATTCGCCTACTAAAAATAACAAACAATTGTGCAGGTAGCGATAGATGCCTGTGTGATGGTCTTACTACCTTAAAGTGGTTGTAAAGGCACAATATTTTTTTATCTTAATGCATTCTATGCATTAAGATACAATACCTTCTGTGTGCAGCAGCCCCCCTCGGTCCCCCTAATACCTGAATCCCATCTCAATCCAGCGCTGTGCACAAGGGCTTTGGCTGTTCGAGACTCTCCCTCCTGATTGGCCAAGACACAGCAGCAGCGCCATTGGCTCCCACTGCTGTCAATCAAAGTCAGTTAGCCAATGAGGAGAGAGCAGGGCCGAACTGCAGCTCCATGTATAAATGGACACACAGAGCTGTGGCTCAGCTCAGGTGCCCCCATAGCAAGCTGCTTTCTGTGGGGGCACTCAACAGGAGGGAGGAGCCAAGAGCGCAATGAGGGACCTGAGAAGAGGAGGATCCTGTCTGCTTTGTGCAACACCACTGCACAGAACAGGTAAGTATAACATGTTTGTTATTTTTAAAGAATAAAAAACAAGACTTTAGTATCACTTTAATCATTGTGAAGCTCTTTCAGATATTTTGGAAACACAAAGCCTGTAACCCTCATACACTATTTCCATTACAGCCTTTAACCTTAAACTTTGCTAACTTTGGTATATGTCCTCTGGAAGGAGTGAGAGTATTAGGTCTCACAGAGATGTTTTGAGGTAGTATATGATATATGAGCATATGACACCTTGATCATGCTAACCTTCTAGCACAGCAATGGTAACAGATAAATTGGGCACACTGGTCTAGAGTAGGTCTTACAAAGGTTTTTTGCTGCCTGAAACCTCCAGGGTTTTTCATAGTGCTGCTAGGAAGCTTTGACACTAAAGCCAAGTACACACAAGCCAAATGTTGGGTGGCATCGGCTGGTTTCTATTGAAATTGAAATTGACATTAAGCCCATTTGTACTGCAGCCAGTCTGACAGAAACTGGGACTTTCTGTAATTGTAATTGCAATTGTCAATTTTATTGGACAGCTTGGGTTATTACAAGGAGTTGACTATGTTACATGTTAGAGGAGGCTAAATGGTGAAGTCTGGAGAGTGTTATGCCATCTTAAAATGTACTACTTTGGCTACTATAAGAAGGATTGAAAATATTTTAACAGAGGTAAAGACTCTAATATTTATGATAATCTACTAGGAGATATGCAATAAATTTGGCTAAGAACCTATAAACTGACTTTTTAATGTGAAATGTTGGTACACATCTCGGTTGGAATGTATTTATAATATATATACAGCATCTCACACAATTGAGTACACCCCTCACATTTTTTGTAAATATTTTATTATCTCTTTGCATGTGACAACTCTGAAGAAATTACACTTTGCTACAATGTAAAGTAGTGAGTGTACAGCTTGTGTGACCGTGTAAATTTGCTGTACCCTCAAAATAACTCAACATACAGCCATTAATGTCTAAACCGCTGGCAACAAAAGAGAGCACACCCCTAAGTGAAAATGTCCAAATTGGGCCAAAAGTGTCAATATTTTGTGTGGGCACCATTATTTTCCAGCACTGCCTTAACCGTCTTGTGCATGCAGTTCACCAGAGCTTCCCAGGTTGCCACTGAAGTCCTCTTCCACTCCTCCATGACGACATCACGGAGCTGGTGGATGTTAGAGACCTTGCACTCCTTCACCTTCTGTTTGAGGATGCCCCACAGATGCTCAATAGGTTTTAGGTCTAAAGACATGCTTGGCCAGTCCCTCACCTTTACCCTCAGCTTCTTTAGCAAGGCAGTGGTCATCTTGGAGGTGTGTTTGGGGTTGTTATCATGTTGGAACACTGCCCTGCTGCCCAGTCTCCAAAGAGAGGGGATCATGCTCTGCTTCAGTATGTCACAGTACATGTTGGGATTCATGGTATCCTCAATGAACTGTAGCTCCCCAGTGCCGGCAGCACTCATGCTGCCCCAGACAATGACACTCCCACCACCATCCTTGATTGTAGGCAAGACACATTTGTCTTTGTACTCCTTACCTGGTTGCCGACACACACGCTTGACACCATCTGAACCAAATAAGTTTATCTTGGTTTTATCGGACCACAGGACATGGTTCCAGTAATCCATGTCCTTAGTCTGCTTGTCTTCAGCAAACTGTTTGCGCGCTTTGTTGTGCATCATCTTTAGAAGAGGCTTCCTTCTGGGAGGACAGCCATGCAGACCAATTTGATGCAGCGTGCGGCGTATGGTCTGAACACTGACAGGCTGACCCCCCCAACCTTTCAACCTCTGCAGCAATGCTGGCAGCACTCATACGTATATTTCCCAAAGACAACCTCTGGATATGACGCTGAGCACAGGCACTCAACCTCTTTGGTCGACCGTGGCGAGGCCTATTCTGAGTGGAACCTGTCCTGTTAAACCGCTGTATGGTCTTGGCCACCGTGCTGTAGCTCAGTTTCAGGGTCTTGGCAATCTTCTTATAGCCTAGGCCATCTTTATGTAGAGCGAAAATTCTTTTTTTCAGATCCAGATCCTCAGAGAGTTCTTTGCCATGAGGTGCCATGTTGAACTTCCAGTGACCAATATGAGAGCGTGAGAGCGATAACACCAAATTTAACACACCTGCTCCCCATTCACACCTGAGACCTTTTAACACTAACGAGTCACATGACACCGGGGAGGGAAAATAGCTAATTGGGCCCAATTTGGACATTTTCACTGAGAGGTGTACTCACTTTTGTTACCAGCAGTTTAGACATTAATGGCTGTGTGTTGAGTTTTTTTGAGGGGACAGCAAATTTACACTGTTATACAAGCTGTACACTCACTACTTTACATTGTAACAAAGTGTAATTTCTTCATTGTTGTCACAGGAAAAGATATAATAAAATATTTGTGGGTGCACAGAAATTATTCAGCTAATGTTAATGTTAATAAAATTAGTAAATGAAGTGAAGCTGTGTTCACATCAATCTGTCCAGTCAAGCAGAACCCTATTTTTTTATTTCCCTTACATTCCCTTGGGAATTAACCTTAACTTAAAGTGTTACTAACCCTACAACAGTAAAATCAGTCTGTATATGCAGTAAAGCATGCTTGTTATACTCACTGTGGAACCTAAGGGGTTACTACTGTGCATTGTGTAAAAAGGCTCAGCTTTCGTCCGATTACCACGCACCTGCAAAACCACCAGATTCCATACCGTTGGGGCTTCCCCTTTCGCTTGTCAGCGACTAAAGATGGTGTTCAACACTCCCTGAGGGACCTCTATGAAGAGGAATCCTTTATCCGCAGCCTCGGGCTCCCACCACTACCCAAAGAAGATTTTCAGGCTCCAATCCCTAACATAAAACCTCTCACCACACCAGCCAAGATCTGGACCCCGGTCCAGCGACGCTCGCAGAAGAAATTCTCCACTCCTCAGAGGCCTAACCCTCACAGATTCCCGACCTGAAGAGGGCCTGTATCTCCCCAGAAACCGGCTTTGGTTTCTTTTACTCTCCGGATCACCCCCAGAGAAAATGTTCTTAGGCCTAGAACACGGCCCCATTGAAGGACGGCCTTCTTCCCCTTGAAAAGGACTCGGAACCACGTACTTTCACCGTTGAGATGAACTTCATCGTCCACTAACTGCTGGAAAACTCATCTCCTTTTTGTTTAATTTTTGTTTCATCTCGGTTCCACTGCCTCGATTTTTCTTGTTTTTTTTTTTTACACATGCCCACTACTTCTTCTCGCTCCGAACCCGAGCAGTCCTCTTAAGCAGAGACGGGGACACACGTCCCTACACTTGGTGACTCCCGCAAGTCGTCATGCGTTCCACTGAGACCCATGGCTTTTGCCTGGGTAGCCTGAATTTTTTTTACTTTCAGGCTCATCGACAGAAATTTTTTGACTTTTTTATTTTTCTTGTCTTTTTCTTATTTGTTTTATGTTTTCCCCCATCCCATGTTTTTTTTTATTTTTTCCACATGTTTTATTTTTGTTTTTGTGCAATTAATCTTGCCTCTGATACAAATGCGTTCTTTTTGAGAATACAATTTATGGGTCACCCTTTTTTTGACCAACTTCAGGTAACCACTGTTCAATGTTGTTTTTTTGCTCAACTTCGGTTTATTTCTATCCCGAAATGTTACCATATATGGTTGTTTATATACTTCAAGTTATTGTGCAGAATGTTCTCCATGGCACTATCTAATCCTAAAAGATTATGGCTCTTAAGATATATTCATGTAATGTGAAGGGTCTGAACTCCATCAAGAAACGATGGCAAGCTCTGAAGGAGTTCAGGGCCTCCAACGCAGAGGTGATCATGATTCAGGAGACACACTTTAAATCTGAGGGAACTTTCAAATTCTCTTCCAAACATTTCCCGACGGCTTACATAGCCTCCGACCCCTCCGGCAAGGCAGGGGTAGCGATTCTAATCAAACGCTCATGCCCTATACGGGTCCTTTTGTCCTACCTAGATCCTCACGGCCGCTTTATTCTCCTGAATTGTGATCATCTGAACACACATTTCTCCTTAGCAAACATTTACGCCCCCAATGTGGGACAAATCAACTTTCTGAACTCAGTTTTTGAAAAATTGCAACCCTTTTCCCAACCCTTTATGATATTAGGAGGCGACTTCAATGTGTGCATGTCACCGACCAGGGATAGACAAACCCTATTTAAAAATATTCAGCAACCCACCTCCCAGAAATTGTCAGCATCTTTTCGCCAGCTAACAAGGTCGCATAATCTTTTTGATACATGGAGGGTCAAACATCCCACCCAAAGGACCTATTCCTTCTACTCTCATGCCCACAAACTATATTCCAGACTAGACCATTTTCTGGTCACTGCCCCCCTCCTCCCTTATGTTGTATCATCCGAGATAAACCCTATCACCTGGTCGGACCATGGACCCATTGAACTTGATATACTATTAACGTCTACCACCCCGAAATCCTGCCACTGGCGCCTTAATGAATCCATGTTAAAAAACCCACTATCCCACTCGCACCTGGAACAAGAACTAGTCAAATTTTTTCAATTAAATGAAGGATCAGTCTCTGAGGTGTCCACCTTGTGGGAAGCCCACAAGGCTTTTTTTAGAGGTGAATGTATATCCACAGGCTCACGCTTAAAGCGAGACTCTGCAAAAATAAAAACCGACCTCATTGCCCAACTTTACTCTGCAGAAAAGAGACTCCTGACTTCCCCCACGGTGGAAAAGTTAAGAACGGTTACCTCACTCCGAAATAGGGTCAAATCACTTGACAAGAATAAAATCTCTAAATCCATGCTATGAGCCAAACAAAAGTTTTACGAATTTGCTAACAAACCCCACACCATGCTAGTTAACAGGCTAAAACCCTGACCGTACCTATCAATACCAGACCATTTAATACAGCCGGACGGTATACCCACACATTGCCCCATGACTATGACCAAAACGTTCGGAAATTTCTATAACCAATTATATAACTGTTTAAGCTCAGACCCGAACGCCCAATTCTCTCAAACTAAATTTAAATGCTTCATGTCTTCTCTTATACTACCTAACCTCTCCCCTACACAGCTTTCCACACTCAACTCCCCAATCGATTTCACAGAAATAACTGATGTTATTAAAAATCTTCCGTCTCACAAATCCCCAGGTCCGGATGGTCTTCCCTACTCCTACTATAAGACTTTCCTGCCAATCCTTAATCCCCATCTTCAAAACCTATACATCTCCCTCCTCAAAGGTATTGTTCCACACCCACAATTCATGCACGCCAACCTAACAGTCATCCCCAAACCAGGTAAGGACCCGGCCATACCTGATAACTACCGCCCTATAGCCTTACTAAACTCAGACTATAAAATCTTTACTAAAATACTAGCTAACAGACTATCCCCCATGCTGAAAACCTTAATTCATAAAGACCAAGTAGGATTCGTCCCAACAAGACACGCCGGTGACAATACTAGGAGAACCATTGACCTAATAGACTTAGTGAATAAGACCAAACAACCCACCATAGTGCTAAGCCTAGATGCCCAAAAACATTTGACCGTTTAAGCTGGCCATTTATGTTCGCGGTCCTACAAAAGTTTGGATTCTCTGGTCCCTTTATACAAGCCTTACAAGCTTTATACTCATCTCCTACATCCCAAGTTCAGTTGTCCTCTTACACATCACAGAGGTTCACTCTTAGTAACGGAACCAGACAGGGATGCCCCCTATCTCCCCTACTATTTATATTAAGCCTTGAACCACTTGCGGTAGCCATCAGAGACCACCCTGAATTACGAGGGGTTTCACTACGAGGACTTGACTATAAACTATCACTTTTCGCTGATGATATCTTGCTGACTATCACTCGCCCAGACTCCTCCTTACCTATTCTCCACGATATACTATCCTCCTTTAGCTCCATATCAGGATTTAAAATTAACCAGTCAAAAACTTAAGCCCTTCCTATAAACATACCCCCAGATGTACTCTCCTCCCTACAATCTACATATAAATATAGATGGTGCACGCCCTCACTAAAATACCTGGGCATACATTTAACCCCCTCATACACCTCCCTCTACCAGGCCAACTTCTCTCCTATGATCTCAGAAATAACAAGACTTCTCAATCTTTGGTCCTCCATCCCTATATCTCTCCTCGGCAGGATCAATGTCCTCAAAATGGCAATACTACCTAAACTGCTTTATCTGTTTGAAACTCTCCCAATCTCAGTTCCAATGTCGCAGCTGAAAAATCTCCAGAGAAAATTCCTACAATTTATTTGGAATAACGCGTCCCATAGAATCGCCAAATCGGTGGTCTTTGCCCTCAGGTCCAAAGGCGGACTAGCTGCTCCAGATCTCATTAAATATAATTATGCCTCACACCTTAGGGCAATGGCCACCTGGACCTCTAGAAAAGCTCCCAGAAGATGGGCCGAAATAGAAATGAGTATCACTGCCCCGGTACATCTGTGCTATTTACTATGGCCAGCTTCCAACAAATTTATGCCCCAATTGAGGTCCCTTTGTCTAGCTCCAATGCTTTTTTCTCTATCCATCTGGAAGAAGTGTGCTGAACGATTTGCCCTGTCTTCAGCATGCTCCCCTCTCCAGAATGCCTTATTTAATCCGGACATCCCAGATGGAATGTCGTATATAGGCACACTTCCATGGACGCAAGCAGGGATCTTTCAGCTGCGACACTTAGTACACCCAGCATCTCGTAAACTCTGTACCTTCAAGGAACTACAAAAGAAACACGACCTCCCCACTTCCTTAGAATACTCTTACCTGCAATTTAAACATTATTTCCTCTCCTGCTCTCCCTCCCTCACTTTAGAAAAACCCACAGCTTTTGAAATGCTATGTGCTGATGGTCCATATGAAACCAAACTAATATCTTCTATATATAAGATGTTACACGAAACTCCTCCCCTGATAGATTCGACGCATAATTATATGAAGAAATGGTCCCGAGCATTGAATCGTCCAATCTCACTGATAGATTGGGATAAAATATGGGAATCCACCTCGAAAATCTCACAATGCGTAACCCACAAAGAAACTGCTATCAAAATATTATTTTTTTGGTATAAATAAACAATAAAAAAAAAAAAGGCTGTTTGATCCTGTCTTCTCTGATCATCCCTTCTTCCATTGTCCCCAATCCACCTCCTGAAAGTACAGAGCCTTGGGAGCACTCTGCACACGCTCAGTTTGGTGTGTATTGCCAATCAGCACTGTCCAGAGGGTCAGGAGTCATGCAGCCTCATAAAACTCATAGGACAGTCAGAGGAGAATAAAAACTGAAAGCTTTAACCAGTGATCTGCCAGACACTTATAGAAGTCACAAGACTGCTATATACTGCTGATGAGAAAAGGATTGTATTTCCATGATCTGTGTACTGTGGGAGATCAAATATATTGAATGCAGAGTCCTGGATTTAGTAACACTATAAACATTAAATTTTGCATAGTACATCCTCTGCATCTTAGTTAATCAACCCCATTATGGGTTCAAAGGGAAACCAGTGTAACCTTTGAATGAGATATCCGTGGATGTGTATCTAGGCAATGGGAGTCATCTTAAATAGCCATCAACAAGAATTTGTGCTATAGCTGCTGCTACTACCTTACCAGATTTTATTGCAATGCACGCCTGTCTGTTTATCGACTGGTTACCATGGACTACTGATGGGTATCTGCCTGCTACAAAATAAAATGGCCTTAAAATTACTGAAAGTCTTCTAATATGAACCAGCATAATTGTTAAACCATTAGTGCCACTATATGCAGTGAATTATAAAGCCTTGGAATCTGTAACAATATAGCAAAAATATACAAAGACTGAAGAATTTCAACGTGGATTATGTGGAAGATACAATACATGGACATTAAATTGTCCTCATTATGTCATGATTATTTCAGAGCTATACAAGGTTAAATATGGCTTAACACACAATGTTTACTGGTATTGTTTTCTAGATATATTCATAAAAAATATATCTATATATAACTGCCTATGCTTAAATTTGGTGATTAGTGCACCTTTCATCATATCTTATATAGTTTTAATATTTTAAATAACGTTTATTATTTAAAAAAATATATATCTGTGAAGATTTGGGGCCTATGTGGTAAATAAACTTTTATTTCCTTTATCTTGATTTCATTAAATATTGGTAGAGCCTTTGGATAAAACCAGGAGCCACAAAAACCCCAGAGACGACATTTATCAGACTAACAGAATTCTAAAAACACAGATAAATTAATCTCATAAAAATTAAAGGGGTTGTAAAACCTTCTGTGGTGCTGCAGCCCCGAGCCCCCATTTCACTTACCTGACCCTCATTTTTCTCCAGCTGGGAACGAGAACACCAGCTCTACCTGGTGTCTCGTGTCCTGATTGGATCGATTGATAGCAGCACAGCCATTGTCTCCCGCTGCTGTCAATCAAATCCAATGATGTGGCACCGGGGGCGGGGCCGAGTCCTGCATTCTGTGTGAATGGACACAGATGCGGGACTCAGGAGGTGTTCACCAAGGAGATCGTTTCTCCAACGTGGACACTCGATGCAGGGAGGAGCCACCAGCGCCACTGAGGGACCCCAGAAGAGGGGAAGTGAGCCACTGTGCAAAACAAACTGCATATTGGAGGTAAGTATGAAATGTTTTTTTTTGGTTGTTTTGTTTTTTACACAAGGGTTTACAGCCCCCTTTAATGTTTTCTTTTCCATTCAACAGCAATCGAACATAGGGCTGCAACATACTTAAATGAACAAAAGCCTGTTTTTAAAATAATAGGACATACATCTAGCAACTTCAGCACACACATCTATTTATTTAAAGGCAATTTCCATGTGCCTGTGCTGGTTTTTGCTATGAGTATCATCACTTTGTTATTGTACTGTCAGGGGTGTGTATTATCCTCCTCAGTGCCTGTTGGAGAATGGTAATAAAGCTGTTTCCATTCCCTAACTGTATTTCCTCACCAGCGCTCACCGCCTGCATTATTAAGATATATTGTAACCTAGTGGAAAAAGGCATTTATTCTTGATATTTCTTCACATTGCTGCACGAGAGTTGTCTTTTAAACTTGTTAACAAATATTCATGTGTTTCCTACCCTACATGTATTGTATTCACTATGATCTACTTTATTACATTAGGATGCAACATACGCATTTCCATAAATGTTCTACATGATATTTCTAGATCAGCACCATTTATCAAACTCAGCTCTGTTACCCAAATGGTGCCCTTTTATGATTTTTTTATTTGCATAATGCCTTTAAGACTGTTGGAGCAGGCAAAGTCATTAGTTGACAGAATATTATTTATGTCTGCAGTCGATGGTAGTGTTAGAAGCACAGCTTAAAGGGAACCTGTCATAATAGATATATGTGCTATGCCATTGTTTACTCGTTTTGTAGTCCATGGACACCCTGGCTGTCATCTCCAGTCTGTGGATTCTCTACTAAGTCATTGATTACTACATTGTATCGCTTGGATGTGACAACCCATATATCTTTATTTAAATGTTGACTTTAGAGTGAACTTATTCTTCATTTTAAAAATTTCTTTCTATACGTAAAATTGAATAAGAGAGGGCATTTTCCATGTGTCTTTTCTTGAGCATTTTTACTTTTAAAGGTTTAAAATGAACATATGCTCAATTTAAATTTCTTGCAATACATGTTTACCCAACATTTTTTTAGTCAAGAAAATTTGCTCTAGTGAGTTTTCCAATGGTTATAACTAGCGGTGTGACTAGAAATTATAGTTTCCCACAGAAAATGTTTTATGGGGCCACATTGCCAAACAGAAAAAAGAATTGTCATTGAACAGCACCCTAATTACCACAGTCATATGGCACAGGCCATGAGTTACAAAATAATATTACTTTCTACCATAACAAATATTGTTTTTCTGTTCAATAGATTTTTATTGTTTTTGACAGAGCTCAAAAAAGACCCATCTTTGCACTACAGTCTGGTAGAATGAAAGAAAGAATGGATGAAAAATGCCCCTTACATGGTGATCAGCAGGTAGTAGAATGCCTGTTATATTGGTGGTCAGTGGGTAGAAAAATGCTCCTTACGATGGAGGTCAGCGGGTAGAAGACCATCCACCTACATTGTATTCATTTGAAGTAAAAATGCGTAAAGGGGAATTTTTCTTTCTACCAAACACTAACGTAAGGGGGCATTCTTCCTTCCAATGACACCCAATCTAAGGAGGCATTTTTTAGTACAATGACCACCAATGGGAGGAGGTATCATTCTTCCTACTGACTATCAACTTGAGAAAGTTGGTGGTAAGTGGAATGGAAAATGACCCTTAGGCATTAATAGTTTGATAGTTAAGGGGTCTCAGGATGAAAGCACTGTACTGTTTTCAGTGGGAAACCAACATTAAAAAAAAAAGAGTACTGTTACTAGGATTCTTTATTCTTTCCTTTCTTTGGGGAAACCAAGCAGGTTGTGTGCCTGAAGCTCAGAGCCTTTTTAAAAGATGCCTAAGGTCTGGACCTTTTTTATTACTGCAATAAAGAATGTGAACTATCTGAGGATAGGGTACTTTTAGAAGGGGTCCATTTGCATTGTCCAAGGCCCTTCTGGGTGGGTGGCACTGTACTAGGCAGAATTCAGGAAGTTCACAGTTTCTCACTTGAGATGTGAAAAAGGTCATATTATATGACCACACCCCCTCCCCACACATGCACACACAACTGAAACAGGGTTACATCTGGTAACCATGAGCTATGAAAAGGTATATACACCTGCTTGTCTGTTATAGAGGTTTTCTAACATTGACTTAAAGCTGTTGTATACCCGTTTTTGGTGGGGTTTTTTTTAAACTACCTGCAAGACAAAGTAATAATAAGCTAGTATGACTAGCATCCTAGCTCATTATGCATCACTTACCTTAGATCGGGGCCCCCAATGCCATCCTCTTCTCCCCCTCCAGCCGCAGCCATCTCTATACAGATACCCATTTCGGGTATCACCGCTCCGGCCAATCACAGCGCCGCTGCGGCGCTGTGATTGGCCAGAGCAGCGAAGACGTCGCTCCGCGCATGCACGCGGGACACTTCAACTGCAGCGAGCCGTAGTTGTGAATGGGGATTAACCCTGTAAATGCACCGTTGTCTACGGCGTGCATGCGCCGTAGACAACGTTGTAAAACGTTCTTTGCAAATATCTCCTAAACCGTGCAGGTTTAGGAGATATTTCTTGTACCTACAGGTAAGCCTTAATCTAGGCTTACCTGTAGGTGCAAGCTGTAATTGAGGGTATACAACCCCTTTAATATTGCCAACTGCTCCATTATCACGCCATGTATGGCAGACTAACCCATTCCACTAAGATCCATCATAAGTCACTGTATAAGTAGGGGCACACTATGGTCACACTGTGGCTGCACTTGTTGATATCATGAAAGGTAATTGAGGTAGTAAAAATAGGGTTTATTTTGGGAATCGGGCAAGGGGGGAAAAGGTGGCAGAATGCTCCCTGGGTCACTTTAATTTTGCAAATTAGAGCTGGCACTAGAAGGTTGACAAGTATCGTACATGCTTGCTAAAGAAAAATAATGCATGAATAGTGTGAACAAACACCCTTGTATTTGTAATTGTTTGATGTCATTCACACATTCACAAGGGTTAGATGGCCATTTAGGTCTAGAGGACCTGGGTAACCAAAACAGTTGTTCTCCCCGATCTAAACAGGTATTTAACCCATGCAGGTTGAGCTAGCAAGGGAGCATTTTTTTTTCTATGGAGATAGACTTTCTCGGATCCTTCTTTTCTCGGGTATCTCGCTGGTACTCCTAGCCCCTTCCTTCTGCAGAGTGCCTCCAGCAAGCAGCTTGCTATGGGGGCCCCCAAGCTGAGCCACTGCTCTGTGTGTCCATTCAGACATAGAACCGTGGCTTGGCCCAGCCCCCCTCTCTCCTCATTGGCTCACTGACTTTGATTGAGAGCAGCCGGAGCCAATGACACCCATTGTGTGTCTCTGACAATCAGCAGGGAGAGTCCTGGAAAGCCAAGGCTCTTGTACAACATCGCTGTATCGAGATGGGGCTCAGGTAAGTATTAGGAGGGCTGAAGGGGACAGCTGCACACTGAAGGTTTTTTATCTTAATGGATAGAATGCATTAAGATAAAAAAAAAAACTTCTGCCTTTACAACCACTTGAAGCTCAGCATACTGTGTGTTTAAGTGTGCTCACCAATGATCATTACTAGTGAGCAGCTTGTAAGGATCAAGTGGCATTCATCAAATTGTCTTACGTGTCTCTCTTTTGAGGAGAGACGCATTGAACAATTTGGTGGCATAACATCATCTTTTATATAGAAAAAGAGTGATTTTGCGCATATGGTTTAAAGCACACACCTAAACGTTGTAAAACATGTGATAAACAATAAATAAATAGTAAATTCAAATAAAGTAATAAATTAATAAATAAATATGTGCCAAAAAAGTGCCAAAAAAGGTAAAAAAAATGGCCAAAGGCTAAAAAGAACTGGTTAAGGGACACGTAAATGAAGTGTATGGGACAGGTCAATAAATAAATAAATAAGAGTCCAAGCAGGAATCAAGGAGTAAGTAAACAGTCTCTTTCTGTGTGATAAACTCTTCTCCTATTTGCCACTGAGGGATTTAGGTGGTTAATCGTGTATAATCCACAAATGTGCTCACAGAACTCTCACCTCAACATAATTTGGAAACAGCATACATATCCACAATCTAGGAAGGCTCCTCTCCTCCGCTCACCATCCAGGCTTGTTTGTTTCTCTTTATACCCGGGTGACCCCTTATGGTACTTGGTGCTTGCCGTCTAAATGGGTATTAAGCTCACCAACAAAAAGGGGGATAAAAGGAAAAAATGCCTCCAATGGTGTAGTATGTAAAACAATGGGGTAATTTATTGAACAAAAAAGTAAAATTGGACACTTACACAAATGCAAATAAATTTGAGCAAAAAAATGGTGATCAAGCGCCAATCTCCCATCACTACGGGTATCGCAAGGTAAACTTCCACTTCCGGCCACTCCCTATGCATTACGTCATCCATGTGACTTCTTTTTAAATTTTTTAGTGGCCTGTAGTATAAATAGGTGACCGCCATTTTTCATTAGTTTACTATATATGTGTTAGAATGCTTGGTGTCTACTACTGAACAGAAGATTCCGTGCTGACAGTCAAAACCACATTCATGGCTAGAGTTGTTTGGCTCTGGTCATCAGACCGGAACTATCACACCGGACCTGTTAGGGGACACGATGACTCACATTGCGGATGCTATCCCTCCACATTGATCAAATAGTGATTGCTCAATAATACGTGGTGATAGTGGCCGATAGCTATCTATATAATGGACGCCTATTTCCTTGTCTAAGGATGAAGGCTTAAAACACCATAGAAAGTTAACAATACAGAAAAGTAAATTTAAAATGTGTGGTCACATCACGCTGTTTATAAGTTATAAAAGCATGTTGTGTAGGTCCAGAATAGACCAATAAAATATGAATGTATTATTACAGCTAAGTAATCATATTGAAAGAAACAGAAGTATGTTTTATTTTTATTTTTTTTTTTTTATTTTTATTTTTTAATTTATTTTTAAAAAAACATCCATGAACAGAATGATTATTCATGGATAAAAAGTAAATTGAATCATTCTGTTCATGGATGTTTTTAAAAAATAAATACATACTTCTATTTCTTTCAATATGATTACTTAGCTGTAATAATACATTCATATTTTATTGGTCTATTCTGGAACTACACAACATGCTTTTATAACTTATAAACAGCGTGATGTGACCACACATTTTAAATTTACTTTTTATCTTTATCTGCATTTTTAACTTTCTATGGTGCTAATTGCTCATGGTCAGTGCAGGGAGGCAGGGGCTGTGCCCCTTTATTGCACACTGCCATTTGGTGGAAGCTTGATGCAGCGTGGGTTTCTGCTGCTGTGTGGCATCCTTTGCTCTGCAATCCATTGCATTGTGGGTGTGGTGTTGGGGGTGGGGTCCAGCATTGGCTGTAGACAGTGAGGTGATGTGGGGAGTGGGTTGGAATTTGGGTACAGCATTGCGTCCTTCAATACGTGGGTGGAGTGTGTGCCATGTGGATGTGGAAGGTTGCATTATGGGGGGAGGCAGGGTGTATCTTTGCCTTTATGGACAGGGATCCTTGCACCAGTTTAGGTAACTATAGACCACAGGATGCTCTATATGCTATCTCATGTCTACAAGTAGCTTTAGACTACATTCAAATATCCAATTTTACAGTACCTTCAGTAGTCATAAGTACAGAGTTCAGCGCCCTTTATCCTCCTTCCTTTCCCTAGAGCCATAAAGGGCTCCTTAGTTTAGTTTACCCCAAAGAGCTCACCCCTATCTAACTGATACAGATTCCAAAGAAGTCTTTCTTGGACGGGTACCACCAACACAGCAGGATTGTTTCCTCACAATGACAGCAGTAGAGCACCATGTTTTCTGTTTAGTGACACCACCAGCACAGCAGCATTCTTCCTTACACTGATGCCAGGGCATTTTTTTTCTTGTGCCTCATTTTTCGCATCACTATCAAACGCTTCACTTCTCTGTGGTTTGCCAAAACCAATGGCAGTATTCTGGCACATGTCGCGAGCATTAAATACAGTTTGGCATTTTTCTTCTTGATACCTTTACTGTATTACTCCTAACTATGCATGGATATTTTGGTCCCATTTATTTTAAATCTGAATAATTTGTCTTTATACCTTGAATGTTGTCTCTTTTCCCAAAATGTT
Organism: Lithobates sylvaticus; assembly: GCA_028564925.1. Lineage (NCBI taxonomy): Eukaryota > Metazoa > Chordata > Amphibia > Anura > Ranidae > Lithobates > Lithobates sylvaticus. The sequence continues at coordinate 304,550,324 of CM053027.1, read as the reverse complement.
GTGACCAATTGTTTGATGACGTGTTGAAAAATTGAGGTTCAGTTTTGTGAGTGTGTTTTTAAGTGGGTATGGTCAGATGGCTTTGGATTCCATTTTTAAAATCTGGTTATCTTAATATGCGCACACATACATACAGTACATGTATATATATATACACACACACACTCAAATACAGTTGCAATAAAAAGTATGTGAACCCTTTTGGAATGATATGGATTTCTGTACAAATTGGTCATAAAATGTGATCTGATCTTCATCTAAGTCACAACAATAGACAATCACAGTCTGCTTAACCGCTTCCCAACTGGCGCATGACGATGTACGTCGACAGAATGGCACAGACAGGCATAAGGGCGTACAGGTATGTCCCCTTTAAGATGCCGTCGTGCCATCGAGAGCGCGCAGGTCGGGACCCCCGTGAGTGAGCGGGATACCCACGATCGTCTCACGGGAAGGCTGAACGGGGAGATGCGGAAATAAACACCATCTCCCTGTTCTGCCTAGCAACTAGTGACGCCGATCTCTGCTCCCTGTGATTGGAGCAGAGATCAGCATTCACTTGCTCAAAGCCACGTCCCCCACAGTTAGAAACACGCCTCTAGGAACATATAACCCCTACACTGCCACCTACTGGTTAACCCCTTCACTGCCAGTGTCATTTACACAGGAATCAGTTCATTTAAATTTAGAGGTAAAGTTCTCTTTTGGCAGGGGAAACTTAAAGTGAACTGGTAGTACAAGCCCTGGCTGCCACAAAACTATTTCATAGGGGTAGTTGGAACTGGTAGCAAAAGGACAAACACCCCTTCAGATCCTGTCTGGACCCCCCTGTGCCCCATAAAGTTGCTATGGGTGCTATGGTAGTTCCACAACTGATAATTATAATATAAGATAAATAGTGAAGGAAAAGCCACACATTGTTAAAATTACACCATAGTATTTTTATTAAACATAACTTGTTTCCAAAACACAGTCCCTGCCTTAGGGTATGTTTCACTGACACATTTCACCCCAATTGGGCTTAATGTTAGAGGTTTACAACCACTTTAAAGGACATTAAGAACAATTGTACCAAAGGTATAGTTGTCCATTAAGTACATAAGTCACATTTTCATTTCAATCACACCATTGGATCATGAGCAACGCATACCATAAAAAAAATTCAGAATTAGAAAGAAGAAATATACACATATTCACAACAGGTAATAATGTTTTGAGAGTATGAAAACATTGGATGGCTACTTGACTTTCAATGACTTTGTTACGGAGGTGCATACAACACAGCACTTTTTTTTCTTACATTTAAAAGTCATTTGAAAAGTTCCTCACAAAGCCCACATCAGCAGACATTAGCAAGCCAGGAATTCACCCGAACAAAAGGTTCAGAGTAGAAAGTGCAGTGTAGACAGATCTGGGGGTTGAAGCAATCAGAGTCATTTGCACAGGTTTGATATAGGGCAGCAGACAAGCAGTGTGTGGTTGCGGAGATTACAAGCAATCTCATACCTCTTTTGGTTTTATCAGTTCTCACTTGTGAAAGGTCCCATCCTGCCTCTGCCAGGGTCACCAAATAAATTACAGGCAGAGCTGGAAAGATGTCACTTCTTGTTGCTTGTGAGATACTATTAATTATGGATGCTGCTTTTGAACAGATTACAAATCAGTTCAGATAAGCAAAGCAGCAAAGTCTTTGTTGGAGATAAATGTCTAACAGAACTATGGATTCCTTCTGCATTTGTAACTTTATAAGTATCCTATTTTCCCTTCACTTGCTATAAAAGATTGGTATTACATGATCCCGCTTGGTGTAGACTTGCATTATTCAGGATAAAATGTCGCTGTCCTTCAGACATTATTGTAGCACATTTATTTTCTGTGCAGCCAAGGAAATACTTTGTATGCTCATGGAACGTTGCAACTTTTCCAGTGACATAGCCTAATCTTCTCTAAATCTTGAAAGCCATATGCAGACGAACAAAGTGAATTAAAAGCTGGTGAATCAATGTACACATGACAATTGCTTGCTCTTGTATCTGATTATGATATTTTACAAGCTTTACAAGTTAATGTAGTTTCAGTTTTCAAAAGCTTAAATTAAAGGAATACCTGGTAATTCTGCTATGAAGGTCCTTGTTCAAGAGCTTCCTGTTATGTTTTGATAACTGTCTCATAACTGTCCTCCTGCATTGTCACCATGTCAGATTTGCCTTGGTTGAGACTACAAACAGGTCTGCTCACATATTGCATTGGCATGTTTCATTCAAACATTATTATATGAAGAAAATAAAAAAACATGATAATTGCTTATGTTTCACAGTGTTTTAGCAAACTAAATGGCATCCATTTATAATATCTACATTAGGCTACTTGTTTATCTATTAATGAGGCAACTTGGCCTGAGCAGTTTGAGCCCATCGGCTCAGAAGTGGACAGTTCAGTTAATTTTGTGATTCACACAGCTCTGTTCCACTGAATAAGCATCAGGTTAACATTGCTATGTCCTATTGCAGCTATTCATGCAGTAGGGCCTAATAGTTGTAAGTAACTTCCCAATGTTATTCAGATTTTCACACAGAAGGGATTGTCAGAAGAAAATATTCAGGCAGATCCCAAACATTAAATAGTGATTTATTACAAGTATTTTCTCATGAAAGGGTAATTGCATGCTTACCTAGAACTCTTGCTTAAATTTGCCAACTGAATTTGGCTCACAATAGTTGGATAAAAATAATAATAACACCAATAACAATAATAATAATAAGCATTTGGCTTAGGTTTATATATGTGGTCAGGAACACGTACAAAATCATGCCTGTTCCTGATTTCAGGCACAACTTGCTGTTCTTTAGCAGATATGGAGGGGTTCCATTAATTCATAATGGTAACCCCACTCAGTGGCAAGCACGGAACACAGCACTGTGTGGCTCCATGTGACGTGTTTATTAAAAAGGGTCATAGACTTTTTCCCCACATTTCAGCCCATTCAAATCAATTAAATGATCCACACATACAGTATGGGAGTCTACTCTGAATTGATGAAATTGTATACTGTGCCTTTAAGAAAATGTTTGAAATAAAAACCGAAGCAAGCAGTAAATAGGGCAGGCAACAACTCAGCACAGCCTACTAAAACCACTACCAACCCGTGTGTACACCCTAAAGTGTTATTTAAAACTAAACTATTCAATTACTTCTATGGGTCTGACAAAAGGTTCTACCAAAACAAAACTATGGCTTAAGGTAAATTAAGGTACTAAGGTATATAATTATTCCTGCACTACCATGTGCGGGAGGATGAGGATGGAACTGCTGCAAGCACCGAATTTGGGTCAGACCATACCCATAAAGAGAATAGAATTAGGTGGGGGTTGGTGCTGCGCTGTTCCCAACAAAGTAGAAAAGTGTGCAGTACACATGTAAATTCAATGGAAATAAATCAATGATGCAAACAATAATCATAAAAATGAATTGACTAATATCAAAGTGCAGAGTGCATAAATACAATGCTAATAACACTGTGATGAGACTTCTATGTATACGGTATGCAGATCATAACAGACAGTAATGAATAAGGTGACTGCTATCAAAGCTCAAAGTAATAAATTGCTAATAACACTGTGATGAGTCTGCTTGGTATACAATATGTGCAGATGATAAAAATAGACTTGTGCAAAATTTCTGAATCAAATGTGAAAAATCAGCAGCAGAAACTTCCTGTGCAAAGGGCAAATGACCTGTGCAATATGCAATAAAATGTGCAAAAATGGGGTGAAATCTAATATTGTGCCAACTGCAAATACACTGTATAAAGCTCAATACAGTCCAAGGTGTGCAAAATGCAATCCAACTGTGAACAGAATACAATGAATTATTTTCTTCTTTGTGCAAATGAGCATGCCAATGTGCAAACAACAGAAGGTGCTTGAGAAATAAATATCTCCTCTTCGTGCAGAGACACACAAAAAGTGGCCTCTTACCTTGCTGTAATGAGGTAACCACATATATATATACACTTGTAGTGGTTGCTTCTCCCTTGTATTTCTGGACCAATGAGGGTAAATAACAATAAGAACAGCATAGTAAACCAGCCATGCTGTGGGCGGGCAACTTCGCCAAGAATGGACAGAGCTTCTAGGCAAAAACAGTAGTGCAAAATAACAAACAGTATACACAGCGCAGTGAGTTACAATGGCATAATACATCATATATTGGATCGAGAGTCAAACAATAAAGGTGAGGATACCTGAGAACTTAGAGTATATATGTGATGGAACAGTCCAGCACCCATATATAGCTTCCTGCAGTCTGGAACTAGGAACCAAGTATTATAATTTAATATTATACCCAAGACTAGAAAACGCTAGAAAACTAGAAAACGCTAGCTTAGATGCAAACTGGAACTCTTTTTTTTGTAAATTCACATGGAATATATGCCATGCAAGATCAGATAAGAGTTTAATCACATTACCCTAACAATACAAACTGAAAACAGGGATATAATTAACATAGCTAAGGAACAGCCAACATACACATAATGTTAATCCACATCTAGCAACCAATATCTGACAGTGATCTAATTAACATGAAATAATTAAAAACTATTCACTTAAACAAACCTAGGGGCCCAGACCATTCAGCACCCAGCTCACAACCCTGTATATACAAAGTACATTACACATTATCATAAGCATAAACACATAACCATCCCAAAATGGTTAGCTAAAGAGGTAAAGTGGTCACAATATTAATCACATCTCCAACAGACAGACAGAAACAATAGGTGACTCAATTAACAATGGGAATTCACACCTAGGAGGCACACAATGGGAGAGACATACTCAACAATAAACATAACAAACAGTGATCCCATCCCACCTCAGACTGTCAGGCACCAGCCTACAACAGTCTATGAGAAAATAAAGCTGAGTGTATCAAAATAAACTAATAAATCAATACAAGTATCAGACTTAATACAGTGTAGCAAATAAAACATTTAATACAGTGTGAAAACAAAACCACCCTGTGACATAAGTGATTATAGACAATGAATAAACATCAAAATAAAAATGAACAAAAAATAATAATAAAAATAGAAAAAAATAATATATGTATAAAAAATAAAGTGTCCAATTCAGATGACCCAAAAAAAGTCCACTTCAACTACAGTTCATAGTAATGAGCCTATAAATGGTGATCAGTGAATCTCAAAGTGATATTTCACACAGGTTTTTTTCAGGAACACTCCTCCACCACACCGCAGTGTCTGTGACTTCACTCCCCTTATGTTCACAAACTCACCAGCTGTCTAAGCCTTACAAACTGGTCCTTGGCTGAAAGCGCTTTTTACCCTCTTTGTGTAGGGGTGACAAGTAGAAATCTTTAGATTCCAATATAGGGTTGATTATATACTCCTCAGATGGTTCTTTAAAAACTCCACATGTGAACGAAAAAAGAAAGCCTCCAATAGTGAAAAAAACCTGTGTGAAATATCACTTTGAGATTCACTGGTCACCATTTATAGGCTCATTACTATGAACTGTATTTGAAGTGGACTTTTTTTGGGTCATCTGAATTGGACACTTTATTTTTTATACATATATATTTTTTTTCTATTTTTTTTTTTTTTATTTTTTTTTTTATTTTGATGTTTATTCATTTATTCTTTGTCTATAATCACTTATGCCACAGGGTGGTTTTGTTTTAGTTGCTACACTGTATTAAGTCTGATACTTATTGATTTATTAGTTTATTTTGATACACTCAGCTTTATTTTCACTGTATAGTTGGACTATACACACTCAGCTTTATTTTCACTGTATAGTTGGACTATACATATTTAGCACTCAGCGCCGCTCATTCCACATTATAGAATAGGAATACTGTTCACAATTCTCGTGGCAGCGATATTTCGTTTATTTAATACATTTTTTAGTTATATACACAAGCGCAGTGGTGATACACAGAGGTAAGGGCGAGAGTGTGTATTATTGGTTTATAGTCTATGAGACAAACTCATACAATGTTCCAGCAGTAGGGATGAGCCGAACAACCCACCGTTCGGCTCGCACCAGAACCCGCAAATGGACCTAAAGTCCGTGCGAGCTTTAGAACCCTATTAGTTATAATGGATGCGAACGTTATTGTCATAAAAAGTGTTTGGGGACCTGGGCCCTGCCCCAGGGGACATGTATCAATGCAAATTTTTTTTTTAAAAACGGCCGTTTTTTTCAGGAGCAGTGATTTTAATAATGCTTAAATTGAAACAATAAAAGTGTAATATTCCTTTAAATTTCGTACCTGGGGGGTGTCTATAGTATGCCTGTGAAGGGGCGCATGTTTCCTGTGCTTAGAACTGTCCATGCAAAAAATGGTATGTCATTTTTGCAGGAAAAAAGCTATTTAAAATCACTTGCGGCTAATGTGTGACGGCTCACGTAACACAGAGAACAGTCATTCATTGAAAGTCATTCATTAAAAAAAATTCATTGATAAAAAATAAAAAAAAAATAAAAAATAAGCGTGGGGGTCCCCCCAAATTCAATAACCAGGCCCTTCAGGTCTGGGATGGATATTAAGGGGGACCCCAGCCAAAAAAAATGGCGTAGGGTCCCCCTCAAAATCCATACCAGACCCTTGAGGTCTGGGATGGATTTTAAGGGGAACCCCAGCCAAAAAAAATGGCGTGGGGTCACCCTCAAAATCCATACCAGACCCTTATCCGAGCACGCAACCTGGCAGGCCACAGGAAAAGAGGGGGGACGAGAGCGGCCCCCCTCCCACCTGAACCATACCAGGCCACATGCCCTCAACATTGGGAGGATGCTTTGGGGTCTGAGACCCCCAAAGCACCTTGTCCCCATGTTGATGTGGACAAGGGCCTCTTCCCCACAACCCTGGCCAGTGGTTGTGGGGGTCTGCGGGTGGGGGGCTTATCAGAATCTGGAAGCCCCCTTTAACAAGGGGACCCCCAGATCCGGCCCCCCCCTGTGTGAAATGGTAAGGGGGTACAAAAGTACCCCTACCATTTCACCAAAAAAGTGTCAAAAATTGTAAAAATGACAGGAGACGGTCTTTGACAATTCCTTTATTAAAATCCTCTTTCTTCTTTCTTCATCCTTCGGTTTCTTCATCTTCTCCTTCCGTCATCTTCTTCCATCTTCTTCTTCCATCTTCTTCTACCTCCGATCCGCTTCTTCTTGCGCTGGTCTTCTCGTCCTTCTCATCCGGCATCTTCTTCCATGGCGTCGGCGTCTGTTCTTCTGTCGGGCCGCTCCTCGCAATGGGAGGCTCCAGCTGTGTGAGGCTTTGTTCCGTCTGACAGGTCTTTTATAACGGAGGGCACCTGATGACCCTGCCCCCCTCTGACGTCATGGGGAAAGCCATAGGGAATTCCCCATGATGTCCCCGTGCGTCAGAGGGGGCGGGATCACCAGGTGCCCTCCGTTATAAAAGACCTGTCAGACGCAGCAAAGCCTCACACAGCGGGAGCCTCCCATTGCGAGGAGTGGCCTAAGAAGAGACACCGACGCCAACGCCATGGAAGAAGATGCCAGACAAGAAGGACGAGAAGACCAGCGCAAGAAGAAGCAGATCGGATGAAGAAGATGATGGAAGAAGAAGATGGACGAAGATGCCAAAAGAAGAAGATGAAGAAACCGAAGGATGAAGAAAGGAAGACCAGAAGAAAGAAGAAAGAAAATTTTAATAAAGGAATTGTCAAAGACCGTCTCCTGTCATTTTTACAATTTTTGACACTTTTTTGGTGAAATGGTAGGGGTACTTTTGTACCCCCTTACCATTTTACACAGGGGGGGGGGGATCTGGGGGTCCCCTTGTTAAAGGGGGCTTCTAGATTCTAATAAGCCCCCCACCCGCAGACCCCCACAACCACCGGCCAGGGTTGTGGGGAAGAGGCCCTTGTCCTCATCAACATGGGGACAAGGTGCTTTGGGGGTCTCAGACCCCAAAGCATCCTCCCAATGTTGAGGGCATGTGGCCTGGTACGGTTCAGGCCTGGAGGGGGGGGGCGCTCTCATCCCCCCCTCTTTTCCTGCGGCCTGCCAGGTTGCGTGCTCGGATAAGGGTCTGGTATGGATTTTGAGGGGGACCCCACGCCATTTTTTTTGGCTGGGGTTCCCCTTAAAATCCATCCCAGACCTCAAGTGCTTTTTTCCTGCAAAAATGACACTTTTTGCAGGGACAGTTCTAAGCACAGGAAACCTTCCCCCATTCACAGGCAACCTATAGACACCCCCCAGATGTGATACTGCAATGCTGTACTAACAGCACGCACACACAAATCCCCAGAAATACAGCACATATCCTCAGCAGTCAGCAGCACACTGACATGCTGACACTGAAACACAATATGCGAGGCCGCCGCCGTGACGGCCTCTTATACCGTGGGGCGTGTACTAAAGTCCCTGAGCTATAATTATCGAATGTGATGCGAGTGGCCCAAATAGTTCTGAGCTCGCCGAACGGGCGAACGCCCGATGTTCGATTCGAACATGGGTTTGAATCGAACACCGGGCCCATCCCTATCCAGCAGTCTGAAAAGGTGGAACTAATTTATCTTCATAGATTTCTTGAGGGATATTGTTGATAAATATTTATGTCCCAATGGAGGGGCTTCTCCAACCCAGTCTGCAGGAAGGCTACCATATTTCCTCTAAACGTTAACCTGTACAAGAGTAACATTATATCTTTCCATCCGCTCCAGAAGGGCAGCTTTATTTTCCCTATTCAGAAAATGAATCCAAGCCTCACTCTCAGCATTCATCACATTAGAGAATGATCTGCTCTTTCTATGGGATCAAATCTGAACTGAGCTCTTTTCTATGCTCTGACCAGCAGACAAAGACCCCAGTCTCCTCCAAGGGCCATTATCAGCGGGTAGGAGGCTTGCCCCTAGTACTTTAGTCATAATGGGGGCTTTAGGTCTGAAAGCAGGAAAGAGTGGTGAAAGCTGAGTTGAAGTTAGGAGATGTGTCTGTCAGCCACAATGCCCATAGGTCATGACATTTAGAAGCTGTGAGATGGGCTTTAGCATGTGAGAATTCCAGCAGGAGATGGTCATTAGGAATATGAATACCATCTTGTAGATGAGGTGGTTGTTTGGTTTTTCATCATCTTGCAACAACTAATCTGGCAGCAATGAGGGTATACGCTGTATATGATGAGGCAAGGCCTGGATGCCTACTCCTAGGAGAGCCATATATGGTGAGAGTCATTGGTGTATTAGTTACTAATATGCAAAAAGTGTCGATTACCACCCAAAACCTGGTGATAATAGGGCAGGACCACCATATGTGGGGTAGAGTTCCTGGGTGATCACAGTTGCACAAGCATTTTGCTGAATGAGAAAGCCTAACATTATCTGATCCCTACCTATCTGTCTAAATAATGTTTCATGGACTCCTTAGGAACAGTTCTAGGAACAAAGTAGTGAGTCTCTTCTTCTGAAGCAATCAGTTGTGTTTGTGTGTAATTTAAACTTCTTAGCTCTTCAAACAACCTTTTTTTTCCAACAAGAAAGTGATGTACTCAATAATGCTCCCAATTTTTATATGATCCATGTGGTCTGTATTATTAAAGGATCATATATTAGTGCAGAGCTAATATTTTATCGCATTGCAAATGCAGGGTGCACACACATACCGCCACAGTTATTTTTACTACAGGAGCACACAAAGAATAACAGTATTCTTGTTTTTTTTATTTTACAGTGAATAGCACCTAGCTAGACTAGACAGCACACGTATAATAATGAATAATAAAAATGCACAGACCTAACAGATATAGCTTGCAATTTCAACTGTAAAGGTGTGAGAAGAGCTTACTAAAAAATAGGCAAGAACACCCAATTAACTTGAGCTGCCCTCATGAGAATTTCTGTTGAAAATTAATAGTTTAAATAATGTTACCAAATTTTAAATTGATCCTCATCAGTGGACACTATGACAAAGAATAAGTTATTAATTACCCGTTTCTTTTAAGTACAAGATAATTTAATTAAAATTATGCATTCCTTGACTCTGCCAGAGGATCAACTAGAAAATGGGAAAGAGAGGGAGAAAGTGCTTAAATGTACAGTGTAAAAGACTAAATGACTCTCGGGGCTCCATTTTCAGTGCTTTACAAGCGGTAATCTGACACTATGCAAAATACCTGGCTGATTATTGCCTCAGTGTTTTGTGTGCTGTGATTATCACTGTGCATGATTAAATGCACTCAGCATATCAATACTTTCTTTAACTTTTGGACAGCTATTTCACAGCAAGCTGCTGTGGGAGAGCGTTATTGGTGAAAGTCATCTAAAGATTTAAAATTGATATCAAAATTAAATATAATTTATAGCAATGGAAGAAAAAACAAATTAGTTATAAGTAAAGAGACAGCACCATAGATTATACATTATTTATTATTATTTTCTGCTCTTCCGATATTTCAATCTTCTCCACCACCAAGATTACGCTGTCATTTTGTCATGTTAATGTTTCTTGTTTTTAATTTTGGAAGCTTTTTTTAAGCATTTTTTTAAGCATTGTCCTAAGGTGACAACACTGATACACAATAGATACAGTGCATTACGAAATGTGTTGTCACCCTGGTAAGTGTGTTTATTTTCAGCAAATGAAAATATAGGAAAAATCCTAAAAAAAATTAACCAATTGAGCTACCACATCTAAGGACTGGTAAGATGCAATATTTTAAATGTTGGTACTTGGGTTTGGACACACTTTAATCTATACCTGTTCAACACTCCAAGGCAGGGGCTAACCTCTCCACAGGAAAAGACCTACAAATTAGAGTGTCGGACACTGTCTCTTTTGTTGTAGCAAGGGACAACAGTTCAGTCATTGAATACCATATAAGCAGAAACTAGGGCCATATAAACATTAATGGATTTTAGCTCTGATCCACCATATGAAACAGCACTGCACTCATTATCCACTGTCAACAACACTGTGGTCCATACCAAACTCATTATTCTTATACATTAAGTATTTGAAAAGTGTTTTAAAAATTTTATACACTGCTCAAAAAAAGAAAAGAAAAAAGCTTTGGTTAGACAGTCACTTTATTGGTTGTGGATATTAATTAAAATTTACTGTGTTTAAGGTATTTATTTTTGCCATGATATAACACCACCCTTAACCACTTAAGCCCCTGACCAATTTGCAGCCAAAGGACCAGGCCCCTTTTTGCGATTCAGCACTGCGTCGCTTTAACTGACAATTGCGCGGTCGTGACGACGTGGCTCCCAAACAAAATTGACGTCCTTTTTTTTCCACAAATAGAGCTTTCTTTTGGTGGTATTTGATCACCTCTGCGGTTTTTATTTTTTGCGCTATAAACAAAAATAGAGCGACAATTTTGAAAAAAATGCAATATTTTACTTTTTGCTATAATAAATATCCCCAAAAAATATATAAAATTTTATTTTTTCCTCAGTTTATGCCAATACATATTCTTCTACATATTTTTGGTAAAAAAAATCGCAAATAGCGATTATTGATTGGTTTGCGCAAAAGTTATAGCATTTACAAAATAGGGGATAGTTTTATAGCATTTTTATTAATATTTTTTTTTTTTACTAGTAATGGCGGCGATCAGCGATTTTTATTGTGACTGCTACATTATGGCGGACACATCGGACATTTTTGACAATTTTTTTTTGGACCATTGTCATTTATACAGCAATCAGTGCTAGGGGACAGGGAGGGGTTAAGTGTGTGTGTGTGTTTTTTTAACTGTAGGGGAGCGTGGCTTGGTGTCTGATGTCACTGATCATCTTTCCTGCGGCCACGTCGGTCCCGCGGCCACGGAGCTCAGGACCGGGTTGCGAGTGTGCCGCCGGCGGCGCGCTCGCGACCCATGGCTGGGCACTTAAAGAGCCACGTACAGGTACATGATTGTGCCCAGCCGTGCCATTCTGCTGACGTATAAGTGCAGGAGGCGGTCCTTAAGCAGTTAAAGTTGCAGCGCTAACCCCCGAAGGGGCTGCTGATAATAACTGGTTCTTCTTTAAAAGCACAGAGGCTGCCCACCCCTACACAAGAACCACTTGGGACTGTCCAGAAATTCTTGGACTCATCTATGACACCTTCTCCATCTAAAAGCTAAGAAATAATATATATTTTTTTTTTTTTTTTAGGTATGCCATGTAAATGGGAACACATAACAAAGTGGAGTGAGGTTTTCTAAATGTTTACTTCAACGTGGAAATACACTTTAAAACTTGTGTATTTTATTACATGAAAAGGGTGACCACGTCATCTTTTCCTTGTTGCTGTAGTCAGCTCCTGCCTGCTCTCTGTACCTCCCTGTTGGCTCCATCACACACTATAGCCAAAAAGTAGGCAGGGAGAGCAGGAAGGGATGCACTACACAGCAGCCAAAAAATGCTTCGTCAATTACTTCTACAGAAAGCATTTTTTTTTTAGGTAAGCCAGGTCCGTTACAATAGCCAGGTCTTTTACAAAGTGCTTGCACCAGAAGGTAGCTGCATTATCACAGAGGAGGAAGGTAGAATTTTAAGGGGCAATAGCATATACGTGTACCAACTTCTATTTCTTGCCTATCTGGATTTTATTTTCCAAGGAACCAATATGATTTCATTTGCCAAGACTTGTAACAAATGCTCCCTATTTTCTGCATATGAAGTGGAACTGTAATCTTAACTGTAGTCTGAATTAAGAAGGAAAACTCATTGATCCTCTGTATGTGCAAATATATCACAACAGATAAGTTTCAGGCAGATTAATTTACTTTTTTTTAATCCTTCCCTTTTTTAGTACTTTTCATTTTGGTTTTGCTGATAACAGCATTAGATAGTTCCTTTACATTTCATTGCTTTCTTAACTTAGAATTACAGATCTTTTTCCAATCTCCTTATCAAAATACCAAATATGTAACTTGAAAATTATTTGTTGTCAGATTACAGATTCCTGACATAATAGGGATTTGTCTGTTAAAAGGATAAGTTTGCCTTGCAGCTGTTGAATAGTGCTTATGTCTTGGCACTGTGTTATGTATATCTAGCTGCAGAAGTGCTTTCTGAATGGTATTATGCATACATTCTTCAAATGTAGTCATTTAGAACAGTAATGATTATAGGAAGATCAGGATCTTTTTTGAGTCTTTAATTTGTAATATTTTTATGTTTCCATAGGACCAAAGAGACCAGAGTTACTCCACTTTGAAAACACCCCTCACATCAGTGACTGTTCATAACCTAAAGCCGGGAACAGTCTATGTCTTCCAAATCCGCACATCAGCTTCATCACAAGATTATGGTAGTTACAGTCCAAGCATTGAAGTGGAAACACTAGGAGAATGTAAGTTATTTCCTAAACAGGAATTAAATTGGATTATTTTTGGGTTATGGTGTAACTAATCAAGTGTATGTAACAGGAGGTCCTATATGCCCTTACTATTTAGGTACACTATGTAGCCCTTTGTTAACTCAGTAGCGCTATTGTGTATAGAGGAGTAATGGTCACTTAACCACTTAAGCCCCGGACCTTTTTGTTGGCCAAAGACCAGAGCACATTTTGTGATTCGCACTGCGTCCCTTTAACTGACAATTGCGCGGTCGTGCGACATGGCTTCCAAACAAAATTAACGTCCTTTTTCCCACAGATAGAGTTTTATTTTGGTGGTATTTGATCACCTATGCAATTTTTATTTTTTGCGCTATAAACAAAAATAGAGTGACATTTTTTTAAAAACGCATTCTTTTTTACATTTTGCTATAATAAATATCCCCCAAAAATATATAAAAACACATTTTTTTTCCTCAGTTTAGGCCAATACGTATTCTTCTACATATTTTTGGTAAAAAAAAATCGCAACAAGCATTTATTGATTGGTTTGTGCAAAAGTTATAGCGTCTAAAAAAAATAGTGGATAGATTTATGGCATTTTTATTAGTAATTTTTTTTTTACTAGTAATGGCGGCGATCTGCAATTTTTATCATGACTGCGACATTATGGTGGACACATCGGACAATTTTGACACATTTTTGGGACCATTGTCATTTTTACAGTGATCCGTGCTATAAAATTGCACTGATTCCTGTAAAAATGACACTGGCAGTGAAGGGGTTAACCACTAGCTGGCTAGGAAGGGGTTAAGTGTGTCCTAGGGAGTGATTCTAACTGTTAGGGGACGTGGCTATGTGGGACACATCACTGGTCATAGCTCCCGATCACAGGAAGCTATGATCAGTGACAGTGTCACTAGGCAGTAGGGATGAGCATCGAGTTCGAGTCGAACTCATGTTCGACTCGAAAATTTCCTGTTCACCGAACAGTGAACAATTTGGGGTGTTCGCGGCAAGTTCGAAAAGCCGCGAACACCCTGTAAAAGTGTATGGGAGAAATCTAAAGTGCTAATTTTAAAGGCTTATATGCATGGTATTGTCATAAAAAGTGTTTGGGGGCCTGGGTCCTGCCCCAGGGGACATGTATCAATGCAAAAATACAATTTAATAACGACCGTTTTTTCAGGAGCAGTGATTTTAATAATGCTTAAAGTGAAACAATAAAAGTGTACTATTCCTTTAAATTTTGTACCTGGGGGGGTGTTTATAGTATGCCTGTAAAGGGGCGCATGTTTTCCGTGCTTAGAACTGTCCCTGCACAAAGTTTGCAGGAAAAAAGTCATTTAAAAGCACTCGCGGCTATAATGAATTGTCGGCTCCCGTAATACAGAGAACAGTCATTGAAAGCCATTGATAAAAAAAAAATATATATGCATGGGGTTCCCCCCAAATATCCATACCAGACCCTTCAGGTCTGGTATGAATTTTAAGGGGAACTCCACGCCAAATTTTAAAAAAAAAATGGCGTGGAGTTCCCCCCAAAAATCCATACCAGACCCTTTATCCGAGCACGCAACCTGGCAGGCCGCAGGAAAAGAGGGGGGACGAGAGAGTGCCCCCCCTCTTGAACCGTACCAGGCCACATGCCCTCAACATTGGGAGGATGCTTTGGGGGTCCTGAACAAGGGGCCCCCCAGATCCCGCCCCCCCTGTTTGAAATGGTAAGGGGGTACAAAAGTACCCCTACCATTTCACAAAGAAAGTGTAAAAAATTGTTAAAAAAACACACTGACACCATTGGGAAAAGTCCTTTATTAAAAAAAAAAAAAAAAAGATTCCAGCGGTGGTAATCCACTCTTGCTATCCAGCGATGGGTGATCTCTTCTCCGGGGTCCAGCGATGGGTCCAGCGCAGCGCATCCTGTCTCCATGGAGACACTGCGGGAATTCCGACAGCCTGATAAGGTCTTGGCTGAGGAGGACAGGGCCACCCGTCACCTGACCCCACCCCCTCTGACGCAAGGGGAAACCCAGGCTTCCCCAGTGATGTACGGGTGACCCCGCCCCCCTCTGACGCAAGGGAAAAGCCGGGCTTCCCCAGTGATGTATGGGTGACCCCACCCCCCTCTGATGTAACGCAGGTTTCCGTTACATCAGAGAGGGGCAGGATCCCCCGTACGTCACTGGGGTAGCCCGGCTTCCCCCTTGCGTCAGAGGGGGTGGCCCTGTCCTCCTCAGCTAAGACCTGGGATTCCCTCATTGTCTCTGTAGGGACAGGATGTGCTGCGCTGGACCATCGGGAGAGATCACCCATCGCTGAACCCCGGAGAAGAGATCAGCCATCGCTGGATAGCAAGGGTGGATTACCACCGCTGGAATCTTTTTTTTAATTTTTTTTTATTTTTAATAAAGGACTTATCCCAATGGTGTCTGTGTGTTTTTTTTAAAATGTTTACACTTTCTTTGTGAAATGGTAGGGGTACTTTTGTACCCCCTTACCATTTCAAACAGGGGGGGGCGGGATCTCGGGGTCCCCTTGTTAAAGGGGGCTTCCAGATTCTGATAAGCCCCCGCCCACAGACCCCCACAACCACCGGCCAGGGTTGTGGGGATGAGGCCCTTGTCCCCATCAACATGGGGACATGGTGCTTTGAGGGGTCACAGACCCCCAAAGCATCCTCCCAATGTTGAGGGCATGTGGCCTGGTACGGTTCAGGAGGGGAGGGGTGCTCTCTCGTCTCCCCTCTTTTCCTGGGGCCTGCCAGGTTGCGTGCTCGGATAAAGGGTCTGGTATGGATTATTTTTTTTTTATTTGGCCTGCAGTTCCCCTTAAAATCCATACCAGACCTGAAGAGCCTGGTAATTGAATTTAGGGGGAACCCCACGCATATTTTTTTTTTTTTTTATCAATGACTTTCTCTGTATTACGGGGAGCCGAAATTCATTATAGCCACGAGTGCTTTTTAAAATACTTTTTTTCCTGCAGAAATGACACTTTGTGCAGGGACAGTTCAAAGCATGGGAAACATGGGCCCCTTTACAGGCATACTATACACACCCCCATGTATGAAATTTAAAGGAAGATTACACTTTTATTAACGTCAGTTTTTAAAAGTTTTTTTTTGCATTGATACATGTCCCCTGGGGCAGGACCCAGGTCCCCAAACACTTTTTATGACAATAACTTGCATATAAGCCTTTAAAATTAGCACTTTTGATTTTGAACTTTTGAGTCTCATAGACTTTAATGGGGTTCTAAAGTTCACACGAACTTTAGGTCTGTTCGCAGGTTCTGGTGCAAACCGAACAGGGGGGTGTTCGGCTCATCCCTACTAGGCAGAACGGGGAGATGCTCGTTTACATTAGCATCTCCCCGTTATTCAGCTCCATGAGATGATCGCGGGTATCCCCTCGGACATCGAGTCCGCGGGACCAGCGATCCTACTCACAGAACTACCGATAGGGGCGCACGCGCTGCCGCTGGTACACACGTGACCACGTGGCAGTACATTCAAAGGGACGTACCTGCGGCGGTCGGCAAGTGGTTAAAGTAGTGCATCCATCAGCATTTGTGCAAGCAAAAATACTGTTTTATGATTCCCTTTTACATGATTTAACCACTTGGTGCCCTCGCTATAGCCGAAAGATGGCTACAGCGTGGGCTTAAAATGTTGGGAGGGCATACATGGATATTCACCCATGCTCGCGCTGCTTGTGCACCCCATGCAGCATGCGGGCAGTGTGCTCTGTGATTGCTGAGTCCTTGGGACTCAGCGGATCACAGAACAGAGTAAAGAGCCGATCATGGCCCTTTACCACGTGATCAGCTGTGAGCCTATGACAGCTGATCACATGATGTAAACAGAAGCCAGCAAGAGAAAAAAATAAAGCCGATTACTGGCGTCTGTAAAAGGGACATCAGTCTCTCACAGTGACCACCAGTGCTGCTAACTAGTGCCTACCAGTGCTCCTAACCAGTGCCACCTACCAGTGCCCATCAGTACTGCTAACCAGTGCCCACCAGGGCCACCTACCAGTGCCCACAAGTGCCACCTACCAGTGTCCACCAGTGCCACCTTTCAGTGCCCACCAGTGCCACCTATCAGTGCCCAGCAGTGCTGCCAATCAGTGGCACCTATCAGTGTTGCCTATCAGTGCCATCTATCAGTGCCACCTATCAGTTATGCCTATCAGTGCCAACTCTCAGTGCCCTTCAGTGCCACCTATAAGTGGCCATTAGTGCATCCTAGCAGTGCCACATAACAATGCTCATCAGTGCAACCTATCAGTGCAGCTGCCTAAGTGCATCCTGATCAGTGCCCACCAGTGCCACCTCAACAGTGCCCACCAGTTCAACCTCATCAGTGCCCATCAATGCCACCTATCAGAGCCCAGATCCCGGCCCCCCATGTGAATTGAAAACAGGGTACCCCTACCATTTCTCAAAAACTGTAAAAAAGACAAGAGACAGCTTGGGACAAGTCCTTTATTAAAATATAAAAAAATTAAAATGTCCTGCAATGTAAATCCACGCTGCCCGATAGAACGATAAAGAAAAAAAAAACAGTTCCGCCTCCATGATAGGCTCCCGGCGAGTGACGCTTCCCGTTGGTGACAGCTGTTATATAGCTAAGGGCGGGGCCACCTGGTGACATAAAGAGGTGACCCCACCCCCCTCTGACGCCACAGGGGTTTTTACCTCACCAGGTGGCCCTGCCCTCAGCTATATAACAGCTTTCATTGAAAGACATGCTGATAGGTTAATTAGATCCTGTCGATAAAATTGGCCAAATATGTGTATGTTGTATGTGTATGTGTTTGTAAGCGTGTCAGGACCCCACAGGGCAAGGACCGCACTATACCACAGATGGACACCAGTGGCAAAAAGCACCCTGAGGCGATTCAGTTCGCATAGGTTGCGCTATACAAGTCATTCATTCATTCATTCATTGAGAAGAAGCGTGACTCGGCGGGAGCCTCCCATGGAGGCAGAACTATTGCAGCTTTTTTTTTTTCCGGTTCGTCGGGCGGCGTGAATTTAAATTGCGGGACTTTCTAAATGTTTTCATCTTTTAATAAAGGACTTGTCCCAAGCTGTCTCTTGTCTTTTTTACCATTTTTGACACTTCTTTTGTGAAATGGTAGAGGTACAATGTACCCCATTATCAATTCACTTAGGGGGGCCGGGATCTGGGGGTCCCCTTGTTAAAGGGGGCTTCTAAATTCCAATAAGCCCCCCTACCCGCATACCCCCACAACCATCGGGCAAGGGTTGTGGGGATGAGGCCCTTGTCCCCATCAACATGGGGACAAGGTGCTTTGGGGTCAGACCCCATGTTGAGGGCATGTGGCCTGGTACGGTTCAGGAGGGGGTGCGCTCTTGTCTCCTCCTCTTTTCCTGCATCCTGCCAGGTTGCGTCCTCAGATAAGGGTCTGGTATGGATTTTGGCGCACGGTTCCCCTTAAAATGCAATTGGATTTTGGATTGTGGGGGGGACCCCTACATAATTTTTTTTAAATTTGGTGCAGGGTTCCCCTTAATATCCATACCAGACCTGAAGGGCCTGGTATGGATTTTGGAGGGACCCCCACGCAATTTTTTCTTAAATTTTTGGTTCGGGGTTCCCCTTAATATTTATACCAGACCCAAAGGGCCTGGTAATGGACTGGAGGGGACCATTTTAATGAGTTTTATCTATATTGCCGAGACCTGACAATTTATTACAGCCGTGATCAGTTTTAAATGTTTTTTTTCCTTTAGAAATGTCATTTTTCTGTGGTACTGTTCTAAACACGGGAAAAATGCGCCACTTTACAGGCATACTAAAGACACCCCCTAGCATGATATTTAAAGGAATATTTAATTTTTATTGTTTCACTTTAAGCATTAAAAAAAATCACTGTTTCCCGAAAAAACTTCTGTTTTTAAAAAAGATTTTTGCATTGATACATGTCCCCTGGAGCAGGACTCGGCTCCTTAAAGAGGGACTGTACTGAAATTTTTTTTTTTAAAAGCCAGCAGCTACATCCTTTACCTATATAAGAACTTTCACCCGGCGGAGTAGGCATTAGGCAGTAAGCCTTCATTGCGGCAGATTTTTTTTTCCGGGTCCAGTGGTGCATTGTGATTGACGATAGGATCTACATCAGGGAACATTGTTTTTTTTTTGCTTTTTTATAAAGGACTTGTCAAAAAACGTCTACTGTTTTTCTTTATTTTTGACACTTTTTTGGCGAATGAGTAGGGATGCAACGGCGCGGAATTTGGATTTTGGGGGGACCCCACACCATTTTTTTTTACATTCTGGAGGGTTTTTTCGGAATTTTCTTTTGCTGCCATTATTTTGTTTACATTTCAGCTCTCAGTGGGGAAGCTATCGGTTGTTAAAGATGCAGTGGCCCGCTGCTTAACGCCCAGCTATTCTTCACACAGAATTCGAATTGGCCAATAGTTTTTCAACGTATCCGAATTAGAATCATTCCACAAATTTGAAATTCCTTAAAAAATATATAAACTAAACAAAATTTTACGAAAAGGAATCAAAATTTAAATCGGAGTTCCACCAAAAAGTGAAACTTCCACTCATTTGTCTTCTCCCCCCTCCAGTGCCTTATTTGGCACCTTTCAGGCGGGGTGGATACCTTTCTTTGACAGGTGTCCTGTCCCCACCTCCGGGAGACCGGGCTGCAGTGCATTACGTCAGCAGCTCTGCTTCGTCCTCCTCTCTCCTCCTTTCCCCGCCGCTGGGCCAGTAGGAGAGCGCAGTGGTGCCTTGTACACGCAGTACGGACCCGATGTGAAGTCATAATGCTTCACTACCGGGTACCATTATCGGCAATGGCGGTGGCAGCACCCGACAGCTGATGGACACATCAGCTGCGGTGCCAACATCGCTGGATTCCAGGACAGGTAAGTGTCCTATTATTAAAAGTCATCAGCTGCAGTATGTGTAGCTGTTGGCTTTTAATTTTTTCAGCGGTGGGCAGACCTCCTCTTTAAGGAAAAATAAACTAAAATAAACAAATTCCGAAACGATATTAAACAAATTACAAAACAAAATTGGTAACATAGCCAAAACAATTTTTTTTCTTTCTGCAATATCTAATATACAGTACAGTACATGGAATAAAATATAATATTTTATTATTATATATTATAATAACATATATGTCCACTATATTAACAAATGTTGCCAATTTTAGTCAGTACCAATAACAAGAAACCTTTTCAGGGGGAAATCTTTAAAATTTAGATGTGTTGCTGTAAATCAATCTTTTGGCAAACATATACTGTGTATGTTTGCCAAAAGATTGATTTCCAGCAAAAAATCAAAATTTTATAAAAACAAATTTGTACATTTTATGTATGACTTGGATATTGTGTTTAGATTTGCATAAAGCCTTAGATGTTATTGACTATAACATTTTTTATAACATCTAACTACACCTAGCCAGAGGTATCAGATCTGCAGTTAATAGCTAGCAGTTATTTGATAGCCAAGGAGCTGTGGCATGAGGTTCATTTGTGTTTAGTAGAATGGACATCAGTGAAGCATAATACAGTAGACTGATGATTTATATGCATGAATGTAACAAGTGTTTTTATACCATCTTGTGTATATAGCAGTGCTGTTCATTGGGAAGCCAAATCTCCATAAATTTACATTAATTTCTCATGCAATTTTCACTATATTGATGGCATGTTTGACCTATGATTCAACACCACCTGTTTCATCCGCAACAGATTAAAATGTATGTGTGTTTCTCCACAGTATTTTTCGGCTACTCAGTTTATCCTTGTACAAAAGCTATACCTCTTTTGCTTAATTATTATTCAGCTACAAATGTGCCAACATAGCTCTGGTTATTGAAATTCCATCATGACAGGATTGTAATTTAGTGCACTAGTAAAATTACAGAGTTTGTAATCCCAGAAATAAAATAAAACCTTAAAATGTTTAATTGTAGAGTCCTGCTTGTCTTTTTTTTTGGAATGAATGTTAATTGTATTCAGCCATGCATCTGTTTTTGAAGGAATTCACTGACACAGAAAATATAAACGTATCTTGAGACTTATACATTACAGCTGAATGATGCAATTTTTGTGTGCCAAAATCAATTCTTCACTATCAGAGTACAACTACTGTTAAACCACACAAGCCTGCCAAGTACTATGATGTGGGACTTTATAGATTTTATACATTATACTCCAATCAGGAAACGCTATCCTAGAAATTGTTTTTCCTTTATTTTTAATTTTGCTGGTAAACTGGTATAGTAACAATTAACAGGCAAAATATTTCTGCCCACCCTGGTGAAAAAACTGTCAGATAAAAGGAAGGATGGACATTGTTAAAATGTATAATATTGCGTGCCTTAATATGATTTATAGTTAAAGGGTAACTTTACAAAGGTGCTCTTTCTATATATACAGTTATACTTAGGAAGGGGCAATGAAAACAAGTACCTAAGCTGTGTTTTTACTGATTCCCAGCTGCCCAACCAAAAGATAACATATAGCCGGAGAAGGCCGAGCCTTTCAAACTTTCCTATTCAAGTGAATAGGGCCTAGCTCCAACCACAAGCCAAATGCTTGCCTCGCTGCTGTTCAGCAAAAAAAAAAATCAAGAAGAAAAACTGGCAGGCTTGCCTCTTGAATGCCTAAAAGCCACACTGCAAAAAGTGATCCACCATGGATCACTTTACAGAATATCCTGCAGTGTGAACTTAGGCTTACAGTAAAGACTGCAGGAAAGTTGAATATACAGGTAAGTAATTTAAAGCTATAATAAACCGCAGTTGTTGAAAAAAAAAAAATATATATCTGTAAGGCATACTAGCACATTATGCAAGACTTACCTTAGAACGAAGCCATCCAACACTGCGCTGTCACCGCTGAGAGGGCTGGCATCTTCCCCTGGTCTTCCTTCCGGGTTTGCGTCCTCTGGCTACATGAATGAAAGGGGTTGCAATGACGTCTCTCCCACGCATGTGCTTGGAAGCCGCCGTTAATGGCATGGGCTCTGAAGGCACTGTATGCCAGACCTTCAGAGCGCATGCGCCGGTGATGTCATCGGATGCATGCACTCGGAATATCTCCTAAACTGTGCAAGTTTAGGCGATATTCACAGTTCCTACGGGTAAGTCTTACTATAGACTTGCCTGTAGGTACCAGTTGTAGAACTGAATTTACTACCACTTTAATGTCCTGGATCTGTAATGACATATCTTGGTTGATTTTATTGATTGATTTATTTTTATTTTTTTAATACAGAAGAGACATACTATTAAGGTCAAACTCTAGTCAAAATGTTTGTTTTCTGTTTGAGTGGAAAAAAGTTAGAACCTCTGTTATATTTTACTCTTTTCTTCCCCCCTTTCCTTTCACTTACTGTTTTGTC
The DNA here is from genome assembly GCA_028564925.1 of Lithobates sylvaticus. Lineage (NCBI taxonomy): Eukaryota > Metazoa > Chordata > Amphibia > Anura > Ranidae > Lithobates > Lithobates sylvaticus. The sequence goes on along the minus strand of CM053027.1, from coordinate 304,527,593 downwards.
TGATGGCCACCACCTAGACAGAAAGAAACAGGACTTCTTCCTAATGATAGACAGCAATGCAAATCTGGTTGAGGCTTTAACCATTTCACACTCTTCTAAAAAAAAGTGTTTATTACTTTCTGTGTCACTATTGTGTAGTTTTGCTCTCTCTTTCTCTTCCGACACCCATTATATAGTCAGGAAGCAAAGGGGTGATCATCCAAGTGGGTATAACATTAAAACCTGACATACATTCTAACCAGCACATAGAAACAACTAGAAGGACTTTTAACTAGACTAGGTAAAGAATACAGTTTGGATGGTTTTCTGCTATTTCATATCTCCATTTATTGTATGCTTTGGCTCAGATCCTAAGCTAGTGGTCATAGATACTTTGGAACTAATGCTGATGCTGTACATCCAACAATTACAGGGTTAATGGATAGTAGAGGTTGCACACATAATTCTTTACTCCATTTCTTTCACGGACATTTGTCTTGATTGAGATCAGGAGACTTGATTCACAAGATTACACATGTTCATCCAGTTCAACAACAGACAAAAATAAATCAAATAAAAACCGGCGTCCACAGAATCCTAAACCTGTAGTTGATCCAGAAGACAGCACAAACCCCTTATAAAGCATGATTCAATTTTCTGCAGCAGGAAAAAAATACTTCCTGGTTCCCTAAGGAAATTGGATACCCCCTTAATCTACTACAGTATTTATTTTAGAGTATAAACAGTTATATTCTGTGCATTTAGAAACATGCACAGCCTTGCACAGAGTAAGTTACAGTTAATTACTGTGGAAGTCTATTTTACATTTTCACAACTCTTACTGTAAGGAAGCCTTAGGGTCCTTTCATACATGCTTTCCAAATGAAGGTCCATGGGCAGGCAGATGTAAATGGATGTATGTCAGAAAGTGGCAAAGGGAGGAAGTGAAGTAAGGACTACAGTACATGTTAAAAAGAAACCAATGATCCATTACAATATTTTACTAGGAAAAATTACTAAATAAAAATTAATGAGTTTACAAGTGTTTTTGACTTAGAACCTAACATGCAAAATAGCAAACCAAAAAAGCTGCATGATATGGGGGTTTAATATTAACTATAGATATGTATAAATATGTATAAATATTACCTAAGGTTATATGAGAGTTGGGAATCTTCACTCAATAAATTGTGTGAATATCCACTTTAATTATCCAATGATGTGAAAAGCTGATTTATGTTAATTTACAGGTATTTTATTTGCACATGATTGGATATTCAAAGTGAACAGGAATTTGCTTTCACGTGCTGTTTACCTTCACCCCTCACCATTACCACCAGTGACAATTGTTTTATGTCTTGTTACATCCCTCTTTCAGGCCTATATGGTCATACAGTTAGCAACATTGTCAAAAACAGTGTATGTAAGAAGATTCAAGAGTTTTAGTACTTATTTGGACCAGCTAATATACTTTATGCAGCTGATGCTACTTTCACTACAGTTTTATTCATGGTGAACGGGGGATTCAAAAGTAGTTTATCAGTGTCACTTCCACTGAATATTTCTTCTTATGCCACGTACACACGATCTGACTTTTCGGCCGGACTATTCGGCGGACTTTCCAGCGAAGAACTGAGCGATCATCAGTCATTGCTGCAGCTCGGATCAGTGTTGCAGCCATCTGCATGAGTATAAATGTTTGTTTGTTTTTTTTCGGATTCCACACTTCTATTTTACATAACAATAGAAAGTAATTCTATAACTTTTTCACATGCGGCTCATAATTACACTTGATATATTGTGGCAAGTAACACAAAAAAATTAAAATAAATTACAGTTGCTAAATGTATTATATTCTTAATGTACATTTTAACTAAACACATTAAAATGTATGTGCTGACAGCACAGCTTAATAAAAAAATAACTTACTGTATGCTAGGACAACTGAAGAAAATATTGTCTTGGAGCATGGCTCACCACTTGTAATTGTATTTTGCCTTTTTGCATTGCCTCGATGTAGCAAAAAAGTATTAAAAATTGTTGCATTTTACAAAGCAAAAAATAGAGCTCCTCGATTAAAATTGTCTTGCTTGGCGTAAGAGGCAGTAAAGGAATTTAGGGTGATTGCCTTAAAGTGTAACCAAAGGCAAATCTTTATTTTTAGCTTTGGATAGACTGGAAAGGAATTAGAACATCTGCCTGGGTTTTATTGCTGTCTGAGCTCCAGTTAGTGAGATTTACCCTCTCTATCTGTCCTGTTTACCATTATCATTTAAAAGTGAAAGTAAAAGAAAATCCCACATTTTTGGTTGTTCCCAGAAAAGTAATAGAGGAGGAAACTTCCAATGGGGGCACTAGTTCTAATGACCCTGTTGACACCCTGGGACTTTGGATGGACTTCTTCTTACTTCCTTTTTTGGATATGGGACAGGAAATGAAGGGAAATCTCCCCTATGGGGCACAGGTGGCAAAGAAAAAAATGACAGGGGTTATAACCCTCCCTTACTCTAGCCAAAATAAAATAAAAAATGTTGCCTTTAGTTCTGCTTTTGGAGGTATTCCTGAGTGTGGCTCAGGGTGAGATTTCAGTACCATTAGTGGATCCTGGAAGAGGTGAATTAACTTGTCCCTGGGATCCTGAAATGTACTCCCGATGTGTACAGTGGCCGGATCCTCCGCTCGATCCTCTGTCTTTCCTTCCCTCTGAGCGTCACGACGCAGGGGGTGGAACCGGCAGCAGATTCAAAAAGTGTAAAACACAACACACACCATACATTGTAATCTTATTGGATTACATTACTGTATACAATAAATTGACCTCAGTTTGCCCCCCCAGTGCTTTACCCAGTGCCCTTGCCTGCAGTCTTACTGTACTTTCTGACTGGAAACTGGAGAATGACCATGGCATCAAAAAAGCCTGCCTCTACCTCAAAAGCAGTTTATGACGTGCTGGAAAACAGCGATAGCGATACAGAATCACTTGCAGAATTGAGTGATAGCAATTCATGGGGAAGGTCGTCATCAGACACAGAAAGTGATTTCTGCGACGATCCTGCGACTGACCTCATTGATGTGCGGAATTGGTGCTCTATTGACTGCGGTACGGCTCATGTAGCACCCCCAAGATTTCCATTTACTGGAGCACCTGGTATCAAAGTGGATGTTGAAGATGACAACCCCTTGGCATACCTCCAACTATTTTTGACCGATGAGGTTATAGAAAAAATAGTTACAGAGACAAACCGGTACCAGAAGCAAGAAGCTGCTACACATCAGAGGTTTTCAAGGAGCAGAAAGTGGGAACCAGTGACCAAAGAGGACATCTGGAAATTTTTGGGCCTAATAATTCTTCAGGGAGTGGTGTGAACCCCTGCAGAAGTGGTATTGAACAACCAATAAATTACTAGCCACTCCATTCTTTGGCACGGTCATGTACAAATTTTCACTGATAATGAAATATTTGCACTTTGAAAATAATGGAGCATTTGACTAAACTACTCATCCAGCACCCAAACTCAAGAAGATTTGGGAGGTGTATCAGATGATTATGAAAAATTTCCAACAGAGCTACAGGATTGCCACAGGATTGTGCAACCAATAACTTTTGCTACGTCAAAGTACAGTCACACAGTACCAGGTTCTTTCAGCCAATCCGGCGATACTGCGAGATAGATGATCTAGGATGCATCCCCCAATTGAGTCTCTAGGCTCTTCTTGAGATACCAGCCTTGTTACTCGGTCCTCTCTCAGAAAAGTCCTCCCCTGATTTCTCCAATTGCTTGGTTTCTCCCCGCTGGCAAAACAGCACAGGACCATTCTTGGATCAGTAGGCCCCAGAACTTCTGGGCCTACCTTCAGTAACAATTCCTTGGGCCAGCCGGCCCCGAGACAGTTGAATGGCCACGGTACACCTTAGGCCAGGAGGGCCATCAGGTCGGAGTACCACCCCGTACCACGGTGTCTGTCCCTTAAGTACCCTCTCCCAGAATTCACAGCGGGTAAAACCACTTCCACTGACAGTTTCTGGGCAAAGAGATACTCAATACATCCAGCCCATTGCAATTTCCAACACTGGCCGATGATGAGAGCGCCACCCACGGCCAATTGGAAAACTACACAACCCAGCTGAACTGGAACAGAAAACAGAAATTTAACACAATCCAATCTGAGTTAAACTACAGCTACATATAAAATTATATTATTATAAAATTTACTGAATCCCACCCACTGACTCAAAAAAAAATCAACAAAAAATCTTTGAACAAGAACATAAGGAAATTGTATACATGTATATGAGTGCATAACAGTGTACAAAAATATCTACAAATGATGTCTAATAATATATAATGTATAATAAAAATATATTTACATATATATTAATAAAATGCAATGTTATTAGAAAAGACAACTGGGGCACAAGGAATATTTCCAACTATATTAGATAAAATCAAAAGCCTAATATTCCATCTTATATTTAAACTCGTGGAGATCTTTTAAAAAAGAATAGACTGTGTATCTCTACCTCATTCGGGATTACATATTTTCTTTACATCATGAAACATGAAACCTGTCATGTCTCCCTTATGTATTTATTAAAAATGTTTGCAGACATTACACCAATCCCAGTAATGTTCTACAATCTTCACTCTCAAGGGGCTGTACATTTAACGCATCTCAGAAAACATAGTGTACATCAAATAGTATAAAATAGTTTATACACTGCATTGAAGAATCGCATGTAACCAAATAAACAATATTATTTGTGACGCTGTTAGTAGTTGGTCACATTCAGCTGTACTGTTCTTTTTCCTGAGAATGTTTCATCACTCATTCCAATACGTTTTAGGAGAGAGCATTTTTATGTGAGGTAAATCATGCAAACAGAACAAGGTATTTTCAGGTATTTACACCTCTCACATCATGTTCATGGATAATCACTATCTGTCTTGATGTATTACATAACACCATGGCGATTGGATTAGGGTGACTAAGTTACCCATTTGTTTAAATGTTGGGATATGCTCCTGAAACTCATTATAACTAACTTGGGATACTACTTGGATTAAACCATCTTTAACACAAGTCCAATACAAGTCCAGTTGGATGTGACTAACTACCGCTAACATCTGGATAAACATTCACAAAAACGTATGCATTATTGATACAAGTCTTTAAAATGCATTTAAAGGATTATAAAGAAGAAAGGTAACAGCGCTCTCTGCAGGGACAACTCAATTCCTACACCAGGTCCACTCACAGGTACCAAGGCTCGATGTGTCCCAACACACTCCAATGCAACAGTAGTAAAAAGAGCCGGCAAAACTGTAATCCTTGAAGTGTCGTTTATTGGTACCTCAGAGTGACAATGAAACAATAAATCTATTTCGTTTTGGCAATAACCTTAGTCGCAGCTAGATTGAAACAGATATGCTCTATCTGTTTCAAACTAGCTATGACTAAGGCTATTGCCGAAACGCGTTAGCTTTATTGTTTTATTGTCACTCTGATGTACCAATAAACGACACTTCAAGGATTACAGTTTTGCCGGCTCTTCTTACTACAAAAGTGCCCCTACATAGATAAAATTACCAAATGTGCAACAAAACATCAAATGGTATAGTATAGAGCTTGTCACAGCATATGTCAAACGGGTGTTATAAGGAGCTTGCCAACATGTTTCCCGACGGAATGACAGCTTGCTTTATTTTACCCCCCTCTTTTTTTCTTACTCCCATTCTTTGCTCTTCCTGTTCTATCTCCATTTTTGAGGGATAGGTAGCTATATAGCTCTATGTATAACAATGTATGTTGATCATGTTTATACCTGTTTATACACAGCATAGGTGTGGAACTAGACTCTATGGAATGAAGCCCTGAAGAAGTGGCCATTGCGCTGGGAAACATGTTGGCAAGCTCCATATAACACCCGTTTAACATATGCTGTGACAAGCTCTATACTATATAATTTGATGCTTTGTTGCACATTTGGTAATTTTATCTATGTAGGGGCTCTTTTGGTAGTCCTTTTTGTGTATTTATATATATTTGTGTTTTTTGTATATATTTAAATAAACGTTTGTTGTAACGAATATATGCATATGCTATATCATTAGGGAATCACCACTTAACGCACATTCCTTCATACTCTCTCCCGTTTCTCTTGCAAATTTTTAGGGTTAGGGTTCTCTGTTAGCGAGCAAGCTTCCTGAGCTTGGGGCTTTGACAACAGTCCATAATCCTGGTATAATCAAAACATAATGGCTCATCACCAATATACCCATCCCACACTTGGTTTTAGGGGTCCTGTTTGCTTTGAGAGGTACCACAAAGGTCAGCTCAGCAAAAACTATGCCTCAGCCTCCAGAAAATCCACACATTTCCATGGCTGTAAAACACTCCAGACTACCTCACAGACACATGCTGACTCCTTCCTTTCCCTTTTCAAGTTTCTCTTGCAGGTGAATTAACCCTTTTGGGACTAAAGTCGCTGTAATCAGGGCTTGGAGGCTCTTTCCCACCCAAAGTCTCTCCCAGCCTCCAAATTCCAGGTCTCAAATGAGGACTTACTAAGCCATAGAGTATCAGTCCTCTTCTCATCAAGCAGACTACCCTGGAGCTCCTCTCCCTACATGAGCACACATTAAACAATTAGAATTACAGATTTCTTGCATGCAAACAATCGGATAGGAATAAGATAGGTCTGATGTAAAATATATAGTTGTATTAATTTGTTGTTAACCACGGGTGACACCTCATCAGTGAAGGAGTGATTCAGTGTTAGCCATGTGGACCTGGCCTGTAGGGGGGATTTAGTGAGCCTAATATGCAACAAATGGGAATATAGGCTAGATAACAAAACTTTGGGACCCTGCAATCTCAATATGCCTATAGGAGGATAACTAGAAATTGCACATCTGTGACTGACAAATTTTGCATTTGAAGCATGACGTAATTGAAGAAATGTATAAAAAAAAGATGTGATGCAGTTTACCTATACCGTATATACTTGAGTATAGACTGACCCGAATATAAGCCGAGGCACCTAATTTTACCACAAAAAACTGGGAAAACGCATTAACTCGAGTATAAGCCTAGGGTGAGAAATGCGCAGCTACTGTAAGTGGAAAAGAGGGTCAACAATGCCCATTTGCAGCCTCACTGTGCCCATTTGCATGCCTCACTGTGCCCATTTGCAGCCATAGGTTCCGTGAACTTCAAACTTGGTAGTTAAGGGTTCCTAGATGCCCCCTGAGGGGGGCACTTTCAGCACAAAAAAATGTGCTGAAAAACTCGGCTTATACTCGAGTATATACGGTAAGTTGAATGTGGTCAACTGAAGGCATAACACCAATGTCATATACAGGGGGTCCCGACTTACAAACATCCGACTTACAAACGACTCCTACTTACAAACGGAGGGAGACAACAGGAAGTGAGAGGAAATCCACCCCTAGGAAGGGAAATTCTCTCCTGTAAGAGTTAATATGGGAAAAAGGTGTCTCCACTGATGCTTTATCACCAGTCCATGTTTCCCTAACAACCCAAAATTTTCAAAATCCAATTGTCATTGGGACAGAAGGTGAGGTGAAATCTTCTGAACAGGGGCACAGACAGCAAAACAAATGTTACAGGGGTGATAACCCTTCTCTATGTTATCTAAAAAAACTTAAAAATAGATTCTTTGTCTGGAGCTACACTTAAAAAATGTACCTGTTCCGACATACAAACAGATTCAACTTAAGAACAAACCTACAGTCCCTAACTTGTTTGTAACCCGGGGACCCCCTGTACATTATTTCATTAATTTTATTGGTCAGGGATAAAAAAACAAGAGCAAACACTGTAAAACTATTTAGTTGCTTTTCTTGCTTCTTTACAAATAGGTGTTGATAAGGCATGGTACAATAAACATCGCTCAGAGAATCACTGTGATAATTACTAATTGAAATCTGGCTTTGAGTGCCTACACTGTCAAATTATAATGCTAAATATTTTATTGGTTAAAACTGATCTCCATGGTTTAGTGAAGTTGAAATAGTTTGTTTGGAACAAGCTTGTCCAATTGCACTATTACCTTCCCTACTAGATGTGCCCACTGTGTGTACTTTATCAACTGTATGTAGCCTCAGCTACATAAGATATACAGCGCTGTGTTCTGGCAGTGGGACTGGAACAGCCATTTACAGAGAGCTTTGTATATTACGAATTAATACAAAGCTTCTTCTGACTGGATGCATCAGAGATCATAACATCATCTGCCTGCCTCTTCACCACCTCAGCCAACCAAAGAAAGCTTTGTATTCATTCATAGAATACAAAGCTCAGTGTGAATGGCTGAGTAGCACTCAGGCTGACTTGATTTTGTTTCCTGTAACAGAACAGGAGGTTCCAGTCCCATTCCCGAACGCAGCACTGTATAATTATGTAGCTAAGGCTACATATAGTTTTTATAGTGTACACAGTGGGCACATCTAGTAGTGAAGGTAAAAGTTTGTTTGCAATTTCCTTCTGCTCCTGTCTACTTAGAAATATACTTTATTAAAACATGTAAATAAGTTTAAGTTAAAAAAAAAATCAAGATCAGTTGTCAAGTTAAAAAAATTATACTACCGAAACTGTAAACTAAGCTGACCTAAAAAAAATATTTCCTCTATAACTGTAGTTGCGTTATTACATTAAATGTTTGCAATGTGGTTCCATTTTTCTGCTTATTACAATGTAAAGCCACATTTTAAGATTTCCCTAGGATTGTAATCCGAACTAAGGCTGCTGGAGGAGGTTAAGGATTAACTAGGGCATGGATTTTATATCAATTTTGAAGAAAACCGATTAGTTGGGGCAAGTGGTTTTTATCTGCTGAGAAATTGTATGTATGTATGAAAACCTCTCATTTTGTTCCATTAAAGGGCTCTAAAGCCACAATATAGATAGCTCACCCACAGTTGGTTAAAAAAAGGTACGGAAGAGGCATGCATGTCAAAAATATTGTTGGCTGAGAAAGGGATGATTTCCATTTAAACAGACACCACAGATATAAATGAAAGGTTGGAATGATAGCTTGCTCGGTATGAATTTTACAGATTGTGCTTAACGGGGCCTTAAATTGCATCCGTTTACTGCTCAAGAGACATTTTCAGAATGAATTGAATCCAATAAAATTTTTATGGAAAAAAAGTGTAGCTGCCTAGAGCCTTCTTATTCAAACATTGGGTGGCAGAAAATTAATGAATAAGAAAAGCATTCAGATGTCATCATTTTAATACGGCCTTGTGATAAACAGGAATATTTTTTTTTTCTCATGCCATCTTATATGGCTGTGTCAAAGCGTGTGGAAGCCAAAAGGCTTCATTTAATATTTCAGCAGAGTAATTTTGAAATACTGATTTCATTAAAGTGGACCTGGCAGGATACCAGCATGTGATGTTTATGTTTATTTAAAGAAAAATGTGACATTTGCATTTTTTTTAACCCATCACCATTCTCCCCAAGCAATACCCCATAGCCTGTACACATGCTGTCACAGAGACACTTGACAACAAAAGGCAATTTCAATCTTTCTAATAAACATTTACCTGACACTATTATTTGTTGTTGTCATTTGTATACTGTGGCCAACAGAAAGTCCAATTATTTCCTACATATTTGATGTTTATTATGACCTTAGTGACTAAATAATTGAAAATATAGACAATGATTTTATTCAGAAAAAGGTGTAACCTAGAGGGTATAGGGAGTGGATGTGACAACATGAATCCTGGCTCCTGGTGTAGTGGTGGCTTCAGATATCCTGCTTTATGTGGGTTTCCTTCACATCCTTCCCAGGCCAAGCTGGTGGTGGTATATTCAGCCTGTTTGGTGCCCTTGCCGACTTTGTGGTGTTCTTATAAAAGGAGGCTGCTGAGACATCTGTGTTCAGGCTGTGGCTTTCAGGGCCGCAGTACTGCTATTATTTTGGATTATTTTATACTGTCTAAGGCCCCTTGCACACAGTGATATCTAGGAGTAATGTATTTTAATAATGTATTGCTTCGGGCTTTTTTTTTCACCTGGGAAAGAGAGATACAGCTTCCAGCCCTGCTTCAAGCATCCTATCAAAGTCTATGGCAGGCTCTGGCAGGACAGGACAGAACACTGTACCAATTGGTACCAGCAATTAGGGCCCTGTGCATTTAAGCTTAATGGTCTGGTACAGCATTTAGCCACAGAGGCTTAGACAGTCTGACAGCAACAGGACTGGATGCTGAACCTGTTACTCCCAGGCACAGCCAAAATACTGGGAGGGCCGCACTGCTCCTAGACAGCTCCAGCTGCAAAAAGCCTAACACTACATGTGAAACGGTATTACTGTGTTATCTGCATGACAAACAGAAAGGGGGTCACAAACTGATCCTGTGAAACACATAAAGACTATGTTTCCTTTAAAAGCTCTGGATTGAGGGTGTACCTCTAATTGCAGAACCTACAGAGGTTGCTAGTGTCTTTTGCTTAGTACTTTGTTTCTCTCTCTCATCTATGGGTAAGATTTGGTTACTAGAGGAGACGCCAAAAAAAGCAAAGGCAAGAGGTGTGTACACCAGTAAAACTATTATAGGACAGTGTGTGAAAAAAACATGAAAGAGAAGAGGAAGGAGGTAGTGGCCAGACTGTAGCAGTTTGCTCAACTTAAGGTGAAGGTGGCAGCTTATAATGTAGTCACTGTTAAAGATACATCTGAGTGCTCTATTTCAGGGAAGTGCAGTCAGGGGAAGCAGGTGAGCCTCACCTGTCATGAACATATAAAAAAAAAACACGAGCTTCGAGGGTTGTAGCTTGGCGACCCATGGTCACGGAGACTGAAGTCCTACCCCACCACTGGTCAAAATTTGGGGCTCCTGCCACCTATAGTTCCAGAGATACTGGGCTTCTTGTGCAGCCTGTCAGAAGCAAAACAAAAACAAAGCAAAAACAATGTTTCATGAATATAAAAAAATAAAACACTAAAGTTGGCCTGTTTTTTTTTGTATACTATGAAAGATGATGTTACGCCAAGTAAATAGATACCTAACGCGTCACGCTTTAAAATTCACACTTGGAATAGCGCCACTTCATAGGCAACACTTTAAAGGTTACATGTCTAGTGCTAGAATTATTGCTCTCACTCTAACGATCATGGCTTATGTAACCTGTGTGTATCTGGCTCTAAAACTAGCCAGTGCCTCACCAGCCACTGACCTCACCACACGTCCCAGCTCAAGTTTATTCTGACATACTGGGATTGATTTCTGAGGGGATAAGTGACTCTCAGAAAATAGTGCTTCAGTGCGAGAGTGTAACTTTGTTAAAAACTCAGATAGAACCAATGATGTAAGTAGTCATTTTTTATTATGCATGGCTTAAAAGAAACTTGAGAAAGAATTCTGGTTCTAAAATAAAGCATGCATCATCTTATGCCAAAAAAGCCAAATGCTATCATTGATAAAATGGATATTATTAAAAACTCATGGCATAAGTACAACATCAAAATTGTTGGAGTTCCAGAAAAAGAAAACCTGAGGGGTAATATAACTGAGTATAGTGAGAAATGTACAGTATTTTCTCAGTGTTCAGAAAAGAAGCCAGAAGCCAGGGGCAAGGAGCTTGGGTTTTAGATGTATTGTGTATAATATGTCCTTAAGATAAATATATTTTTGTTTCTGTAAAATGTATACAACATTGCCTAGAGCAGACCTAGCATTTGACCCTCCCAACATCATACCATTATTTATTAAATATAATTTACATATTTGGCTAGGGAAAATTCTGATCATACTCCATTGGTAGTACAAATTTAAATTAATAATAGAGATACTTCTCTTCCTTGGAGACTAAATCTGTATTTTGGTTAGGATTTTTTCTGGAGTTCTCTTCTATTGTTTCCAATCTTAATAATATTTTTGGGATGGAATCACTCTACAACTTCTCTGGTAATCTAAGATGCATTGAAACTGTAATTTTCAGTTGTTACAGAAAATAGGAAGGAACGGGAGGGGTACAAGTGAAATTGGGTACATAAGGAATATATTATTTATCCTTATATTATTTGTTTGAAGAATTAGGTAGTGGCACATGACCTAGTCAACAAAATTCATTGAAGAAGGCAGAAGATTGGCCTTTTTCAAAGCAGCATTACTTTGAAAAGGAAAAAAAAAGTTGTGCATCTATGAGTAACTACAATACAGGCCCAACAGTCATCTCCTTACATTGGGATGATAGAAAATTAAATAGGCATAGTAGTTTACACTATCTCTGTTATAGCAGACATTCTATTTTATAGTAATTTGTATATATCCAATAGGACATATTCAGCTGAGCAACTAGGTCATTATTTAAAACAGTTAACATTACCAGTTTGGTAGCCGGTGGATATAAATTACATACTATAGATTCTCATTTTACTTGGAGTGATGGTGTCCTAGTGTAGTTATATACGAGGTATAAAGAAACTCTCTTGCCTTTGTTATTAGACAATATTAGTGTATTTTTAAAAATCCATTTACTACAAACCTCTTTGCATAAGGTGATAATGGTGGCTATACTGAAACAAGGTAAGGATGTAATGCATCCAAATTCATACTGCCTGATATCTTTGTTTGCAATATATGTTAAATTCATAGCTAAAATGTTAGCAAATTTCTTGGTTGCATTAATACATAAACGTGTCCCAATCAAATAGGTTTTATGAGTAAAAAAATTCACAACCCTTCCACCCCCCAGATAACACAGGAGCAAGAGCAATATTATGGAGGCAACTAAAAGGTTTGTTAATAGTGAATTGTTATATTTATAGGCAGTGATGGAAACATTTCATTTCAACCCTACATTTATTGAATGGGTTCAAATTGTATCCCTGTGTAAGAATTAGAAAAAAATATTGTTTTTCTCCTCAATTTAAATTATTATGTGACAACCAGCAAGCGTCCCCCTATCCCCAATAATATTCACTGTATTGGCTATAAGCTATTGTACCATTGGCAGTGATAATCAGCCATTCCTCAGATATAAATGTCTTTAAACAAAGTACTATAGAAGGAAAAACAGTGCTATATTTTGGGGTGATACAATCTGTTTTTTAGAAAATGTTATGACTATAATCTCTATCTTCGATCACTTTTTGGGATTATTAATTTGCTTATTGAGGAACTAAAATCCCTTCTACCAAACTCTTCCACTTCCATCAAGGGGGTTACCTCCTTTAAATATTTTAGACTGATAATTTTTATCAATCCTAAAATATGTGCTTTACTACATGTGGGTCCATTTCTTGTAAAATTTGGAGACAATGTAATTCATGGTGTAAACTTCTTTTGTCTATAGTTGGCAAATCCAACTTCATAAAGATAATCCAAATTGAGTGTAATCTAAGAGCTGTGTCTTTCAGGTGCATTTAGCTTTCATTTGAGATCTGTTTGAGGGGGTAATTTGAGATCTGTTCACAGGTAAATTTGACCTGAAGACCCCCTTCTGACCTGCAGTTGAGCTCCTTCTGAACTGTTTTAAGCTGCATTGGCATCCCTAATTAGTTGGGAAAAAAGAAACAAAAACAAAATCCTATGTACACATGTCCTTAACCACTTAAGGACCATAAGGATCTGCCCCCTTAATGACCAGGCCATTTTTTGCGATACGACACTGCGCCACTTTAACTGACAATTGCACGGTCATGCGACGTTGTACCCAAACAAAATGTATGTCCTTTTTTCCCACAAATAGAGATTTCTTTTGGTGGTTTTTGATAACCTCTGCTGTTTTTTTTGTTTGTGCTATAAACAAAAAAGCAACAATATAAACAAAATATATTTTTTTTTTTTTTGCTTTAATAAATATCCCCCCAAAAAATGTAAAATAACGAATTTCTTCCTCGGTTTAGGCCAATATGTATTCTGCTACATATTTTTGGTAAAAATAATCGCTATAAGCGCATATTGATTGGTTTGCACAAAAGTTATCGTGTCTACAAAATAGGGGATAGATTTATGGCATTTTTATTATAAATACATTTTTACTAGTAATGGCAGTGATCTGCGATTTTTTGTGAAACTGCGACATTGCAGCAGACAGATCCGACACTTTTGACACTTTTTTGGGACCATTGACATTTATACAGCGATCAGAGCTAAACATAGCCACTGATTACTGTATAAATGTAACTGGCAGGGAAGCGGTTAACACTAGGGGGCGATCAAGGGGTTTAGTGTTCCCTAGGGAGGTGTTTCTAACTTTATGGGGGCTGGGCTGACTGGAGAAGGAGAACGATCTCTGTTCCTAATCACTAGGAACAGCAGATCTCACTCTACTCCCCTGACAGAACGGGATCTGTTTGCTTACACTGACAGATCCCTGTTCTGCCTGTCTCTGGAGCGATTGCGGGTGGCCGGCGGATATCGAGTCCACCGGATTTCGGTTGGCTCCCCTGCTAGCTCTGGTAAACAATGTGTATTTTTAATTTTACCACTGTAATGGTGCATTCATGCTAGCCATAGAACAGCAGTTAGGGAATAAACCAATTATATAAAATATTATACATAGCACATACAGTTTTTTCAGGTTGTGGAGATTTTCTCCCAGTAAAATAAATCTATGAAGTGCTATTATTATCCAAAAAATCCAATGTGGACTGATTTATTAAATTTCCTAAATGTTCATATGGTTGGGAAGTAGCCACATTTAAGTATGATTCTGTGCTGCACAATCTCCCATTCATGATTGGAATAAGCCAAAGTAGTCTCAGAAAGCGGGTGAACACACTTGATACCATAGCACTAGGGGATTATTGAGAATTTAAACAGCTGTAAAAGATGTTTGTTCCAATCTTGGCTCCTCATCTAGGACTGGTAAGCAGAATCAATGCTGCAGACAGGGAATCTTGAAACAACACAAACAAAGAACGCACAGGCCTAGTGCATTACCATTAACTTTTTTTTCAAAAATAAAAAACCAAACAAATGCTTACTCACAAAAGCCGTAGGTTAACCAGCAATTTAAAGTAAACCCAAGTGACAGAGGTCCCTAATTAAAGATGAAATTCATATGACCCTGATATATATCAGACTTGCCAGCTTACACATTTCAAGAAATGGACCCTTTTCCTCAAAGAAAAAAATAGTCTGTATAACGTCTCTGGTCTTGAATAAAACACATACCTACAGCTTTTCCCAAAGAAGGAGGGACCATTGCACACCAGTCGCAGAGGCCAGCTCCTAGAAGTCAAAATAGAAGTCTGATGTATGTCTGAGTAGTATGAGTTTCATCTCTAATTAAAGTGGAGCTCAACCCCAAAGGGGAAGCTCTGCTTGTTTGGTTTTTGACCGGTACCCATCCCCACTCCCGGGAGACTTCACGTTGGTGAGGTCCCTCAGAAGTCCAGCCCCCCTCCTCCTTTCCCTGCTACTGGGCCATTCACAAAGCACAGCGCACTTCGTGCATGTGCAGCAGGGAACCGGCTGTGAAGCCACAAGGCTTCACTGCTGGTTTCCCTTACAATGAATGGCAGCGGCAGCACCCGAAAGCTGATTGGAAATTCAGCTGTGTTGCTGACATCGAGGGATCCTGGACAGGTAAGTGTCCAAATATTAAAGGCCACCAGCTACAGTATTTGTAGCTGTTGATTTAAAAAAATTTGAAGCTCCTCCTTAAAGCGGGATTCCGCGGACCTATCTTTTTTTTTTTTGTTGTTGTCATCGTTTTCTTCTAACACTGCAACTGTAGCACTCACCTGTTGCTGCTTCTTCATCCCCGGATCGCTGATTTAGTCCTTTAATACAACTTATAAAAACTTGTCCCGGGCGATTCCATTTTGCTTGTGGGCATTTGAAAACCCACAAGCAATTAGTTCCGGGATGCGGTGAATGCTGTGCTCCCAGCATTCACCGCTCGATGCCGCGCATGCTCAGTTATCTGAGCTAGCAGTGCCGTCTCACGCGATTCCTGGATGACGGCGTCCCGCACTGCTTCTTGGGTACACTATTACAGAGCTCCCAGGGGTCATTGCGGAGCCGGGGAAAGCCGAAAACCACGCCTACTCCCACGGGAGGAGAGCCCGGAAGTCATTCTAAGAATGACTACTAAACAGTAAGTACTGAATATTTTTTTTTTTTTAATGATCGTTTGAGCATCTAATAGATAAACTGCTTTAAGTAATATAAAGTTGTAATTTTGAGTACCAAACCGCTTTAAGGATTTCCTTACCACTTGGCTTTATGTACATTGATGGTTTATCTAGGGTTTTTATGAGTATGCACTTCTTTGGTTTTATTTTCAAATAAAAAGTTGTTGGTAATGCACTAGGCATGCGTGTCCTTTTGTTTGTGTTGTTCAGAGTGAGAGTGGCTCATAAACTAGTATACACACTGCATTTAATATTAATAAGCTCTGAACTGGGGCTACTCTAGTAATACAGCAACTAAGTTTAAAATTATCATGTTTAAATGAAGTATAATTGAAGTATATTTTTAAGAAAATCCGAGCCTTGCTATCTATCATCGAATGCGATGGATAGTCTTACTGACTAATAGCAAGGTTTTCCTATAAGGATAAAACTATTGATTTAAGTGAAGTCATTTATTTTATTATATAGCTCTGTGTGTTGTCCTTCTCTCTTTTGAAGTGCATATAAACATTACCTATTTTAATGACATACTCTGCTCATGTGTATTGCAGTGGCTCTGGCATCCAGTGAACAGAACCCTCTCATCATCATAGTGATAGTGTCTGTGGCTGGATTTATTGTTCTGCTATCCATGGTGGTGGGACTCATGATATGGAGAAGGTAAGACTTCCTAACCTGTAACAAAAGGAACTGTTTTCCCATGTAATCAAATTTTCAATGTATATTACTGGATTACATATTGACAAATTATTTTGTTTTCCATAGGTTGTGGTACAACATTTGAACTCCATATATAAAAGGCATACATTAATGCAGCTCTTTATTTAATAATATATCAATAAATTTATTTTTGCAGACCACTGTACAGCAGAGTTAAGACCAGGAGAGGGATAAGCAACACAAAGAGCCATCCAGTTGTACCGCAGTGCTCATGTGCTAAAAACAAACCCATTGATGAGGAACAGAATGATAGACCGATGGGCTTGTCAGTCTGTTGCTTTTCCCTTCACCAGTTTGTGAAAGTTTGTTTACTGTAAGGATGGGTTCACACTAGAATCGCACAGGGACACAGTACATAATCCTGTTCAATACCTGTGTGTTCTCCTGCAGTGTGATTTGGCAGCCCATTCGTTTGATTGGGCTGCAATCTGCGCTGGAATTCACAAAAAGTAGTGTATGCACTACGAAAAACGTGCCACACTAAATAGCATGGTACTGGGGTACTATGTGATCGTGTTCCCGTAAACACACTATGTTTGGGGTGCCATTAAAAATGTATTGGCATCCACAGCAGACCGCAAAAGCAGTGTGTATTGAACATGGAGCAGGAAAAGTGCACAGAACGCAACTTTCCTGTATAACATTCTGGTGTGAACCAGTGCTAAGAGTAGAGACAGTTCTTTTAGCTAAGTAAATAAGGTAAAGCTATGTTTACTTTTAACTACACCATCAAGAGCATAGAAATTAACAAACAAAATAAAAAAAAATAATGTTTTGCCTTTGGCAGGATCACTAAGCTAAGTGAACAGTCATTTTGTATAACGATAACTCTGTACTGGTAAGGCCCATCTACACTTCTTCATTCCTATGAATTGCATTAACACACGTGCGTTAACATACATTGTATTAACCCCTAATCCCCGGACCAATTGGCAGCCAAAGGACCAGGCCCCTTTTTGCTTTAACTTTTGTCGCTTTAACTGACAATTGCGCGGTCGTGCGACATAGCTCAAAAACAAAATTGGCGTCCTTTTTTTCCCACAAATAGAGCTTTCTTTTGGTGGTATTTGATCGCCCCTGCGGTTTTTATTTTTTGCGCTATAAACAAAAATAGAGCGAATGCTATATTTTTTGCTTTTTGCTATAATAAATATCCCCAAAAAAGATATAAAAAAAAAATAATTTTTCCTCAGTTTAGGCCGATACGTATTCTTCTACATATTTTTGGTAAAAAAAAATTGCAATTAGCGATTATTGATTGGTTTGCGCAAAAGTTAAAGCGTTTACAAAATAGGGGATAGTTTTATAGCATTTTTATTAATATTTTTTTTTTACTAGTAATGGCGGCGATCAACGATTTTTATTGTGACTGCGACATTATGGCGGACACATCGGACATTTTTGACACATTTTTGGGACCATTGTCATTTATACAGCAATCAATGCTATTTAAATGCATTGATTCCTGTATAAATGACAGTTGTAGTGAAAGAGTTAACCACTAGGGGGAGGGAAGGGGTTATGGGCTCTGACGTGTGTGTGTTTTTTTTTACATTAGGGGGCGGGGCTGACGTCTGACGTCATTGATCGGCTTTCCCGATGACCGGGAACAGCCAATCAATGACAGGCAGAGTAGGAAGCGCGGGGAGAGGTTTGTTTACACATACCTCTCCCCGTTCTTCAGCTCCGTAACCCGATCGCGGGACACCAGCGGCGATCGGGTCCGCTGGTCCCGCGGCCGGGGTCACGGAGCTCCCGACCCACGGGCAGGCATTTAAAGGGCCACGTACAGGTACGTGGTTTTGCCTGCCCGTGCCATTCTGTAGACATATATCTACATGAGGCGGTCGGGAAGCGGTTAAGACAGTCCATTCATTTTAAATGCGCTGCCAACATATAGGAACAGACCAAAAAATGAATGCAGCATTTTTTCTGATGCAGCTTTCCCTGGTTGTGTGTTATTGTGCATTGTGGCGAGATGCAACTCATGTACATCAGAGCTGCAATACCTTAGTGTGTCGGGGTTCTATTCAAAATGAATAGCACTTCCACACACTAATGCACATAGTGAGCATTAATGTGTGTTGCAGTAACACATGAGTTAAGACACACAACAGCACAGAAGCTTGTTTCAGCCCTAATGCCCCGCACACACGAGTGGAAATTCTGCGAGCAAAAGTCCCATGAGAGCTTTTGGTCCGAAAATGTGACCGTGTGTATGCTCCATCGGACTTTTGCTGGCGGAATTCCGGCCAGCAAAAGATTGCGAGCATGTTCCCAATTTTTTGGTCGGATAAAGTTCCAATCGGAAATTCCGATCGTCTGTACCAATGCTGACGCGCAAAATTCCTACGCATGCTCGGAAGCATTGAACTTCATTTTCTCGGCTCGCCGTAGTGTTGTATGTCACTGCGTTCTTGAGGTCGAAATTTCAGCGAACTTTTGTGTGACTGTGTGTATGCAAGCCAAGCTTGAGCGGAATTCCATCAGAAAAAACATCCAAGATTTTTCTGACGGAAATTCCGCTTGTGTGTATTATAGTATAGTTTATCCAGGAGGGTTGTATGAGTAAGAGAGTAAAGCTGGATACACATTATACAATTTTTGATTTTCAATTTCCTTTAGTATTACTTTCAACTATGTATTGCAAGGGCCTGCCTGATTGCATACTATTTGAAAGTGTTTTGGTTTGACCTCATATTATATGGTTTTGGTAAATCTAAAGGAAAGTTGTACAAGAAAATTGTATACAAATTGTATAGTGTGTAGCCAGCTTAAGAGAGGATCTGAAAGCAAACAGTTTCTCCTGTGCTCTCTCTTTAGATCAATGACACTCTGTAACACCAGTGTCATAGGTATACACTGAATTAAATGTTTGTTTGAAAAATAAAGATTGTATTTATATAGTAAAATACTGTAAATACCAGTTTACAAATCCCTTACAAAATGAAATATAACTGGCACAAAATCATTATTATTACCTATTGCTCTGTTTCCACAGGCAGTG
Organism: Lithobates sylvaticus; assembly: GCA_028564925.1. Classification (NCBI taxonomy): domain Eukaryota; kingdom Metazoa; phylum Chordata; class Amphibia; order Anura; family Ranidae; genus Lithobates; species Lithobates sylvaticus. The sequence goes on along the minus strand of CM053027.1, from coordinate 304,507,764 downwards.
CGGTTACAGCAAGGCAAGTCAGGATGGAGATGAAGAATTGTACTTCCATTGTGAGTATGCTTATTGTTATAACTGCATTAACATAGATCTAATAGATATATAAGCAAACAAAAAAGTCCTTGATTTTATAGACTCCTCTAAGGTCCTCAAATGGAGTACATTTGTTCACCACAGCGTCACCAGTCATGGGATATTTATCCTAAACATTCAACAACTAATTCACAAACATGTCACTCATTTTTAATAATAATGGGAGGATTTTTATTTTTGCATTTTTATGGCCATACTTATGACAAAAAGAAGGTAGTTTCAAGACAGCAGAGACAAATGAGTAGCTAGATTTTTTATTGTTATTAGCTGTATTCCCATCATCAGTAGAAATACAGCTTTCTGTATTCACAGATTAACACATTACAACACTAGTAACATAGTTATATAGTTAGTCTGGTTCAAAAAAGGCACAAGTCCATCCAGTTCAACCCACATAGAAAAAAAGCCCCCATATACACAATCCTATAAACTAAATTGGTCCAGAAGAAGTCAAATAAAAAACAATAAAGCGTGATCCAATTTGATCCCCCCAGAGACAAGCTGATATTCCCTTGATAATTGTATCTATAAAATATTAGTGTTCAGGTATAGTATGTACATTAAGGAAATAATCCAGGCCATTTTTAAAACAATCTACTGACTTGGCTAGAACTAGCTCTGTGAAGAAGATTTTTCATGTATGGAGGTTAAATCTCTTTTCCTTCAGACGTAAAGAGTGCCCCTTTGTCCCATGTGATGACCTTGAAGTGAATAACTCTACAACAAGTTCACTATATGGACCACTTATGTATTTGTACATGTTGATCATATCCCCCCTTAATCTCCTCTTCTCAAGAGGGCATAGATTCAGTTCCTCTAATCTTTCCCCATAGCTGAGCTCCTAAATGCCTCTTACCAGTTTTGTTGCCCTTTTCTGCACTTTCTCCAGTTCCCCGATATCCTTTTTGTGAACTAGTGCCCAAAACTGAACTGCATATTCCAGACGAGGTCTTACTAATGATTTGTACAGGGGCAAAATTCTCTCTCTCTCTCTCTCTCTGGAGTCCATACCTCTCTTAATACAAAAAAGGACTTTTGCTCGCTTTGGAAACTGCAGCTTGGCTTTGCATGCTATTATTAAGTTTATTATCTACCAAAACACCCAGGTCCCTCTCCGCCATTGGTTACCCCAGTTGTACTCCCCCTAGTATGTATGATGCGTACATATTTTTAGCCCCCAAGTGCATAGTTTTATATTTATCAACAATAAATCTCATTTGCCACATAGTCACCCAAATAAACCATGCATTGAGGTTGGCTTGTAAATTGGAGACATCCTGTAAGGATGTTATTCCACTGCGTAGCTTGGTGTCATCTGCAAAGACTGAAATTGTATTTTTAATCCCAGACCCAATATCATTTATAAATATATTTAAAAGTAAGGGTCCCAACACTGAACTTTGAGGTACACCACTAAAAACCTTAGACCATTCAGAGTAAGAATCATTAACCACTACTCTCTGAATTCTGTCTTTTAGACAGTTCTATATCCATTTACAAACTGATCTTTCCAAGCCTATAGACTTTACCTTACACAATAGCTGTGTGTGAGGAACTGTGTCAAACGCTTTTACTAAATCCAAGTACATTATATACTCAGTTTCAGTCACTCCTTTGTCTAAGGTTTTGCTAACCTTAAAAATAGATTTTTGCTTAAAAAGAAATCAGATTTGTTTGACAACTTCTGTCTTTCATGAATCCATGCTGTGTGTTGTTTAAAAAAATAAATAAATGCAAAAACACATCTATGTCTTCTCTCCAGTATCTCCCCAACTATAGAAGTTAAACTAACAGGTCTGTATTTACTTGGTAAAGACTTTGATTCCTTTTTTAATCTAGACACCACGTTGGCTTTACACCAATCCAGTGGTACTTTACCAGTCATTAACCACTTCAGCCATGGAAGAATTTACCCCCTTCCTGATGAAAATTTCTTCATCAGTTTAGACCGATATATATTCTTCTATATATGTTTGGTAAAAAAAATCACAATAAGTGTATATTGATTGGTTTGCGCATAAGTTAGCATGTCTACAAAATAGGGGATAGATTTATGGCATTTTTATTATTATTATTTTATCTTACTAGTAATAACGGTGACCTCCGATTTTTATTAGGACTGCACTTTACACACTTTAAACACACACATCCCCCCTCTGGCTCTGTCAGGAGCAATCGTGGGTGCCCGGCGGACCCCTATACCCCTTAAAGTGGCCGCCGTACATTTAGAGCGATTCACGCAGGGGAGCCATTCTGCCGCTGTCAAGCGGCAGGTGGTCAGCAAGAGGTTAAAGAGTCTCTAAAAATTAAAAACAATGGCTTTGAAATGACAGAGCTCAATTTTTTTAGGACATGTGGGTGGATGCCATCTGGTCCAGGTGCTTTATTCAACTATATTCTGTATAAATATTTCTGGACCATATACATTTTTGAGCCATTGTGGATCATTTGGGGCTGTTTCAATACCATCCCCATTATGGGCATGAGCTCCCCCATGCTCCTTTGTATACACAGAGCTAAATAAGGCATTTAAGAAATGTGCCTTCTCTTTGTCCCCAGTCACTCTCTCTAGATTATTTTTGTAAAGGGACCACATGCTCAGACCTGACCATCATTACCTCATTCTCACAACAGTAAAACAAGAAAGGTTCCATGTAAAAGAGGTGATTTTAGTAGAATGGTGTTGCTCTGGGCCAAAATAATTGTGCTCCAACAGCCAGGCACTGATTGCATTAATTTTTTTAATCAAATAATGGCTGTAATGGGGTTTAAAAGAGATAAATAGATAAAAGTGTCCTATGTTTTATTTTGCTGAATGTGTATGTGTTTTTTCCTATTTTTGTGGAATACTGTTTTTCGTTCTTTTTAGTTTTTTTTTTGTATCTTAGTGCTACTGAGCCCTGTCAGCTTTTTTCAGCCGTTTCCTGTTTACATGCACTTGCTCCAACTTTGGCTGCACATAATCCCTCTGGACGCATTTACGGATAGTAATAAAAGTGGCCAGCTCAAACTTTGTGGCTTTGGCTGCTTGCATTCTCCCACAAAGGTGCATGTGATAAGGTTAATATGTTGAGAGAAGCTTATCACCCCATAACAAGACATGCTTAAACAAGGACAATGATGGCAGGATCACAGGGGATTATTTAAATACATGGTGCAGTTTTAAAAAATTTCAAAGCTGATCATAAAATTATTTTAATGTGTTAAAGCTTATGAGATGTCAGTGATTGGTTTATATTTACTTTAATCCATCAGCCTTTTTAACCCTTGAGTCTAAACTACATCGTTCAGCCATCATTTTATGACCACTGACAGGGTAAATATATAACATTGATTATCTTGTTACAATTGCATCTGAAAGTTGATATATTAAGACGGCAAGTAAACAAGCTGTCCCTGAAGTTTATGTGTTGAAAGCAGAAAGAATGCACAGTTTATTGTGTTTGGGGTTGCGTAGCCGCAGACCAGTCAGAGTGCCCATGTCGACCCATGTCCACTGCCAAAGGTGCCTACAATGGGCATGTAAGCATCAGAACTGGACCATGGAGCAATGGAAGAAGGCGGCCTGTCTGAGGAATCATGTTTTCTTTTACATCTTGTGGATGGGCATGTGCATCATTAACTTGGGGAAGAGATGGCACCAGGATGCACCATAGGAAGAAGGCAAACCAGCAGAGGCAGTGTGATGCTTTGGGCAATGTTCTGTTGGAAAACCTTGGTCCTGCCTGTCGTTTTGGATGCCATTTTGAAATGTGCCACCTACCTAAACATTATTGCTGACCAAGTACACCTCTTCATGAAAATGATATTCCCTGATTGCAGTTGCCTCTTTTAGCAGGATAATGTCTGTCACACTGCAAAAAAGGGTTTACGAATAGTTTGAGGAACACAACAAATTTGAGGTGTGGACATGGCTTCCAAATTTTCCAGATGTCAGTCCAATCAAGCATCTGCGGGATGTGCTGAAAAAACAAGTCTGATCCATGGAAGCCCTCACAATTTACAGAACTTAAAGTATCTGCTATTGAAGCTTGGTGCCAAATACCACATCATACCTTCAGAGGTCTAGCAGTATACATGTCTTGAGGGGTCAGGACTGTTATGGTGGAAAATGGGCTTTTTCTGGTTGCAAAAAGGGGACCTGCTGAATATTAGATGGGTGGTCATAAAGTTATGGCTGATCAGTGTATGCTTCTGTGGTAAGAGTATGTTTGTGTGTTATACCTGTATAGACTAACACTCTATGATGAAGAATCAGGGATTTAGCAGAAAGAACAGATGACCAAACATTCTGCTTTAGCAATCTGAAAATGTTCTATTTATCTATCTGGCATTTTTTTAGGAAAGTCATTCAATTCAGAAAACAAGTTGAACCGGAGGCTGACAAGATTTTAATTAAAGTAAAATGTCAGTGTGTACAAATTGTTATATTCAGGCTTTCTTGTAGTTTTATTATTGTCAAGTTATCACGTTGAGTTTACAATAGTTTTATGACCTACATATTTATTGTACTTTAATATAAATTTAATATCATCTTCCATTCAATTGGCCTAATTACATGGCCTACCAAATATCCTGGCATTTGATACTTCAAAGCATAGAATGGTTTTATAGTTGAAAATGAAATAAGATTATTTTTATTTTTTTATTATTTTACACAGATTTTAGATGTCACCTAAATCGTAACTGCAGTTTTAAAAAACGATTACAGGGCTGAGGAATCGTTGTGCCAGTACTAACGATTGCCAGCATTATACTAGGATCACCAAACATATTTAAAGATTTTTTTCTCGGTCTAACAATTTTTAGGTTTTAGATCAACTCCAGGCAAATAACTAAATGTACTGGTAAAATACGAATTTGGAGGTAGCTTTACCTGTCAAAGGATTTGCAATTTTTCCAGCCAGTCCTAAGATTTACACAGCTCTGCCAAACAGCGAAGCCAAGCTGGTGACCTGTTTTTTTCTGCCACAGATGAGCATTACAGTCAAGTCACCCTCCCGCCTCCAGCCTGGTATTGGTCAGTAAAGGAGCAATAAAACATCACCCCCATTGTCTGCTTTGCTCTCTTCTCCTGTGTTAGTAAGTTTCTTGTACGGAAGTACAGATGATTGGCTGCTAATGTTGCCTCAGCCTCTAGGTGCTGCTGGGTAGAGGGGAGGGAACAGAGTGGACACACATCCATTCTCCTCCTCTCTTTGTCGTTAAGCCAGTTTGTTTTCACCTCACAGTCCGCCTCCCAGTGTCCTCGCCCAGCATGGCTGGGAATGAATGTATTGAATTGTGATCTGCATTGCATTACATTCAGTGGAGCACAGGGGAGACATCCAGAGTCTTTTAGACCCTGGATGTCTCATTAAATAGAACTTGTCCTTAAAAATTCATCAAATGGGAGACTTTTAGTCCCATATGTGATGTAAAAAAAAAAAAAAGTTAAAATCTAAAGCATTAAAGTTACAGCTGAGCACATAAAATTCCCTCCCCAAAATTTTTGAGACTCCCCACACATATAAATGTAAACTCATGCGTTGGGGGTGCCTACGCATTAAAACGTTGATTGTGATATCCATATTACATATTGTTGTGCACGCCAGTGTGAGAGCAATATTTATAGCACCATACTGTAACTCCTCCATAACACTAAACTGATGAATGACCCTTTAGGGGGCTTTGAAAGTGTCACCTATGAAAAATATAGGGTACTGAAGTATGTCGCCAAATGTTTTGTACATGCAAATTTAAGGTTTTATATGTTGGTTGCAACCTCATCTTTTATATTTTACCAAAAAATTGGGTAATTTATTGCATTTGTGTGACCTAAAATTAACTTTAGTTATTTTTTTACTGATGTTTTGCAGTAATGTTGTGTGACATAAAAAATTAGAGCTACCATTCTCTAGGGTGTCTGCTTTCAGAAAATGTATAATGTTTTGGAGAGTTTATGTAATCTTCAGGCCTAAAATGATTTTTTAAGCATGTGTGCAAAAAATGCAAAAACAGCTCCTGCTTCGAAAGGTTTAAACTGCCTAACCAATTATCTGAGCCAGGTTGGTGACCTGATTTTTCCCTATTGCTGTTAAGCAATACAGCTGGGCCACCTCCTTGTCCCAATCCGGTGACCGACACTGAAAGAACAGAAAAAAAGCTTATGAGATTGTTCATATTGGTCCTTAAATCTCTTTCCCAGTTTTAGTTCTAGTATACAGGAAGTTACATGTAGGTGATTTCACCTGAGGATGGGCCACGCCCGAAACAGCTCATGAGAGACTGCGTAACAGCTGCCATCCCTTAGCTATACACTATACAGTGGATCCAGTGACTAGCGCAGCCCCCCGGTGTCATATCCAGCGTGCCGCCAGGAAGCCCAGGCTATACACATTCAGCTTGTGTCTCCTGCTTCTAGTCCTGGGCTAGAAAGTGGGCTTGCAGTTCTGCCATACAGCTGTCACCCCGGCTGCACTGACAGAACATCCGGCAGCCGGTAATGGTACCTTTTGTCTCTAGGATCGGTTAACCATCAGACTCTCCACAGCATTACCTTTAATACAACTAGTTGCTCCACCATCTAGGGGACTGAATGACTCTGCCCAAGTGGATTATCTCTTTTCTCCCCCAGCACCTGCTTGTTATATGGTATGTGGATCTAGTCTTTTTTATACACCATTTGGGACAATGGCTATCCTGTTACTGATAAAAGAAGAATAACGTGGTGCTTACTCAGTGCTAATAAACAATAATAACTAAAATAAACAAATCTAATATAAAGTGCAATATTCAAGGAAGGAAATCTTTATAGAAAAATGTTCATAAATAATATATAAAATATGTGCAAATATGCAAAAACATAACTTTCATGAAAATGTGCAAATAATTTTCGAAGATAAAGTGCAAAATATCCCAAAGTGATGATAAGTGCAAAAAATCATGTCCAATCAAGGATAACAGGTAAACAGTTCATAAAATAAAGGGCTTGTGCAAGGAAACGAGCAGACCCAATTCATCCAAGTGTTTCCACCATCCCTTGTGCGCTATTAGTTTGCCCCAGCCTCTCACTTCATTTGGAGACCCCTACAGGTCAAGTCAAGCCTCTATGTGGATGGAGTACTGATTCCACTGCAATCGATTAGTTTCCAGAGGTATCCCAGACAAGACGACACCAGTATAAGTATCAGTTTCCAGGCTCATCAAATGCAGATTACATGCAATAGAAGAGGGAGGGCTCAATGGTATAGTTATCCAGTGCAATTTATTAAAACGCAAGTAGTAACTTACAGTTTAAAAAAAAAACACTGAATACAGCTTCACAAACGAGGGCGCGACCGGAAGTGACAACACCCGGTTCCTCCCTCGCGTTGCATCACTGAACCTTTGATGAAGTCACGTGTTCAGTGACGCAATGCATTTGATGAGCCTGGAAACTGATCCTTATACTGGTGTTGTCTTGTCTGGGATAGCTCTGGAAAAAAAATTTTTTGCACTTATCATCACTGGCATATTTTGCACTTTATCTTCAAAGATTATTTGCACATTTTCATGAAAGTTATTTATTCTGATGTTATTGCATATGTGCATATATTTTATATATTTTTTATTAACCTTTTTCTATGAAGGCTTCCTTCCTTGAATATTGCACTTTATATTAGATTTGTTTATTTTAGTTATTATTGTTTATTAGCACTGAGCAAGCGCCACATTATTCTTCTTTTTATTTTAGTGTGGGAACACTTTAATATGTTGGCAGCTTTTTACTAGTCCCCCCTTTTTTTCATTATTGGTTTGTGCATTAGTATCCCTTTTTTTACATTATCTAGTTACTAACATTATCATAGATCAGGCTTTTGTTTGACCAATACATCTTTATACATTTACATAATTCCTTTTTTTGGTCATACATCTTTGTGGGACTACATATACCAGCCATGAGTCTTATGAGTACCAATTTGTGGCTGTATAGACTTCCATCCCTCAGCGCTATTCAGTGAGGAACTTTGTGTTTGTATTTCATGTAGATGATTTCAGCAAACCTATATTAATTCTATTTAGCAGTATTTTTATTTTATTTTATTAAAATACAATTTTTTTTGTCTAAAGCCTTTTTATTACTAACAAAACAAAACAAAATTTCAGTCTAATTTCATTTATCCACATGAATAATTAAAATCAAATGACTGTTTAGACATCCATTGTTAGCACTAAGGAAATGTTTTCATTTTTTAGAATATCATTATTCCTAATTTCTGATTCAGGCTGTTTAGGCCAAGAAAACCTGATCAAAATGCAATAGCTCCAGTCTGGGCTTGTTAATCAAGTATATTCAAGTATATTCAGAGTACTTTTGGTTATGTTTCCTTCCCCTTTACCAGAATTCATAACATTACAAAATGCTCAAAAATAGAAATTTGTGTACACATTTGACTGGGAAAAAAATGGTCATTATTGGAAGCAGTTAGTGGGTAAACATAGTTTTTTTTGTAAATGGCATAGCTCCAATATGGCAACCTGCTGACTTGACAAGATCCACCAAAATGTCAACTCCCTAAGAAGACTAATGCCGCGCACACACGAGCGGACTATCCAGCGGGATTGTCCGCCGGACTAGAGTCCACCGGCGGACAATGCGCCCATGTGTGGGCTCCGGCTGTGTACTAGTCTGTGGGACTTTTGAAATTAACGGACTTTCCCCACACACACGGAGTAAAGTCCGTTCATTTAGAACATGACTCCAGGTAGACGGGACTAGCGAAGGAAGTCAATGCCTCTGCCTCGATCGGCGAGATTGACACCTCGCTAGCCCCGTCACCTGGTATGGATTTAAAGGGGAATCCCTACGCTGAAAAAACGGCGTGGGGGTCCCCCCCAGATCCATATCAGACCCTTATCCAAGCACGCAGCCCGGCCAGTCAGGAAAGGGGGTGGGGACGAGCGAGCACAGCAGCACAACGTGTCTCTGCCATTACGGCCAGAGACAGCGTTGTGTCAACATCGGATGAAGAAAGAAGAACGAGAAGCAGAAGGCGGCGGCGGCGACAGCGACAGGGACGGTGACGGCAACAGAAGCCCGGGCCACCAGTAGTAAAAGAGCTGGAAGAAGATAGCGGAGGCCCGGCAAGAAGAACAGAAGAGTGGGACAAGACCCCCGAAGTTGGAACAGCCGGGCTCCTCCGCTAGTAAAAGAGCTAGATAGTGGAGGAGTCCGGCGAGAAGACCCCCCAAGACGGAAGAAGACCCCCGGAGCTGTGTAATAAAGTATTTTAAAAACTTGTGTTGTGTTTTTATTTACACTTTTTTCACCAGGTGAATGGGTAGGGGTACATCGTACCCCATACTCATTCACATAGGGTGGGGGGCCGGAATCTTGGGGCCCCCTTATTGAAGGTGGCTCCTGGATTCCGATAAGCCCCCCGCCCGCAGACCCCGACAACCAACGGCCAGGGTTGTCGGGAAGAGGCCCTTGTCCTCATCAACATGGGGACAAGGTGATTTGGGGTGGGGGGTCTGGCTCTGGCACTCACTCGTCCCCACCCCCTTTCCTGACCATCCAGATAAGGGTCTTGAATATGGGTCTGATATGGATTTGGGGGGACCCTTACGCCGGTAAGTCCGCTAGATGGTCCAGCCGAAAAGTCTGATCGTGTGTACGTGGCATAAGAAGTAGTATCCAATGTAGTTTATTTCTACAGAGGATGTTATTTTGTAGATTTTTGGGATTTTTCCTACCAAAAAAGACATGCCCCCATCATAATCTCCTGACCCTCTGAAACCCTATTTACTCAACAAGGGAGAAAACTAACTAGGAAAGGGGAAGTACGATAACCATTGCTAGTAGTAACAGAAAAAATAAAAGGGGCAGAAAAAATTGCAAGTGCAATACAATAAACAAAATAAACAGGCCACTGTGATCGCACAGCATTAAAGAATTGAACTCGAAAAACATTTTTATTAAAAACGAAACACTCTTAGGGATCATTTACACTTGCTTCGGCCTCAACACACATTAATGGCTAGTTTACACTTGCTTCAAAACAAGGCTTTGGACACGCTTTGTTAAAGCTCTCTGAAAAGCTAGTCAAAACTCCTGTCACTAAATAAAATGGTTAGCTTACATGCCTGTTTTTGCCTTGCCTTTGCTTTGCTTTGATTCAGCTTTGCTTTAAAAATTATACCTCGTATAGCTTTAGTGGTGCTTCAAAGCGTCTTCAAAACCTCGATAGAAGTCTATGGCAAAGCTCGCTTGAAGCCCCACCGAAGCCTCGCCGAAGCCCCACCTAAGCCCCACCAAAGGCTCATTGAAGCCCCATCAAAGCTCCACCAAAGCCTCAGTGAAGCCCCACCGAAGCCTCATCGAAGCACCAAGCAAAAGCAAGGTGTAAACAGGACTGTAAGTTAACTATTTTATTTAGTTACAGGAGCTTTGACTGGCGTTCAGAGAGCTTTAACAAAGCATGTCCGAAGCCATGTTTTGAAGCAAGTGTAAACTAGCTCTTAATTTGTTACGTTTTTTTTAAACTAAATGCTCATTGTACCTGCTTTACAACAATGAATTTTTGGCAGCCCCAGATACCGTTACAATCTGCCTTCCAAGAAAAGTAAACCAAGTCAATCCTGGAGTGTATAAAACACTGTGTGTTGTTAAAATTCTACGTAGTTTGCTGACAATGTCAGCTTTTCTCTCCGCTTGGCATAAGACTTTGTCTTTGTGGGACATCTCTGGGTTATCAAGACGCAATCATTTCATAGACAGGCCTTGTCAAAGTTGGTCCAGACGTGAGAAAGGATAACTTGATTTGATTTTTTGGCAGATGTCATGTAATTTTGCTATCTTCTGCTCCCTGAAGCATTACACTGGCAGTCCTTGCCTGACTCAGTTTACACACCGCACACTCTTGGCTTTGACTGTGATTCAAAATGCCTGCTATTGCAATACAATATTTAACATACAAAAGCTGCTCTTGCTTATAAGAGGATGAGGAAAAAAGGAAATATTTACTTTTTTATTAAAAAGGATGCCATTAAAGATTAAGGTAGATAAAAAAAAAAAAAAAAAATACAGATTAATGTGCTCAGTGACAATACATTACATTTCATTTTAAATGCAACTAGTTTTTGAAGATGATTTTGATTTGGCATGTACTGGTGCTGTACAGCAGCAGTCAGACTGGGGAGCCTTCAACTATCTAAACAAGACTGTACAGAAACTGTGAGTGTTTACCAGTAATGATATTATAGCGGTACCCTTGTGAGGGCTGCTGATTTTCCGTGATTTCTGTGATCGTGATTTCCAGTCACTCTTTAGACAGAAAACAGTCCATGCACTTCGTTTTGTTTTTTAAGGGAATATGGGATGCCCACTGAATTGCAGAATATTTAAATGGGACCAACTATATACACTCCTTGTATATATACTCCAGTCTTCACTCCAGCGCAACATTTGCTTGCAGACTATTCCTCCTCAACACCTCCAGTACATTTCTTGCTTACCCTTCCAGGACTAACTAGCACAGAAATTTAGGTCTGACACTGGCTCAGCCAGGCCTTGAAAGTTCCCTTTGCGGGTAGGGACCTAAGATCCCTATGGTGTAGCAAAAATATTATATAGAAAAAAATCTGCGCTAGTGTGTTATCCAAAGTAAATACAGCAGCTGTGCACTAAAACCTAAATACCAGGTCAATCAAAAATGTATGTCCTAAAAGTGCAGCGCTAAATAAAATTACCATGTGTAAAACACCATATAGTGCAAAAGTGAACAGAAAATCCAATCAAAACATTATCCAATCCAATTCAATGTCCATATGCAAAAGTGCAAAATATATTTTATTCATAAAGTGCAAAGTTCATAAATTGATCACTAAAGTGCTTCTGTGCAAACAATTCATGCATGCCAGTGTCCCACACTGAATAGATCGACCCTGACAGTGCAGTGTTCAGCCATAGATCTCTCCACTATAGCCAGTGCTATCCTTTAAACAGTCCTAAATTAAAAAAATTAAAAAAAGCATCTGTGCAGCAGCGTGTGTGCATCATCCCTACGATAGTTTAATTATATGTAACGTCATCAGGGGTCATGACGTTACATATAATGAAACGATCGTAGGGACGATGCACACATCGTCTATAGTGGATATATGGCTATAGTGGAGAGATTTACAGCCAGCAGCATTTTTTGTTTTATATGTAAGTGTACTGAGTTTAAAATAAAACAGTTGAGACCATATTACACCATGATGAAACTCTGCATTTTTTACCCATTTTAACTCTGAGGATTCATCCATCCATCCCATCTGAGACGGTGAGCTGGATCATCTTGTCACCATAAGGGGAACACAGTGAGGCTGGCAGGGGAACACAGTGAGTCTGGCGGGGGAACATTTCTTGATTTCCATCTGAGGATCAGAGATCCCAATAAGCACTGAATGATCTTCCTGAGTAAGGAAGATCGCTGGTGATCTGGTAAGCCCCCATCTGATTTATGGTGAAGGTGTCACAACGGTGAATGTCTAAGCACTGCGCCGTCAGGATCGATCTATCCAGTGTGGGACACTGGTATGCGTGAATTGTTTGCACAGGAGCACTTTAGTGATCAATTTAAGAACTTTGCACTTTATGAATATAATATATTTTGCACTTTTGCACAGGACATTTTTGGATTGAATAATATTTTGATTGGATTTTCTGTTCACTTCAAAGGTTTTGCACAATGTCATATATGGTGTTTTGCACATGGTAATTTCATTTAGCGCTGCACTTTTAGGACATAAATTGTAGCAAAAATATGACAGTCCTTGGTGCTAGTTGTCCTACACGTGGCTACTGCTCCCAGTACCACTTCTTCAGACCCTGTCAGCCCTTTTAGCTGCAGCTGCCTCTCTCTCCTGCTCATGCTTCCACAGTCCACTCTTGTGGTTCTGCACCCATCCCAGACTGCTCTCTCCCAGTCCTCTCAGACATGCCTCCCCAGTCCTCTTGACTGTGCATCACTCACCAGCCCTCCTGGCTGTGACCTGTTGTTCTTCCCTGAAGACTTGCCTGGCAGTGCTCTCTCCCGCTGTCCTCTCCTTGCTCCCATGCCTTCTGTTCAGGACACCTTCACGTGTTCTTAGAAGGTCTTTTCAGCACCCAAGCCAAGGCCCAAGGTCACATCCCCCGTCACACCCCCCTCCCCAGCTGGGTTGACCCTAGGTATTTAAGGAGGCCTGCCCCCTGCTGATCCAGATTGGGGATTGGTTAAGGCTCCTTAGAACACCCCAAACACCTCCACCTCCCCTCTCCACCTCTCTTTCCAGAAAGTACCAGAACATTCTGGAAAGAAGTGGGAGGTCTTAATAAGGCTGCTTGTGAATCACCAGCTCTACACTGGGCCACTCCCAACCAATATCAGAAAAAACAGGCCTAACTACCAGCTAGGTCTGCCTAAATTTGCCTACTCTACCAAAAAAACCTTATTTACATAAGATGGTGCTACAATAGTAAAAAGAAAAAAAAAAAAAAGGTTTACTGAAGGCTCCTATGGGTGTCTCAATCAGCCCCAAATTATGAGAGTCTCGAACATGCAGGTACTAAACACTTCCTGTGGCTGGTGGTTATCCTGAGCCTTGCTTGTACAAGGAAAACTCTCTAATAAAGGAGGTGAGAGCTGGCATGCAGTGCGGGGGATTAGAAAGCCTATTGCATGTCTAAGCCCACCAGAAGCAGGACTCATGGTGTGTCCTGCTGAAAATCCAACAGCAAGTTCTGACACCTGGTCCTACAATACACTTTAGGTATGTATATATATTTTTTTACTATTGCTGCAGGTTTGCTATGAGACAATTATTTATTGTCTGATTTATCAACCAATACTACAAAAACATGTGGACTGTGAAAAAAATATTGAAATTAAAAAACTACAATTGGTCATTTATTTGTTGGATTTTTATTTCACTCTGCATACTGTATCCATTTTCCATTCACCCAAAGACAGAAGGAATTAAAGGTGCTTATCATTCTTCAGTTTAGATTTTTCAATTATTTTACATAAAGAAAAATACAGCAGAAGTGACATGTCAAGCATACGTAAACCAATTTCTAAAATCTCAAATAAGATTCAGTAAGTTGATACAAAATACTTCAATGTCAATAAGTAATTTTCTAGAATTTTAAATCTGAAGCTTTCATTAAAGTAATACTTGGTGGTCATGAAGGTCCTAGTTTAAGCTCTTTTTGTTGTAGTCTGATAACACTCTGCCCCGTCTCCGATTGTGCTCCTGTGTTGTCCTCTCATCACACAGGTGCTTGTCACTATCAGGAAACACACCTTAAGAGTGCATGCAGACAGTAAGTCGCTGCACTAACGCCATGGGAGATCAACAGCACTGCATTGCAGAAACTGTTAAAGGTGAAAAACATTGTTTTATTTATAAATGTTTTTTTTTATATATACACAATACATAAGTTAACTAAATGCCATTCAGTTAGGGTATACATTTGCTTCCATGTTGCAGGATTCGGAAGGTGCTCTCACTTAGATTCCTGAAGGCCTTCTTCACATGGTTGTTTTATATGCATTCACCAGTTTCCAGTAGCAAGAATCAGTGGATTCTTGCAGCTGGAATGAAGGGTGTATGTGAATAGAGGCAACTGCTCAGCTTGTACAAAGTAATGACAAGGGCTGTTCATATTTATCCACACACCAATTGGTTACCTACGGTTAGGTTATCGAATATCCGAACCTGGACGCATCTTTCCTAATTTTTTTTGTTGGTTGAACTAGATAGACTTGTGACTTTTTTTCAGCCAGAGTAACTATGTAATTTGGACAGGCTGAGCGACCGCATTTGTTCACATATACCTGTCTTTCATTAATTCTTAGCACTGTAATGCAGTGTATGCAAGTAAATGCCCATGTGAAAGTTAGTTATAAGAAATTTGTTGATCATTCAGCCTCCTTTGTCCACAAATTAGATATCAGTTAAGGGTGGACTTTAAATTTGAGGAACCATGTAATAACAGAAATATGTAGACAGCTATTGGTTATCTATTTTTTTTTTTAAATGCTAGCTTTTTAGCTTTCAAACTTTGGCTAAAATAGCATGCTCTCCCTATAAGGTGTCAGGCTCAAAGACTATTTTCTATAGCAGTAGCAGGACTACCACCAACCAGCAGGATAGATACACAGACAGTACCCCTTGTGAATGACATGGGCTCAACCGGGGTGCGGAGTCTAAGTACTAACAGGTGTTCACCAAAGCTCCTGATGGTGGAGATGGATTTGCTGCATGTTAGTACCAGGATCCCTCCACCAGGAGGTGAGCAAGCTGGGGTCCAGTAGGGTTAAACAGGTAGGGATCAAACAGAAGTGTAGTCGTTAAACAAGCCAAAAGGTCAGTAACAAGTAGTAGCAGGTTGGGATCAGGCAGAAGCATAGTTGAGGAACAAGCCAAGGGTCGTTAACGAGTGGTAGTAAAATATGGATGGCAGCAGGGATGACAGGAGTGAGATACTGGCTGTAGAGAGCACAATAATCTGGCTAACAGGAAGTGCAGAGACATGGCTTAAATCAGGAAGTTCATGGGAGGAGCAAAGAGTTTGAGGTTCAAGACTAACAAGGTTCAAGACAAAATCATTTAAGGAATTGCCCTAGGAACTGTATTTCAGGTAGCTCTGCAAGAGACATTGCATGACACAGCAGAGATAGAGGGTTCAAATGCAGGCCCTGACATATGCAGATCAGGAGTTCTGACTTCACTTTGTTTGAAAACTTGATCTGTGTTGGGAACAATATTAGAACCAGAAAATCCTGTGACGGTGAACAACTAAAAGTTTCAGTAGTAGGTCAGCAATGTTTGTCTACATTTTTCTTTTATAAAACATTTCATTTAAGACTGCATAAAGGTGCCTGGTAAGCGGAAGGAGATAAAAAGTGAACATGATTGATGAGAAATCATGACATTTGATAAGACCAGAATCGTGAATGTGTCTTCTGTTTACTGTGGCTTGCTGTGGAATTTTGTTAAATTACTTGTTGATAAAGGGTCCCTCATCTTTATTAAAAGAATTTTGTTCTTGAGCAGCCTTTCCTCTATATACAGACGTATAAAGAGACAGGAGCAACGTATACAGCATTAGCATTCACTTCTTATCACGGCACTGTTAATCACTAGATGTTAGTGTATGTCTATAGCTGGGTGATAGACAAGGGACACGCATTTGTTTCACTTAATTGTGGGTTTCGTATGGATGAGTCAATCTAAAATGAGTTTCACCTGAATGTGTGAAGCTGGTCATGCGTGGCAAACTATAATCAGGGCGATATTTTTGCTATCACACAGGATAAATTGTGTATGGAAACCAGATAGTGATTGCTACAGAGTACATATTATTTGCAGTCTTTGTACAGTGACCTGTTTTAGTAAGCAGAGGCTGATTTTTAGTAGCCACATTTCTGTGTTGCTGACCTTTAAACTTGGTACTGAAAGTTCCCTCTAACAAGATAGTGTTGTTTCGCATCTTTAGCGCCTCACACAAATATATGTATAAATACTATTTATAGTGGATGCTTTTATCTCTGAGAGCATTCACCTTATCATGACCAAATAATGCATTTGTGCCCATAGATGTTATTGGGTTAAGTTAGCTGGGGGATTTGATGTGTTCAAATGATTTGCTCATAATGGAAAGGAACTTTGCCCTGGTATCCTTTATGAAACTATGTATAGTACCTGGAAACTTTATAAACCCCTGTTTGCTATACCTAAAGTTCTTGATGCAAACAGAATTGTTGGACAGAATGGAAAGGAATTGAAATCAACAAAAAAAACTAAGAATATTAGCAATAGTAATATATGTGTGATCCATTTTTATCTGCTTCAATAAGCTTTGCTTATCAGAATGACACTCTATAGCATTAAATGTATGTAAAAGCCAAAAAAAACAACCTACAAAATAAAAGTAGAGGCAGTAAATATGTGCAATACATGCACATAACCCTGTTGTTTTTTGTTGTTTTTTTTAAAGACCCAGTAAAGAGGAGACCTTTAGGCCCCTTTCACACTGGGACAGGAGCCGCGGCGATGGTAAAGCAGCGCTATATTTAGCGCTGCTTTACCGTCGTTTTAGCCGCCGGATTCGGCTGCTAGCGGTGCGGTTTTAAAATCCCCTGCAAAGCGCCGCCGTAGGGGCGCTTTGCGGCAGTATTGCCGCGGTATTACCGCGGTGTCCCATTGAAGTCAATGGGTAGGAGCGGTGAATACACAGATCCTATACCGCTCCAAAGATGCTGCTAGCAGGACTTTTTTTGCCGTCCTGCTAGCGCATTGCTCCTGTGTGAAAGCCCGCCGGCTTTCACACTGGAGTGAATGGGGCCGTTTTTTTCAGGTGGTGTACAGGCGCTATTTTTACCGCCTGAAAACCGCCCCAGTGTGAAAGGGGCCTTATGATCTGCTAGGAATGCATGTGGCTCCTAATTTCTTATTGTTGGCTAACAACATATAACATTTTTGTGGACTAAATTGTGTCAGCCCACCCAGTATTCTTCATTCTTTTTTAGTGGTTCTTTAATTTACCAAGGGTTTAGTGAATCTTGTTTAAAACCCTGGCAATTATAGGGTTATTAGGCAAACTATGTTCAAAAAGACATTGAGAGCCGGGAACTGCTATGAGGTATATGTAGCTCATATTGAAAAAAAGTACTGTACAGTGGGAAGAGAGTAGTCAGGGGGGAATTAAAAATACACAAGTCCTTTAAATAACATGCTAGAAAGATGCCTTAAAGAGTAACTTTACTTTTGTTGAGAAATAAGAACATTCCCCTCTGAGAGAACTATATACATTGCAAGGTTTGTAACAAACTTTGTTGCAGAGTCCTACCTTTTGTTATTCTGAAGAAATAGCTGTGTCCATGTGCAAAGAAAATGGGCAGATTGATTTTATAATTATAAATCACCTGCTGTATTTGCAGGGTTCTAATTAGGCAAGTGGAAGGGTCTGCATTCTTTTAGATGTGATTTCCCCTTAGGAGTATCTCACTAAAATTACATTTTTGTGTCAGGGGATGCCAAAAATCAGATTTGTATCTTAGTTCAGACTTCTGAGAAAATCAGTAAGCCAATCACACAAGCAGGAAATTACATTTAAGGGGGGTGTTCTGTGCACAGATGGTGTCATCTCCAGGTTGCCATATTATATTGCATTTTACAAAAAATTACATCACTGCAACTTTGTTTATTAAGCCTGTTATTTAGCCTCCTTTCTTCCTGTACCTGTTACCTTTGAACTTTAGAATGCTACGTACTGTAAGCTTGTGTGGGGTGTGATGCATTCTGTCTCCCTACTAGAAGTTTACTGTTAGAGCTTACATACACTTTAAAATGAACTGTCAAGGGTAAGAAAAAACATATCTATTGTTGTTGGTTAAGAGTTGACTTTATGATAGTGGGAAATGTTTTATATTGTTTACCCATAAATAAAGCAGAGAAAGTGCTGCTATGAGACTTTCACATTCACTTCTAAGGAAAATGTAAAAAATGCAAGGTCGGTCGCATATAGCAACATAAACTGCATTCCGCATGAAAGTGCAAAATTGAAGTATTAGGCCTGTTGTTACGTGGGCTTCAGCTTGTATAAGAGCAGTGAGAACAGCAAGCCTTGACAAAGCATTTGCAGAGCTTTCAGCAAGCTTTGTTGAAACTTTAAAGTACCATTCAACTCCAGTTTGTTATTGCTGAACACAGATCCTAATGGCAGTCCATATTGCCATTTTGCTGTCACTGCTGAGAGGACTGACAATTTCCCCTGGTCTTGCTTCCAGGTTCGGAAGCCGTGATGATGTCACTCCCGCGCATTAGTGTGGAAGCCCTTGATCCTGGCACGAAGCTCTGAAGTTCTGGCAAGGTATGCCGGGCCTTTAGAGTGCATGGGCCGGTAATGTCATCTGCTGCCTTTAGGGTGAATATCTCCTAAACGGTGCATGTTTAGGAGATATTCATTTTATCTACAGGTAAGGCTTATTATAGGCTTACCTGTAGGTAAAAATCACAAAATCACAAAGGGGGCTTTACTATCACATTTTTTTGTGCTTCAAACAAAAGAAGAATAAATATCCCAAAATGAAAAAAAAAAAAAAAAAAAACAAATTCTTCATCAGTTTAGGCCAATATATATTCTTCAATATTTTTGGTATAGAAAAAAAAAAATTTATAGCGTCTACAAAATAGAGGATAGATTTATGGCATATTTATTATATCAGTGATCAGTGATTTTTATTGGGGGACTGACTGGGGGAGGAGACCAATCATTGTTCCTAAGCATTGTTTACATACACAAATCCCCATTCTGGCTCTGTCAGGAGTGATCGCGGGTGTCTGGCGGACATCGTGGCCGCTGGGCACGTGTATCGGCTCCTTAGTGACACGCGCGCCCCCATACCTCTTAAAGCACCTGCCGCACAGCTACGGTGATTCGCGCAGGGGAGCCATTCTGCCACGGTCAAACGACGGCGGGTGATCGGCAAGTGGTTAAAGTAGCAATCAGCACTCTGTGTTCAACATTTATAAACTGGAGTTGAATGGTACTTTAAAAGCTGCAACAAAGTTTGCTGAATGCTTTGTCAAAGCTTGCTGTTCACACTGGTCTTATCCAAGCTGAAACCCATGTGAAACAGGCCTTAACGTTTAGGAGGTATATCCTCTTAAATGGGTTTATAGTGGAACTAAACTCTCTTTATCAACACTAAAGAAGTCTTTAAAAAAAAATGCTTCCCTGCAAGTAAATAGCATAATGTGCACCGCATACCAGCACATTATGACAGACTTACCAGTAAAATGTATCCCTCCAGTGGTGCAGGGCTTCCATCTTCACCTGGTCTTCCTTCCGGGTTTGCGGGCTCCAACTATTTGAATGGATGAGCTGCAATGATGTCACTCCCGTGCATATACACAGGAGTCATTAACATGGCACAGCACTCTGGGTTAATGGCTAATTCGGTGTGCCGTCACTTCAGAACACAGTGCGCATGTGATGGTGATGTCACTGGCTGAACGAATTGTGAATATCTCTTAAAGCGGTTGTATAGTGTTTTTTTTTTTACTTTTACCTACCTATAATAAGGCTTACCTGTAGGTAAACAAATATTTCCTAAACCATACAGGTCCCCTCGCAATGAGCTGCTGACTACGGCGGCGCATGTGCACAGGGGATTCTCGGCTGAAAGCCCGGCTGATGCCAGACCTTGCCAGAAAGAAATCTCCCACGCGCATGCGTGGGAGTGACGATCACATTTCATTTTTTGAGATTATTAAGTGGTATACTGCCACTTTGACATAACATATTAGCCGTTTGGTTTTACCATTTGATTTTCCCCTAACCATTCAGGAGCTGCTTTGTGGAGTGTTGTGGTACCAGTGGATTTCTACTGGGCCATTTTTTTTTGGCATATACCAGCCCTGCAACTCCTGTATTGTGTTTATGGCAAGCCTGTTTGACATTTTATTATCAAATAGATTTTTATCTCACATGTATAGGTCAGTTTTTAACTGGACTCCTGGTCTAGAATACTTGGGATTGTTGTCCCAATTGCATGGTCGATGCAGATGTATTGCTACTTTGAAATCATACATTATATCATCTAATAGGGCCTCTAGTTCTGGTGACAGCCTCAACTTGGAGGAATTTCCTCTTGCTTCCTGTTTTGGCTACGGGACAGGACGTGAATGGAAATCTCCACTCTGGGACACAGATAACCAAAAAAAAAGAAAAAACAGATGGGGTTATTACCCTCCCTTCCTCTATCCAAAATGAAAAAAAAGTTTTGCTTTTAGTTACACTTTAAGCAAATTTTATAAACCCTAATTAACTTCTTCCTCAGCTTTTGCCTACGTAGCTATTTTTTTTAAGCTTTGGCATTTTTTGTGTTTTTATGTCCTTTGTTAATGTTTTAGCATTTCACTAAAAATACATACATTACATTAGTGAAGTGAAGTGACTAACCTCAGGTGATACACAGAGATTAAACAAAAACTCCTATATAAGTGGCACCTGTTTATCTGCGGCCCACTCTTCTCTACATCTGTTGATAGTGCAGAATTTATACAGCTTGTCTAAGCTTTCAGAAAGCAGGGGATAGGGAGCTGAAATAACATAATGCAGAGCTCAGTAAGAGCTGATTGGAGGGAAGGTCATGCCCCCTTCACACAGCACACAGGAACAGAACTGAGGTTGTCAATCACAGTCTGTGTGCTGAAGTTCCCTCTTGTCACCTTTTTACCTCTTGGTGTCAGGAAGACTACAAAGTAGTGGACAGAAATCACACTTAGTTCTCTGGAGTGAGACAAGTGCACACTATAGAGGGATATTATTTGTTCATGTTTCATGTCTGAGGTTTATAACCACTATAAGACCAAAATCGAAGGGAAAATTGCTCATATACAAAAAAAAAAATGTTTAATTGTCAGGAGGTTGAAAAATGAATTGTTACAAGCAATTTCAGAGCCAGAAGTGTCTGTTGAGTGTTAAGCCTATTACCAGAGAAAGTTTAACCTCCTCCCATATCTTCCTCCCACCATTAAAAAAATAAATAAATAAATTTACCGTTATGTTTCCCTTATTGTGACCATAATGACTGGTCCACTCTTTGTGATATCATCACTTCACATTGCAGAGAGTAGGAAAGAAAACTATGGATTTTGGAAAGTAGAGGAGGACTATCAGAGTATAAATTGTATAACATTATTTCCTAATTAATTAATTAAAAATCCAGCCATTAGCTGTACTAAGCCTTTACCCCAGAGCAAATGTATAGAATCTCTTATATCTTTTGATAATACAATGGAAAGATGAGATGTGATGGGATGCTATGGGATACTGCACCTTGCTTTAATTTAAATTATAATTTTATGGCACCTGCTTGAGGTGTATGAGCAGGTGAAGTAAATATACAAATTACAATGCAAGAAAGGCATTTTTTAGATGTTGTTTTTTTCACAAAAATGTTTACTTTTCACTTTGCATAGTCAGATCTATCTACCTTGGTAGCAAAATTTATTTTCTGTTAGGCATACTTATAGTATACGTAATCCCCAAAAAAAGAAAACAGTGTTAAAAAGAAATGTGCTTTATATAAAAGGGTGAAATAGCCTAGAGGTCCTATATGTCAAGGAAGGAATTGATATTAACAGGAATATCTTTCTGACAGTTATGTCCAGTTATAAAGCTGCCCTGGGCAACTGCCCTACTCATTTAGGCTATATTTCCTCAAAGGTGAAAATCACCCAACAAAATCTGTTTGTATGTATATTCTTGCTAATTTAAAAGAACTTTTCACCTTTTTGTTGAAAATTTTAAATAATTCATACTACTAAAACATAATTTTTTTCAAAGGAAGGAGAGAAGCTGGAGTAAAGCTTGGCAAAATGATTATTTAAAGTGACACTAAACAATATCCCTATTTTCCAAAAATAAGCCACACACACATCCACTACTTAATGGCCCTGCAATCTATTTTTTATTTGTCTCTTACCGTGTTTTATTACCTCCTTATAATGTCCTCCGTGAGCTCTCAAACCTCTCAGTTTCCCTTTAGATACCATCTGTTTGGAATGAGCAGCAAACCTTAGTTGCGGCCATGTGCACTACAAATCCCATAGTCCCTAGTCCATCTTGGGAGCAAGCAAGAGAGGGTGGTTACGTTTGTACATATAGTGTTCCCATGGACAATAAATGTAGCCATTCTCAAACAAAATAAAAAAATAAAGAATTTGAAGGTTTGGAGTAGAGTGGGAGCAGTAGAAGATTTTTTGGCTAATAATATATACGTACTTAAATAGATTTTTTTTTTTTTAAGTGTTGCTTTAAGTGCTACTTTAACTTATTTCAAATATTTCTCATTTTTACCATCATTTCACTTTATATCAACACTACCACTTTTCATGTTGAACTTCTATAAGTAGGAGAAAATTTAGCAGAGAAATAAGGTGAAGGTTGGCAGAACAAAAAAGCAATTAATTTGTCATTCAAGCTTTCAATGTCTCAAACAAAACAAATCTCCTTGTGCAATTATAGTTACATTTGAATGGATATTCTTTCTTGACTCTATCACGGCAGTCAGATACATTTTTTGGAATGTCGTAACTGTGTATAGCTGTAGTTACAAGTTATCAAATTCCACTTTGGAATCCTCTATTAATTTTGCCATCAGTAACTCACGTGTTAGGGAATTTTCTATTTTAAAGATATTCTGTCAATCTCTAGTTGAAGTTCTATACAAGAGAAGATCCATTATGCTCTCCTTTCCAATGGCCATTGTCTCCTGCCTCCATTCTGTTTCTGCACTGACTCTGTAAAACTCTTCAGCATTTGCCATGTTTTGGAGTGTTAGATTCCTGTGTCCTCCAATGCATCCTATGGCTCCTTCTTTCAACCCCCACATCAAATTCCCATGAGTCCAGTAGTGATATAGACATTTTGGAATGGAAACACTTTAGGATTTAATACACATTAATAGCATTAATAGCAATCCTGTTTTTCAGTTTCTATTTTCCATCTGTTACCCAAAAGTCGTATTTTGAGATTTAATATCTCTCAGTTATGATTTGGGTTAATGAGAGCTCTTTGACCATGAGTGAAAGCTTTAACACAATAACAAAAATGTATTAGTGAGTAGTAAGAAGGTCTAAACTAATACACAGCAATCTATCTATTGTACAGAAAAAGGGAAAAAAGCATAGATTAAATGAAGGAATGTATAAGAAAAAGGAATGGTCGCACACTGGAACCAAATGGAGGCTTTGCAGGAAGTTTTTATTGTCATATGCCAGACACTTGTAAAGGAATTACAGTAGTGTTTCACACAAGTATACCTGTCCCAGTGTGTGACATTCCTTTTTTCTTATACATTTTGTAGACGGTGGTGAGCCGGGGTCAGCACCTGGGGCTGGTTTGTGCCTAGAATCTGAAGCTGTGTGTTTTCTCTTTTTTTGGCTTTAAATGAAGGAATACTGAGTATAATACTCAAAACATTAATATACAAACAGCAAGACAGACAACACATAGGACAAGCATGTGTACATATAAGTGCTAGGAGATGTCCTGATATGTACGAGTGGTTTAGTATGAGGGTCCCCTGTAGGGGTTGGGTCTTCTCTCTTCTTTCTCTATCCCAAGAATTAAACTAATATAGACCTATCTCTCATAGACTTGCATGGGGCCATCTCGATTGGTGGAACTATCTTACCCTTCTCCTACACACCGGCGTATCGCATCCAGGATTGGACAAATTCCTTATCCTCTATATTTAGCATAACACAGCCCCTCACTAGCACCTCCTCTCTTTGGGGGAAAATTAATTATGCCAGGTCATAGCCTTCTCCCTATATGGAGCATTAGGTATGCAAGGTCATATCCTGGGCAAATTGTACATTCCAGAACAGCTGGCCATATTCTCTGCATATCTGAAGAGCGCGTCTTTTGAAGTGGATATAGTGTTAACGAACTAAGTTCAAAAGGCCTGGTCTAGATAATTACTTCAGCCCTGAATAGTCTGCAATAAATAACTTAATTTAGGTGTTGTCCTTTCTCGCATGTAAGTTTATGACTGGTAAATAGCAGAGCACCCTCTGTGGTGGTACCTACATTTTTAGCCCAACCTAGCATTCCTGCACTTCAAAACAAACTGGTAAATCAATTTATTTCTCACACTATAAACTGAAAACCTGGTCCCCAAAAATGTGTACATATAGATATATCAAATCATTAAAAAAAACAATATCTCACACCACTAATCATTATTACTTATTTAAATATATATATATATATATATATATATATATATATATATATATATATATATATACATACACAAATATTTACAGTTGCTAATGGAGATTACACATAAACTCCTATAAGGCAGCATATCTTTTATTAAATTGCTTAATTTTTTATTTTATGTTTTGTTTTACAAAGCAACAAAACCCTCCTTGTGTGAGTACACTAGCGCAGAGCTATATAAAGTAAATGAACATCATCTTTCTAGAACAAGTATCAGAATGGGCTAAATAATAAGGTATAAATAAAGGCAAACCTTTTTTTCATTTTGGATGGAGTAGAGAGGGATTAGAACACATGCCAGGTTATTATTGCTGTCTATCCCCCATTGGGGAGATTTGTCTTCTCTATTTGTCCTGTTTATTGTTAGCATCAAAAGTGAAAAGTAAAATAAAATCCCACATTTTGGGTTGTCCCTAGAAAATTAATAGAGGGGGAATTTTCCAATGTGGAGGTTCTGGTGCCCTGGGGAGCTCCAATGGATTCCCTTAATTTGCAAGGATTTGTTCTCACTTCCTGAAGTGGCAATCAGACAGGAAGTGAAGGTAAATCTCCCAAATGAGACACAGATGACAAAAAAATGACAAGGATTATAGCCCTCCCTTACTTTATGAGAAAGCTGCAAACCAAAAAAGTGTGTTTTTTTTTTTTTTTAGTATAACTTTGAGCTATGGTAGCGACATAAGAAGGGATTCTTTGTTGCTTTGTGACAGTGAAATTTTAACTGGCGGCTCTGGCTCTGTTTTAATATACTTTTTAAAGTCTCAAGTGTTATAATAGGGATTCTTGGGCTGACTGTGAACTTAAGTGGTAGAGTTTGTTTTTAATCTTTGTATGAATGTACCGTACATGCTTTCTGTTTTTTGTTCAATTTAAAATCTATAATCTGCTGATTTGCCTCACTGAAAAGTTCACACAACCTCTGCAAGGAACAAATCTTCTGTGGACTTTAACATACAATTACAGTTCCTTTACTGAACTGAACAGACTGGAAAAATAATGCATGGCATGTGCAAAAGTTACTTAATAACACCCTATTCAGAGAAATCACAGATTTCAAACATTTCTTGCTGCCAGCTAACAATCTTTTTTTTTTTTTTTGCATTTGGAATTATTGCCATTTTCTTTCTTTTGGAACACTTTTAGTGCAATAATTTTCTAAAGTTGTCTTGCAAGCATGGTGTGTTTGGAATTTACCCACATATTTTCAATATTATTTAAGGTAGGGGACTAAATCTAAACCCTTATCTTTTGTTTATTGAAATAGTTCATGATTGGTTTTAGGGTATGATTTGGATCATTGTCTTGTCAATGTATACAATTTGTCCACTCTGTTATTGTGGGTGGTTTATTAGATTTACATTTCAACAATATTTCTCAAGTAGCATAAATGTTGAAAAAATACTGTATAATATTTTGTAATAAAAACATCTAGTTAATCTTTAAAATGATAATGTGAAAAAGTATGGGGAAAACCTAGTAGACTACTTTATAGGGATAACCTACTATTTTTGTTACACATTTGGGAGCTGATTTTCTTTATATGGACTGAAGTAAAAAAAAAAAAAAAAAAACTTGAATAAAACAAGTTATATTGTGTATATCTGCCTCAAGTCAATATAACCAATTTTATCTGAGGTTCTGCAATCTCCCACCAACCCTTTGCTGATACTTCAAGCATATCAGATTTACAGTACCTTGAAAAAGTATTCATGCCCCTTAAAAGTTTCTACATTTTGTCATGTTACAACCAAAAACGTAAATGTTTTTATTGGGATTTTTTTGTGAAAGACCAACTCAAAGTGGCACATAATTGTGAAGTAGAAGGAAAACGATAAATGGTATTCAACATTTTTTTACAAATAAATATATGAAAAGTGTGGCGTACATTTGTATTCAGTCCCCTTTACTCTGATACCCCTAACTAAATTCTAGTGGAACCGATTGCCTTCAAAAGTCAGCTAATTATTAAATAGTGTCCACCTGTGTGTAATTTAATCTCACTATAAATGCAGCTGTTCTATGAAGTGCTCGGAGGTTTTTTAGAGA
This sequence comes from Lithobates sylvaticus, assembly GCA_028564925.1. Classification (NCBI taxonomy): domain Eukaryota; kingdom Metazoa; phylum Chordata; class Amphibia; order Anura; family Ranidae; genus Lithobates; species Lithobates sylvaticus. Next base: position 304,480,835 of record CM053027.1, on the reverse strand, counting down.
ACCTTAGTGAACAAACAGCATCATGAAGACCAAGGAACACACCAGACAGGTCAGGCATAAAGCAGGGTTAGGTTATAAAAGAAATATCCCAAGCTTTCAACATCTTACAATCTATCATCTGAAAATGGAAAGAGTATGGCATAACTGCAAACCTACGAAGACATGGCCATCCACCTAAACTGACAGGCCAGGCAAGGAGAGAGCATTAATAAGAGAAGCAGCCAAGTGGTCCATGGTAACTCTGGAGGAGCTGCAGAGATTCATATCTCAGGTGGGATAATCTATCAACAGGACAACTATTAGTCATGCACTCCACAAATCTGGTCTTTATGGAAGAGTGGCTAGAAGAAAGCCATTGTTGAAAAAAAGTCATAAGAAGTCCCGTTTGCAGTTTTCATGAAGCTACGTGAGGGACACAGCAAACATGTGGAAGAAGGTGCTCTGGTCAGATGAGACAAAAATTGAACTTCTTGGCCTAAAAGATAAACGCTATGTGTGGTGGAAAACTAACACTGCACATCACCCTGAACACACACCATCCCCACCGTGAAACATGGTGGTAGAGGCACCATGTTGAGAGTTGATGGGAAGATGGATGGAGCCAAATACAGGGCAATCGTTTAAGAAAACCTGTTTGAGTCTGCAAACGACTTGAGACTAGGGCAGAGGTTCACCTTCCATCAGGACAATGACCCTAAACATACAGCCAGAGCTACAATGAAATGGTTTAGATCTAAGCAAAGGTGGTTCAGAAAGGTGGTTCTAAAAAGTATTGACTCAGGGGGGGCTGAATACAAGTGCATGCCACACTTTTCCCATATTTATTTGTAAAAATAATTGAAAACCATAAATTTTTTTCCCACTTCACAATTATGTGCCGCTTTGTGTTGGTCTGTCACATAACATATCAATAAAACACATTTTCGTTTTTAGTTGGAACATGACAAAATGTGGAAAATTTCAAGAGGTATGAATACTTTTTGAAAGCACTGTAGGTTCTAGAAGATTGCCAAATTTGGTGCAGCTAAATGTAAATAAAATACTGTAAATCATTGGGATGGGTTTAGTGATATGGCATTAGTGATCATTCTATCCTAGATGATTGAAAGATTACTAAAAGGGTGTGAAAAATAAATGCATGTCAACTTTTTAAATAGCAAAATAATATTGAATGACATAATTCAATATACTCTTTAGTTTGTTAAAGAATAACAATGTCTTTTGTGATTGGTGATTTCTTCAAATCGTATATATATTGGACAGGTATAGAAAGAAATTGCGGATTATTTGGACTGTGCTAGAGTGGAGAAAATGGAGACCATGATTATTCTTCTAGAAACATGTTTTTAATTATATTTCATACCTGGAGTTAGCATTTACTTGGGCAGTGTGAGGCTGGACTTTCAAGATTCAAAATGTAAAATACTCTAAACTTACAAACTATCCAAATTAGCTGATTGAAAAAAAGTTCTGACAAAACACAATATTTTTGTAACTGCAGCCCAGTAGTATAGGAAAAACATGGGTTGAGCAAGTCCATCTTCCAACAGGATTAGTTGTCTTTAGCCAAATTGGGGCATTATTACCCTAGAAAAAAGAATACAATGGTGTATTTATATCACTGCATGGTTTCCTGGTTACCAATGCTGTTATTTATAAAAAAAAAAAAAAAAACATTAATTTGCAGTAGAAATATAATTGATTCTTTGCAAATGTGGAATATGTCCCAAATTCTTTTATCATCTCCCATATAAAACAGTGCATCATCAGCATACAAAGATATTATTTCAGTTACATGACCTACTTGAATCCCATTTTTAGCATTGCAGTCCCTATTTTGAAGGAGGAAATAAGTCCAGAAAAAGGGATTAGGCCTCATGTACACTGCTGCTGCTAAACGGATGTTTAGGAGCAGTTGGGCATTTTTTTCAACTGCTCCTGAACTCTCCTCTATGTTATATTATCAGTACATGTACACAGGGTCGTTTATAGTCGTTTCTATGCAGTTGAGTTTAGAGGCATTTTAAGTGCCAAACGCTTCTAAACTCAGCTAAATGGGGTAAGTCGCATTTAGCCGCATTTCGTTTACAGGCGTTTTTCATTTTTGGCTAATTTGAAAAGGAAAAAAAATTGTAAACGCTTCTAAACGCAAACGCGGCTAAACGAGGCATGTAAACGCGGCACTATCTGTGTCATGTTAAGTCATTCAGGAGAGGTTGTAAAAATGTCCCATCTACATGAAGCCATAGAGACAAAAAGCAAATATTTGAATAAATATCTGCCCCAATTTTACTCTTGCTTTGGTGGTTTCCTATAGCTCTCCAAACGACTCCAGGATCATTGTAGGCCAATACAACAGAACACTTTCCTAAAAATGTTCCCTGCCAATGGAGGGGAAAGCTTTCTATACATCAAGGAAAGAAGAGACCGGTACAGAGAATATCATGGTTAATGTGAGAGTTTTGTGAACAGGTTGTACAGGTTTATGTCCATGCCATTCATGGCATGATTCCTATTTGACTGAAGTGCACAATCAATTTGATGACCTAATTATGTCTGTTTTTTGGCTATAACTTTGCCATCTGCATTAGGTAATAATATATGTCTATATGATGTGCACAGAATGGGATCTTTCCCAGCTTTGATAATAAAGAATATAAAGGCCTCTCTCATTAATTCCAATAGATTATCTGTCTGCAGGGCAGTGGAATATAGTTGCTATGGTCTAATTATCAGTGCTTCTCCTTACTGTTTATCAGAAAGTAATCTAGTCCAGGTGTCTTTCTGATCACCATTGATTTTTCTACTTTCTGAAAACACTGGATGCTGTGAGATGCCTACAAATATTATCAGTTGTATTATAGATTTCCCTTGGAACTCTTAAAGAGGAACATCACTCGTATCTTAAAAATCACAACAAAGGAACCTTGATGAGAATTGTGAATGTGTGCCCCCCGCGCTACTTGGAGTGTATAAATAGTCAAAAATAAATAATAGTGCTCTGCTGCAAAATGTGATGTGTTCACAAATACACAATAAGATATATATATAAAAAAAGGAATTTCGCGCAATAGATAGCTAAAAGTGAAATAATGCAATAAAAGGATGTGTCAGTAATAAAAATATTACTGGTGAGAGGTAATATATTAATAATGCAATACTAATAGGTGTAGGTGTCTAGCAATAAATAAACATTTAAAGTGACGTGTGCATTTGTGCAAAAACCTTATTAGTAGTGACCATGAAAAAGTGCTGTGAGGTACAGAATAAATAAATTCAAACAATTAATGTGCATCAAAATACTGTGCAACACAAAATAAATTAAACAATTAATAAATAGTGACTATAAAATATATATATATATATAGGAAGATTAAAAAATGAATGAGTAATATACACTCTAAAAAAGCAAATGAATGGTTAAAAATAATTAATATAGTCCCAGGTTGGATAAAATATATATGAATATGACAGTGTCCAAGTTAGTCCATCCGGTCCTGATAGTATAAATATATATAGTCAGGTACCGCGATCACTCAGATCATGCAGTAATGAGTTAATAATGTGTTCAATTCACTCAGGTAATCAGCGCTTACTGCGTGACTTATAAAAATAAATAGATATTGAGTCCTGTGTGCTTTATAAATTCTGCAGTGGATACTTGGTCCTGATTTTCATAAATTCAATCCAATCGCCAGTCTCCCAAAACTCTCACCTCAGATATATAAAGTTGAAGCTTTTAGGGCATATCCTATAGCCCCAATGATATGTAGATACAAATTATTCGGCAAAACCTAGTAAGAGTAAAATCCTTCTCCTTTAAGGGCGTTTTAAAGCTTGGATCCTGCAGTGCTCAGTGTCAGAATATGACACAGCCCCAAAGGGAAAAGAAAGAAGGGGAAGCCTCCACTAGTGTAGTATTTTAGGTAAATAAAGACATATTTATTTAGACAAGTGGGTGGACTCTTACATTTAAAATCAAGGTAAACAGGCATATACAAATAGAAACAAAGTAGCTCCTAGGCGTTCTCAGCGCCTTCTCACGTTTCCTTCTCTGCCTACGGCCACTCCCTACGCGTTACGACACGTCACGTGTCTTCATCTGGGGAACCGGATTGGCTAATTGGGCTTAGTTTATATTGCGTGAAACCGGAAGTAGGTGTTCGGCCATCTTGGTTGTGGTCAAGTGTCTGTTTAACCATTTTACTGGTGGTGTGTTGTTATTGTTCCGGCGGACGTGCTTTCGGCGATGAGAATTGTTTAGTAATGACAATCTACAAACAGGTATTTATAGAAAATTGCAGGCTTTGTATTCTTTACATATCTTATTTTTCTTTTTCTCCCCATTCTTCCCACGGTGTCCATTTTTTACTAAGGGCAGATAAATTCATCTCAATTTACTTTCTGGAACTCTGGGTCTGCCTCATTGAACATATGACAGTGCACATTATATGAGGGGGGAGGCACTGTTGGTATAGCCCTCTCAGGATGCTTCTGTGAGGCCTTGGTTACATCACCAGTGCCTCACTCAACCGGGAAGTGGAAAAAAGTAATTATAAGTGAAAGCAAATAAATATGTGTTTAACTAATCAATGTAAGATTATAATGGATTGGGAAATATACAGTTGAATTGTACTTGGCATTGGGCTAGCCCTTTAGATCCCAAGAATCATAAGAAATGGTGTTACTTCTATGTTCTTAGCCCTTATATCGTAAGTGTGATGGACCTCGTACTCAATATGTCCGCCGTAAATGCTTCCTCTGTCCGGTACCACACAATCCAAGACCCATTAGCTCACCCAGTCACCAGACAACACCAGTGTAGGGTACATCAGGAATGAATCTTTATTTGACATGTCACACTTATATACAGCCAGATGACTAAAGCTTAACCTAATTAGCATGAGCTAATTATCTTAATCAACACTGGGCTCCTTCATTCAATTGCAGGGTTAATTAGCACACACAACAATAGGTGAAACACTTCTACAAGCCAGACTATACTCAATTACATAACACAGGTGGCTGGAGTTCATGAGTCATGACATTAGCGTCTCTTGCTAATATGCCAAATACACATACAGATTCTATGTGTATTGGGGGGCCAGCATGGACCTGAATCCAAGTATCACCAGCTCAGGGGTCCCAGGCTTGCAGCTCAAAGAGCACTGTTCCCCCAAATGCCAGGGCCCATAATCGCAAGGTAATAGGCTCGCCTTCAGTCCCCTCCAACAGCCTGTGTCCCGGCTAGGTCTGTCACATTTCTCCCCTTTCGGCAGGAGACTAACACAGGAGGAGACCCCAGACGGGTTGACTCCGAAGTTAGTCAGTGGTTCCAGTGCTCTAATGCCTGTACCCACACAGTACCCCAAACAAATTGTTCCAAACAGAGCACGACTCACCCAGCCAACTTCTGCCTCTCTCATAGAACATATCCGCCGCTGGGGAGAGGCCTGGACTGGCCCTTCTCCCTGGAGTCTTTTCAGCCGCTGGAGAGAAGACAGGGTGACTGGGCTCACTCCATCATGCTGTTGGGGATCTGGGCCGACCGCCCAGCATCCCTGGGTTATACTGGTGGAGACTGCATTCCCATCCACCTTTACAGGGAATCTGTCCTGTTTTAGTTGCGGGCAGAGGCCAGCAGCGCTCTGTTCCGTTGCCAGCAGTTCAGGTGGGTGTAGGAGCTTCCCTACATCATCTCCTCCAGCTAACTGTTGGGGAGAGAGGCCGACTGCCCCGGCTTCCTGGAACTCCACAGTTGTTGCTGGTGCTGGACAGAGGTGGGTAGCACTCTGCCCTGTTGCCAGCACTTCTGCTGGGGACTCCACATCCTCCGCTCTGGTTAACCGCTGGGGCAGGAGGCTGGCTTCCTCCACTCCCAAATTGTGTAGCTGCCATTGGGAAGGGGAGCCGGCTGCTTCCTTTTCCATTCCTTCATCTGACTGCTGGGAAGTGATCGCCACCTTCTCACCCTGAGCCTCCAAAACTGACACAGGTGTGGGGCAGAGGTCTTGGACCCTCTGTCCGGTGACCAGCGCTTCAGCTGGGGAAGTTCCTTGTAACTCCCCAGATACTGCTGTTGGTGCTGGGCAGAAGTTAGCAGAGCTCTGCCCTGTTGTCAGCACTTCAGGTTTGGGGACGGCAATCTCCAGAGTTTCCACTGCCGATTCTCTTGCATGCTGCTGGACAGGCATATTCCTCCATCCAACCTCGTTTTGTGCAGTAACAGGTTTGTCAAGGTCAGTCAGCACTTGCTGCATCCGCCATAAGACCTCTGCATCCATAGCTGCGGGGGCAGGTGGGCAAAGCACTCTGTTACTATGCCACATTGCTGACTCTTCAGCCAGGATTTCAGAGCTGTCTGCTGGTATTTCCTGATAGTCCCAGGCAAAGGGAGCCCCACCCTGCTGCTGAGCAGAGTCTAGCAGCTGTATGTAGACGATCTCCAGCTCCCATTCCTGAGCGGCCAGGAACTCCAAATCTTCCTGTGCCCAGAGCACTTCCGAGACGTTCAATCTTTGCTCTCTGTGCTCCATTATTTCCTCCAAACGCCACTCCAGATTACTCCCAAAGTCGGGGTCCTCGGACAGCCTCCAGTACAACAATCCCAGGCCATTATAATCAAAGCCTTCCATGGGCCTGTCATCCGCTGTCCACGGGCACACTTGGGCTACATACCACCGGAGGGCTCTGTAGCTCTCGTCCAAACGCATTTCTGCCCGGATCAGCCTGCTTAACTCAGCTGTCCACTCCTGCTTCGGTTGTTCCCCCAATAACAACATTCGTACTTCATACTGCGACCAGTACCTTACATGGATGGAGGGGAGAACTTTTCCCTGGTGTCGCTGCTCACAGGCTAGCGCTTCTTTCCAGAGTTGTAGGCAAACAGAATCATACCATCCCAGCAGGACCTGCACCGATACTGGTCCTCTGTGCTGTATCCGCATCTCTCGCAACCTCCTTCCGAATTCCTCTTCCATGACGTATCTGTACCTCTGCTATCCGGGCCTTGGATCCAGGTGATGGTTTGGATGTGTTCACGACAAGGAAGCACGATCCCACCGCTGCCAGCCAATTGTGACGGACCTCGTACTCAATATGTCCGCCGTAAATGCTTCCTCTGTCCGGTACCACACAATCCAAGACCCATTAGCTCACCCAGTCACCAGACAACACCAGTGTAGGGTACATCAGGAATGAATCTTTATTTGACATGTCACACTTATATACAGCCAGATGACTAAAGCTTAACCTAATTAGCATGAGCTAATTATCTTAATCAACACTGGGCTCCTTCATTCAATTGCAGAGTTAATTAGCACACACAACAATAGGTGAAACACTTCTACAAGCCAGACTATACTCAATTACATAACACAGGTGGCTGGAGTTCATGAGTCATGACATTAGCGTCTCTTGCTAATATGCCAAATACACATACAGATTCTATGTGTATTGGGGGGCCAGCATGGACCTGAATCCAAGTATCAACAGCTCAGGGGTCCCAGGCTTGCAGCTCAAAGAGCACTGTTCCCCCAAATGCCAGGGCCCATAATCGCAAGGTAATAGGCTCGCCTTCAGTCCCCTCCAACAGCCTGTGTCCCGGCTAGGTCTGTCACAGTAAGGGTTTGATCTGTTTTACCATATTTATTCTTAACTACTTCCCATCCGGCCACTGCACAAAAAAGGCTGGGTAGGCACTTCCTCCCACTGAGTAGACATTCCTAAACGTCTCTCAGAAGGAGTGGGATTGCATGGCCACGTGCACGCGCAGCCGCGTGATCCTGATGCGCTCATGTCACCCGGACACGGCGCATCTCGGATTGACAGAAGGGCTCTGGTATTGGCCCTGCTGATCACATGATGGCTGTGTCAAATCACATCCATCATGTGATATAAATAGAGAGCCAATTGGTAGATGATCGGCTCTCCTTCTCCTCACATGGAGCTTGTCAGTGAGAGAAAGAGAGTGGATCTCTGCAGCTGGCTGGTGATCAGTGTGTATGAGCCATTTTTTACAGATTTTTACACACTGATCACTGGGCTAGTTTTCCCACACAATGTCCCCAAAACAGTCTCTCCACAAAGTGTCCCCCACACAGTAAAAACTAGACATGTGCACAAAAAAAAAATGTGTTTATTTTCGTTTCGTTTTTTTCGTTTCCGAAAAAAAATCTTTTTTTTTAGTTTCGTTTTTTTCGTTTCCGAAAAAAATCTTTTTTTTTCGTTTCGTTTTTTTCGTTTCCGAAAAAAATCTTTTTTTTTGTTTCGTTTTTTTAGTTTACATTGATTCGTAAAGATTCGTACATTCGTAAGTCGTCGGTGTTCGGATTCGTAACGATTCGTACATTCGTAAGTCGTCGGTGTTCGTATTCGTAACGATTCGTACATTCGTAAGAGTTATTTTTTCGTTGATTCGTTTTCTCGTTAGTTTAATTTTCGGGCGCATTCGTATTTATTCGTACATTCGTAAAATTCGTAGATTCGTAATCGGAGCATAATTTTATGTAATGTGTATGCTATTATTACATTTTAATAATTTACGAATCGAAAAAAAAAGTTACGAATCGAAAAAAAAAAGTTACGAATAGAAAAAAAAGTTACGAATGTACGAATTTTTTTGTTCAATAGAGACACGAAAAAATAAGAAATCGGAAAAAAAAAAAAAGTTATGGATCGAAAAAAAAAAATTACGAATCGAAAAAAAAGTTACGAATGTACGAAATTTTTTTGTTCAATCCATTCGAAGCACGTTTAGCAGCACCATTGTAAGGGACACGGAAAATTACCAATTCAACAAATAAAAAGTTACGAATGTATGAATTTTTTCGTTCGTTTTCAGATTTTCTTCATTCAGTACATTCGTTGTTTCTAATTAGTTTTTTTCGGATTTTCGTTGGATTCGTTATTCGGATTTGTACGATTCGAACGATTCATTCATTCGTACGAAAACGAACGAAAATAACGAAAAAAAAAGAAAAACTAAAAAAAACTAAACGAATTGCACATGTCTAGTAAAAACACCTGTCCCATATATGTCCCAGTAAATCATCTGATCTGTATCTGTATGATCATCTGCACACATCTGTCTGTGATCGCACAAACCAATTATTATACACTTATCAGGATTCTGTAGCAGAATGCATGTTGGCCTAAATTTATGACGGAATGTTATTTTTTTGGATTTCTTTTAAAACAGAAAGTAGAAAAAATATATTTTTTTCAACATTTTCACTCTTATTTCGCTTATATCGCAAAAGATAAAAAAAAAAAAAAAACAAGTGGTGAACAAATACCATTAAAAGAAAGCTCCATTTGTGTGAACAAAATAATAAAAATCTCATTTGAGTACAGCGTTGCGTGCCTGCGCAATTGTCATTCAAAGTGCGAGAGCACAGAAAGCTGAAAAATGGTCTGGGAAGGAAGGCGGTGATAATTCCCAGTATTGAAGTGGATAAATAGGAGAAAATCCAAAATGAATATATTAAATTGCAACAGACCTTAATATTAGCTAAAAATATAGTGAGAACCCAAACATTTCGACAGATTTTTTGTCTTAGTTTGCAACACATCAATATCAGTTATTCATCATAATTTTAAGTAACATGTCATGTTAAAAGAGAGGTATGGACTTTAAAAAAACAAAAACAAATGGTTATACTCACCTAGGTGGATCCAATGTTTCATCTGTCCCTCGTCAGCTCTGCAGTGAGAACTGAACAACCAAACACAGCTGATCCCCCTCCGCTCTGAGCAGAGAGCTGTGACTGTCAGTCACTGGCTCTCTTCTCTGCACCTCCAGCGCTTACTGGAGGGCTGGGCTATGCAGGGGGCGGGAGCATCCATCTCAGCTCTCAGCGGTTTGATGAGAGACTGAGCTAGGTTCCTGTCCAGGCTTCTGGGTGGATTTTTTCAGAGTCTCGGCTGGCTGAGTGACATCAGCCGATAGCAGACTTTACCCTGCTGTCAGCTGAAAATGGGTCAGAGGAATGCAGAACTCCTGTGACCTACAGGAGAATATAGCCAAAAAAGCTTTGACCATACTTCTCCTTTAAAGTGTGTTATCTTCTTTTTGTTGTGAGGAATTTAAAAAATATGTGACATCTATGTAGGCACAAAATCCTGCAATACATTTGCACTTAATGACCCCTTCAGCCTTCTGTGTGTTGTGTATATCCCAGGAGACTGTGAACAGTCATGTGTTCATAAATCTCTCCAAAAAATAAGGCAGTGGGAAAGTGCAGGAGTAAAAGTAAGCTATATACAATACACTAAAAATTGTTTGTGATCAAGTACAAAATAATTGATAGGAATGGAATGCAAGCAAATTGTTAGGATACTTGCACACAGGATCTAAATATAGATGCATTGTCGTCTATAGAACAATGCACACAGCTATGTAAAAATCAGCAATTCAGCGATAAATATAGTAGAGTCATAAAATATAAAATGTCATGTTTGAGTGCAGTAATTTACAAGCATACACATGTATACAAATGTATACCACGTATACACATGTACAGTACAGTATATTGTAGCACTGGGAACTATAAGAGGAGGTAGAAGAATTTTACAGATGTAAAGTATATGTATATGAATGTTTACACACCCTTACGTGTGTATATGCAAGGTTTTTGTGGAACATTTTACTAAGGATCCCAAGTATAAACATCAGCAAATTCTTATGCCTGTGTGTAAGAGGCCATAAAGTTATGGGCTTCTCCGTTTCAGGACCTGTGAGATGTCCACTGGATACCATAAGCAATCACAAAGCATATAATGTTTAATTGTATAGTATGTTTATTATAACTAAATTAAAGTTTATATATAGCCCAAACTTGGTTGTCTTTATTTTGAATAGTGTAGGAAGGGCTTAAATCCCTTGCCAGTATTTTTTTGCTGTCTGTGTACCATCAGGGACATTTTTCTTTAATTCCTGCCCCAGAGACTTAAAAGAGAAGTTCAGAATTAGAAAAAAAAAAATAACAATTATATTAACCTGGGTGGATGCAGCATTGATTCAATGCTGCATCTGTCCCCTGCTGGCTCTGCATTGAGAACTGTGACAGAACCAAGGTCTGAACCCACGATCTCTGCTGCATCTGGCAGTAGATTTTCTTGCGGAGCCAACAAGATGCTGGACAGCTCCTTACCCGAATCCTTGGATAAACTTACTTTCTATCTTTCTGATGAACCTTGAACTCCCTACTCCCTACTCCCTCCATTAACTTCCTTTTAAGCCATGCCTTTGCAGTTCCTGTTTGCTAGATTATACCACTCTTGTGTAGCCAATATCTTATTCTTTTTTCTCCTGCTGCTATCCGTATCTTCACTACTACTCCATTCTGACTTTGGATTGTTCCTCGACTTACACTTGATCCCAACCTGAAACCATTTGTTATTGACCTTGGCTTGTTTATCAACTAGGCTTCCACTTGATCCACTTGATCCCAACCTGCAACCACTTGTTACCGACCATGATTTGCTCACCTCTAGTGAAACTCATCTCCACCATCAGGAGCTATGGTGAATACTGGCTAGTGCTTAGACCCCACACCTTGTGGTGAGCCAGCGTCCTCCACTAGGGTGATACGCTTGTATTCCTAACCTGCTGGTTGGTGGGAAGCTCTTGACTGCTACAGCTACTGGTCTCTGAGCCTGACCCCTGGTCGTGACAGGGATTCATCTGATCTATCATCAACTCCAGAGGTGAAAGGGGAGGATTGTGTTGACATCTATCCGTACTGCTGGCCCTGGGAATTGCTTTCTTCCTTCTGTGCAATTCACTTTGGGTATATATGAGTATATATATTCCACATGTTTTTAGTGTTTAGAAAATGTAGATTGTATTGCACTTTCCTTCTTCTTGCTTGTTTTGTGATTTATGTTCATCCTTGTGCTGTTTCAAAGAAAGCTATGAGATCATCCAGTACATTAAGGAAGATTGTATGGACACTAAAATAGGACTCTGTTTTATAGGATTGGTATAACACAGATTGAATATATTTTTTGTATTTCTAATTGTAGAGGCAGGATTTGTTTGTAGCGATTTACTCTACAAAACTACAGTTTACATTTACCAATATAGACAACTGTAAAAATTTATCAAAAAGAAGAAAAACTCAGGGTTAACTCAGTTTCTTATGTTATTGTGCCCTGGATTAGTTTGACTATGCACTTTCCCAGCCAAATCAAACATTTCTACAAATCAAAAACAACAGATTCAAGCATGTCCTGAACACTTTGTCTGTTAGTAAAATAACTTTTTCATACTGACCCTTTATCCTTTGGTAATAATTTAGGCTTTTCTAAAACCTTATGTGAAATACTTTTATTATAGAGTCACATATTATTCATGCTATTTGTGTTTACATTTCTGATTGCAGTTAAAATCCCAACAAGAAGAACTTACATAGATCCAGACACATGTGAAGACCCTATGCAAGCTGTTCACCTTTTTGCAAAAGAATTGGATAACTCCAGCATAAAAATAGAAAGAATCCTTGGTACAGGTATGCTCAAATATGCAATAAACACTATGTGCATGAATACCTATAAACTGCTTAAGAGGACCAAAGAGCTGACTTGGTATTGTTGGTATTATTTGATGTTTGATACATAAATAATTGTTCTTGTGTTGGTATCAGGAAATTATAATGAAGTTTGCAGATGATTAAGGCCTCATGCACACTGGACATTTTCTAAACTCTTCTAGAAGCCTCCATCCTGGTAGAAGTGTTAGCGAGAAAAAGCCTGACACTTGTAAAAGTGTGTGACCCTTTTTTTGCAGTTTACCCACATTTACCTGTGTCAAATGTTTGGGCATTAATTAATTTAATTGGCCAGAATAAATAATATAAAATAGCGCTAATACAAATTTAGATGAGTTTACATACGTTTACAAGTGCCAAGTGTTTTCTCTGCCCAAACTCTGTTGCTTCTGGATGCACAGGCAGTGGGTCTTTTTTTCCTGCCTCTAAACAAATACTGTAGGCTAACATGCAGGGAAGTTTAGAGGCAGGAAAAAAAATGCCAAATGCCCCTAGGAGCAGCTGTAAAAAACATCCAATGTGTATGAGGCCTAAGTTAAGGGAGGTCTGCCATATTTCGTGGCATATTCTTGAGTTTAATTAACTCTTAAGGCTGGTTTTCTTTCTCTAAAATCAAAACCTGGAAACCATTTACATAGTTTTACCTACAATGATCTTGATTACGCTTTTTTCTTGCTCTACAGCTTAATGACATCTCTTACCAGTAATGAAGTAATCAAGGGGGGTTGAAAATCATAAGGGAAAGGCATTAAACGAGGGAATGGGGTTGAAGGGGAGCCTGCGGTGAGCAAAGCAGTGGAATTAGAAAAATGAGACATCAAATAAGAAAGAGACACGTGAGCAGGATCAAGTCACAGTACATTTAGGCCCGTTTCAAACTAGTGCGATGCGAGAACCCTGCGAATCCAGTGTGGGTTCCCGCATCGCACCTCAATCACACAGTGGTTCTCACTGAGATCTGCGAACCACTGCGGGTGTCAATGCAAAGTTAACGACACCCTCAGGTCAGATCGCAGTGCGAACTGTGCAATGGTGCAGTAATCGGATCGCATAGGTGTGAACACCCATGCAATCTGATTCCAGTGCAGACCAAAAAAAAGGTCCTGCACCAATTTTAGCCATACAGTTTGTATGGCTGAAATCGCATCGCACAAACATTGCATGTGATCTGCTTAGCAATGTGGTGCAAATCACATGCAATGGCACTAATGTGAACCGGCATTAGGGTGTAAAAGTCATGAAGACCACAATGTTGTGAAAAGGTTCTATTTCTATTACAAACAAGTAATCTCTCCATGTCACACTGGTAATTTAGATCTAGGATTGTATTAGCAGGCCATAACTGTTTTTAACATTCAGCCCCATTGACGTCAATGAGTTTGATGTCAATGAGTTTGGATTTGACTTGTGAACTTTAGTCATGTTTGCCGAATCCTGCTCAAACCAAACCAGGTAGGTTTGGCTCATCACTAGAGAAGGGTTCTCCAGGATCCACCATGTGATGTCACCCTTCTAAACTGAATTAACTAACATCTATGTATAGATACAAGAATGTAGTCATTAAAGTGATATCAAAAGTATCTTTTTATTTTTTTTAACCACTTCAGCACCGGAAGAATTTACCCCCTTCCTGACCAGAGCACTTTTTGCGATTCGGCACTGCGTCGCTTTAATTTACAATTGCGCGGTCATGCGAAATGGCTCCCAAACAAAATTTACGTCCTTTTTTTTCACACAAATAGTGCTTTCTTTTTGTGATATTTGATCACCCCTGCATTTTTTATTTATTGTGCTATAAACAAAAAAAGAGCGACAATTTTGAAAAAAACACATTATTTTTTACATTTTGCTATAATAAATATCCCCCAAAAATATATCAAAAAAACTATTTTTTTCCTCAGTTTAGGCTGATACGTATTCTTCTACATATTTTTGGTAAAAAAAAATCGCAATAAGCTATTATTGATTGGTTTGCACAAAAGTTATAGCGTTTACAAAACAGGGGATAGTTTTATGGCATTTTTATTAATTATTTTTGTACTAGTAATGGCGGCAATCAGCGATTTTTATCATGACTGCGACATTATGGTGGACACATCGGACATTTTTGACACATTTTTGGGACCATTGTCATTTATACAGCAATCAGTGCTATACAAATGCACTGATTCCTGTGTAAATGACACTGGGGTTAACCTAGGGGTTAACCACTAGGGGGCAGTGTAGAGGTTAAGTATGTCCTGGGGAGTGTTCCTAACTGTGGGGGGCGTGGCTACATGTGGCACATCACTGATCTCTGCTCCCGATCACAAGGAGCAGAGATCAGTGACACTGTCACTAGGCAGAACAGGGAGATGCTTGTTTACATTAGCATCTCCCCGTTCCTCCTCTCCGTGAGACGATCATGGGTATCCCCACGGGACCTGCGACCCGACTCACCGAGCTTGCCGCGGGCACTCGTGTGCCCGCAGGCTGCTTCTTAAAGGGCCACGTACAGGTAGGTTAGTTTGCCTGTACGTGCCCTTTCCTCCACAGTATATGTGCGTGAGGCGGTCAGCAAGTGGTTAAATATAACTTACATGTTATATTTGCATGCTCTGTGAAATGGTTTTGCAAAGAGCAGCCCAATCCTCTTCTTCTCAGTCCCCCACTGGCACTCCTAGCCCCTCCTCTTCTCCAAGTGCCCCCATAGCAATCTGCTTGCTATGGGGGCATTCATGCATGCTCACTCCCAGTCTCCATTCTTTGTCCATAGGAGACACAAAATGGGGCTCAGCCCTACCCCCTGCTTCCTCCTCACTGGCTGTGAGCTGTGATTCACAGCAGTGGGAGCCAATGGCTCCCACTGCTGTCTCTCAACCAATGAGCAGACAGAGAGCAGCTGCTCTCATGCACATCGCTGGATCACGATCAGGCTTCGGTAAATATCGGGGGGGGGCTTTGGGGGGAGCTGCATACTGAAAATTTTTTACCTTCATGCATAGAGTGCATGAAGGTAAAAAAAACCTTCAGCCTTTAGATTTTTTTATAGTTATGAACTGTAGATGAATGCATACAATTTGTTGTAACATTTTATGTTCTGAATTAATGATGGTTTATTGTTATTTAAAAAAATATATATATTGTTATTATTGAAAGTCCACTCAAAAGACTAATATGTATCTGATCCCACATTTTTTGCTCAGTTTATTGCAGAATGACAATAACAATTTGTGATCTCAGCAGAGAGCTGCAGATACACCTGGTGTATATGAGTCCTCTGGCACATAATGTTTTCTAGCGTCCCCATTACTCAATTATGGTCACATAGAGAGGGGCTGCTGCAATGTGCTAAAGAGGGTGTGAGACACAAGTCCAAAAAAAAGCAGATCACAAGTGAGTGAAGAGGAGAAAGCTCCATTACAAAGAAGGCTGCATTTTGTAGGAAAATAAAGAAATGTACCAACTCATTCTCAACTGCATTCACTGTTATGATGTGCAGTGGAGCAGAATTAGCGTAGAACAGACATTAGTTGCTAAAGCGACCATAAGCTTGTACTAAATTAGACCAGTGCCATTAATTTAATGGTGTGGAGTTTAAATTAACTGCACTAGTAGAAAAAAAGAGTTAAAGGGTAACTAAAGCATTTTCCCATCCCATTTAGCAGAAACTCTGTTTTTCTGGATTTTTATTTTTCATATTTTCGCAAAATAATTTTGATACATGTATATTGTATCCATCAGTTGTCTAACTATATTAGGCAAGAGCAATAACTGTATCACCTTTGTTGAATGACTGCTAAGCTAAAACTGATTACACCAAGAGGTTGTGTTTGCAATCCATCTGATTAGACTGATGCCGTGTACACACAAGCAGTTTCTCTGACGGAATTCCGACGGAATTCCACTCAAGCTGCCTTGCATACACACGGTCACACCAAAGTCCGACCGTTAAGACGTACAACGCGTACAATGGGACTAGAAAAAGGAAGTTCAATAGCCAGAAGCCAATAGCTTCCGTCTCGTACTTGCTTCAGAGCATGCATTGTTTTTAGTACGTCGGAACATACAGACGAGCGGTTTTCCCGCTACTAATTGGTTCCGCCGGAAAAATTTAGAACATGTTCTCTTTCTAGGTCCGACAGAATTTTTGATGTAAAAAGTCAGATGGGGCATACACGCGATCGGAATATATAGTCGGAAATTCCGCTCGTGTACATGGTATTACAGGCCTACACGGAGAGAGAGGAACAGTAAAGAACAGTAACTGGGAAGCAATAATAAACAAGTTTTATATGAAATATGCAAACAAGGCTGTCCCTATGTACAAATACCATTTATAATTAAATGATTTTTATAACTAAGTTTGTGACATGATTTTTAATGTGCATGTAGGCTGAAGCAATGACATTCTTAAAACAATTTTATTATTATGATAACTCATATAGCTTGAGCCAGTACTGCATCCAAATTTATGACTACCTGGTTTGTATGAGGGCGGCTTTTAAAGTAAGGCCCCTTTCACACTGAGGCGTTTTTCAGTGCTAAAAATAGCGCCTGTATGGCCCCATTCACTCCAGTGTGAAAGCCCGAGCGGTGCGCTAGCAGGTCGGTCAAAAAAGTCCTGCTAGCAGCATCTTTGGAGTGGTGAAGGGGTGGTGTATACACCGCTCCTAAAACGCTCCTACCCATTGAAATCAATGGGACATATATACAATACCGCCGGCAAAGCGCCGCTGCAGCGGTGCTTTGCTGGCAGTTTTAACCCTTTTTCGACCGTTAACGGGGGGTTAAAACCGCTAGCGGCCGAAAAACGCAGCTAAAACAACGGTAAAGCAGCACTAAATATAGCGCTGCTTTATCGCCGACGCCGCTCCCTCCCCAGTGTGAGAGGGGCCTAACTCTCCTCACAATACAAGCCAGGTAACAAAGCATTTGGTTGCAGTACTGGTTTTAAGTTGTATGACGTGCCTTGAGAATAAAAAAGGTTTTACAGACTTTGCTGCTTTAGCTTACACCCATTAAAAGAACCCTGTTGCACAATGTACAGTATCTCACAAAAGTGAGTACACCCTTCACATTTTTGTAAATATTTTATTATATCTTTTCATATGACAACACATGAAGAAATTACACTTTGCTACAATGTAAAGTAGTGAGTGTACAGCTTGTATAACAGTGTCAATTTGCTGTCCCCTCAAAATAATTCAACACACAGCTATTAATGTCTAAACTGCTGGCAACGAATAGTACACCCCTAAGTGAAAATGTCCAAATTGGGCCCAAAGTGTCAATATTTTGTGTGGCCACCATTATTTTCCAGCACTGTCTTAACCCTCTTGGACATGGAGTTCACCAGAGCTTCACAGGTTGCCACTGGAGTCTTCTTCCGCTCCTCCATAACGACATCACGGAGCTGGTGCATGTTAGAGACCTTGCACTCCTCCACCTTCCTTTTGAGTATGCCCCACAGATGCTCAATAGGGTTTAGGTCTGGAGACATGCTTGGCCAGTCTATAACCTTTACCCTCAGATTCTTTAGCAAGGCATGGTTGTCTTGGAGGTGTGTTTGGGGTAGTTATCATGTTGGAATACTGCCCTGCGGCCCAGTCTCCTAAAGGAGGGGATCATGCTCTGCTTCAGTATGTCACAGTACATGTTGGCATCCATGGTTCCCTCAATGAACTGTAGCTCCCCAGTGCCGGCAGCACCCATGCAGCCCCAGACCATGACACTCTCACCACCATGATTGACTGTAGGCAAGACACACTTGTCTTTGTACTCCTCACCTGGTTGCTGCCACACACACTTGACACGATCTGAACCAAATAAGTTTATCTTGGTCTCATCAGACCACAAGACATGGTTTCAGTAATCCATGTCCTTAGTCTGCTTGTCTTCAGCAAAGTGTTTGTGGGCTTTCTTGTGCATCATCTACAGAAGAGGCTTCCTTCTGGGATGACAGCCATGCAGACCAATTTTATGCAGTTGAGGCATATGGTCTGAGCACTGACAGGCTGACTCCCCACCCCTTCAATCTCTGCAGTGATGCTGGCAACACTCATACATCTATTTCCCAAAGAAAACCTCTGGATATGATGCTGAGCACATGCAATCAACTTCTTTGGTCGACCATGGCAAGGCCTGCTGTGAGTGGATCCTGTCCTGTTAAATGGCTGTATGGTCTTGGCGCTGCAGCTCAGGTTCAGAGTCTTGGCAATCTTCTTATAGTCTAGGCCGTTTTTATGTAGAGCAACAATTCTTTTTTTCAGATCCTCAGAGAGTTCTTTGCCATGAGGTGCCATGTTGAACTTCCAGTGACCAGTATGAGAGAGTGAGAGAGATAACATTAAATTTAACACACCTTCTCCCCCTTCACACCTGAGACCTTGTAACACTAATGAGTCACATGACACCGAAATTGTGCCCGATTTGAAAATTTTCACTTAGGAGTGAACTCACTTTTGTTGCCAGCGGTTTAGACATTAATGGCTGTGTGTTGAGTTATTTTGAGGGGACAGCAAATTGACACTGTTATACAAGCTGTACACTTACTACTTTACATTGTAGCAAACTGTAATTTCTTCAGTGTTGTCACATGAAAAGGTATAATAAAATATTTACAAAAATGTGAGGGGTGTTCTCACTTTTTTGTGAGATACTGTATATGGTGTCAGAAGTGGAATAATGAAAAAGTTAAAAGTTCTAAAAATGTTCAGGGCTCAACGCACCTCTATTGCATGTATTAAAAGAAATCACTAAACCACTGTTAACTTCATGGCCCCATTCACACTTTCACATTTTAGCGCATGTGCTGTAAAGAAAAACAACAGATGTGTCATAAAAATGTTATTAAATAAGTCTGTTCATATTTATGCGGTGCAGTTCAGCGCAGCTTGAAAAATTAGGCATGTCTGTTTTCCTAAATGTCTCATAAAATAATGATAATTCATGTAAATGCAATAAAACAAATGTTAAAAAAAAATAATTAAAGGCGGACAAAATCCAACACAGATAGATGTAAATCTGGTCTAAAGACTTATTTACACCAGGTTCATTAAACTGTGTTGATCTGCATTATTTAATGCAGGATTAATACAAGGAAATTGAGAAAACAATTGTTTTCTATGTGCTCTGTTCACACAATACAAATGTGTTGATGTGCATTACATAATAATGGAGCGTGTATAAATTAGTATGAAACGAAATGTAAGTAAATGCGTGTCACAATGTGCTGTTATGCACAGAGTTGAATAAAATGCTTTTTGTTAACTTTCAATAAAGTAAAAATTTTAGAAAAAACATAAACACTGCGATGCATTGCTACAATGCATTGCAGCGCAGTTACACTATTCACATCAGGACGTGCACATTATACACACAGAAATTCACATTGGTTGCTGTGAAAGAACCCTAAAAAAGTAATTTTGACTCTATTATGGCTTTTTTTTTACATATTTCTGTTCATACTTTATGTTGTTAAATAAATTACTTAAAAATTAATCGAAACAACTCTCTCTGTTTTTGACTTTGCTAAGATGGAAGATTTTCATACTCTTTGCATAGCTTCATCAAGTCTGCATCATTGAATTTGGATTGAATTGAATACTTTCAGGCATCAATATAATGGTTATTATGTGTGAGTGTGTCCTATAGATGAACTTTTTCATATAGTTGCAGCTATGCATGCTTACTTAACATGAAACCATAAATAGAAGGAGATTGATACCATGCTATAACACCATGCTTTGGCAGCTGGATGCTTGATATACTGCCAAGAGCTTCATGGGCATGTTTCCACTGGATCAAGTGTACTTCATGTTATAATGACTCCATTTATAAATATACAAATCCTTACATGTTTTCAGCATGTGTGGATTACACCATGATGATTTTACACCTCTATACCCAATAATTCAAGGGATGATACATGAATGGTAATGAATGCCAAATAATGTCTCTTTATGTGGGTTGTTTCTTGACATGAGTAATCCTGTATGTACATACTTTTAGAATGAAAATTGAGAGTGCATAATATTGGAGATATATAAGATATATCATTGTTTATTATTTATTCCCTTTATATAAGCCATATATTTGACATCTATATAGATTTATAGCATTTGGCTAACAGATTCAGAATACAGGGACCTGCTACGGTACTGTTTTAACAGTTTTTTGGGGGGATTTGGCAATATAGTAGGGGGTTTAATAGAACTGGGGAGGGCAAAATGTGGTGCAGCTCTGCATAGAAACCAGCTTCCAGGTTTTATTGTCAAAGCTAAATTGAACAAGCTGAAGTTAGAAGCTGATTGGCTACCATGCACAACTGCACCATATTCTGAGTGCTCTAGTTTAAGTAAATCTCCCCCAGTATGTATACATATTTCGGAATACAAATGTATAAAGTTTTTTTACATTTATCTTTTCGTTTTCATCTCTTGTTAATATTAGTGCATTAATGTTAATCTAAGACCTATTTACCCTGTTCTCTTGTTTGTTTTTGACATATATTTTAAAGCTTAACTGTGGGCAGACATTTTTAATCAATGCTATTAAAGTTAACTTCTACATTTAACAAATATGGTCTTCTTTTTCCATTAAAAGAAGCAGCCACTGGTCTATCCTTTGCTAAATGCAGCATTTCCAGTGGTAGGTGTCCTAATATCCTGTATGTAAGATTGGTGGCCACTGAACCATCATAGTTTCTTTTTAACAGTGGCAACATCATTATGTCACCACTCACTGTGGTGGGAGGAACGGAAAATCACTTATCAAATTAGATTGACAGGGAAAGAAATTCCCTGTCCTGCCCATGATAAAATTACACCATATTTGACAGGCTACTAGACTCCTGGTTTGTACCAACCATTCATGCCTGCCAAAGTCCCTTGCATACTGATGTCCATTTAATAAAAACATTTCCTTTGAATGAGGGGATGAGAGGACTTGTAGTTTGATACAAAGGTACTCAATAGGAAATTGACATTAGCACTTCATCGATTCCTCCTCATGTTGTCTGGGCATAGCAACTTTCACCCTTCTAAAATGATGACATCATGAACATTAAAAATGTACTTTTTACAAAAACTTACCTTTGAAGCAATAAGGAAATTTAGATTTCTGTCCTGGAGTTTAGCTCTAACCCCCCCCCCCCCCCCATTCCCCAATACACACTGAAAATATTTTTCAAGGTCCCACTCCTGGTCAGCTTTTTATGAACATTAGTATTTCAAGTTTTTCTGTAGGCATTAATGGGTTGCTATTTGTAAAGACCTTTGAACATTGGGGGAGTTCTCATTTCCTGGTGTTATATGTAAGAAATGTGGCCATAATGAGGTCCTACTTATTATGAAGGCAAACATATTACCCAGCTGTTATTTAAGACTCTGATCTTTTATTTTTGAGGTCTTTGGTACAAGAACATCATATAGCATTTAGGCTTATTGGAGCTTTATAAAATAGTCATGGAACAGATATCCCACTGTTTTTTTTTTTTTAAATCATTAGAATTAATCATTAGAATCAATATTAATAATTAGAATCAAAGGAAATTATCGTTTCTGTAAAGTTTAAAGTGGATCTTTTGTAAAGGTTTTTCTTATTGGCTTTACATAGAGGGGGGTAGTAAATGCAATGTTCCTTTTAAAGAACAATATTAACACATTTTACTAGGTTATGGAAAAAGCAACAAGCATTTCAGACAGTTAAGATAAAATGTACATTTCACAAATTAGTTTTCATTTAGAATAATGTCAAGGTCAGGGGTCAGGCTCGAGGAACCAGTAGCTATAGCAGTAGAGAGGCTCCCACCGACCAGCAGTGTAGTTATACAAGCAGGTCCCCTGGTGGATGATGCTGGCTCACCCAAGGTGTGGGGTCTAACTACTAACCAGTATTTACCAGAGCTCCTAAAGGTGGAGATGGGTTTTGCTGTGTGTAAGTACCAGGACGTCATCCTCAGGATCGCCCCCAGCAGGAGGTGAGCAAGCTGGGGTCCAGGAGCAGTTATAGCAGGTAGCTTCTCTATATACTAAACAAGCCAAAGGTCGGTAACAAGTGTCTGCAGGTTGGGATCAAGCAGAAGTGTAGTCAAGGAACAAGGCAAAGGTTGGTAACAAGTGGTTGCAGGTTGGGATCAAGCAGAAGCATAGTCAAGGAACAAGGCAAAGGTTGGCAATGAGCGGTAGTGAAGATACAGATGACAGCAGGAGTGACAAGAGCGAGATATTGGCTGGAGAGAACACAACAATCTGGCAAACAGGGAGTGCAAAGGCATGGCTTAAATAGGCATGAGAGGAGCAAAGGGCTCAAGGTTATAGAAAAACAAGACAGAAGGCAAGGTTGTCTAAGGAATCCGAGAGGGAGCTGTCCAGCATCTTAGCAAGAAGAGACGCCGCCAGACACAGCAGAGGTCACAGGTTTGATCCAAGGTCCTGACATAATATGGTAATCTACTGTGATTAAGGTCCATGTGTCTCTAAGTAAAAATTTGTGTTCAGAGCTTTTTCCAAGATCACTTTTATCCAAGATTAATTTTGTCTTCTTCATCACGATTTCCATTGACCACAAGGTCTTTTTTAAAGGCTTGAAGAAAGACATGTCTGAATAAATACTTTACTCAAATCTGACAGAAGAAAAACATAAGACAATTCTCTTGGTATACCACTCTGAATACATAACTCCTCTGGAAGAGGGTGATTCACTCCTGAGGATGTCTGACGTTCAGTAGTGTAGACAATTTGCTGTCTTTTTTCAGTTTATATTCTCATTTACCTGCAGCTAGGGTAGCATTAAACGATGCTGCTGATCTCTCTGTGAGACATCACAAGCTAACATCTGTTCTGAGAGGCTTTGCAGAAAACTGTCTGGAAATATGCTAAGTTACTAAATGATTTATTGATTTTCATCCGCTTTGCTGCTGAAAACTTTAAAGCAAATTAATTCTATTCTTACAACCCTGAAGCTTTAATCACTTGAGCACGCCTAAACTTCAAGCTCCGTTCTTCAGGCTTCTTTTTTTAAAAAGATAGGTTCATTGTAAGGTTAAGGATTTTTTTAATGACATATAGCAAAATTTGAAGACTTTAACCTCTTCAATGCCCTAGTATAGCTGCTACTAAAGATATTGTAAAACCCCAGTCATCCATAAGGTTTTTTTGATTCTCTGCACAGTAAATGTTATTTTCTTTTACAACTTTAAAAGTATATTTTATGTAGGTGAATATATTGTCATTTTAGTGTTTCTTAGATAAACATATTAAATAAATTAGATTGATGTAAACAATCATACTAACTTTTGTTCTTGCTTTAAAAACCTTGCTTCTCTGCTTAGTTTTTGGTTATTTAAGCACATAGGCAAAGACATACAGTATTTCCTTCCCACGTATTCAAGAGCTGTTCCGTACTTTGAATTGCCACACAGTGATTGTACTTTACAGCTTTTTCTCACAATTAAAGTGTCTTGAAAATATTTATTTAAAGTGGAACTTTAGTCAGAAAATTGAGTCCTGCTGGATTATATCATGCTGGCCCCTTTTGCAGGTATAGCAATGTAAAAACATTAAAAATAAGTACTGATTCTGTTTAAAATCCAATAATATAATGTCTCACCTTGCTCTGCAATGTGCAGTTGCTCTCTATGTTTTGGCACTGTGCTAAAAATTTACAGAGCGATCTGCTAACAGTCTAAAGATTTACCGCTGCTCAGGGGCTCTGGGCTTTAGCAAAATTGCAGCCTCCAGCAAGAAGAAACAGGAACAATGCTGGAGGCAATGTACAACACACACTAACGTTGATGGCATAATTATTAATGTGGAATGTATGTTCCCTGTGAAAGAATGTGATTTTTTAGCAAGTTGTTATGTGTACAGTTCCAGTTTAAGAAACAGAGGCTGTTCACTAGGCAAAGTGATAACGATGAAGCTGTGTTCGCTTCAATCATCCAATCTAGTGTCAGAAATAAATACTGTTTTTTTTTTTTTTTTTTACTTGCCCTGGCATATGATTTAGTATTTTAATGTAAACCCTGCTTTAGTTTGTTTGCTAAGCTCAGTGAAAACTTTCTTTAATAACTAAACAGTTTCTAATCTTTTAGTAAATCAACCCCAATTAAACAATTTATTCATATAAAAAAAAAAACACAAAATTAGTTAGAAAGAGGCAGAGTACTTGCCCTTAACCACCTTCTACAAGTATTTATATTTAACTTTATATGTGCCAGGGATGTATTATATCAGTCATCGGTTGTACCGTCCCTTTAGCTTCCAGTAATTTAGATAGAGCAATCAGAAGGTTAAAACAAGCGTTACAGTTTTGTAAATTCAAGATAGCAATGCAAAATATGCGTCTCCTATCCATTCATTGTCTACTAACTGCCCACAAACCTAGACATGCTTTTCAGCCCAACAATGACTGTAATAAAGTTTAGTGCAAAAAAGTAAACTCTTTTGAAACCCTACACAGGGAATCACTACTACAAAAGGCACTTGGCAGTCCTCGTAGTGCTAAGACAAGCGTGCCTCTACCTTACTGGCCAAAAAAAATTAACAAGTTCACACCCTCAGCAATAAGCTCTTCTTTGAACAAAATCAGCAAATGGCTGGAGCCTAACTTATTGAGAATGCTGTCGGTAGAATTTATTAGAGACACTGCAGGAACTAAAAACTGCACTACTACAGCAATTGCAAATCTGTTTAGGTGTTATTATTAAAGTCCCTATAATTTACACAAATCACCAGCCTCATAGCTCCCACCTCTCTCTTTCTTGTCACCATAATCCCCCACTCCCAAGTCCAAGTTCAAGTTCAGTTAGCGATTTTGCAACTCAAAGTAGGAAAAAGCCCAAGTCCTGGTGACCTCAATCCCCCACTACTACAAGACCTTTTCAGACATCCTTATACCCAAATTTATAACAGCATTTGATCCACCTGGTCATTCTCCCCATCCTGCCAGACACTTATTGAAAGCTCACATTTTGGTTATATCCTGCCTTTTGTTTGCATTATCGATCAATTTATATATAAAATATATATTTATATATAAAAAGTCTACTGACTCTGTTGACAAATGTTAAATCCTTTAACCAGGTGGACTTGGTCCCCGGTCAGGAGTCGAGAGACAATACCTTTAAGGTTATTATTCTTATTCACTGGGCATCTACCAAGTGTATGCCCAGCTTCTTCCTTTCCACTGATGCTGAAATGGCATTTAAAATAAAGTGGCCTGGGACTAGATGTGCCTAACTTTTGGTTTTGCAAGCCAAAATGTTTTGTGTAATGATAATCTGTACACAAACTCAACAGCCAGAGTATGGGTTACCGGCTACTTACTGGACACCTTCCCTATAGACAATGGTAGCAGGCAGAGGCATACCTTCATCATTACACTGGAACTGTTCTTAAGAATGGTACAACAGGACCCTGATAATTTTGGCATTTGAATGACAACTAAAGCATTTAAAACATCTGCTTATGCATCTGTTATTTTAACTCACCCAACCTCCCTGACTTCCATTCCCAATATGCTCAAAGTTTTTGAAGAATCACATTATATTCCTAATTTCAAAAGTAACTACTCAAAATCTTTTGCTTTGTACATCTCCATGCCCCCCCAATGTGGTAACTTGATGCAATTAAAATGTTTTATTCACTTGGGCCTCTAAGTTTATCAAGTATCTTGGGATTTATTTTCCTACTGGCTAACAGGCGTAAATTCACTAATTTCTCTCCCATTTACTCATCCCTCAGCTCAGATTTAAATACCAGGGATGAAATGCAGTTATCATGGTTTGCCAGAGTGACTATCATAAAAATTAACGTCTTGCCAAGGCTACTATATCATTTCCAAATTATTCCTATACTACTACATTGCCACTTTTTAATTTCCCTTCGGCAAAGGCTATGCATCTTCCTCTGGAATATCCAGCACTTCAAAACAAGTAATGATACTCTCACTCTTCCAAAATCCCACAGAGGCATAGGTGTCCCCGATACCCAGAAGTATTACTGGGCCTGTCATCTATCTGGAGTCATAGATTGGACGGTTAATTTTTTCGCTGAAAGATTGGACAGGTCTCGAAGAAGCCTTCTCACACACCCCTCCTCACCTCTGGCCCTGGTTCCAGAAGATCAGCATTCCCCCTGAGCGTGATTCCTACCCCCATTCACATTTTTAGAGCATTGCACTTTAAATACACCCTCACCATGGAATATTCACCATTGATCCCTATTTAAAATATTTCATATTTCCCCCCCGATGCCTCTGCATCTTTTTCTCAGAGGATAAATCCCTACTCCCAGCACATGTGTTTTTCAAACAACATACTTTTTTTCACTTGGCAATCCTTGCAAGAATCTAACCAACTTGTGCCCATTCTATAGATATTTTTCACATGAAATATCTATGAACAATTATAGTTCTC
Source organism: Lithobates sylvaticus (assembly GCA_028564925.1). NCBI lineage: Eukaryota > Metazoa > Chordata > Amphibia > Anura > Ranidae > Lithobates > Lithobates sylvaticus. The sequence continues at coordinate 304,453,883 of CM053027.1, read as the reverse complement.
TACTGCATGAAATACCAAGAACTTACAGGAATCTCGTATACACGTGTACTTGCATCTCGTAACACATATAGAAGTGTTTTAGGATAATATATTCCTAGCCATCTCCAAAATCAATATTAGAAGATGCTTTCTCACATATATTTGAAGATTTGTTTTGGTCCACAAGAAATTACATATATTGCAGCCACATTAATAACTGGCAAATCATTACTTTTGAAATGCTGGAAATACTACATTTGTCCTTCTGCATTTAAATGTCATTCAACCCTATCCCAACTGATACATTTTTTTAACAAATATGTGTTTCAAATCAAAATGCATACATGGAGTTGAAATCCCTAGCTTTCATATTTATGTTTGTTATATGGACCTAAACCTAATCTATTATATGTGTTATAGATGAAAATATTATAACCCCAATTTTACCTTTTGGACCATGTTACATGTTTCATCAATATTCAGGGTGTAACATGTAACATGCTCCAGACCGGCCCCCTGCACCTCTGATTCCCACCTTCCTGTGACAGCAGACAGGGGATCCTCCTCTCCCCACACCCGTTGTCATATATTGTAAGCAGTGCAGCTGTGAGGGGCTCTGACCAAATAGCAGCATTCACAGGAATTTGTGAATAAGAAAACAAGTCACATGTGCCACTACAGAAAACAGCTTGCAGTTCTCAATGTACTGCGAGTGTGCTGATCCGCTTGGTTCTAGCCCATTCAAACTGCCTACAGAAAGCCGTAACAGAGTTGCAGATAGTGTGTGCAAGAACCTGACATTGCACCCACGATCCACTGATAGATGGTGCAATGCTCTGCAGGATCCTGTGAAAAAAATAATAAATGCATGTTTTTTTTTCCTGCAAAAAAATGAGCATTTATTATTTTTTTAAATATAAATTAGTAAAGACTTTTAGTGGTTCTTTACACTTTTGCATACCTAATATGTTCACTGTTTCTAAAAATTACCGTATACCATTTTAAATGTGCACGTTTGTTATTTATTGGCATTATATTGTTTTATCTTTCATATTCAGTTAGAGTATTATTTTAACTATATACAGTGCATTTGATAAACATTTTTTCAACCATCATGGAACTTTAAAAACTTTAAAAAACAGAGGATCATTTTGTAATTCTAACGGTCCTATGCTTTCAGAAAGAGTGAACTTTTACAAACTTTATGTCTATAATGTTCATGTTCAAAAAAACTGTCTTGGACATCTTGAATTGACATATTCACTGAATCTTCTTCCAGTTTTGGCATCTTTAGACATCTTGATTGTCTAGAATGGGAGGACATAACCCCCACACATGTGCACATGCAAATGCCAGTTTGCAGACAGGAAGGTACCTTTTTATTGCAGCAAAGTGAATCTTTTCTGCAATAAAAGTAGGGAAGCATCAATACCGGTATCGCTGCCAATACCAAGCATTTGTGTGAGTATTGGTACTCACCCAAATGCTCCCAAAACCGAAACTGATACTTTGCAGCCTGATATGCTTCAATACAAAATTAATGTAAGCAAATCTCGCTGCAAAGAATTGCACGCGATTTGAACAGGAATGTGGTGCAATCCCTGTCCAAAATCGCATTTGATTTCCCCCACCGCTCATGTGTGTGTATAAGGATTAAAGCGCCATATAGTGAGCAGTTTAAAAAATGTTAGAACTCAAAGTACATATCTGGTCACAAGCAAAATAATCTACATAGGTATCCCGGTCCTCCGCTGATAGCAATTTATGGCTGCTAGAGGTGCTCATAGGGCTCAAGGAGATATAGATGCAGTCTGCCCCCAAGTTGACATCAGTCTCAGCCTATACCTACAGAGTCCTGGAACTTATCCTCCAGCCCTGTGTGCACCTCCAGTGACCCTGATCAGCTATCATCAACAGGACTGGGACACCTATGTAGATTTTTTTGCATGTGGCCAGTTATGTACTGTGAGTTCTAACATTTTTTAAACTGCCCACTAGATGGCACTTTTCCCTTTTATACAAACACACAGGAACTGTAGGGGAAATCGTGTGCGATTTGGACAAGAATCATGCCACATTCCTGTTCAAATCGCATGTGCTTCTTTGCAGTGTGATTTGTGCCATTTTTTTTTGTATTGATGCAAATTGCACTGCAAAGTATCGGTACTTGACCGAAAGTATCTGTACTAGTACTCGCGGATAAAAAAAATGAAATCAGTGCAACCCTAATAAAAAGCCTGCCTCTTGTTAAATGTTTGTTTTAGTAGCAAAAGTTCTGCATTAATGGTCTGTACTGACAGCCTTTGGACTTCCTTCTGACATACATGCTTCAATCGATTGTCCTGTATGGGAATGCAAAACCTGCTTGAATTGAATTGAATAAAAGCCTGTCATAAGGTAAACATTGCACTCACCAAAAAAAAACACAATGTTTTCCTTTTAAAATCTATTTTGCCAAGGCATTACCATTCCATTCTGTTAAATGAAAAAAAAGGACAGTCACAATTGCAATCCATTATTTGGTGTTAAGTATCTTGCTTCATAGAGTAATAAGAATGTGCTTTACCTGTAAGATTGTTTATTTTTTTGTTGTAGTGTAGAACCAAATACTGTAAGTGACTTTATGACATGTATATGTGACTTAACAAAATCAGATAATGAGATTTTGTTTTTCAGTGAGGCAGTTTGTAGGGTATACATTATATAACTGACATAAATCCATAGACTCGGCTAATCCCTGCAAGCTGCATGTCTGCACTGCTACTGTGAAGCCCCAGCAGGAAAGGAGGTGGATCTATTGAAGTCCCCTAAGCCTGAACACACTGAGTTCAAGCCTTTATTTTTAAATAAATAAAACGGTTTATTAAAAAAAATGAGTTATTGAGCTGCCAGTTGCTTTAAAAATATTTGAATATTTATGAACTCCACATGAACCCTTTTTCATTTGGGTCTATTCCTTTTTTCTGCTGGGGTTGCAGATGGGTAGTAAAGACATTCAGCCATGTCAAGCAGGAGCCTCAGCAGTCCCATAAGTGTGTGCATGTTTCCAGGAGTGCAGAACAATGCATTATTCCGTGTGTGTTTATGTACTGTATGTATGTGTAAATATATATATATATATATATATATAAAACACAAAAAAACTGCGCTGGACCAAGTAAAAATATAAATTAAGCAGCAAACCACATGTGATAAACAAAAATAAACATAGAAAAGAAAAGGTTGCACTATGAAAAGTATTGGCGAATTGTCAATAACGTGAGTAGTATATGACAGTGGTTATCCACAGATAACAGATAATATGTAACAGTGATTATCCATAAATGTCAGTTATATCACAAACATGTGTCAAACCATTATGTGACGCAGCAGAATAAATTTAATTATCCTCAGATTTTCATCAACATAAAAATAATAGTGAAAAAAACTTCCATATAAGCATTATAATAGAATATATGTGCTAATAATAAACAGTCCACAAAGGTATCCAAGTATAGCTGGAAATCCAATCAAAGTGACATCAGTGTGATGAGTGACTTTTCCAGGTTAACATCCGTGATAATGTGACTTGTTTCACAGTGATCCCACCACCAGGTAAATTGAAGGCTTACCAAATGAAGCTAAAGAAATTGCATGCGGCTACAACCCAGCCAGGGCCTTTTCCTCTGTCTTGCCTAGATACCACAAATCTCGGCATCTGTGTCTTTAACAGGAATACCTCGATCACTCCAGGTTCACACAGATATGTAACTCACCGAATGCTGGGTCTCCAAAAATGGCCAAAAACAGGAAAGAAAAGGGGCACACCATGGGTAGGATCCAACAGGTTTATTTTTGTAAAAACCGCCAAAGGCGTATGAACATCCAAACTTAAAAAAGCAAAATTTAAAAATCGCGGCCGGCCGGCTGCAGTAACACAACGCCCGTGCTTGTTTCGTCACAGAAATGACGTAATCATTGGGCACTCATGCCGGCCGCAATTTTTAAATTTTGCTTTTTTAAGTTTGGATGTTCATATGCCTTTGGCGGTTTTTACAAAAATAAACCTGTTGGATCCTACCCATGGTGTGTCCCTTTTCTTTCCTGTTTTTGGCCATTTTTGGAGACCCAGCATTCGGTGAGTTACATATCTGTGTGAACCTGGAGTGATCGAGGTATTCATGTTAAAGACACAGATGCCAAGATTTGTGGTACCTAGGCAAGACAGAGGAAAAGGCCCTGGCTGTGTTGTAGCCGCATGCGATTTCTTTAGCTTCATTTGGTAAGCCTTCAATTTACCTGGTGGTGGGATCACTGTGAAACAAGTCACATTATCACGGATGCTAACCTGGAAAAGTCACTCATCACACTGATGTCACTTTGATTGGATTTCCAGCTATACTTGGATATCTTTGTGGACTGTTTATTATTAGCACATATATTCTATTATAATGCTTATATGGAAGTTTTTTTCACTATTATTTTTATGTTGATGAAAATCAGAGGATAATTAAATTTATTCTGCTGCGTCACATAATGGTTTGACACATGTTTGTGATATAACAGACATTTATGGATAATCACTGATACATATTATCTGTTATCTGTGGATAACCACTGTCATATACTACTCATGTTATTGACAATTCGCCAATACTTTTCATAGCGCAACCTTATATTATATATATAGACATATATATGTGTGTATATGTCTATATATATATATATATATATATATATATATATATATATATATATACATGTACAGGCATACCCCACTTTTAAGTACACAATGGGGTTTATTTACTAAAGCTGTTAAGTGCAAAATCAGGCTCACCTCTGCATAGAAACCAATGCCAATGAGCTTCTAACCCCAGCTTGTTCAATTAAGCTTTGGTAAAAAAAAAACTGGAAGCTCATTGGTTTCTATTAATAAGTGATCCTGATTTTGCAATTTACAGCTTTAGTAAATAAACCCCATTGTGTACTTAAAAGTGGGGTATGCCTATATGTATTAGAACTGTCAGATTATTGCTGAAAATAAATTTAATATCTCCCCAGTTGGGGCTTTGACAACTTCAAGATTAGGTTCTAATCCTTTAAAATTCTACTGAAAAAAGAAAAAAAGTGTTTTTTTTAACCCCCCTGTCGGTAATCCCAAGTCTGGCTCGGGGCGGGAACTTCAGTACCAAAAGCGGTAACCCCGAGCCAGACTCGGGCTTGCATTGCAGGATACAGGGGGAAGTTACTTACCTTGTCCCCTGGATCCTGCGATGTCTCCCCGCTGTGTGTGTGAGCTGTCTGCTCGCTCAATTCACACAGTGCCCGAGTGTCGCTGATCTCCGTTCCCTGCGACGTTACGACGCGCGGGCGCGGAGATCGGCACCAAATTCAAAAAAGTTAAAAAACACAATACACATACAGTACTGTAATCTTACAGATTACAGTACTGTATAAAACAAATACACATCCCCTTTGTCCCTAGTGGTCTGCCCAGTGCCCTGCATGTCATTTTATATAATAAATAGATTTTTTTCTGCCTGGAAACTGGAGATTGTCCATAGCAACCAAAAAGTGTCCCTTTATGTCAAAAGTGATTTTAGACCTGCTAGAAAACACTGATAATAAATTAGAATCACTTGCAGAATTGAGCGATAGCGATTTGTGGGGAAATTCGTCCTAAAACACTAAATCTAATTACAGTGACAATTCTGCAACTGAGCAAATTTCAGTGTTTTTGATTTGATTAAATTATTTAATAATTTTTGTAGTTATTTATTATATTTTTTAATTTATGGTTTTGTGTTTATCATACCCGGGATGTCTACTAGACTCTGGTTTGGACAGATTTAAGTGAGATATTCCTAAGAATTGCAGGTCTACAATATAAAACGCCAAATTTCCCTGCAAAATAATTTGTACCGCTTTCAGCACCTAAAACCAGAAAAAATCACACCGCCAGGGAGGTTAATAGCTCTGTGTCCACTGGAAGGATAATAATTGTCAGTAAAAGTAAGTCACCCTAAGGCCTCATTCACATGAGGATGTATATAAGCCTACATCTCTGGGAAGGTTTGTTTGTTCCATGCATCTGCATGCAGGCAGTCCCATTCATATCTATTGGGATGCATCAGTTGCACAAACACAGTCACTGGTCCCAATTTGACAGCAATGCAGGTGTAAACTGTGTGTGTTTAGTGATATGCACCCACACCTGTATGGCTGTCAAATTTTGACAAGTGTAAATGGAAATATAATTATGAAATATGTATTTAATATTTACCAATGTAGGTTGTTTTTTAAATGTTATTCTTTAGTCAGGTAAGAAAGAAAGAAAAAGAAAGAAAGAAAGAAAGAAAGAAAGAAAGAAAGAAAGAAAGAAAGAAAATATATACAAAATATTAACAAAATATTAACAAAACATTATACATTCCAGAGTTTTGTACAGGATTGTACATTTACTATTTTTGGCCATGGATCAAGGATCATTTTGTTGTGATACTTGGGTTGATTTAATGAAGGAGAGAAGTGAACATAATGTTGCCTTATTTAACAACATTCACGTTGCAGTTAGCAGTATCTAAATTAACACTAGTGTCTCAATGGGATTGATTTACTAAAGGCAAATAGGCTGCTCACTTTGCAGGGGAAGTTTCACTTTGCAAGGACATTTTCCCCAGAGCTTAAAGTGGTTGTAAACCCTTACAGACCACTTTTACCTACAGGTAAGCCTAGATTAAGGCTTACCTGTAGGTGCAAGAAATATCTCCTAAACCTATACGTTTTAGGAAATATTTGCAAAAGACAGGCACCGATGTCTATGGCACATGCGCCGCAGACAGCGGCGCGCAGGCGCACTGACTGTGCTGTTAGTGGCGGCTCCTGCGTACATGCGCGGGAGTGACGTCATCGTGGCTTCGGTCAATCACAGCGCCGGAGCCACGATACATGGAAGGAAGATGGACGCTTCGTGGAAGAGGGGACATCGGTGACATTGCAGGCTCCTGTGTCAGGTAAGTGACACGTAATGGGCAACTATGCAATGCATAGTAGCCCATTATGCTTTACGTTTGCAGGGAAACGAAGAGGAAGTAAAACCCATCAGGGTTTACTTCCTCTTTAATTAATGGGGCAAAATTTCACTTTGGAAAGAATGCCTAAACACGTGAAAATAAAAAAACAAAATGTTTGCTTTTACATGATTGCATGACTGAAATCAGCAGAACTTCACTACATTCACTAAGTTCTGTTGCAAATTCCATTGCAAAGCATAACTTCACCTTGCAAAGCGAACAGTCTAATTGCCTTTAATAAATAAACCCTATTGTGCCCTTTAAACTATATCTTATAATAGGCCTTTGAGAAGCATCTTCAAATCATTGGTCTGCATGTGGGGACTACAGATGAGAGGGGAACATAGAGGCCACTGCAAGCTTAAGAGTTAAATCCAAAAAGCGGACCATGTTTTCTGGTACCCTACCAGAAAACATGGTCTGCATGGAATCTCTTTATTAATTCAAAAGAGGGGGAGTAGTATAGAGGAATGCTATAGCCTGGAGAAAGAGGTGGGAGTTAGAAATGTGTGAAGAGGTGGAGTAGGGAAGGGGGGTTTACCCCCTTTTTTTTCTTATCCCCCTTTTTTTTTGTCTTGTTTTGTGGGAAGGTTGGGGTAAGAAAAGGGATAGAGATAGATAGCGTATTATGAATATTTGACTAGACTGAGCTACTAAATGCATGACCAAAGGGAGATGAATACTTGGAGCTTCCTCATTGTTTTAGTTTAGGAGCGACCTGAGTTATGTTAATGTAACCACTCAAGTGATTATCTGATATATGCTCAAATGTATAACAGATATTGATGTTGTTGTCCTATAATTCTATATTTAATTTTTGTGAAAAAAAAACGAATAATGACCATTAAATGATAAAAAAGAAGGAAAAAAAGGAAAAGAAGGGAAGAAAAAACAAAACAAAAAGCTCTATTTTTCTCCTCTATATCCATGTAGGGGTTTATACTATGGCCCCATAAGACTCAGAAGCATGGGATCAAATACACCTTTACTACCCATAGTAGTTATTTTGGTGTTTATTATAAAAGAGAGGGATGCATTATTGCTTGTGTTTACAATGCAATGTTCCAAAGTATCTTGCATTCAGCAAAGGGATGTGTGTGTGTGGTGAAGGTACATAAACAACAATTTGACTTTAAAAGCAGTATTTACATAAAGACATGCATTGAAAATTCACCTGAGATTTCAGGGCCCAGCAGCTGGGTGAACAATTCATCAGTGACAAATAAAACAGCAATTTAATGCTAGCACTGTTAACTGAATACTAACTACCCACTCTTCTCGCCCTTTTTGATACTGCTTTTTTTTTTTTACTGCATAAAAATTATGTAACTGAAGTGTTTTGATGCCTCCCTGTGTGCTGGCCCAGGGGTCAGCAAACAATCATTGATTATTTTGCAATTAGAGAATCTAGTTCTCAGAAGAAACAAGAAAACTTGTGAAAAATCAAGTTAGAGATGCTGTTTAGATGAATTAGGCTATAAGAACAGAGGCAGATAAGAGGGCTTTGGTTATAAACTAGGGAATAATCTATGCAATGAGTTTGGAGAAGGCATAGTTCAGACCCAGTAAGTCAACCATGGAACAAGAAACTATGGTTGCAATCATTCTATATATGGGGCCTAACACAAGTGATTTAAAGCTAGAACAAAAAAAAACATATATATATTTATCCCAGTATACTTGATTACAATTTTTTTTTATATATAATTTAAAGACAGAACTGTAAAAATAGATAAACAAAAAAAATGTGAAACAAATAAGAGAACAGTCCAACAAATAATAAAGCTGATAAAGCTGAACTTCAGACAGAAAACAGTTAAAGCTTAAAGTGTAAGTAAACCCTCCTATTGGTTTCAGTCAAGGAAGCTGCCATCTTTGCCTGTTTAATCTAATCTTAACTGCCATGATGTTGCACATGTGATCAGTTATGAAACCAGCCATTGGATGGTTTGACAATTTGATTGAGAGCACAACCAATGGGACTGTTACATTTCCAGCATGTGCCGGAAATCAAACTGTTTTGTGGATGGGTTTACTTCCGCTTTAATAATAATAATAATAATTTCAGAACCTTTGCACTGTAAAAATTAGTTAGCTCTAATAATATGTGTCTTAACTCTAGCTGTTGCAGCATTCATTACATATCCTACTTTTTCTCAGGCAGCAGTCTCCTGTTAGTGCTAGACATCTGGGGCAGAGGCTTGTAGTTCCAGCTGCAGTAAACTCAGTACATTGATCACTGAGGGTTGCTTATGCATCCATTCATGAAAGGCCTTGTATTCTTTGCAATGAATGTAAGTCACTCTGTGATTGGAGTAGATGTGGACGAGCATCAACAGCTCTGCTGTTCTCTGTGTGTTTTGAACAAGTTTTTTTTCTACTATCTAGAGCTGATGGTAGATTTTTGCTGGATAATAAAAACATTGGAGATCTCTCCAGTCAGCCAATGATCATTGGTAAATTCATGCTGGGTACTTAAAATCTTGGAAGTTTCTCCATTCAGTGCATATTTTCCAAGTTCCTATTGATCTTTTTGCCATGACAACCATACAACTCTGCTTCATGTCAGGTCAGTTTTCTGAGGATTCTGCAGATAGTGTTGGCAGTGCTCCACCTGTCTCTGTCTGCGCCTCCTTAGGGTAAGCCTTAACACCATATTCTTGCTTTGCCAAAAAATCTTTCCTTTTTAGTGCACCTGGGCCTTTATATGAAACTTGTGCAGCAGCTGAGCACTGTGTCTTGTATTGCAGCTGCCGTTACTTATCTTTACCTTCCTGACATATTTTTGGTTTGGTAATGACAAAGCTAGGGGGCAGTTTTTGTGTGTAGTGTCTATGTTTTTTTGTCCCAACAACTCCCTAACTGCTTATATTGCAGTTGGTCATCTTGCTACCTTTTGGGTGGCTTAGTAATGCTTGGCACATGCTTACATTTTTTTAATTCCTTTCAATTTCTCTTTGGTTGGTATTGTGATGCAGCTAAAGCTTTTATACATTTTTCTCCAGTCAACTGGAAACTGAAGGCAGTGGGGTTTTTTTTTACTAAAGGCAAATACACTTTGCACTACAAGTGCACTGCAAGTGCACTTGGAAGTGCAGTCGCTGTAGATCTGAGGAGAACATGCAAGGAAAATAAAAAACAGCATTTTTGCTTGTACATGATTGGATGATACAATCAGCAGAGCTTCCCCTCGTTTCTAATCTTCCCCTCATATCAAAAGCGACTGCATTTTTAGGGCACTTGTAGTACAATGTCGATTTGCCTTTAGTAAATCAACCCCAGTGAGTGACCATGAGAGATCCTGGAGGCCAGTCTGAATAAAGTCTCCAAGCTAACCACACTGTACCAATTTATGAAGCCTTAAGCTGGATTTAGAAGCTGATACTCCCCACATTAGCACCCCCCTCCTAAGACAAAACCTGCCAGTGTCAAACAACCAACTGGGGGTTGGAGGCCTTCCTTGGTTTATTGCCTCCATCCTTCCTGCGCCACCACATAGTTTAGCAGATCTATATTATGTTCTCTCAGGGCTACTTAAATAGGTTCTCTTTCCCCAGTTTCTGTTGCAGTTTTCCAACCTGTTCACCATTTTCAAACCAAAAATGGGAGAACCTAAGGCTGGCCATAGATTGATTGAAAAAATAATGAATTAATGCCTCCATCTACACAATTGAGTTGGATAGAGGAATCGTTACTGCTGAGACATTGTATTCTGACAGTGGGGAGTGTTTGCTGTCAGAATACACTAATTGGGGGCTGCAGCTGCTGATTCAGAAAAATCTTTCAACAAGCCCAATAGAGAGAAGTTCTGTTAAACACAAGCAGCCACACATGGATTGAAATTTGGCTGGTCCCTGCTGAACCTTCCCCATTTCGATCCATCTATGGCCAACCTAACTTTTTGTAGCTGAATGTTTGCAAGTGCTGCTAATGTCTGCCTGCCTCAAACACTTGTCACAAGTGTTCTATAGAAGTTTTGTGGACTACTTTCAAACAGGTACAATAATCCAAAAAATATTTCTTAAATGCTTTTCTGCTGTCTTTTAAATGTTTAGGCAAATTGCAAGTTGGAAAATGTGTGGCATATCCGACACACTTTTTCATAATGTGACAGTCTCTCTCTCCTCTTTCTTTCTTTCTTTCTTTCTTTCTTTCTTTTTTTCTTTCTTTCTTTCTTTCTTTCTTTCTTTCTTTCTTTTTCTTTCTCTCTCTCTCTCTCTCATTGTGTGTGTGTGTTTATATATACTTAAAAAAGCAGCTCATCTCACAAGAGGATACTAAGGTACTTTTCAGATGCTCAGTCCACTAAATGAAATGGGAAACATTCACAGCATGTGTGAGGTGTTCCCCTACAGGGTTTCAGCAGTGATAATTACTGTGCTTGATGTGCACCAGTCTAGGACACTTGCAGAGCTGTAGCTCTGGGATTTATAGAAGTGTATTTGTATTCATGCTAAGGGGATTTACTGTGGTTTTGTAATTAATCACAGCAGCGTGGTTTCGTTTACATGTAATTCTCACTTTTAATTCTGCTACCAAAATACTCTTCATATTGGTTAATTTATCCTATACTTCAAATGTAATCCTTTGTGAGTATTCTACGTACCTGCAAGGTGATGTGGCACAAGAGAATTTCATGCCAGAAACTTTGTTACGTGACGATTGCCCTGCAGAAATATTTCTTTGAGCTGATGATATTTGCAAAGTCTCAGGATAGAAGTCAGTTGTAAATGCTCTGACTCTGGAGGCACTGTATGTATTGTCAAAACTAAGATTTCTACATAGAATTTTTCAATGACGGCAGTAGCTGGATATTTTCTTCAACAGCTAGAGGCAGCAAAAGAATCCTTATTCTCCTTCTTTCTTTGGAAAATTAGTAATGGTTCTAATGAGAGTCAAAGTAGCTTTGTCACTGTAGTGATGACTGTAGAGAAAAACAGCCAGAGCCTGTTCCTCTGTACTAAGAAAGACCACAGGCTGGTCTTTATTGTCTAAGACTAGGAGTTAGTACTTGCACACTGCTGTATAGTTAAAAGGTTGGAAGCACTGGCTTTGGGGCCTAGTGTGAATTTGAGATCTAAACAAGGTTATTAAGGTGTATGTGCTGGAATATTTACATAGTTACATAGTTACATACAGTAGTTAGTCAGGCTGAAAAAAGACACAAGTCCATCTAGTTCAACCAAAAAAAATAAAAATCATACAATCCCATTAACACAATCCTATACCCACAGTTGATCCAGAGGAAGGCGAAAACCCCCAGCAAAGCATGGTTTAATTTGCTACAGCAGGGGAAAAAATTCCTTCCTGATCCTCTGATAGGCAATCGAATATTCCCTGGATCAACTTTACCTATAAATGTTAGTACCCGGTTATATTATGTACATTTAGTAAAGAATACAGGCCTTTTTTAAAGCAATCTACTGAGCTTGCCAGACTACCTCTGGAGGGAGTCTATTCCACATTTCCACAGCTCTTACTGTGCCCGCGGCTCTTTAACCATGTGATCGGCTGTGTCAAATCACAGCTGGTCACATGTAAACACGGAAATGCCAGTAATCGGCGCTCCTCGCCTCACACTGACAGAGTGTGTGGCGTGGAGAGCCGATCAGCGGCATCTCCTCACAGGGGGACATCTACACATGTAATCATTGCACTGATCATCAGTGCCCTGATTACAATATAATGCCAACAGTGTCACCAATCAGTGCCCACCATTGCCCACCAGTGCCACCAATCAGTGCCTATTAGTGATTCCAGTCAGTGCTGGCTATCAGTGCCACTTATCAGTGCTTCCCATTAATGACCATCACTGCTGTCCATCAAAGCCCACCAGTGTCGCCCATCAGTGCCACCCATCAATGCCCATCAGTACCCATCAGTACCGTCTATCTGTGCCGCCTATCAGTGCCCACCAGTGCTGCCTATTAGTGCCCATCACTGCCACCTAACAGTGCCCATCAGTGCTCATCAGTGCCACATATTTGTTCCACCTATCAGTGCCCATAAGTACGACATATTAGTGCCTCCTCATCAGTGCCACCTAATCAGTGCCCATAAGTGCTGTCTCATCAGTGCCTATAAGTGCCACCTCATCAATGCCCACCAGTTCAGCCTATCAGTGCCGCCTCATCAGCGCACATCAATGAAGGAGAAAAATTACTTAGTTACAAAATTTACTGACAGAAACTAAGTAAAAAACTATTTTTTTTTCAACATTTTCTTTTAAAAAAAAAAAAAAACACAGCAGTGATTAAATACCACCAAAAATAAGCTCTAAATTTAATCTGGGTACAGTGTAGCATTGTCATTCAAAGTGCGACAGCGCTGAAAAATTGCCTGGGCAGGAAGGGGGTGTAAGTGCCCTGTAGGCAAGTGGTTAAAGTAAATAACTCAACACCAAGTTCACTATATGGATCACTTATGTATTTATACATGTTGATTATACCCCCCCCCCCCCCCCCCCCCCTTAATCTTCTCTTCTCAAGAGAGAATAAATTCAGTTCCTCTAACATTTCACCAACAAGCCTCTTATCAGTTTTGTTGCTATTCTCTTATATGCACTTTTTCCAGCCCCCCCCCCATATCCTTTTTGAGAACTGGTGCCCAAAACTGATCTGCATATTCCAGATGAGGTCTTACTAATGATTTGTGCAGGGGCAAAATGATACCTCTCTCTTTGGAGTCCATACCTATCTTTATACAAGAAAGGACTTTGCTCACTTTGGAAACAACAGCTTGGCATTGCATGCTATTATTAAGCCTATGATCTACCAAACCCCCTAGTTACTCCCCCTAGTATGTACGATGCATGCATATTCTTAGCCCCCAAGTGCATAACTTTACATTTATCAACAATAAACCTCATTTGCCACATACAGTAGTTGCCCATTCCCAATAAAACAGTGCATTGAGGTTGTCTTATAAGTTGAAGATATCCTGTAAGGACATTTTTCCACTACAAAGCTTGGTGTTATCTGTAAAGACTAAAATTGTACTTTTAATTCCAGACCCTATATGATTTATAAAGATATTAAAAATTAAGGGTCCCAGCACTGAATCTTGGGTTACACCACTAATAACCTTAGACCATTCAGAGTATAAATCAATAACCACTGCTCTCTGAATTCTGTCTTTAAGACAGTTTTCTATCCATTTACAAACTGATCTTTCCAAGCCTGTAGACTTTATCTTACACATTAGCCATGTGTGGGGAACTGTGTCAAACCCTTTTGAAAATCCAAGTATACTACATCCACAACCACACCCTCTGTCCAAGGTTTTACTTACCTCCTCATAAAAAGAAATCAGATTTGTCTGACAACCTCTGTCTTTCATGAATCCATGCTGTCTGTTGTTTAAAATATTTTTTTGCCCAGGTGTTCCTTTATATGAATATTGGTAATAAGCTCTGCATGGTTTTAGATTACCAGGTCCAGCAGAGCATCATTCCTAGTCAGAGCCTCAATAAACTGGACCATAAAATTATCTTGTAATAGGTTTCTACATCTTTGCCCTTTAACTGTTCCAGCAGTGCCATTACTCGAGTCAATTTCCGGGTAGTTAAAATCACACATTATTATCACTGTCCAAGCCCTTGTATAAAAATAATATTAAAAATATTGATATGAATAAAAATTATATTCAATGCTCTGTTGGGGTACAGAACACCTCATCGTTATGTTATACAGATAAGGAGAAAGGGGATGTTACAAAAAATAGCTTAAAAATTTTACTGCAGAAAGATGGAATAAGTAAACAGCCATCTGCTTTTTACATGATTGGATAACAGAAGTAAATCTTCATATAATTTTTTTGTGTGACCATTCTCAATTAATTTAGTAAATCAGCCCTATGACTCATTTACATGGGTGGCAAGGGGGTAGTAAAAACAGTGATTGAGCAAAGGTTTTACCATCTCCCGGCTGCCCAGCATTTCGGGTTGATCAACAGGTATGTTTCTGTGTTTACAGCATTTTTAAGGGGATGATGCAGAGATGTACTGCATCCTTTTTTACCCAGACATACCTTTATTTGATGAAGAGGGTAAAGGGAGGGTTTGCGATTAGAGATATATATTTACACTAATATACCATTTTATAGTAAACCTCTCTTGAGAGAAACATGGGAGCTGCCATTGTTGACCGCCTTCTAAAATACCAGTCTTACCTTACTGTTATGTTGACCTATTTCTATACATTTTAAACCACAGACAGGAAATAAGTGTCCTTCTGTTAGTAGCTTACTGGAAATTACATCACATTGAGTAAAAAACAGTCCTTACATTCTTGAGAAATGTTGTGTAAATAAAACAAACATGATTGTCCATAGTCTTCTCTTATGCTGCGTACACGATTGGACTATCTGGCGTACTTAGTCCGATGGACTTAGTCCAGCGGACAATCCGCCAGACTTTCCAGCGGAGGTCCGCTGGACTTTCCGAATGTGCGGACTTGCCCACACACGCCCGGACTTTTGAAATGAATGGACTTGCCCACACACGGAGTAAAGTCCGTTCATTTTGAACGTGACTCCAGGTAAACAGGACTAGCGCAGGAAGTCAATGCCACCCTTGGCGAGATTGACACCTTGCTAGCCCCGTTGCCTGGTATGGATTTAAAGGGGAATCCCTACACTGAAAAAACGGCGTTGGGTCCCCACAAAATCCATATCAGACCCTTATCCGAGCAAGTAGCCTGGCCGGTCAGGAAAGGGGGTGGGGTTGAGCGAGCACCCCCTTCCTGAGCCGTACCAGGCCCTGCAGCCCCCCCACCCCAAAGCCCCTTGTCCCCATGTTGATGAGGACAAGGGCCTCTTCCCGACAACCCTGGCCATTGGTTGTTGGGGTCTTCAGGCGGGGGGCTTATCGGAATCTGGGAGATCCCTTTAATAAGGGGGCCCCCAGATCCCGGCCCCCCACCCTATGTGAATGAGTATGGGGTACATGGTACACCTACCGATTCACCTAAGGAAAAAAGTGTTAAAAAAACACAACACAGGTTGTTAAAATACTTTATTAGACAGCTCCAGGGGTCTTCTTCCGACTTCGGAGGTCTTCTTCCGACTTCGGGGGTCTTGTCCCACTCTTCGTTTGTTCTGCCGGGCCTTTGCTATCTTCTTGCAGCTCTTTTACTAGCATTGGCCGGGTCTTCTGGTCCAACGCTGTTGTCGCCGCCACCACCTTCTGCTTCTTCTTCTTCTCCTTTCTTCTTCTCCTTCCTTCTTCTCCTTCCTTCTTCTCCCGATGTTGACACAACGCTGTCTTCGCTTGTAATGGCCGGGACGTGTTGCGCGGCCACTTATATAGGGACAAGGGGCAGGGTCACCGGCTGATGTCACATGGTGACCCCGCCCATTATGGTGTCGCAGTTCCAGCATCCCCCGGGACTGTGACATCATAAGGGGCGGGGTCACCATGTGACATCAGCCGGTGACCCATGTACCCCATACTTATTCACATAGGGTGGGGGGCCGGGATCTGCCACTACTCCATCAAAAGTAGTGGGCACGTTTTTTTCAGAAAAACAAATTCATAAATTTAATCATTAAAGCTTAACCCAATTCAGAAAAATGTTATAAGTTTTAAATAGACATGAATGGGAGGAATGAAAGAAAATCACTCATTTCCCCCAGCAACACAGTCAGTGTTGAGTGGGGAATTCCTCCTGTGGAGCCATTGTGTTCTCCCAGCAGTGGGGGAGCCATCCCCACCAGAGAACAAAGTGATTACTGCTAGCAGCTATAATAGCCACTAGCAATAATCACATGTAAAATCTGAAAGGCTGGTTGTACCCACGTTGATTTAGCCTGCCCATGCATGGTTCGAATCTCGTCTGGACCCTGCTGGACCAGCCAAGATTCAAACTGTTTATGGCTGGCTTAAGGGCAAAACTTTTTTTCATTTTGGAGTAAGAAAGAGTTATAACCTGTCAGTTTTTTTGCCATCTTGCCCCATAGCCAAAACAGGAAATGAGAGGAAATCCCTCAGTGTGTCACCAGAACTATTGTTCCTATTGGAAGTACAGTGCCTTGAAAAGGTATTCATAGCCCTTGACATTTTCCAAATTTTGTCATGTTACAACCAAAAACGTAAATTTATTTTTATGGGGTTTTATGTGAAAGACCAACACAAAGTTGCACATAACTGTGAAGTGGAAGGAAAATGATAAATGATTTTCAAATTTCTTTTCAAATAAGTATCTGAAAAGTGTGGCATGCATTTGCATTCAGCCCTCCTGAGTCAGTACTTTGTAGAACCACCTTTCACTGCAATTACAGCTGCAAGTCTTTTTGGGGATGTCTCTACCAGCTTTACACATCTAGAGAGTGACATTTTTGCCCATTCTTCTTTGAAAAATAGCTCAAGCTCTGTCGGATTGGATGGAGAGCCTCAGTGAACAGTAATTTTCAAGTCTTGCCACAAATTCTCAATTCGATTAAGTCTGGACTTTGACTGGGCCATTCTAACACATGAATATGCTTTGATCTAAACCATTCCATTGTAGCTCTGGCTGTATGTTTAGGGTCATTGTCCTACTGGAAGGTAAACTTCTGCCCCAGTTTCAAGTATTTTGCAGGCTGTAACAGGTTTTCTTCTAAAATTGCCCTGTATTTGGCTGCATCCATCTTCCCATCAACTCTGACCTGCTTCCATGTCCCTGCTAAAGAAAAGCATCCCCATAGCATGATGCTGCTACCACCATGTTCATGGTGGGGATGGTGTGTTCAGGGTGATGTGCAGTGTTAGTTTTCCACCACACAAGGCATTTTGCTTTTAGACCAAAAAGTTTGATTTTGGTCTCATTTGACCAGAGCCCCTTCTTCCACATTGCTGTGTCCCCCACATGGCTTCCCGCAAACTGAAAACATGACTTCTAATGGCTTTCTTTCAACAATGGCTTTCTTCTTGTCACTCTTTCATAAAGGCCAGATTTGTGGAGTGCACGACTAATAGTTGTCCGGTGGACAAATTCTCACACCTGAGCTGTGGATCTCTGCAGCTCTTTCAGAGTTACTGCTTCTCTGATTAATGCTCTCCTTGCCAGGCCTGTCAGTTTAGGTGGTCGGCCATGTCTTGGTAGGTTAGCAGTTGTGCCATACTCTTTCCATTTTTGTATGATAGACTGAACAGTGCTCCATGAGATGTTCAAAGCTTGGGATATTTTTTTCTAACCTAACCTTGCTTTAAACTTCTTCACAACTTAATCCCTGACCTGTCTGGTGTGTTCATAGTTACATAGTTACATAGTTAGCTAGGCTCAAAAAAGACACAAGTCCATCCAGTTCAACCATAAAAAATAAATAATAAATAAAAATAAAAAATATCGTACAATCCAATATACCCAATTATATACCCACAGTTGATCCAGAGGAAGGCAAAAAAAAAACACCCCCAGCAGAGCATGCTCCAATCTGCTACAGCAGGGGAAAATCCCTTCCTGATCCCCCTAGAGGCAATCGGATTTTCCATGGATCAACTTTACCTATGTTCCTTGGCCTTCATGATGCTGTTTGTTCACTAAGATTCTCCAACAAACCTCTGAGGGCTTCAAAGAACAGCTGTTTTTATACTGAGATTAAATTACACACAGATAGACTCTATTTACTAAATAGGTGACTTCTGAAGGCAATTGATTTCACTAGATTTTAATTAGGGGTATCAGAGTAAAGGTGGCTGAATACAAATGCACGCCACACGTTTCATATATTTATTTGCAAAAAAAATTGAAAATCATGTATCATTTTCCTTCCACTTCACAATTATGTGCCACTTTGTGTTGGTCTATTACATACAATCCCAATAAAATACATTTACGTTTTTGGTTGTAACATGACAAAGTGTGGAACTAAAATTTGGGATTTTCCTTTATTTTACTCTCAGTGATAATGGTAAACAGGATAAACCGAGAGGGTAAATCTCCCCAATAGGGCCATAGATAGCAAAAAAAAAAAAAAAAAACGTCAGGTGTTCTAAACCTTCTCCACTCTATCTAGAACTAAAAAAAAACAGGTACTTTAAATTAGATTTAATTTGCACTTGGTGATTAAAACGATCATTATTTTTAGTTCCTTCTATTAGCAGACATGCTTAAATAAGCATAAGCTTTTGAGAGCAAAGTGAGAAGATAATGAGCTCATCTGTGTGTTGATTCTCCTTTTACTGTCCAGTCACAGGGCTCTGTTAGTGTGAGGGTAAACTGCCACAGAAGAAGTTCAGGTCCCTTACCCTGCTAGACAGGGCTATGCTGTGGGGTAGAGCTGCGTAAATCTCAGGACTAGATGGACAGAAATATAATTCCTTTGGGAGGTGAAACATCTCCATTATAGAAAAATCCTCTGTGTAAAGTTCAGGTTGTATATATAAACCTTCAAGTCTGCAATAAATGTAAAAATAGAAGGACTGGTTCTGTCATGTATGATGCAAAGCAGGAAGCAGGCCCTGGAATTGAAAAAGTTAAATACAATTTAATTAATAATTTCAACATGTATTTCATTTTATGAGATCTGAGTATTATGAGCACCAACTTTTTAGTCATTTAGGAGGTTACATTATTGGACAAATGTGTATTATGCAATGACAAGATAAATAATTAATCAGTCTTACATCCTCCAAGTTTTATTTCAAGTTAATCAATCTACTTTACAAATCAACATGTTCAGCTGCAAGTATTGTTTGCTCAGTGTATGTGTAATATAATCAGTTCTTATGCCCTGCTTTATGTTCTTTATTATATAATTTTCACCAGTACACTGAATTATTACAACCAAAGCTACTAATTAGCAATGGCAATCAATAACATCTTAATTGTAATCATTGCTATTTAGTAGATTGTACTTTCTCCCACTTCTTTAATTACAAAGCATTAATTAAATTGGCATTACACAAAGAGTATATACTGCACATATTTTATTAGGATTAAGATGCTAATTACATTTAATTATGTCTCTCTGATGAAGTTTATTTTTGATGAATACCTGTACTGTAAAAATGTAATTTGCAAATGTTTTGTAAGTTTCTTTTTTATAGAAATTTCAGATGTGATTGAAGTGCATTGAAAAAACGTGTTATTTGTAACAAGTTAACCACTTAAGCCCCGGACCAATTTGCAGCCAAAGGACCAGGCCCCTTTTTGCGATTCGGCACTGCGTCGATTTAACTGACAATTGCGCGGTCGTGCGACGTGGCTCCCAAACAAAATCAGCGTCCCTTTTTTCCCACAAATAGAGCTTTCTTTTGGTGGTATTATATCGCCCCTGCGTTTTTTTTTTTTTTTTTGCGCTATAAACAAAAATAGAGCGACAATTTTGAAAAAAATGCTATATCTTTTACTTTTTGCTATAATAAATATCCCCCAAAAATATATACAAAATTTTTTTTTTCCTCAGTTTAGGCTGATACATATTGTTCTACATATTTTTGGTAAAAAAAAAATCACAATTAGCGATTATTGATTGGTTTGCGCAAAAGTTATAGCGTTTACAAAATAGGGGATAGTTTTATAGCATTTTTATTGGTAATGGTGGCGATCAGCGATTTTTATTGTGACTGCGACATTATGGGGGACACATCAGACATTTCTGACACATTTTTGAGACCATTGTCATTTATACAGAAATCAGTGCTATTTAAATGCACTGATTCCTATGTAAATGACAGTGGCAGTGAAGGAGTTAACCACTAGGGGGCGGGGAGGAGTTAGTGTGACGTGTGTGTGTTTTTTTTCACAGTAGGGGGCGTGGCTGACGTCTGACGTCACTGATCGGCTTTCCCGATGACAGGGAACAGCCGATCAGTGACAGGCAGTGTAGTGTTTGTTTACACAGACCTCTCCCCGTTCTTCAGCTCTGTGACCCGATCGCGGGACACCAGCGGCGATCGGGTCCGCTGGTCCCGCGGCCGCGGTCACGGAGCTCCCGCCCGGGTCGCAGGCGCACCGCCGGCGGCGCGCGCGCGACCCCACGGCTAGGCAATTATAGGGGACGTACCTGTACTTGCTTTTGCCTAGCCGTGCCATTCTACCAACGTAAATGTGCAGGAGGCTGTAGGGAAGCGGTTAAACATGCTATATATTGAAAAAAGTTATATTTCAGCAGTGAGCTGAATATTTTTATCATAAGACACCATGCACACAGGACAGGACATTTTGGAAACTCTCCTAAAAGTCTTTCCTACTGGCAGCAGTGTTTTGTCAGAAAAAAAATGTCTGATGCTTGTAAAAGCATGTAATGCATTAAGGCGAATTTGAGAGCATTTACAGGCATCAAGAGCTTGGACTTTAACATCAAGAGCTTGGACTTTAAACACTTGCCGACCGGGCCATAGCCGAAAAAATGGCTACAGCGCGGTCGGCTTATTCTGGGAGGGTGTCCACGAACGGCCTCTCAGAATCTTGCTCTCGCGCACCCCCTGGGACGCGCTCCCAGAAAAATCTGTGTCCGGAAGATCCCGCTGGTAGCAGCCATTTGTGACGTGATCGCTCCATCAAATGACGGAGCCATCACTTGTAAACGAACCGGCATCATGTCATGACCGGTTCCTCCCTCCCCTCTCTGTACCAATCTGTACAGTGTGAGTGGAGGGGGGGAGAGGGGGAGAGATTGTTTGCAGCAGCGCTGTGGGCTGGAACTGTAGTGCCCACAGCGCTGCTCAGTGCCCATACTCTGCAATACTCTGCAGTACTCTGCAAAATACTCTGCAATACTCTTCCAATAATCTGCAAATACTCTGCCAATACTCTGAAATACTCTGCCAATACTCTGCCAATACTCGCCAATACTCTGCAATAAATTTTAACAGAAATACAGAATTTTAAGTTTTTTCTTTTATTTATAGCGCAAAAAATAAAAAAAAACAGCAGTGATTAAATACCACTAAAAGAAAGCTCTATTTGTGTGAAAAAAAGGACAAACATTGCATATGGGTACAGTGTTGCATGACTGAGTAATTGTCATTCAAATTGTGAGAGCACCGAAAGCTGAAAATTGGTCTGGTTAGGAAGGGGGTTTAAGTGCAAAAGTGGTCAAGTGGTTAATTAATCTCAATAATTTATCCTGAACATTAAAATGTTGAAATTGACATGTTTATAACTGTCAAGCGTTTTTTCTGCCAAAATGCCGCTGATCCTCAATGCACTGGCAGTGTTTTTTTTTTTTTCTTCTGCCTCTAAAAGCCCCTAAACACTGCTAAAACCCTATGGGGTTTATTTACTAGAGCTGGAGAGTGCAAAATCAAGCTCACTTCTGCATAGAAACCAATCAGCTTCTAACCTCAGCTTGTTCAATTAAGCTTTGGCGATAAAATAAGTTAGCTGAACGGTTTCTATACAGAAGTGAGCATGATTTTGCACTCTCCAGCTATAGAAAATAAACCCCTATGTGTGCATGGACACAGGCTAACATGCAGGGAAATTTAGAGGCAGGAAAAAAACTTTTTGGAGATTAGTGATGGTCATCAATCTAAAGGGAAGCTCCACGCAAAAGGGGAAGCTCCGCTGGTTCACACTCCCCCCTCCACTGACACTTTTTGGGGGGAAGCGGGTACCTGGTTTTGGCAGGTACCCGCTCCCACTTCTGGGTAAGATCACTGATCGGGGATCTATGACATTTCCAGACCCTCCTCTTTCAGCCCGCTGCCTTCTGAAACACACACAGGTCCTAGAAGATGGCGGGATCATTCAGAAAGCACAGCACAACTTGCTCATGGGCAGTAGGAAACTTGCTGTGAAGCCTTACAATGCCGGTGCCTGCACCCAAAGCCAATTGACGAATCGGCTCGGGGCTCGGCATTGCGCAATACCTGGACGCAGGTAAGTGTCCTTAGAATTAAAAGTCAGTAGTATTTGTAGCTGCTGACTTAAAAAAAAATTCCAGGCTGGAATCTTGAACTACTTTAATTAAATTGTATAATGGAAAAAAACAAACACGATTAGTACATTTCTGCAATACATGTACATTTCCCCATGCAATATCATTGTATTAGGCCATTGTGATATAAATGTCTAATATGTCATTGACAGCATTACCATGCTTCACTTTTCATGACAGCAAGATTTTTTCCTTATGATTGTCATTCAAAAATATAAGTAATTTGTAATAACATTAGGGTTAAAATAGCCAGTTGCCACTGTTGGAAGTGAATGTTCTGATATTTAAACAATTGATCCACAGTCTTCAAGCACAGTGATCAAACTGTTAAATAGTGTACTATAAGCACTTGCCATACTTTAGTTTCCATGACAGCAGAAATGTTTCACCTTGATGGGCACCTAGAACATATAAGTATTTGCAATAATATTAATGTTAATATAGTCTTATAGCCTAACCACTCTGGGAGAAAGACAAAGTACACTCTTTTTTGTTCATCAGTATATTGTGTAGCAGAACATTGTGTTTCTTATACTCGCTTAACAGCATTATGAAAAATTTCACTTTTTTTCTGTCTGTAAATAGTCTCAACAAAGCATTAAAGGTTAATGCAATGTTAACATATTACAAACTCTATTTATGAATAAATAGATTGTTAAGTTCTGCTTGGTTTTCTTGTTGTAAAAAAATAGAATATATCATTTGCAAACCCAAAACCTTGATATTTTTAGGCTTCATACACACTGGAGCATTTGTAAACACTTTTTCTTCTAGCAGGAGAAAAGCTAATTCCAAAAATGTGCCTAAGCTGTGTTTTTGCAAGTGCTTAGGCATTTGTTTTATTTTTTGGACAACAATATTATTCTATTGTGGCCATTGAAATGAAAAAATGCTCAAGCCCTAACAAATGCCTAGCGTTTAGGCACGTTTAGGCGCGTTTGACACATTTACACTTGTTTAGTCACATTTTGGAATTTTTTCTCCAACAAAACACTTCTCTCTTGAATGCAAAAGTATGTTTTTTTTCCTCTGCCTTTAACCACTTTGGCTGCTCAATGACCAGAGCACTTTTTACAATTTGGCACTGCAATGTTTTAACTGGTAATTGTGCGGCCATGCAATGCTGTACCCCAAAAAAATGTGCGTTGGTTTTTGGTCACAAGTGATTGAAAAATGACAAAAAAAATAAAAAAATACACATAGTGGTCACCTAATGATATATTGCTCACACGTGCCATGGTTGTGGAATTACACCCCAAAATACATTCTGCTGCTTCTTGCTGCTTCTCCTGAGTACGGGGATACCACGTGTGAGACTTTTTGGGAACCTAGCCGTGTACAGGACCCCGAAAAACAAACACCGCCTTCAGGCTTTCTTAAGGTGTGAAATGGTAATTTCCCTTCCTCACTACCTATCACAGTTTTAGAGGCAATGAAATGACAAACAATCACAACCCCCCCCCCCCCAATGACCCCCTTTTGGAAAGAGGACACTTCAAGCTATTTTCTAAGAGGCATGTTGAGCCCATGGAATAGTTTATATTTTGCCACAAGTTTCGGAAAAAAAAAAAAAAAAAATTACACAAAATTGTCACTAAATTATATATTGTTCAAAAATGGCCTGGTTATATGTGTAATTACACCCCAAAATGCATTCTTCTGCTTCTCCTGAGTATGGGATACCACATGTGTGGGACTTTTTGGCAGTCTAACCACGTACAGGACCCCAAAAGCCAATCACCGCCTTTAGGCTTTCTACAGGCGTACATTTTTGATTTCACTCCTCACTGCCTATCACAGTTCCGGAGGCCATGAAATGCCTAGATAGCCCCAACCCCCCCCTGCCCCTCTAAGTGACCCCAATTTGGAAAGTAGACACCCCAAGCTATTTGCTGAGAGGCATGTTGAGTATTTTGCAGATCTTGCTTTTTGTCACAAAGTATTGAAAATTGGAAAATCTTTCAAAAATAAATGAGATTTGCAAAATACTCACCATGCCTCTTAGCTAATAACTTTCTAAAATGGGGTCATTTGGGGGGGGGGGGGTTGTGCTATCTGGACATTTCAGGGCCTCCGTAACTGTCATAGGTAGCGAGGAGTAAAATCACAATTTTACACAGAATCTACAAGCCGCTGGAATAAGCCCCGGCGATTAGATCGCATGGCGCCAATTCCATGATCAAACAATAGGGAGCGGGGTCACTCGGTTATGTAAACGGGTGACCCGTCCCCCTCTGACACCACTGGGAAAGCCATAGGGAAGTCCCCGTGTGTCAGAGGGGGCAGGGTCACCGGGTGGCCCTGCCCTCAGTTATATAAGGGCTGTCACAAGAACAGAAGCGTCACACAGTGGGAGCCCCCATTGAGGCGGATCGTCCGGAGAACGAAGTGGGGAAGAAGAAGCTGGAGGAAGATGCCGGAGGAGAAGACCGGAGGAAGATGCAAAGGACCGGAGGAAGAAGCAGAAGGAGATAGAGGTAGAAGCGGGGGAAGAACAAGATGGACGAAGAAGAAGAAACCTGAAGGAAGACCAGAAGAAGCGGGGAAAGAAGAAGACATTAATAAAGGAATTGTCAAAAACTGGCTGTTGTCTTTTTTAAAAATTTTGACACTTTTTTTGTGAAATGGTAGGGGTACTTACCATTACCAATTCACACGGGGTGGGATCTGGGGGTCCCCTTGTTAAAGGAAGCTTCCATATTCCAATAAGCCCCCTGCCCGCAGACCCCCACAACCACCGGGTAAGGGTTTTGCGGATGAGGCCCTTGTCCCCATCAACATGGGGACATCCTCCCCATGTTGAGGGCATGTGGCCTGGTACGGTTCAGGAGGGGGGCGCTCTCTCATCCCCCCTCTTTTCCTGCGGCCTGCCAGGTTGCGTGCTTGGAAAAGGGTCTGGTATGGATTTTGAGGGGGACCCCCACGCCATTTTTTTTATTTTAGTACGAGGTTCCCCTTAACCACTTCAGCCCCGGACCAATTTGCAGCCAAAGGACCAGGCCCCTTTTTGCGATTCGGCACTGCGTTGCTTTAACTGACAATTGCGCGGTCGTGCGACGTGGCTCCCAAACAAAATTGGCGTCCTTTTTTTCCACAAATAGAGCTTTCTTTTGGTGGTATTTGATCGCCCCTGCGGTTTTTATTTTTTGCACTATAAACAAAAATAGAGCAACAATTTTGAAAAAAATGCAATATTTTTAACTTTTTGCTATAATAAATATCCCCAAAAAATATATAAAAAAAAATTATTTTTTCCTCAGTTTAGGCCGATACGTATTCTTCTACATATTTTTGGTAAAAAAAAATCGCAATTAGCGATTATTGATTGGTTTGCGCAAAAGTTATAGCGTTTAGAAAATAGGGGATAGTTTTATAGCATTTTTATTAATATTTTTTTTTTTTACTAGTAATGACGGCGATCAGCGTTTTTTATTGTGACTGCGACATTATGGCGGACACATCGGACATTTTTGACACATTTTTGGGACCATTGTCATTTATACAGAAATCAGTGCTATTTAATTGCACTGATTCCTATGTAAATGACAGTGGCAGTAAAGAAGCTAGTGTGACGTGTGTGTGTTTTTTTTACAGTAGGGGGCATGGCTGACGTCACTGATCGGCTTTCCCGATGACAGGGAACAGCCGATCAGTGACAGGCGGTGAAGGAAGCACGGGGAGAGGTTTGTTTACACAGACCTCTCCCCGTTCTTCAGATTTGTGACCCGATCGCGGGACACCAGCGGCGATCGGGTCTGCTGGTCCCGCGGCCGTGGTCACGGAGCTCCCGACCGGGTCGCGAGCGCGCAGCCGGCAGCACACGCACGACCCACGGCTGGGCTCTTAAAGGGCCACGTACCGGTACGTGCTTTTGCCCAGCCGTGCCATCTGCCGACGTATATGTGCAGGAGGCGGTCGGGAAGCGGTTAATATCCATACCAGACCTGAAGGGCCTGGTATAGAATTTGGGGTGACCCCTACACATTTTTTTCTTATTTCGGTACGGGGTTCCTCTCAATATTCATACCAGACCTTAAAGGGCCTGGTAATGGACTGTGGGGGAATCCCATGTCGTTTTTATCAATGAACTTTTATGTGTATTGCCGGGACCGACTATTCATTATAGCCATGAGTACTTTTAAATGATTTTTGTTTCCTTTAGAAATGTAATTTTGCTCTCGGACTGTTCTAAACACGGGAAACATGGGCCACTTTACAGGCATACTATAGACACCCCCAGGTACGAAATTTAAAGGAATATTTCACTTATTGTTTCACTTTAAGCATTATTAAAATCACTGCTCCCGAAAAAACTGCAGTTTTTAAAACTTTTTTTTGCATTGATACATGTCCCCTGGGGAAGGACCCTGGTCCCCAAACACGTTTTATGACAATAACTTGCATATAAGCCTTTAAAATTAGCACTTTTGATTATTCATGTTCGTGTACCATAGACTTTAACGGTGTTCGAACACATTTTTTGCCTGTTCGCATGTTCTACTGTGAACCGAAATGGGGGTTGTTCGGCAACTGGTAAAATGCCCCTGCCTTCTGTAAACACCTATATGTGCATGGGCACATTGGCTAGCATAAAGGGGCATTTAAAGAAAAGGAAAAAAAAGTCAAAATCCTGTAAAATGTGTTTTGTTTTAGCTAAAGTGTGCAAGAGGCCTAAAAGACAATATAAGGCTTTTCTTGGTACACTGTCTACATAAATGACCTTTTTTGTAATTTTATTATTATTTATGCTATTAATGTTATTATTTGAAATCAAAACTTCTGCACTGGGAACAAAACTACATTGTGAAATGAACAAATCAAACATGTGTAAAAAACAATCCCCAGAAGCTATACTTTAATACCCTTAAACAGTGTGTCAGTTTGTGAGGACAGCGACTCCCACCAGTACAGCGCTATAACAAAATAAATAAACAAAGTAGCTTGTGAAGTATTAAAAAATATCAATACAAAGATACTGGATTGCACCAAAGTAGTGAATGCACTATTTTAAAAATGCACTGCAACTGGATTGCATGATATCACAGTACTATGCAATCCGGGGGAAACAAACGCATCACATTTGCAATCTGGATTTGGGATATCATTAGAAATTTACTGACACCTGCAGCAGATCGCACATCGAGTGCATTTGAAAAGGGCATGGCACGTGGGTTTCCCTTACCGTGTTTCCGGTATGGATGAAATTGAACATTCTACTTTACATCTGTACCATTAAAATGTTATCTACATTCCAAATTAACTCTGACTGGATTATGACAGATCAGTACTATGATCCTAAATCTTAAATAAATGCGATCAAGACCTACTCACTCTTGGCTGGATCATGATAGGATTTGTTTTATTAGAGTTCAGATTTAGAGTATAGAAACATAAAACTCTATTTATTGTGCATATCTGTGAATTACAGCCTAGCTTTTGAAATACATATTTAATGGGGTGGATTTACTAAAGAAATAGAAACTACTTATGACAGGATTTAGTTTAAAGGATGTTTTTAGTTTAATGGCTGTGCCATTTGGACTCTCCTTCTTTCTTTTTTCCTATTTTTTTTTCTTTTTCTATGCTGCTCAGCAAAATGTCTTCTTTAATTTATTTTTTCTTTCCATCTTTCTCCTCACATCACAAGGTAATTATGGTGTTAACAATCAAACGGTTTTGATTTCTAATACCAGCACTGAAAGGGTTAAACTTAGTTAAACTTAGTGTTCCTGCATCTGCTAATTAAGTTATCATTTTATATTGTATTCAAAATGTAAATATTATTGTGTTGCAATCTTGTATATATATATATATATATATATATATATATATATATATATATATATATAATGTGTTTGCATTCTATTACGAGTTCATGTTTTATGGTGTTTTATGTGTGTATGCTCCTCCCAGGATGTGGGCCCTAATGAAGTAAAACCTGGAATTGGTTCTAATTCTTCCCCACTCTTTTGGAAAAAAAATTATGATACACTTTAACCAGTTTTGTTTATGGCCCTGTTCATAGTCTGAGTGACTTGAAATTGCAGGCAGAACCGTCCCTTCGGATGCCATTCATTGTTAATGTCACTCCAAATGGGCTAAAGAAACAGATGTTTTGTTGAGTTAAAAAATGCTCAGAATTGTGTTATGCAAAAATGCGTCAAAGACGGCTCCAAAAAAAGCATATAGGAGTGTCCTTGGAGAATTTTTGGAGTGGATGGCAGCCCATTTAATTGAATGGTGTTGCTTCAAAAACGCACAATAAAAGCAAAAAAAGGGGCAAAAAATGTGAGATCCCGCATCGCTCAGATGTGAAAGGGACTTTACAAAAGCATAGCCAAGAGTTTTGTGAGTTGGCAATATGTCATTGATTTACTAAAGGAGTAGATTCTGGTTGTTTGGTAAAATTTTGCTAAATTCTATGTTCCTTTAGTAAATAGTACATTTGGAAGGGCTGAATTTTCACTGTTGGCTATGACATACTGCACATCCTTACAGGCATACCCCACTTTTATGTACACAATGGGGTTTATTAAATAAAGCTGGAAAGTGCAAAATCAGGCTAATTTCTGCATAGAAACCAATGAGCTTCCAGCTTTTATTACCAAGGCTTAATTGAACAATCTGTGGTTAGAAGCTCATTGGTTTCTATGCAGAAGTGAGCCTGATAGAATGGAATGCAAATAGTGCCTCCGAACCTCCTCTTCTCGGGTCCCCCAACAGTGCTTCTGGCTTCTCCCCTCCACCAAGTGCCCCCATAGAAAGAATCTTTCTCATGTGGGCTTGCTACTGACACAATCAGCAGGTCTCGTCCCACTCCCTCATTACTGATTTTAATTGACAGCAGTGGGAGCCAATGGCACCCGGATGCCTCAGCAAAGCCCAAAAGACCAGGAAGTGAGGGGAGAGAAGAGCTACAGACACGCACAGCGTTGGATCGAATGAGGGCTCAGGTAAGTACATGGAGGTTGAAGGGGGATACTGACACCTAAACACGTTTTACCTTAATGCAAGGAATGCCTTAAAGGAAAAAAAAAAATGTTTACGCTTTAGAACCTCTTTAACGCAATTTGACGCTTGTGATATGTGAGTCCTAATGCTAGAATACAGTTCTATGAACCACATAGGGTTTGCTTTAGATTCACAGTTACCTTTCAACTGCACACACCACTAAGTGAAAGAGAAATGACAGGTCTTTCCCTTAAAGTAGGACTAAATGCATTTTTTTTAATGCAGAGTTAAAACCCCTGTCAGAGTTTTATTCGTTATCTGTGTCCCATTGTGTAGATTTTCCTTCTCTTTCTGTCGTATAGTCAACAGGCCAAAAGAGGGAAATAAGATAAAGAAAACAATCATAATTTGTAACCCTTAAGTTGACCCTGTCCTCACAGTACACATACCGTGTACCGATCACATGCAGTAAAAAGTAGGCAATGATCTCTTACTGAAACTTCTTGTGTCAGATAAGTCTGTTCATTCATTTTTCAGCAAACAGCTTTACAGATTCCATTAACCTCCACCACTTCCAGGAGTGTTGGAGACTTTTCTGCAGCCTGTTCCTGTTCCTTTCAGACATCAGTTTTTCTTTGAATTGATTATGGCTGTAAGTGGCTTTGCCCACACAGTCTCATCATCCATTCAAAGAGACCTGTGAATAAATATACTACAAGTACCATCTTCTGCCATGGCAGAGGGACTCAGCAGAGCATTCGGCAGTGAGGTAGTTACGTCACCATATTTGTGGTTCATTCATTACTTTCTCCAGACCCATAAACTATGGCCTGGGGGTAAGCAATGCATGAGTCTGTTCCTTTTGGTCATAGTTAGTACATTTACAACTTTTTTCTTAAAGATGGACAATGCCTTTAATTTCTTGCGCTGGTATCATAGATACTGTATATGGGAGGTATTGTATCTTACAGAGTCACAGACAAAAAAAAAAAAAAAACAAGAAAAAAGCTTTGACTGTATTTGGACTTTGAATTCCTTTTCTTTTACTTTATGTATATAATCTGCTTGGATGAGTCACAACTGTTTTATGCATTCAGTATGCAGATTTACATCTACATTATCTCCCCAGATAACCAGGGCACATAATTAAACATTTAATAATACATTTTATGGTGCTGCTTGGGTTTCTTTATTTACGCAAATGTAACAGTTAATGGGAAGTACTTTAATTTTAAGGCTAATTCCAGTTCTAATAAAGAAAAAAACATTTTTTATCATTAGCTATGAATCCGTGTCCACTTTAGCCAACTGATAATGTGTTAGCAAAAATCAATTTTTTCAAATTTCTCTCAACCATGGTTGGGTATTCATAAGATAAGTTCACCTTATTTACAAACAACTTGAGCAGGCTCCTTTTTTTTAAATCCCAATGAGTTGCTAGAGGTGAAAGGAAAGGCAGCGACAGGAGTTTCTTTAAAGAAACTCCAGGATGGCAAAAAAAAAAAAAACTATTTATGTAGATACAGTATGGGGGTTATTTATGAAAGGCAAATCCACTTTGCACTGCAAGTGCACTTGGAAGTGCAGTCACTCTAAATCTAAGGGGTAGATCTGAAATTAGTGGAAGCTCTGCTGATTTTATCATCCAATCATGTGCAAGTTAAAATGCTGTTTTTTATTTTCCTTGCATGTCCCCCTCGTATCTACAGCGACTTTACTTCAAGTGCACTTGCAGTGCAACGTGGATTTTCCTTTAGTAAACCCCCCATGTGTATTTTTAAAATGAGCTAGTGTAAGTACCTGGATATGACTTGGTAGCAGCCTCTTGAAATCCCAGGCTGAGAGAGGGAGCACAAGCAGGGCTGGGACAAGGGGTGGGCGGAAGAGACAGGATCCCTGGGTGCTGCAGGTGTATAGGGAAGAGGGCGCACAGTGCGATCATCAGCAGTGTGATAAACATAGCTGCTACCATCAAGCTAAAGTCTGCCCTGATAATGGCCAAAACATTAGAGCAAACTTTAGTAGCACAGCACCTGGCAGAGTGCCAGTGGGGTGCCGAGTGCTGGGGCTCTCTCAGTGATCCTGCATCTGGCACTAGAAGAACCCCAGCACTACAGTCAGGTGGAGTTGTCTCCGCTCAACAGGTGGAGGCAGCCTCCTTCCCAGATGTGTTGTAATTTCCAAGGCAGGAAGTGAGTGGCGCCGCACAGGAGTGAGAGAGCATTTAAGGTAAAATCAGACAGCAGCGGACATAGGAGAGCTTGAAATTTTATCTCCTTGGGTAGTGAGTTGGTTAATTAACATTGCTGATAGCCAGTGATGCAAGGGGCTAATAAACACTGCCATTGGAAACAAATGCAGCCTGAATGGTGTTACTTAACACTGCCACTGGCCATTGCTAAAGTAGTGAACAGTGGCAGTGTTTATTAACCTCTTCCTGTTGCATTTGTGGCCAGTGGTGGTTTTCATTAACCCCTTCATGTTACATTCTTGTCCATTGCAACTAATTAAGCAATATTAAGCAATATTTAAATAGCACTGCCACTGACCATCAATGCAGGAAGGTTAGCAGGCTAACCTGCACCAATGCTAGTGGTTATTACTGCAGAACCTGACGCCAATGCAGGTGGTTGTTACTGCAGTAACTGGCTCCAATGCTGGGGATTATTGTGGAAGCTGACGCCAATGCTGTGGGCTATTATTGCATAAACTGATACCCAGTCTGGGGTTTATTATTGTATCCATGAGGTCACAGTTTGGCATTTTTCGCCATGGGCACTGGGTGACCTTGTCCCGGCACTGAGCACAAGTAGCTAATCTGGTGAGTTTTCATGCTTACAGGATACATGCTGACAGAAGAGAATAGAATGTCAGTGAAAGCAAGTCTGATTATATTGTATGAATTGTCTAGGTAAATCCACAACACATACAAGCAAGATAGTAAGGCTTCTGTTCCTTCTACAGGCACAAACACTTCAGTTATCTGATGTTCTCTTATAAACTTACAGATGGCTTGATGATATATACCATTTTCAAATCTCCATTGTATTTCAGGGGAATATGGTGAAATTTGCAAGGGTTGCTTGAAACTTCCAAGCAAGAGAGAGCTTCCGGTCGCAATACAGACTCTCCGAGCTGGCTGCTCAGAAAAGCAGAAGCGCTCATTTCTGGCAGAGGCTAGCATAATGGGACAGTTTGACCATCCCAACAGCATACGCCTAGAAGGAGTCATCACTAGAGGTAAGAAAAATGGTCTAGAGCTTTAATAAACTCATTCAGGCCGTTAAAATGAACCGTGCATTCCATCCATTCTTCAGAATTAAGGAACAGATCTATAGTGCGCATTTTCCACTTCAATCAATTATTGGTTAGAATTCTGTTTGTGTTACCTAAGTAGTACAGAAGAGGGTCTGGCAGAAAGATTCAAAACTATATGGGAAAAATGGATGGAGTTTAAGAAAACTAGGAAATACAGAAAAGTGGACACCGTAAGCAGTGGAAAGGATGAGGAGACGGGGAGAATGGGAGGAGATGTAGAGAGATAAGGGAGACGGACAGAGGGGTGGAAAGGGGTGATAGGCAGAGGGGGGATTGGGGGGAGAAGTATATTTATGCGGGGTTAAGGGTATTATTAAATGTGTTGATTGAAATAATGTATATGTGTACAAATGTTTGTTTTATAATATAAAATCAAATAAAGTTTAAATAAAATAAAAAAAAAAAAATATTTGTGTTTTATATATTGCTTATATCAGTTTACCATATTAGTGGTAGCAGCTTGCATGCAATAATGTTTAAAGAGACACTATCACTGGGTTGCACTGCTAAATGTTTACTCTGTAATGAATGCTGTAAACATTATCCGTACATACTTCTGTACCCAATACTTTTTTGGCTTGATGGTTCTTTTAACAGTTTAATGGTTCACTTTAATTGCAAATTTAATAGTGAGCTGACACTCCTGTAATGCTGGCCATACACTATACAAAAAATCGGCCGAACCCATTTTCGAAAAACGAACGTTCGGCCGCGAGCGCAAACGATGGTGCCATAATATTATGGCCGATAAATCATTCAGTGAACATAAAAAAAAATAATTATGTTCGTTTTTTTACATATACCTAGTGCAGACAGGTCGGATGGGAAACACATTAACCTTTTTAATTTATCGTTCGTTCGGCAGAAAAATTCCAACCTTGTCCATCGTTTTTTCGGGTCAAAAACTTCCAAACGATTATCGATTTTGTGTCCATAAACTGGCCGAAAAATCGAAAGAACTTTCTTTGACCGATTTTTTTCGGCCAATTTTTTGTATAGTGTATGGCCAGCTTAAGTGTTGGATCCTCCAATCTGCACAGCCCCTTTCCCTGATATGTCCTGGCTCCCAGAAATGCACTCAGGCTGACGGGAGCCACTTGGAGATAGTGAGCTGTAATAAATGTACTGTCATCATATGGTCCTGATAGCTCCAGACTGTCCAGAGCTGTCAACGTCACACTAGAGCAAAACTTTCCTTACAGTTACTGTAACTGTCATCGAGTAGACCCATTTAAACCAGTAATGTTGAGGAAAATCTAGCAAATCCCATCATTGTCAGATTCTAAATCAAACATTAATTGATTTGCTATATTATTAAAAAATCAATATACTATTATTGTCCGGTGTTTTAATCCAGGCAGCACGTATATCTTACATATATGTTGAAATTATAGTAATGACACAACTCTTACTACTTTACAGGTAATACAATGATGACTGTAATGGAATACATGGGTAACGGTGTTCTGGATTCCTTTTTAAGGGTATGTAATCCTAAAATTTAAATATCTATGCTTTAATTATGCATGTTAAAGCATCAATCCACCCAAACTGATATCTCATTTTAGAATAGGTATCAGGAGTAAGGTTACGTTTCTAAACTGCTGCACCCGTGAAAAGTAAACGCTTTTGGCTTTGAGCTATTTCACAGGCAATAAGGCAGCAATATGATGCCTCATCACAGTCTGTTTTAACCCCATAACTGCTGCCCCATAAATTTGCTTAAGTTGTGTTCAAGCTCAACAGGAGCGATCATTTTTGAACCAAAGCACCACTACTGTGGTACGTGAAACTATCCCTATCCGCTGCTTTTGCAGCTTAAAGTCTTTGTAAACCTCGGATATGAAATATGAACAAAGCACTAAAATTAGTTTATGTCTGCTGCATTGTTCCTCTGCTATCTGCATGAGTTACTTTGAGTTTAGAAAAAAATTGATTGACAGCCTCAGCTCTGTTCCTGTGTGAAAGTGGGGGGGGGGGGGTCCCTTTCTTAAGTGAGCTCTCACTGAGCTTTTCCGGGAGTAACTTCTGCTCCCTGCACCCTGCTTTTTGAAAGCTCAGACGAGCACTATAAATTCTGCAGTAGAGAAAAGAAGACTGCAGATAAACAGGTAGAATTTATGTAGGAGGAGTTTTTTCATCTCTGTATATCACCTGAGGCTAGTCAATTAACTGGGTAAATGTAAGGGTTTACAACCACTTTCAGGGGGGATGGTTGAAGGTCAAGTTATTTTTGATATCTGCGATCTCACTAGGGAGATTCACCTTTTCTATTAATTCAATTGATCATTGTCCCTGAGAAAAGAAGTTGAGTGAATATCAAACATTTACAGTTATCACCAGGGCAGGAATAAGAGGAAATCTTTTAATGGAGACACCTGTTAAAGCGACAACTCTCTACAAGGAGATTACTTTGCAGAGCTTTCCTCTCATTTTTTGTTATGCCTCTTGGACAAGAGTGGAAGAGAAATCTACTCAATAACATTTTCATCACCACCCTACCTGGAGAACATGGTTAAAGGATAAGTTGATTGTGAGATAAGACTTATTGAAGGAACTGAGTACTCAAAAATTGTGTGGAAAAAGTACTCCGAATATCTAATCATGTGAAAAGCAAATTAATCTTCAGTTTGAATATGTAATCTTGTGCAGATGCTTTTCACGTCATTGAATATAATTATAAAATTAATTTTCACCTTCCGAAAATCAGCCTACCTAATTCATATCAATATTGGTTATTATGAACATTCTACTACATATGTCAAAAGAAAAATCCTGTTGACTTATTTTATCTGCACATGATTGATGATTGGACAAATGAAGTGGATATTTACACAGTTGTATGTGTGAAGATTCTCAACTCCTGTAGTAAATTAGCCCAACTGTGTCTCCTCATGTAATTTTGATAACATGATATTTTACACATCAATCACCTATAAGCTTTTTGCTTGCTTTGGACAAAAGAGTGGGATGTGGAAAAACAATTTTCTATCAGACTTGCTTTATTTTATAACTTTAAACATACACCGATAAAGGGGTGAAAAGGTAGAAGAATAGAACATTTTATTTTGCGGTTTATATGTCTTCTTTTATGTTTCATCACATAAATATAATTCTTTGAAGATGTACATTGCTAACAATGTGTAGGCTGACATCCTTTATCCAACCCTAGCTATTATCTTAGTAGAATACATCAAGGACAGCTGTCCACTTGAAACCCCCCGAGGCTTTTACGCAGAATATTTGTGTGTCGCATCAGATTGTTGTATTATTCGATTTAAAGCTAGAAAATTAAAATTCCCTCCCCTTCAGCACTTACACAGCACATGAAAACCACAGACCACAATAGCGATCTTCTGCTCAGGAAAACATAAAAGGTCTAAAGAAAATAGAAGGTTGGAGGGTGTAAAACAAAAGCTGAACAGCAGACAATTTTGTCTGAGCTGATTATGACAGAGCACATAGAGCATTTACAAGACATCGTGTGTTACCATATAAGCTTCAGGCTGCGTGATTGTGTTAAAAGGCACATTTGTATGAGCCTAAATGCTTCCCACCATGTAATGCTACTGCAGGTTTATGAATATGTTTTGCTGACTGGGAGCTTGTCTGTTATGTAGAATTTTATTACACTCTATGAAGTTTCCAGCAACTATCTTCTGCTATGCTAGTTATCTCATGCGGATTTATGTAATAGTGCAAAAGTACAATGATGATGCATGTAGCATAGTAACCCAAATCAATCATTCTGTAAGTATAGTGTTTACTGCACATTATACAGTCATTAATTCAAAGCATCCTATTTATAAATTACTGGAATATTTTTAATTCTCCAAAACATTAGACTAGGAATCTGAATGGTTATTTATGAGCAACACTTACAGTTTTAATCCTGTTTTCTCTTCTCCAGTTTTAGTTAACAAAACACAACAATGATTTGCACTAAATATATTGCATTTGCAAAGTACAATTCTTTTATAAAAAAAGTTTAAGTGCTCCTGAATTAACATTTTCAAACCGAATTGAGAATTTCACTGTATATTTCTCTGGCTTTAAGCCCTGGTTCACATTGGAGCAATTTGGCATGCAATTTGCGGCACCGCACCGATTCCCAAAAGTAGTTTCTGTACTACTTTTGGCAACCTTGGGTGCAATTTCCAATGACATCTGTGCAGCAACCCACACATATGTCTCTCAAATTGCCCCTGAAGTCAGGACTGACATGCGGGAATGAAATTGTGTGAGTTCAGCTGAACTTGCACGATTTCATTTCCACTGTCAGTGTGAACCAGGGCTCAAGCTATGTTTTATATATAACAGGGCTCAAAATTTCAAGTCCTGAGCTACTAGCCAGGCCTCAAGGGTTACTCGCCACCAGTTGCCCCACCCAACCCCGCCCCTAAACACGCCCTCATAAATTATCTCATTAAATGACACTTAAATGTTTTATGCAGAATTAAGTTATAAAAATAAATATTAATAACAACAACTTTATCCGTGCCCACCAGTGCAGCCTGCCTGTGCCCACCAATGCAGCCTGCCTGTGCCCAATGCAAGCTGCGTATGCCCACCAATGCAGCCTGTGCCCACTACCCACAATGCAGCCTGTGCCCACCATTTACCATGCAGCCTGTGCCCACCATTTACCATGCAGCCTGTGCCCACCAAGCAGCCCGTGTCCACCATGCAGCCCCGTGTCCACCATGCAGCCCCGTGTCCAGTGTCCACCTTGCAGCTCCATGTCCACCTTGCAGCCCCTTGTCCACCATGCAGCCCTTGTCCACCATGCAGCCCCGTGTCCAGTGTCCACCTTGCAGCCCCGTGTCCACCTTGCAGCCCCGTGTCCACCTTGCAGCCCCGTGTCCACCTTGCAGCCCCGTGTCTACCATGCAGCCCCGTGTCCACCTTGCAGCCCCGTGTCCACCTTGCAGCCCCGTGTCCACCTTGCAGCCCCGTGTCCACCATGCAGCCCCGTGTCCACCATGCAGCCCCGTGTCCACCCTGCAGCCCCGTGTCCACCTTGCAGCCCCGTGTCCACCTTGCAGCCCGTGCCTACCTGTGCAGGGGAGGAGAGGAACAGGAGACCCCGGATCTTTAAATTGCAGCGCAGGGAACACAGTGATATAATTTCAATTTGTGTGTTCCCGCCGCTCAACGTCGTATACAGCCCTGCCCCCTGGCCGGGGAACTTTGATTGACAGATCACCCGTCACCGGGATTGGACGCGTGATCTGTCTATCAAAGTCCCGGGACCAGGGGGCGGGGCTGTATCTGACAGCGAGCGCTGGGGAACACGGCAATGTGAAACGAAAGCTGTTATAGCCGTGTTCCCCACGCTGCGCTGTGAACACCCGGGCGGCTCTCTCTACCCCTCCGCGATTTCTGGGAAGGACTCCCATTCTGCCCAGGCTGCCGGCGGTTCTCAGCCCCCCCGCTCCAAGCAGTCCTCGTCCAGCCCTCAAAATGCACTCGCAAAATGCGAGCAGGCGAGTGCAATTTTGAGGGCTGTATATAATTCATTATATGATTGTGGCCATATTTTTCTTTTTTGAGTATAATGAGACTCATAGATAACTATGAGTCAACTGTGCATAAATAGAATTGAAAAAAAAGGATGCTGCTAAAAGCATCATAATTATACCACTATGCATTTATAGCCACTGTTTTAACCACTTTTGGTAACTGCTAGATGCTTTCTCTTGTATTTTATAGTATGCCTTAAAGACAGGCTAATTTCAACAAACCAAGTGACATTTTAGTTGTGCGTATGTATGTGAGGATTATTTTAATTTATAGAAAGAGCATTTATTTCTTAAAATGCATCTGTGTCCAGAGTTCCATATTCTTAACAAGCAGTAAAAGACCTTTAAAACAGGTCTTTACTAACTCTCTAGCTGTATGCACTGTAAAGTAGTTCCTTTTTTTAGAGCCACAAAGAGCACAACCAATACTCTGAAGTTGGGTTTCATTTGGTTTCTGACAGCTTTAAAAACATCTACTATGGGACATACAAGACTGCCAAGATTATGCTCTCAAAGAAACAGCAAATATTTTATGGGCTCTGCTGTGAACTTTGCAAAATAATTTCTCCATAATGCATATAGATACAGAGGTGAATGAGAGCTTGTTTTAAAATGATGTTATGGCTTGTTTAGAATACTATTAATAATCATGTAAATACTTAATGACCATAGACTGAGCACAGATTCACACTTAAGAAACTCTATCACTTTGCTCATTCATGAAATTCTAAAGCTCACTCCAATACTTGCCCACTTATACATACAGAACTGCACCACTCCACTGCTCTGTTCTTGGACTAAAGCTTTATTTCTGTGTACGCTCCATTTCAGATTGTGTTGAAACTTACACAGGATTAATGATGCCAGCCTTTCATTCATATGACCTATTCATAAGACTGTGTTTAGGCTTGGGGACTGACCTCCCAGGCCGGATTAAAAGCTTCTCTGCCTAGCAAATTTTTTTTGGATGCAGTTTGGAAAACAAATGACATTCTAGGCCTGTAACGGGTAACAGTTCTGCCTCAGACAACATTCTGTTTCTGTGAGCTATAGACAACAAAGAAGCTCTTAGTAAAAATGCATTTAAAGTGTAGGTTCAGCTTCAGCAAGATTTTCCAAAAAGATTCCCGTATGCAATTCCATATCCTGCAAATAGTGCATACCAGCACTCTTCCTGTTTTAAAGCTGAATTCCAGCTTTTGCTACACTTTACATAGTTTGTTTGGGCCAAGCTGTCCAAAACAAACTATGTCCCTCACTAACATGTGAGGCTGCAGGATATGTGGTATAAACTGTAAGTAGCTGAGGCTTTATGCAGCATATCACACTGTGTTCCGGGTTCGAGCTGAGACTTCCTGTCTGATACCTGGAACACATTAGAGTCTATCTGATTGGCGCTCAGCTGATAAGAGAAAGAAATGTATTCTAGTAATGAATACAAAGCTTCCTCTGATTGTCAGAGAGGCAGGCTGATGATGTCTCAACCTCTGACTCAGCCAATCTAAGAAAGCTTTGCATTCATTGCTAGAATACAATACGATCGGACTCTAGAGCAGTGATGGTGAACCTTGGCACCCCAGATGTTTTGGAACTACATTTTCCATGATGCTCAACTACACTGCAGAGTGCATGAGCATCATGGTAAATGTAGTTCCAAAACATCTGGGGTGCCACGGTTCGACATCACCATTCTAAAGGGTTCCAGGTATGAGACAGAATGTCTTGATCCCGGAACACAGTGCGGTATGCTGTATATAGCCTCAGCTACATACAGTTTATACATCCCATCCAGCAGCCACACATGTTAGTAAGGACCATAGTTTGTTTGGGCTAGCTTGGCCCAAACAAACTATGTAAAGTGTAGCAAAAGCTATAGTTTAGCTTTAAATGGTGCACTTCCTCTCAATACTGATGCAGCTGTTGGGAGGAATCTCCACAAAAATATTTGGCCCCTTATCCCCTTCCATCTTGCTGTTTGCAGATCAGGCTGAACATTACAATAATGTGTCCCCTAGCAAAGGATCCAGGTCACCCACACTGTGTGCCTGTGCAGTGCACTCTACCCGCTCCGGCTGATCTCATTAGTGGCTGCTCAAGCCATTTAAACTAAGCACATGCACAGTGCGTGTCCTCCTTACTTTTCTCAAATCAGCGAAAGAACAATTGCACACACGTGCGCAGTGTGAGTTTCTTCGACTGAGCTCAGCTAGACTGGAAAGAGCGCACTGCACAAGTGCACAGTTTAAATGACCCAGACCAGTCACAAGACGGCGCAATATCATAATGTTCAGCTTGTTCTGCAAAAAGTGCATTTTGTGGAGAGGCCCGCCAACAGCTGCATCTGTAATGGAAGGGTCTGCACTGTTTAAAAAGGAGGAATACTGCATGAGGGGATTTTTGGAAAGCTTTGGGAAAGGTGAACTTACACTTAAAGATAGCCATACATGACTCAAATTTGTGCCAACTCCTGCTAAATCAGACAAAAGTCAATTTAAAAATCAATGGAACTGAGTGGAAAATTCTAGGTCAAACAGTGACCACATCCTATCAGATGCAGCCACTGTTTAGGTAATAAGGCAACCAAAAGTTCTGAGGCTGCTGAATACAACATTCATCCATGCTAAATAGGAATCTATTAATTTTCTGTTGTTCAGCAGGCGGGCTGAAAGTGAGAAATCAATGCCTAGGATATAACACTGAATCCTTCTTCATCCACTTAATTAGATTAGAAGAAGTTGCTGATAGATGAAGTTAAAAAGTTTGCAACTTTATTTTTTAAACAGTACT
Source organism: Lithobates sylvaticus (assembly GCA_028564925.1). Classification (NCBI taxonomy): domain Eukaryota; kingdom Metazoa; phylum Chordata; class Amphibia; order Anura; family Ranidae; genus Lithobates; species Lithobates sylvaticus. The sequence continues at coordinate 304,412,410 of CM053027.1, read as the reverse complement.
GTAACTAACAATAAAAAAAAAAAAAACAATATACCGTATATACTCGAGTATAAGCCAAGGTTTTCAGCACATTTTTTTGTGCTGAAAGTGCCCCCCTTATACTCGAGTCAAGCACTTTTCTGCAGCAAAAAATTTAATTTTCCGACCCGACTTTGCGGCCCCATATCTCGGGGCCACTTGGTGCTAGGAAATTTGAATATGTTGTAATGATGGTTCCACTAGGTTTGCACTTTAAATTTGGGGTTCCTAGCACCAAAAATTTTTTTTAAAAAGTTTTTTCAGGAGCAGTGATTTTAATAATGCTTAAATTGAAACAATAAAAGTGTAATATTCCTTTAAATTTCGTACCTGGGGGGTGTCTATAGTATGCCTGTAAAGGGGCGCATGTTTCCCGTGTTTAGAACTGTCTCTGCGCAAAGTGTCATTTTTGAAAGTAAAAAAGCTATTTAAAATCACTCGCGGCTAATGTTAATTCACGGCTCCCGTAACACAGAGAACAGTGATTCATTGAAACTCATTCATAAAAAAAAGTCATTGATAAAAAAAAAAAAAAAATGAATAAAAAAAAAAAGCGTAGGGGTCCCCCCAAATTCAATAACCAGGCCCTTCAGGTCTGGGATGGATATTAAGGGGGATCCCAGCCAAAAAAAAAAAAAAAAAATGGCGTAGGGTCCCCCTCAAAATCCATACCAGACCCTTGAGGTCTGGTATGGATTTTAAGGGGAACCCTAGCCAAAAAAAATGGCGTGGGGTCCCCCTCAAAATCCATACCAGACCCTTATCCGAGCACGCAACCTGGCAGGCCGCAGGAAAAGAGGGGGGGACGAGAGCGGCCCCCCCTCTCGCCTGAACCGTACCAGGCCACATGCCCTCAACATTGGGAGGATGCTTTGGGGGTCTAAGACCCCTAAAGCACCTTGTCCCCATGTTGATTAGGACAAGGGCCTCTTCCCCACAACCCTGGCCGGTGGTTGTGGGGGTCTGCGGGCGGGGGGCTTATCGGAATCTGGAAGCCCCCTTTAACAAGGGGACCCCCAGATCCCGGCCCCCCCCCTGTGTGAAATGGTAAGGGGGTACTTTTGTACCCCTACCATTTCACCAAAAAAGTGGCAAAAATGGTAAAAATGACAGGAGACAGTCTTTGACAATTCCTTTATTAAAATCTTCTTTCTTCTTTCTTCATCCTTCGGATTCTTCATCTTCTCCTTCCTTCATCGTCTTCCATCTTCTTCTTCCATTTTCTTCTTCCTCCGATCCGCTTCTTCTTGCGCTGGTCTTCTCGTCCTTCTCGTCCGGCATCTTCTTCCGTCGGCGTCGGCGTCGGTGTCGGTGTCTTCTTGGGCCGCTCCGCGCAATGGGAGGCTCCCGCTGTGTGAGGCTCCGCTCCATCTGACAGGTCTTTTAAAACGGAGGGCACCTGGTGACCCCGCCCCCCTCTGACGTCATGGGGAAAGCCATCATGGAATTCCCCATGACGTCCCTGTGCGTCAGAGGGGGCGGGGTCACCAGGTGCCCTCCATTATAAAAGACCTGTCAGACGGAGCGGAGCCTCACACAGCGGGAGCCTCCCATTGCGCGGAGCGGCCCAAGAAGAGACAGAGACACCGACGCCGACGCCGACGGAAGAAGATGCCGGACGAGAAGGACGAGAAGACCAGCGCAAGAAGAAGCGGATCGGAGGAAGAAGAAAATAGAAGAAGAAGATGGAAGAAGATGAAGGAAGGAGAAGATGAAGAATCCGAAGGATGAAGAAAGAAGAAAGAAGATTTTAATAAAGGAATTGTCAAAGACTGTCTCCTGTCATTTTTACCATTTTTGCCACTTTTTTGGTGAAATGGTAGGGGTACTTTTGTACCCCCTTACCATTTCACACAGGGGGGGGGCCGGGATCTGGGGGTCCCCTTGTTAAAGGGGGCTTCCAGATTCCGATAAGCCCCCCGCCCGCAGACCCCCACAACCACCGGCCAGGGTTGTGGGGAAGAGGCCCTTGTCCTAATCAACATGGGGACAAGGTGCTTTAGGGGTCTTAGACCCCCAAAGCATCCTCCCAATGTTGAGGGCATGTGGCCTGGTACGGTTCAGGCGAGAGGGGGGGCCGCTCTCGTCCCCCCCTCTTTTCCTGCGGCCTGCCAGGTTGCGTGCTCGGATAAGGGTCTGGTATGGATTTTGAGGGGGACCCCACGCCATTTTTTTTGGCTAGGGTTCCCCTTAAAATCCATACCAGACCTCAAGGGTCTGGTATGGATTTTGAGGGGGACCCTACGCCATTTTTTTTTTTTTTTTTTTTTTTGATGCGAGCGGCCCCAATAGTTCCTAGCACCAAGTGGCCCCAAAATACGGGGCCGCAAATTCGGGTTGGAAAATTTCATTTTTTGCTGCAGAAAAGTGCTTGACATTTTCCGAACCGACTTTGGGGCCTCGTATCTCGGGGCCACTTGGTGCTAAGAACCACAAATTTAGTGTGCAAACCAACATTAACCAACATTACAACATATCCAAATTGGTGTTCCTAGTACCAAGTGGCCCCGAGATACAGGCCCCCAAAGTCAGTCAACTGTGTCCATCTGCAGCAATGTCATTTCGGGACCCTTTGGTTGCAGCTAGGGGGCATCTAGGAACCCTCAACTACCAAGTTTGAAGTTCAGGGGACCTATGGCTGCAAATGGACACAGTGAGGCTGCAAATGGGCATTGTTGACCCTCTTTTCCACTTACAGTAGCTGCGCATTTCTCACCCTAGGCTTATACTCGGGTCAATACGTTTTCCCAGTTTTTTGTGGTAAAATTAGGTGCCTCGGCTTATATTCGGGTCGGCTTATACTCGAGTATATACGGTATACATTTAATGAAGTCTTGTGTAGCGTTATCCTTTATTAGCACTTTAACTTTAATAGCATTTCATTTGATCTGAAAGGGCGCTAACTTTATTTCCTAAATTGATCATAACAATACCAGTTATCTTTGGTAATGTTCATATTGCTGTTTGTGGCATGATGCTCTTGTCTAATGTATTCTTTTTCCCTTAGAAACATGAGGGGCAGTTCACCATTGCTCAGTTGGTGGGTATGTTGACTGGCATAGCTTCAGGAATGAAGTACCTGACAGAGATGAGCTACATTCACAAGTGCCTTGCTGCACACAAAGTCCTAGTCAACTCTAACCTGGTCTGCAAAATATCAGGATTTCGACATATACAAGATGATAAACTTGACACTGTGTATTCCACCATGGTTCGAAATTCAAATGTAAGAGATTTTTTTTTTTTTAACTTGATTGGTATTTAACTTGAGCTAAAACGAGTGATATACTTGTCTTTCCTAAAATCTGTTATTGTCTTCTGAATTGTAACTCTGTGCACAAGAATTATAAACATTGTTTATACTATAGGCTAATTGTTTGACCTTTATATATATTCCATAATATTCACAGCATTCAAAAGGGAACAATGAGGGAAATGCAAATTTCAGCAATGTAAAACAATCTGATTTCAGTTTACCATATCCTTTGTTCAGCAAATTGTCTTGAGATAGTTATAAATCTAATAATATAATATAATATAAAATCTAAAATATTGTGTTTTGGATATGTTTATTCATAAATCATTTGGGGGAGCAAAGAGTTGTTTTTTTTGACCATCATCTCCTACTTTGCAGGGTGGAAAGAGCACAGTTTTATGGACAGCACCAGAAGCAATTGAGTATCATCGTTATAGTACTGCCAGTGATGTATGGAGCTTTGGTATAGTAATGTGGGAGGTCATGTCTTACGGTGAAAGACCTTACTGGGACATGTCTAATCAAGATGTAAGTATTACAAATTAAAATTTAGAATATTACAATTATAAAATACTTTATAAATATTTAAACACACATAAACTATATACTATAGGTTTTGCTGGTCATTGTGTTAGACGACTCTTTTGTTCTCCACATTATCCAAATGCAATCCTCAGGCTCTGGATGTTCCATGTGTATAAGGAGGATTGGCTACTTGCACCTGGACATAGTTGAAGAGGTTTTTAAACCTATGACCACCCTGTACATATCTTCATCTAAATTGCACAAATATAGCATAGATGCAGATGTGTAAAATTGGTGTTTATTGGCTGCATGCAGCTGCTTCTTTGTGGCCCTCAGTGGTTTAAGGATAAAATGCATTCCCAGCTGTTCTCCAATTGATAAGTTATACTTCCTAAAATCATTTTCCAGCTGAATACTTCAGGAAATGTCTTGTGGTCCCTTTATCTAGGATTATATAGTGAAAATTGCAGCTTTTACTATATTGTTAAGGTCCAAATTGCCATAATCTTTTTCTGGAGATAGAGAAATGCAACCAACAGCAAACACAATGTGCCCCCCTTGAAGATTGAATCTACTCCAATCGGCTCAATGTTTCATGTAAGCTTGACATGCCTGCTAGAGAGAGAGAATAAGACAGAGAGAGGGAGAATTTTGATGTGTATTCTATGTTCTATCACCAAGGTCATCAAAGCCATAGAAGATGGATTCCGACTTCCAGCACCAGTGAGCTGTCCACCTGCGCTCCACCAGCTGATGTTAGATTGCTGGCAAAAGGACAGAAATGACAGACCAAAATTCACTCACATCCACAACATTTTATCCAAACATGGACAGAGTCCTGAGAAATGCCAGTCTGCAACATCCACAACAACAAGGTGGGTGTTTTCTTCCAGCTTTTGTAAAGTGTACTATTTGTAGAGCTGTGGTGGACACTGATGTCTGCTGAACATTATGGTTTACAACCTAAAGAATCTTGTAATACCATTAGCATTAATGTCTTTAAGTTGTGTTTGTGACTGAAAACTTAGAATGGTATGTACAACTGTCTTTTTGAAGAGTTAGTATTTGTTATCCAACAATAATTCTTCCATTTTTACATTACAGTTGAAGTTTTGCCTTTTTGAAAATTTTAAATAAATCCTTTATGTTTTTATCATACAGTACAACTCATATACCATTGGTTATTTTCTGCTACCTTCTGCAGCATATAACCCATTGGGTATGAATCAATTCCTGTATCATGTACTGTACTCCAAGATACAGAATTTCTCTTTTTAGACCCATCATTGTTGTCTCTCTGTGCTTCTTTATGCAATGCAGGAAGATCATGGCTTGTAGGAGGGGCCCACAGATTGCCATACTTAGTTACCTGGAAACATCACAGCACCCTGATTCATTGGTTCTTCTCTTAAGGACCCTCAGTCCTAATGCGTGCAGTGGAGTTAATTTACTAAAACTGGAGAGTACAAAATCGGGTGCAGCTCTGTATAGAAACCAATCAGCTTCCTTGTTTTATTGTCAAAACTTAATTGAACAAGTTGAAGTTAGAAACTGATTGTATAGCTGCATCAGATTTTACACTCTCCGGTTTTAGTAAATCTACACCAGTGAGTCAACTCTTGGGAGAAGTTATGCAAATATCAAAAGGCCTTGATGGATGGATGTCAGTCTGAAGGAGTGGGCATTCCTAGTCAGCTTGCATTTGTATGCAGACCACCGTAGGTAATGTTACATGTGATGCTGAGCCTCCATGACCAAAAGAACTGAAACCTAATGATCAAAATGGGCAGGCTAGTAGGAAAGAAATGTCTTGATGTCCTTCATTCTATAAATGAAAAGGGCTCTATCTTCTGCATCTTCTAATACACATTGTAAGAAGTTAACAGTATGCAGTCAAATCAGAGCATGCAATTTCAGTACAAGTGCGAGTACATCTATGTGTAACTTTTGATAATATTGAACTGTGCCACTCCTAAGCCACTGTGAACATCTTCCGTCAGCCTCTACTGCTCCAAGTTCCGGTCCTCTCCAAGATTCCATCCTGCTCAATGCATGCATAAATCAAATAGGGACTGCACACTGGTAATGTTAACGATGAAGAAATTAATAGAATCCCAGGTTCAGGTCAGTCCCCTTCCATTGGCCCTGCCCCTGATGTGTTTCACCCGATAGGGCTTAATCAAAGATGTCCTATGCTGGTGATAGGTGATTAAGCCATATCCAGGTGAAATGCATCACGGGGTGGGGCAACGGCAGGGGACTGTGCTGAAGCCAGGATTTTATTCTTTCTCTCATGGTTAACATTACCAATGTGACATCACAGTTTGTTTGATTCATACTTTTAACTTTTGTCAAATTGAAAAGAAGTTTGTATAATATGTATAGCTTCTGTGACTGCAGTCACAGTGGGTAAGGCTACAAACAGGTCTGTTTTTCTCTGCTTTACCCAGATAAAATGTACCACTAATAGCAACTTTGATAAATTAAGTCCAGTGCCACTGGTAAAATATTTACTAATGATTTAATTTGCATTGGGCCTAGATGTTCCTTGTAAACAGCTGACAAGGTATCATTATATACACATTTTAGTTTTATATTTGTTTGGGATATTTGCCATTAATGATCTGTACTTAGTATAGTCCAATGTCTTATTTGCATAGAAAATTCCTGTAACAGTGAAAATGATGTGGCAGAACTGATTGCTTTACACAGGCTATAAAGACCTCACACATGCAACATGTCCACTAACACTGGCCATCTTTCCTGCAAATAAGCTGTCCAGCCGAGCAATGTAAAGTCAGTCTTGTGAAACAGACCTTGTAGAGCAAAGCGTTATAGCATAATCTGTTTTCACATTGCTCTCTCTTTGTACAGCTGAGGATCCTGCTGGCTTTTTATGTTGCTGGTATTACATGAGTCTAAATCTCACCTGTTACTGAAACATTTATTGGTGTAATATCTGTGTGGTCTAATACGGGTCTGGAGCTTTCTGCCTGTCTTGCTCTCTCCTGCTTGATATTTTATTCATCATCAACCTGCACATCCGCAGTGGTCCAGAGGTCGTGCTGTACACAAATCGTATTCCCAGCTGGAGCGTTATCAAGTTAAGTAGAGAGTGTACGATTTCCAGAACAAGCAAGACCTGAAATGATTATCTCTAACATTTGCTGATGGAGCACTGCTGCAATAGAAGCCATGCTTCTCATATCCAAAGACCTTTTTATTGATCCATTACCCAAAAAATAATAGGAAATGGCTTACGTTTGTGTTTTTCAGAGAAATATTTATATTGCAAGGAAGAGAGTTACAAAGGCCTTCATGCATGTTTAAAGCGTGATTGGATTTCGCTACAAGACATTGTATAGCTTCATTTTCTGTGCATTAGTTCAAAAGATCATTGTCATACACTGACAAATCCATCTGCATAACCCATGCATGCCAACTGATTACATTTTATTTCAAATGAATTGATTGCTTCTAAGTGCTTGACCCCTTTCATTATATCACAAGTTTTCAGACATTTACTGACCTATCCAACAACTAAATTATGCAACTGCATACACCAGCAAGTTAACAGATTAATGGACAACTAATCCTAACATTATTTTTGTTTTGCAGACAAATATATATTAACTTTACAACAGCATATACACTTGAAGATTATTAAAGCTGAACTCTGATAATAAGACTAAATCTACTCTTGCATGAGGCCCCCCCCACATTGCAGTGGTTCAATGCTCTGTTAGTCCAGGGGTACAGGTGTATAAGGGGGCTCAGGCATAAAGTGTCATGGCATCAATTACCCTATACCTGAGCCCAGCAGGCAGGCCCAGCAGGCTCGATGCTATCTTCAAGCTCAAGACTGTGGGAGATACCTTGGTGTCATCATGTACAGTGCAGGGCTATTAACTCTGCATTGTACATGAAGAGGCAAGCATGCAACCTCTGCCTAAAACAGCTTAAGCCAGGCATAGAGTGAGTGATTTTTTTTCCTGCAACTACAGGAATTATTACACTATTGTGTTCTCCTGGCGGGGGGGGGGGGACGCATGGAGCCTTCCCGGCTAGGAGAACACACAGCCATTATTGGTAGTGGCTATAGCCTCTGGCAGTAATCACATGAAAAATCTGACATGCTAGTTGTTCCCAAGTTGATTGATTTATCATCATGGGTACAATCAGCCCACCCATACATGGTTCAAATGTTGGTCAGTCCCTGCTGAATCAGTCAAAATTATAACACTTTCTATGTTCGGCTTTAGAGAGGAAGCTTTGATAGAGTGATCACATGGCTTGAGGAAGCCAGTCGGAGCTAGAAATGTGATAAGTGATAAAGCTGCAGTGCAGTGAGGCCCCCTTGCAAGGGTGGAATTTGTCTCATTCCCAGGGTTTAGCTCTAAATGCTTTAATTGTTTTCTTAAATCATGCTTTGCTTCCTCTCTTCAGTTATTTTAGATAAACAAGATTAAAGTGTATCTCCAGCCAAAACATTTTTTAGTTTTTGAAAGAGGAAAGAGTAAGAACTACTCTCAAGTTTTTTCTGTGGTCTGTGTGAGATGCACACTCTCTCTTTGTCCTGATGACCATAGAAAATCCAAAAATGTACAGTTGTCACTGGAAAGGAGGTAAAGAGAAATCTTCCCTATGCACACCTGTTCAGCAACAACATTTAAGAGGGGATTTTTCTCACTCTGTGGGGATTTCATCTCATTTCCTCTTGTGTCTTCAAAACAAGAAGCTAAGGGAAGTTTTCCCATAGACAGCAAAAAAGAAAAAAACTTAAAATAAATTAAAAATAGGGAAAACCTTAGTTCTAAGTTTCAACTTTAATGCCGTGTACACACGATCGGAAATGCCACCAGCAAAACTCAGATGAGAGCTTTTTGTCGGAAAATGTGAGCGTGTGTATGCTCCATCGGTCTCTGTTCTCTATTTTTCAGTCAGGAAAAGTTCCTATCCGAAAATACGATCATCTGTATGCAATTCGGACATGCAAAAAATCACGCATGCTCGGAAACAATTCGACGCATGCTCGGAAGCATTGAACTTAATTTTCTCGGCTAGTCATAGTGTTGTACGTCACCGCGTTCTTGATGGTCGACAGTTCAGAGTACTTTTGTGTGACCGTGTGTATGCAAGACAAGCTTGAGCGGAATTATAATAATGTATTGAGTAAGCTCAGTCATACCTGGTACTCTCCATGATGGTGCATAATAAATGAAGAACACCAAGCCTAATAATTTTATTTATGCTGTACAAGAAAGCTGCATGTATATGTAGTCTGTTTAGTGAAATAAAAACACCCAGAAAACAGAAACAACCATTCATCACTGCAAGCCTAGACTACACCAATTTATATCCCTATTTTTTAATTTGCCAAAGGCTTCAGCCACCATTTGGTTTATTTATATTGAGGACACTGGAGGCAGGATATCTTTGCCTCTTCCTAAAACCATTAAAAAACTACAAAAGATAGTCTTATTTCCTTAGCTGCATTTTAGAATATGTTAAATATATAAAATGGTGAGACCCTTTGTCATAACTATGCCTGATGGGTTAAGCCGGGAATTCAAGTATGGAGATTTTTTCACTGGGGTCCTTAACATACATGTAAACCATAACTGTATGACATTTAGTTTGCCAAAGCACTGTGTATCAGAAACAAGTACTGTTTAAACCAAAAATACTTGTTTCCACCTTATTTTGCATCATTTATGCCATCTCGGTGCTGCTGATCTCATACAGCCCCTTTGCGGCCACTTACTGTCTACATAAACATATTCCAGCAAAAGCTACATGTTGTTTTTCTGGGCAGGTTTCAATAGGTATAGAGGCAACAGTGTACCATGTCTGCGCAAGGTGTATTGACACAACCACTTAGAGTCTCCATAGTGAAAGTGGTTACTGGGTCATTACAGGGTGACAATGCAGGAGAACATTGGGGAGAGAAGGACAGAGCATTCTCACCCTATAACAGTGAGCCCCTGAACAAGGACCTTCATGACAGGATCACACCACCACTTTATAAGTAAAGCTGCAAAACTAAAAGTTTTGAAAATACATTTTGGAATTACATTTACATTTTTGTTTAAGGTTTGTATGAGATTTGAATAATTGGGCTTACACCCAGATAGCAAGGATACATTGCCACAGATTAGTGGCAGTGTTGAATTGATAGTCTGTTAACTTGATGCCCATTTTCACTGGCAAGTTGTACACTTGCAGAGCACTTGAAGTTCTAGTTGACACTTGTCCAATTTGTAGCAAATTGGCATAGCGAGTCTCTAGTAAGAGCAAAGTTGCAGTGGTGAGTCTACAGAGCTCTGTAAGTCTACAGCATGAAAATTCACCCACAGTGACCTCTGTGGTGGGATGACTATTGCACAACATACCTGAACCAGAACTTGCAGCAGACTTGTAGAATGTTTGCAAAGAAAGTTGATCTGGAGTCATGCAGTGCTGATTTGCTGCAATTGTGCAACAAACTTGTGAAACCTGACAAATCTAGCAATAACTTAGCAGGTAATTTTCAAACTTGCAGATCAATTGCTTGCTATCTGGGTCAATTGCCTTGCTATCAGGGCATATACTTCAAGTGAAACTGATGCTTGATTCCACCTGTTGAAATAAAACAGCTTTGGTTGAAATGACCCTTTAACCACTTCAGCCCCAGACCAATTGGCAGCCAAAGGACCAGGCCCCTTTTTGCGATTCGGCACTGCGTCGCTTTAACTGACAATTGCGCGGTCGTGCAACGTGGCTCCCAAACAAAATTGGCGTCCTTTTTTTCCCACAAATAGAGCTTTCTTTTGGTGGTATTTGATTGCCCCTGCGGTTTTTATTTTTTGCGCTATAAACAAAAATAGAGCGACAATTTTGAAAAAAATTCAATATTTTTTACTTTTTGCTATAATAACTATCCCCAAAAAATATATAAAAAAACTTTTTTTTTCCTCAGTTTAGGCCGATACGTATTCTTCTACATATGTTTGGTAAAAAAAATCGCAATTAGCGATTATTGATTAGTTTGCGCAAAAGTTATAGCGTTTACAAAATAGGGGATAGTTTTATAGAATTTTTATTAATATTTTTTTTTTTACTAGTAATGGCGGCGATCAGCGATTTTTATTGTGACTGCAACATTATGGCGGACACATCGGACATTTTTGACACATTTTTAGGACATTTGTCATTTATACAGAAATCAGTGCTATTTAAATAGCACGATTCCTATGTAAATGACAGTGGCAGTGAACGAGTTAACCACTAGGGGGCGGGGAGGAGTCAGTGTGACGTGTTGTGTTTTTTTTTACTGTAGGGGGCGTGGCTGTACGTCTGACGTCATTGATCGGCTTTCCCGATGACAGGGAACAGCCGATCACTGACAGTCAGTGTAGGAAGCGCGGGGAGAGGTTTGTTTACACAAACCTCTCCCCGTTCTTCAGCTCCGTAAACCGATCGTGGGATACCAGCGGCGATCGGGTCCGCTGGTCCCGCGGCCGTGGTCACGGAGCTCCCGACCGGGTCGCGAGCACGCCGCCGGCGCGCGCGACCCACAGGCAGGCACATGCACGATCACGTACAGGTACGTGATTTTGCCTGCCCGTGCCATTTTGCCGACGTATATCGGCGTTAGGCGGTCGGGAAGTGGTTAAAATAAGCCATTGACTTTTATGTTCTGTCTGTCATTCAGCCAGCACTATCACTAGCCACTAAAATATGTTACCTGGAGTGGCAGTTATATGTATTTACATCTTACAAGATGGAATTTCCTTTTACACTACATGTATGATACAGACTCATAAGTGGTCTATGTGGTCATATTAGAACAATTACAATCTGAGCTTAGCTTTTGCAATTAGTGTTGTAGCAATCTGGTCTCCACCACCCCTTTGGCTGGGACAAGTGAGATTTTACAAGTCACTGTACTACCAGGAGGAGGATTTATAACATACAATACAAGCAACATTTGCTGGTGCCATTTAGGCAAATTTTCCTTAGAATTTTGACATCTGACCAAATTTAGGCAGCATTTTTAGAACAGATAAAGATTCTGAGAAGATCTCACTAATAGCCTTTACATTGGGTAGCACATTTCTGGTGTTTTTTTTTTTTAGGACTATTTTGTTCCAAAGTCTACCAAAGAAAATGTTTCCTTCTGTTTGAAAAGCATAGCATCTTCAGCTTTAAAACATATAATTTGTATCCTATTCTACAGTCACAAAGTGCTGCACACTTTGATTACTTTGAAATCTTTACAATACCTGCATTCTCAGTTGGCACTTTCAAATATTTCTTTTCGTGCTGTGCCATCAGCTTGGTTTGTATAGATTGCAGCACAATGGTTCTATGTTCTTTATACCGCTGTATAATTATATTTAAATGCTCCCTATATGGAAGAATATAATAGCAATTTCTAATATAATTACAGCTTTATAATTTTCATAGCAATTGGCTATTGGAATGTTTTTTTTTTTTTTTTTTTTTCAGGCACTGAGTACAGGAGAAATTGAAAACAGGTTCTGGCTTCATTGTATTACAATGGATAAAAAGCTGAATGTGAAATTTATAAGAGGGATGGACAGCTGCTGCATCAAATAATTGGATTAAAAGTTGAGATCAGTGACATGAAATGGCTTTATTTTAGTCAGGATTTATTCAGTTGCCTTATATCATTTCGATAAATTCAGAAAGATACATGGCATATGTGTGATGTAGGAGATGAAATGCACTTTAAAGTTTCTAAATAAAGGCAACACAAGGGCAATATTTATATCAAGACTAAATCAATAACAATTTAGATTACTAAAAAAGAACTCCAATCAAACTAAAGATATATTAATATTATTTGGAGCTGTTGAAGACACTAAAATCAACAGATCGTTTTACCAATTTTTGTGCAACTGTAGAGAAGATAATATGCAGTTTACTGTTTGACCTATAAGAAAATGGTGTGTTTGCGCTCATTTCCTTTGCTATATTATAATGGCTGATTGATATCCTAGCCTAAATAGAACAATTTCATAAGTCATATTTACCCTTTTTTTCACCCGAAAAACAAATCGGACATTTTTTCTAGATTCACGGAAGATTATAAATTGCTCCTCTGTGCCTTGTTGCCCTCTAGGCCTGGGGGTGTCCTTATTGTCTTTAGAAAATGTAAAGAAAGAGGGCGTACCAACCTAGTACATTATCCAATGTGTATTTATTTCAAAGTAAGTACATAAAAACTACTCACAAGCATGAGATATTTAGGAGCCACTTTTTCATAGCTTCAATGAATTAGCATCTCCAGACTATGGGAGAACAACGCTAAGGCCTATGCTGTCTGACGTGTTTTGAAGGGTTTTCCTTCTTTCTCAGAGCCTGATGGCAGAGGCTCCTTCAGCTAAACATATACTGTACACTCATAAATGCATACATGTTATGAGAACCTGGGGCACTCCCCTTTAGTGGGAGGGGTCAGTTAAGGTAGTATTAGGGACCAACAGAAACAGAGCTCTTGTAAGGTGCTCAATGTTATGGATGTGTGTATATCTGTTACACTTGACCCTAAATAAGGTGCACAGGTATTATTAGTTTGTGGTCCCACCATAACACATTTGCAATTGCCCCAAATTGTACAGTAACTAGAGTGAATAAAGCATTAGAAATATATAGAATATACTCTCTTGTTGCACCTTGTGCAGTAATTGATGCTGTTCTTGTATAGACTTCTTTGATTTTTTTAATATATCCGGCTCAATATTCCCCATAAAACATATGAGAAGTGCCTTGACCAGTGCCTGGAACACATGCAATTTTGACTGTCCAGAAGTTAGAGCTGGAAGAATTTTCCAGCCACCACTTCTGGTCCGATGGCTCAGCTGCTACGTCACTTCCAGGCAGTGATGTATATGTGGGCTGGGAAAAGAAGGCCAGGATTGCATTGTAGCTGCTATGCAGCTTCCGGTCTGGTGGCGTCAGCAGTCTTTTTGTAGCCCATCACCTGAGGCCATTGTATGAAAAAGGCTGCAGGTGGACATAATGCGGGCTTAACTAAAAGATATTACATCTTGCCCCAAAGAAACCGGAAACTCACTAAAGTAGCATATACTAGTTATAAAAAGTAGTTAGTATTTTTCAAAAACATTAACACTAAAAATGCATATATATAAAATATTATTATTATTAGCCTTATGGACCATATTATTGTATACAAATATATATATATATATATATATATATATATATATATATATATATATATATATAAAAATATATATAAAAGAGACACTGGCCAAGGCACTGGCTGTAAGTTTTAAGGGGAATATTGAGCAAAACATTCTAAAACATAAAAAAAGTCTATACAAGAACAGCATTTACTGCACAAGGTTCAACAAGAGTGTATATTTTATTTATTTTTTATGCTTTAGTCACTATATTTACTGTACTATTTGTGGTATTAGCATATGTGTTATGATAGGAATACAAAAACGAATAATGCCTGTGCACCTTATTTAGGGTCAAGTGTGACAGATACACACAATCAGTGGCGGAACTACCAGGGTCGCATCAGTCGCAGTTGCGACTGGGCCCTGAAGTTCCGTCACTGTGGGGGGGCCCACTGGCCCGCCCGCACGTTCTCGCCCGCCGGGGGCCCGCCCGCACGTTCTCGCCCGCCGGGGAACCGCCCGCACGTTCTCCCCCGCCGGGGACCCGCCCGCACGTTCTCCCCCGCCGGGGACCCGCAAGCATGTTCTCCCCCGCCGGGGACCAGCCCGCACGTCCTGCGCTGTCCAGGGGCCCGCCCTCATGTCCTCCCCCGCCGGGGGCCCGCACGCACGTTCACCCCTGCCAGGGGCAAGCCCTCACATCCTCTGGTGTCCAGGGGCCCGCCTTCACATCCTCCGGTGTCCAGGGGCCCGCCTTCACGTCCTCCGGTGTCCAGGGGCCCGTCCTCACGTCCTCCGCTGTCCAGGGGCAGACGCTGGAAGGGAAAGTCAGCTTACCGGCTGACACCAATGCAGTTCTCCCCTGTGCAGGAGATCCCATATCACAGGAGCATCCCTGGAAGTATGGAGCGACTGACAAAGTAAGTGATAAAATAGTGCAACTGATCCCAACCTCTGCCTCTTACTGACCCCCGTCACTACCACAGATCTTATCCCTATCCCCCCATGGGATAGGGATGAGATCTGTGGTGGTGGTGGTGGGATTGGATCAGTATGAGGCAGAGGTGGTGGTGGGGGAGGATAGCACCACCACTGCCACTGCTCCCACCCCCCCTCACCACCATCACCGCCACTGATCCCACCACCATCACCGCCACTGATCCCACCACCATCACCGCCACCACTGATCCCATCACCGCCACTAATCCCACCGACCCCCACCACTGATCCCACCACCATCACCGCCACCACTGATCCCATCACCGCCACTAATCCCACCAACCCCCACCACTGATCCCATCACCATCACCGCCACCACTGATCCCATCACCGCCACTAATCCCATCAACCCCCACCACTGATCCCACCACCATCACCGCCACTGATCCCACCACCATCACCGCCACCACTGATCCCATCACCGCCACTAATCCCACCACTGATCCCACCACCATCACCGCCACTGATCCCACCACCATCACCGCCACCACTGATCCCATCACCGCCACTAATCCCACCAACCCCCACCACTGATCCCACCACCATCACCGCCACTGATCCCACCACCATCACCGCCACCACTGATCCCATCACCGCCACTAATCCCACCAACCCCCACCACTGATCCCATCACCGCCGCCACCACTGATCCCAACCCCCCTCACCACCACTGCCACCACCACCGCCACTGATCCCATCCCCCACACCACCACTGATCCCACCCCCCTCAACCTTCACCACTGCCAGTGATCTAGCCCCCCTCACAGCCAAAACTGATCCCATCCCCCCACCACTGCTGCCACTCATCCCATCCAACCCCCCACCACTTATGCCACCCCATTCCCCCGTCACTGCCACCACCGCTCACTGCCACTCATCCCAGCCCCATGCTTCAGGGGGCCCATGTGTCACCCCTGTATGTGTCACCCCTGTACACCTGGATAGGAGGGGTAGTGGGCGGCATATAGAGGAACCAATACCCTCCATTTTGCTCCTGAAGTCATGACTGCAGGAAGAAAATGGAGGGGATTGGGTCCTCTATATGCCATCACCACCGCTCTTCCTATCCAGGTGTACAGGGGTGACACATGGGCCCCTTGAAATATGGGGCTGGGTCGCCCCGGGGGTCAGGGGGGCCCTTCATGGTTTCTTGCACCGGGGCCCTGAAGGTTCTAGTTACGCCTCTGCACACAAACATCCATAACATTGAGCACCTTAAAAAAAGGTTTCTTTCTGTTGGTCCCTAATACTACCTTAACTGACCCCTCTCACTAAAGGGGGTGCCTCAGGTTCTCATATGTATGCATTTATGAGTGTACTGTATATATTCAGCTAAGAGCCTCTGTCATCAGGCTCTAAGAAAGAAGGAAAACCCTTTGAAACATGTCAGCCAGAAGGGGCCCTAACATGGTTCTCCTATGATCTGGAGGCTGCCGATTCTGGGACTTTGAAGTTATGGAAAAGGGGCTTGCTTAAGCACACTAATTGTCTCATGCTTGTAAGTAGTTTTTATGATCTCACTTTGCAATAAATACACATTGGTTAATGCACTAGGCTGGTACGCCCTATTTTTTTAATTTTCTGTAGCTGTATAAAGTCTTGAGTTTGACTTGGCATCAGCTTATTTTGGTTCCTGTACAGCAGAGCTCAGGGAGGTGGTGAGAAAAGCAATGCAAGCAGCCAATCACGATAAAAAGGAGTGGGGCGCGTCTGTAGGTAAAATTGAAACTGCAGCAGAGAAAAATTAAGTCACCTCCCCTGCTAGGCAGAACCATGCTCAGTGGCAAAGATGCATAAACCTTAGGATTGGATGGATAGAAAATAAAATTGTTTTGGGAGTCTCTCGTATGTGTATTTCACCTGTGTATTTAGTTGGTTACCTGGAATTTAGTATTAAATGAGAGCACATAAGTGGTTCACATTTGAAATTTACATTTAAATACCAATCAAACTCCATATCAGGTATCTTTCATATTAATTACTCATTCCCAAATGCTCTGCCAGATCTGAGTTCTCTAAGCTCCTTTTACAAATGTTTATGGCGTATGACTTTTTTTAATGAACACATTACAGTAGTACACTTTTAATAATGCCCTCTGTTACAGGTTATTTGGAATCTCTAAACATATCAATAGTCAATGAATAAAATAATAAACTATTGGCAGTAACAGCACTTCCTGTTTAAGGCTGACAACACTTAAGCTGGCCATAGTTAATTTTTTTTTCATTCAGCCAGCAGGCAAAATGGATAGAGGAATCCTCCCAACTCGGACATTGTATGCTGACAGCAGGACTTTATGCTGTCAGAATACACAGATCAGCAGCTGCAGCCGACTAATCGAGAAAGGTTTACCAACAAGCCTGATTGAATTATGATGAACAGGCATGGCCAGACATTGATTTTGTCAGTCCTGGCTGAGCCAGACAAATTTTGATCAATTTATGGCCAGCTTAAAGAGGAACTGGAGTCTGCTCACATAATCTGTAATAAAAACATCTTTGCCATTCTGAAGCTTCCCTCCAACCACTTTGCATATTATATTATATATACTGTGCTTCTGTACTTGCCAAATATGCTGCAGAAATCTCCCTCAACTGAGTCTGGCTGCAACCATTTTAACAGTGGGCAGCTGAAGCTGCTGTCTGTTCACTTCCTAGTTTTACACAGACACACAGAAGTACACCTCCAGCTCTGCAGCCTTGCAGGTCTCATTGGCCCTCTTATGACTCACACCCCCTCCTTTCCTGGCAAACTCTCACGAGAGTGAGATTGAGAGCTGTGCATGATGTCATAAGCCTAGGCTAATTATCAGACAAGAAACAGGAAGTGGGCTGTATAAGGTATTTACTGGCAGAAAAAAATGTTTTACTATGCAATGTTAAAACAACAAGGGCAGAAGATTTAATAGATGGAAAAATTTAAAAAATTACGGAATTTCCGCTTCCAGTCACTGTCTCTCAGCTACCTTCTGTGCACACTTCTTCATTTAGCCATTAGGTTTCCTAGCAGGACTATCAAATAGACGGCCCAATGACCAACCAAAGGAACTCACAAGAGAATAGCTTAAGAATTGTCAGCTTGTAACATTAATCAGTGTTACTGGCAGGTTCTCCTGGTAAGAAACTGCAATAGATTTACCCAATAAATATTAGCTTAAGAAAATTGCATACATATTATGCCAAACTGAAAAATTGATTTAAAGTTCATACACTTTAGGATTTGTAGGAAAAAAATAAGAATGGAATAAACAATCAACTGAGCATGTGTAATAGGAAATCAGAGAATAACAATTACATTTTATTTTGTGTTGCTTCAAATAGATCAAAATTGTATAGCCCCCTTTCCCCATAAATAAATGCAAAGTGAAAGGAAAAAAAAAACATAAAAGGAAAAAATGTAAAGTTACGTTTTTCAAACTATGGCTTTCAAACGCTTTCTTTTGTAAAGCAAATTATTGCTGGGCAGTCTCCCAGGATTCTGCCTAACCCTGAGCAGCCTAAATTTCATGAGAAATTGCTTAAGTCGAGTGGAAAGCTAAGTATTTTAACTTTTTCCTTTTAAATGTTTTATTTTTCTTTACTTATTGTTTCTTATTGAAGGGGTGATTCTAAAAGCTGTTATTTGTTTCAACAATATTGCTGTAAATAGGGATGAGTAAAGTGATTTGCTGAGGTAAGGATCCAATACAGACCAAGCAACTTCGGACCAATACATAAAACCACTGCTTTTTTTTTTAAAAACCGTTCAAACCGTCACACATTATACCCTTCAACTTTGAGTATGTCTTTTAGGAAAGGGGGCAAAAAAAGTGCCCATTTGTGAACCATCAGTCATTGATAATAAGCAACATGCATTTTAAAATAACTGTCCCCAGTGAAGACAGGTGACATGCTAAGCATACCCTGATGGGTGGATATATGATATATTGAACCCTTTACTTACTCATCCCTATGCAAATAAAAAAATATATACATAAACACTGACACATCCTAACACTTCCCTTTCTGTTTAGAACTTTAAAACTTTAAAGCGTTTGTTACCCCAACACTTCATATCCTGATATGTGTCTGCTGTACCATGTACTTGTAGGAACGAGTATTATGTTCTCTTTGTATTGCTTCCTTTATGTACTTTATCCTTCTAGTCCCCTTGCTTTCCTATTAAAAATTGACCACACTAAGCAGGAGAGCACACCATGTCAGTTCTCTAGCTATGTTGGGAACTCAATGTACTCTGCTCCAATGATCAAGCTTGTCCTGACACCCCACCGCACAGCCATTCACTGGGAAGCTCAGTGTACTGCTGCTTCTCCTCCTCCAGCTCTTACTGTATGCAGCTGAGAACAGAGGAAATGTGATCACTTATAAAAAAGGGAAAAAGTGACACAGACGCAAAATCGAACATCGCCACGCAAAGATGGGAAAGAGATCTATCTTTGAACCTTTCAATATCTGACTGGGAACGTATCTACACTAATATCCATAAGGGGTCCATAAATGTCACTGCACAAGAAAATGGTTTCAAAATTTTGGCGAGGTGGTACAAAACCCCTTCCAGACTCCACAAATTCTCCCCGGCCATATCACAGGAGTGCTGGAGATGCGCTTCCGAGGTCGGCACTATGCTACACATATGGTGGGCATGTCCTTCGCTCCAACCCTTCTGGAGGGAAGTCCATCGCCTTACTTCTCAGATAACGACTTATCACTTAGAATTTACCCCGGCGCAAATGCTCCTTCATCATTCTACCATATCTTTTAAACACTATCATAAATCCCTTGCGCTTCATTTACTGAACGCAGCTAAGATGTGCATACCCACTCGCTGGAAAACATCCTCTCCACCAAGCATCGCGGATTGGCTCCGACGGGTCTCCAAAATCGCTGAACTAGAAAACTTAATACATCAATCGAGAGACTCCCCCGCTACATTCAACACTATATGGTCATGTTGGCAACACTTCACTACAACTGCCGAATATAAAAATATGATGTCCCCTGAGTCTACCACACCTCCATGCCCACGAGTGTTACACTAAGATTCCGCCTTTGCCCCAACCCATTGCGCAGGCTCTTCCCTGTTACCAATAATACCGGATCCCACTCCCAGCCAAATGTGAAAGTTTAACTTTATCCCGGGGTCCGTCCCTTAACAGCGCTTTCCTTTCTCCCCTCATTCACTTGACCCCCCCTACTGTCCCCCTAACCTGTTCATTAATGTTCCCGTGTGTCCCAAGAGTTGGACTTCCGTGGATGCTAGTGGTCCGTGACCGCATCCACGGAACTCACGCATCACCTCTTCAAGATTTGGGACACAGGGAAAGTCCTCTACATGTCTAAATGTCCGGTAATTCTGGACATTATAGTTCGCTTTTTTCCGTTTTTGGTTCATTTGTTCATTCATTAGATGCAGGGCAGTTGGCCCTACTTATAGCATTGTTCTATCAATTCTCTGTTTAATGTCATAGTCTTTACGAGCAGTCACTATACCGATGGTCTGCTTCTCCAATGTAATAGCGGCTGCTTTTTGTACGCATTCTCCCAGTTGGTCAATGTCTACTTGTATTGCTGTATATGTTACAATTCTCACTCTGGCATACTGTATATTGTATACTGAATGTTCCATTTACTATTTTCAATAAACGCTTTTTTTGAAAAAAAAAAAAAAAAAAAGGGAAAAAGGTATTCATAATGTTTATTTTTATATCTATACAAAAATGTTTTCCCTTCATTTCTATTTTAAACTGAGTGGGTTGTTTTGCAAGGTGACTGTTTACAATCAATTTAAAGTGTAACTCCACTTTTGTAGACAGAGAAATGTACATTGCTAGGAAATAGTATTATGATATGTTAGGGATTAGGACAGAAAAATACCCATAATGATCCTAGTAAAGGTCTTTACCAAAATACTAAATGAATCACTAATTATTTATTTGTTCATGTATTCATTCAATTGCAAACATGGTTACAGCTGTAATAGGTATCACAGATGTTATTTAATGAAAAGGGAAACAACAACTAATTGTCAGTTCCAAACATGATGTAGTTGAAATTCTGTAACAATTTGATGGGCTATTTGTGGAGGAAATTATTTATTCACTCATTTATAATTACTAAATTCTATGGGAATTTATGAGATTGTTGTCAGAATATTACCAAGCCAACCAATGCTTCATGTGACTGATGTTGGCAAAGATATAAGTGTTTAAAGTTGTCTTTTTCAACAAGAAATGCCTAATGCCTATATAGAACAACAGCAACGAAAAGAACCACTCATTTGCTCCTGTATTTTCCAGATCACACAGCACTTCCATTCCCTTAATTGAACGGACGTTTACAACATTTCCCTCATTCAGCTCGGTGGGGGAATGGCTTCAGGCCATTGAAATGGAGAGATACAAAGATAATTTTACAGCAGCAGGCTATTGCTACCTTGAGTCAGTGGCCAGGATGACAGTTCAGTAAGTTGCATGTGCTTATTTTAACATCTGCTATTTTACTCATTGTGGGATGTGATGGGGTAATGTAATAATGCTAGCATGGGGCATTACAAATTTACAGTATCCCACAAAAGTGAGTACACCATTCACATTTTTGTAAATATTTTATTATATATTTTCATGTGACAACACTGAAGAAATTACACTTTTCTACAATGTAAAGTAGTGAGTGTACAGCTTGTATAACAAACGAGTAAATTTGCTGCCCCCTCAAAATAACTCAACACACAGCCATTAATGTCTAAACCACTGGCAACAAAATTGAGTACACCCCTAAGTGAAAATGTCCAAATTGGGCCCAATTAGCCATTTTCCCTCCCCAGCGTCATGTGACCCGTTAGTGTTACAAGGACTCAGGTGTGAATGGGGAGCAGGTGTATTAACTTTGGTGTTATCCCTCTCACTTTCTCATACTGGTCACTGGAAGTTCAATATCGCACCTCATGGCAAAGAACTCTCTGAGGATCTGAAAAAAAGAAATGTTTCTCCACATAAATATGGCCTAGGCTATAAGAAGATTGCCAAGACCCTTAAACTGAGCTGCAGCACAGTGGCCAAGACCATACAGCAGTTTAACAGGATAGGTTTCACTCAGAACAGGCCTCGCCATGGTCGACCAAAGAAGTTGAGTGCACGTGCTCAGCATTATATGCACAGGTTGTCTTTGGGAAATAGACGTATGAGTGCTGCCAGCATTGCTGCAGAGGTTGAAGGGGTGGGGAGTCAGCCTGTCAGTGTTCAGACCATACGCCGCACACTGCATCAAATTTGTCTGCATGGCTCTTGTCCCAGAAGGAAGCCTCTTCTAATGGTGATGCACAAGAAAGCCCACAAACAGTTTGCTAAAGACAAGCAGACTAAGGATATGGATTACTGGAACCATGTCCTGCGGTCTGATGAGACCAAGATAAACTTATTTGGTTCAGATGGTGTCAAGTGTGTGTATCGGCAACCAGGTGAGGAGTACAAAGACAAGTGTGTCTTGTCTACAGTCAAGCATGGTGATGGTAGTGTCATGGTCTGGGGCTGCATGAGTGCTGCCGGCACTGGGGAGCTACAGTTCATTGAGGAAACCACAAATGCCAACATGTACTGTGACATACTGAAGCCAAGCATGAACCCCTCCCTTGGGAGACTGGGCCGCAGGGCAGTATTCCAACATGATAACGACCCCAAACACACCTCCAAGATGACCACTGCCTTGCTAAAGAAGCTGGGGGTAAAGGTGATGGACTGGTCAAGCATGTCTCCAGACCTAAACACTATTGAGCATCTGTGGGACATCCTCAAACCAAAGGTGGAGGAGCACAAGATCTCTAACATCCACCAACTCTGTGATGTCATCATGGAGAAGTGGAAGAGGACTCCAGTGGCAACCTGTGAAGCTCTGGTGAACTCCATGCCCAAGAGGGTTAAGGCAGTGCTGGAAAATAATGGTGGCCAAACAAAATATTGACACTCTGGGCCAAATTTGGACATTTTCAATTAGGGGTGTACTCACTTTTGTTGCCAGCGGTTTAGACATTAATGGCTGTGTGTTGAGTTATTTTGAGGGGACAGCAAATTTACACTGTTATACAAGCTGTACACTCACTACTTTACATTGTAGCAAAGTGTTATTTCTCTTGTGTTGTCACATGAAAAGATATAATCAAATATTTACAAAAACGTGAGGGGTGTACTCACTTTTGTGAGATACTGTAGATGATGTCAATTTACCTCTTTTGTAGATGACTTATCCTATGTCAATCAAATAGAAAGAAGACACTAAAATGAAATACTATAAAATATCACCACATACTGTAATCCATAAAACATTGACAAGTATTCACACTCCTAAAATACTTTTACCCTTTAACTGCTTTTTAGTTGAAAGCTGCAGGTTGTTGTTGCGCGGTACACTTTTCTTTACACAGTTAAAGTAATACAGTTTAAAGTAAAGCCATGCTGCCATTCCTGACCTCCGAGGAAATTGTTATGTTGCCCACTGTCTTCAATACTTTGAATCACTGACCAGGAACAGGCATGCGTTATCAACCAGAGGAATGTCCTTATCTGCATACTTGTTCCAAGTAAGTGACTGAAATATTGTAACAAGCAGGTAAGTACCTAATTGTGACAGGTTTACTTTAAAGCTGAGTTCCAGCCTGTATAAAAAGAAAAATGAAAGTCAGCAGCTACAAATACTGTAGCTGCAGACTTTTAATATAAGGACACTTATATTAGGTATCAAGCGATTTTGGCACCCCTAGCCGATTTGTCCATCGGCTTCAGGTGCAGGCCCCAGCATCATTACTAAGTGAGACAGGAAGTGAAGCCTTGCGGCTTCACAGCCTGTCTCCTACTGCGCATGCATGAGTCGATCTGCTCTTTCTGAATGATCCCGCTGGCTTCTGGGACTTGTGTGTCTCCCAGAATGCAGCGGGGGGAAGGAGGAGGGGTTGGAAATTTTGTAGATTACCACGATTGTTGTGCAGCAATCTTAAAGTGGGAGCAGGTACCTGGTTTTGACAGAAATCCACTCCCCCCTCCCTCCCCAAAAAGTGCCAAATGTGGCAGTGGAGGGCGCGAACAACAAGAGATTCCAATTTTGAATAGAGCTCCGCTTTAAGGTACATAGAGTGCCTTGAAAAAGTATTCATACCCCTTGACATTTTCCACATTTTGTCATGTTACAACCAAAAATGTAGTCCACCTGTGTGAAATTTAATCTCAGTATAAATACAGCTGTTCTGTGAAGCCCTCATAGGTTTGTTAGAGAACTTTTGTGAACAAACAGCATCATGAAGGCCAAGGAACACACCAGACAGGCTAGGGATAAAGTTGTGGAGAGATTTAAAGTAGGGTTAGGTTATAAGAAAATATTCCAAGCTTTGAACATCTCAAAGAGCACTGTTAAATCTATCATCCGAAAATGGAAAGAGTATGGTACAACTGCAAACCTACCAAGACATAGCCGTCAACCTAAACTGACAGGCAAGGAGAGCATTAACCAGAGCACCAGCCAAGAGGTCCATGGTAACTCTGAAGCAGCTGCAGAGATCCACATCTCAGGTGGGAGAATCTGTCCACAGGACAACTATTAGTCGTGCACTCTACAAATCTGGTCTTTATGGAATAGTGGCAAGAAGAAAGTCATTGTTGAAAAAAAGCCATAAGTAGTCCCATTTGAAGTTTGCGAAAAGCCAAGTAGGGGACACAGCAAACATGCGGAGGAAGGTGCTCTGGTCAGATGAGACCAAAATGTAACTTTTTGGCCTAAAAGCCGAACACTATGTGTGGCGGAAAACTAACACGGCACATCACTCTGAACACACCATTCCCACCATGAAACATGGTGGGGGCACTATCATGTTGTGAAAAATGCTTTTCTTCAGTGGGGACAGGAAAGCTTGTCAGACTTGATGGGAAGATGGATGGAGCCAAATACAGGGCAATCTTAGAAGAAAACCTGTTAGAGTCTGCAAAAGACTTGAGACTGGGGCAGAGGTTCACCTTCCAGCAAGACAACAACTATAAACATACAGCAAGAGATACAATGGAATGGTTTAGATCAAAGCATAATCATGTGTTAGAATGGCCCAGTGAAATTCCAGACCTAAATCCAATTGAGAATCCGTGGCAAGACTTGAAAATTGCTGTTCACAGATGCTCTCCATCCAACCTGACAGAGCTGAACTATTTTGCAAAGAAGAATGGGCAAAAATGTCACTCTCTAGATGTGCAAAGCTGGTAGAGACATCCTCAAAACACTTGCAGCTGTAATTGCTAGACATGTGCAATTCGTTTCATTTTTTTTAGTTTTTCTTCGTTTTTTTCGTTTGTTCGATTGTTTTCGTACGAATGAACGAATCGTTCGAATCGAACGAATTTGAATAACGAATCATTCGAATCGTACGAATCTGATTAATGAATCGTTCGAATCGAACGAATCCGAAAAACAAGGAAAATCCGAAAAACCAAATTAGAAACAACGAATGTACGAATGAAGAAAATCCGAAAAACGAAAAAAGGAACAACGAAAATAAACGAAAAAATTCATACATTCGTAACTTTTTTTTTGTTGAATTGGTAATTTTCCGTGTCCCTTACAATGGTGCTGCTTAACGTGCTTCGAATAGATTAAACGAAAAAATGTGTACATTCGTAACTTTTTTTTTCGATCCGGAACTTTTTTTTTCGATTCGTAACTTTTTTTTTTTGTTGAATTGGTAATTTTCCATGTCCCTTACAATGGTGCTGCTTAACGTGCTTCAAATAGATTGAACGAAAAAATTCGTACATTCGTAACTTTTTTTTTCGATTCATAACTTTTTTTTTCGATTCGTAACTTTTTTTTTTCAATTAGTAAATTATTGAAATGTAATAATAGCATACACATTACATAAAATTATGAATTATGCTCCGATTACGAATCTACGAATGTTACGAATGTACGAATAAATACGGATGCGTCCGAATTTCGAATAAACGAATAAACGAAAATTAAACTAATGAAAAAAACGAATCAACGAAAAATAACTCTTACGAATGTACGAATCGTTACGAATACGAACACCGACGACTTACGAATGTACGAATCATTACGAATACGAACACCGACGACTTACGAATGTACGAATCGTTACGAATCAACGGAAATGAAAAAAACGAAACGAAAATAAACAAATTTTTTTGGAAACGAAAAAAACGAAACGAAAATAAACACATTTTTTTGTTGTGCACATGTCTAGTAATTGCAGTCAAAGATGGTTTTACAAAGTATTGACTCAGGGGGGGCTGAATACAAACGGACGCCACACTTTTCACATATTTATTTGTAAAAACAATTGAAAACCATTTATCATTTTCCTTCCACTTCACAATTATGTGCCACTTTGTGTTGGTCTATCACATAAAATCCCAATAAAATACATTTACGTTTTTGTTGTAACATGACAAACTATGGAAAATTTTAAGGGGTATTATTACTTTTTCAGGGCACTGTATAGGATAAAATTACACCCACAAGGATTACAATTAAGGGTCAAATTTGGACAGCAAGGAACTCAGTGTAGTCAGTGCCCTTTGCCACAAAAATACTAAATTAATTTAATAGGACTGAGCAAATGTCAGTAAACATAGTACAGTATATTATACATTATAATAACCAATCAGAAGTTTTGTTTTACCGGTCATAATATAGTAAACTGAAACATTGTAGATTATTACAAAACCATTGCCACTACACTACCCTATAAAATAAGCCTACAGTTGTTTCATTCTTGTTTTTTTAGAGAGAAATATGTAACAGACTTTCTTTCTTCTTGAGATGTTTGTGCCTGGTAATAACTGATTAAATAAAGACAATCAACATTTTGTCAATGTTATATTTGAATGCATATTGACATACAGTCTACCTGTGGTGCTGAGTAGGGATGGGCCCAGTGTTCGATTCGAACCCATGTTCGAAACGAACATTGGCTGCTCGTCCGCTCGTCGAGCCCAGAACTATGTGGGTCGTTCGCATCAAATTTCGTGTGATGCGAACGGTCCACAATGCACTTCGCCAGTCGCAGTGCATTGCTGGCTGATGATTGGCCAAGCATGCACTGTGACCCCGCATGCTTGGCCAATCATAGAGCCAGGGGCGAGGAGAGCAATAATTGGCCACAGGCAGGATGCCTGTGGCCAATTATAGCTCAGGGGGTTTAGTACACGCCCCCCACTATATAAGGCCGCCGCGCCGGCAGGCCTCATGTAGTGTGTTCCGGCGTTGGCAACATTGAGAGACTGTACTGTTCTGTACACTGTCTGCTTGTAATTTATCTGCTGTTTTGATTCATCTACATTATCTGCTTGTGGATTCTGGGGATTAGTGCAGGGAAAGAGAAAAAATAAGCAGGTTAGTTTATTCTTCTCAGTGTTGTTCTCAAATCTCAATCTGTACCAATCCAGCCACCTGCAGGAGTAGTTAGTGTGTGTGCGTGCTGTGTTAGTATAGCACTGCAGTAGCACATTAAACCACCTTTACCCTTCTGGCCTGTTGTGTCATCTAAGGCAGTCATCTGCGGCTAATGAATTGCCGGCTCCCGTAACACAGAGAACAGTCATTCATTGAAAGTCATTGATAAAAAAAAAGTCATTGATAAAAAAAAAAAAGAAAAGAAAATAAAGCGTGGGGTTTCCCCCAAATTCAATTACCAGGCCCTTCAGGTCTGCTATGGATATTAAGGAGAACCCCGCTTCAAATAAAAAAAAAATGATGTAGGAGTCCCCCTAAATATCCATACCAGACCCTTCAGGTCTGGGATGGATTTTAAGGGGAACCCCGGCCCGAAAAAATGGCGTGGGGTTTAACCCCCTTAAAATCCATACCAGACCCTTATCCGAGCACGCAACCTGGCAGGCCGCAGGAAAAGAGGGGGGACGAGAGCGGCCCCCCTCCCTCCTGAACCATACCAGGCCACATGCCCTCAACATTGGGAGGGTGCTTTGGGGGTCTGTGTCCCCTCAAAGCACCATGTCCCCATGTTGATGGGGACAAGGGCCTCGTCCCCACAACCCTGGCCATTGGTTGTGGGGTCTGCGGGCAGGGGACTTATCGGAATCTGGAAGCCCCCTTTAACAAGGGGACCCCCAGATCCCGGTCCCCCCTGTGTGAAATGGTAAGGGGGTACAAAAGTACCCCTACCATTTCACCAAAAAAGTGACAAAAATTTTAAAAATGACAGGAGACGGTCTTTGACAATTCCTTTATTAAAATCTTCTTTCTTCTGGTCTTCCTTCTTCCTTTCTTCATCCTTCTGTTTCTTCATCTTCTTCTTCTTCTACCATCTTCTTCCATCTTCTTCATCCTCCAATCCGCTTCTTCTTGCTTTGGTCTTCTCGTCCGGCATCTTCTTTCACGGCGTCGGTGTCTCTTCTTGGGCCGCTCTGCGCAATGGGAGGCTCCCCTTACCATTTCACACAGGGGGGCAGGATCTGGGAGTCCCCTTTTTAAAGGGGGCTTCCAGATTCCGATTACCCCCCCGCCCGCAGACCCCCACAACCAATGGCCAGGGTTGTGGGACGAGGCCCTTGTCCCCATCAACATGAGGACATGGTGCTTTGAGGGGTCACAGACCCCCAAAACACCCTCCCAATGTTGAGGGCATGTGGCCTGGTACAGTTCAGGAGGGAGGGGGGCGCTCTCGTCCCCCCTCTTTTTCTGCGGCCTGCCAGGTTGCGTGCTCGGATAAGGGTCTGGTATGGATTTTGAGGGGGACCCCACGCCATTTTTTTTTTTTGCCCGGGGTTCCCCTTAAAATCCATCCCAGATCTGAAGGGTCTGGTATTGATATTTAGGGGGACCCCTACGTCATTTTTTTTTTTTGAAGCGGGGTTCCCCTTAATATCCATAGCCGACCTGAAGGGCCTGGTAATTGAATTTGGCGGAAACCCCACGCTTTTTTTTTTTTTTTTTTTTTATCAATGACTTTCAATAAATGACTGTTCTCTGTGTTACGGGAGCCGGCAATTCATTAGCCGCGAGTGATTTTAAATAGCTTTTTTTCCTGCAAAAATGACACTTTGTGCAGGGACAGTTCTAAGCACGGGAAACATGCGCCCCTTCACAGGCATACTATACACACCCCCCAGGTACGAAATTTAAAGGAATATTAGACTTTTATTGTTTCACATTAAGCATTATTAAAATCACTGCTCCTGAAAAAACGTCCGTTTTAAAAAAAAAATTGCATTGATACATGTCCCCTGGGGCAGGACCCAGGTCCCCAAACACTTTTTATGACAATAACATACATATTAGCCTTTAAAATTAGCACTTTTGATTTTGAACGTTTGCGTCCATTGTAATTAATAGCGTTCGAATGTTCGCGCAAACTTTAGGTCCGTTCGCAGGTTCTGGTGCGAACCGAACCCGGTGGTGTTCAGCTCATCCCTAGTGCTGAGTATCATGCAATTGTATGACTCTCTACATATTGCACAAGTTTATGATGAATATATTCAGGCAAATAAAAAATTCAGTTTGCTGATTTGTTCTACCTGCAAATCAATTTGTTCATCTTTAATCCTGGACAAATTTGTATCTGTGACTTTTACATAATTCTTAACATAAATACTGGCATGTCCATGCTTCAGCTCTTCCACATTTGTTGAAAAAAGACATGATGCCATATAAAACAATAAATACAAAAGGCAAGGGAAATTTAGCTTTGTCAGATTAAATATGCTCATTGAAGTGACACTAGTGATCGCTTGCTCTTTCTGCAAACACTGATACTCTTTCCATTGCTACCACACTATGGCAGACAACTTCAACTCCAAAAAATAACAGCAGTATGGGATTGGCATGAAGGTTGCTAGAGGACTTTCAAAGCACTGCAATGATGTATATTTTAACATGCAAGATAAATGATCAACCTCCCCTCAAAATGAATTTGGAGTTTTGAATAGAGGTCTTCTTTAACCACTTTCCGACCGGCGCACGACGATGTACGTCCCTTTTTTGAAGAGGGATATCTCGGTAACGGCAGCAGCTGCTGCCACAACCGAGATATCCATCTCTTCAGGCGCCGGTCGGCTGTCCGATAATGGTGGTCATCGTGGCGGATTCGCCGCAAGATCATCGTTATCGGCGGCGGGAGAGGTGCCCCCCTCCCGCCGCTCTCCCGCGCCTTCCGCCGCTTACGGAACCGTCGGCAGCGGCGAGGCGATCGGGTCCTTTCCCCTAATGTGCATAGAGATGAGTGACGCTAAGATGGCCGCCACTCATCTCATTTTTTTTTTTTATCATAGGAGGGCGGAAGTGACATCTGAGGACTTTTTGACCCCGATCTCATATTTAAGAGGACCTCTCAAGCTTTTTTCTATTACAAGGGATGTTTACATTCCTTGTAATAGGAATAAAAGTGAGCCAATAATTTTTTTTTTTAAAAAAAAAACAGTGTAAAAATAAATAAAATCAAACGAAAATAAATAAGAAAAACAAAAAAATTTTTTTTTAAAGTGCCCCGTCCCGATGAGCTCGTGCGCAGAAGCGAACGCATACGTGAGTAGGCCCGCATATGAAAACGGTGGTCAAACCACACATGTGAGGTATCGCCGCGATCATCGGTAGAGCAAGAGCAATAATTATAGCCATGGACCTCCTCTGTAACGCAAAATATGCAACCTGTAGAATTTTTTAAACGTCGCCTATGGAGATTTTTGAGGGTAAAAGTTTGGTGCCATTCCACGAGCGGGCGCAATTTTGAAGCGTGACATGTTAGGTATCAATTTACTCGGCGTAACATTATCTTTCACAATATATAAAAAATTGGACTAACTTTACTGTTGTCTTATTTTTTTATTCAAAAAAGTGAATTTTTTCCAAAAAAAGTGCGCTTGTAAGACCGCTGCGCAAATACGGTGTGAAAAAAAGTATTGCAACGACCGCCATTTTATTCTCTAGGGTGTTAGAAAAAAAACAATATATAATGTTTGGGGGTTCTAAGTTTTTTTTTTCTAGCAAAAAAAAATGTTTTAAACATGTAAACACCTAAAATCCAAAACGAGGCTGGTCTTAAAGTGGTTAAGACTTGAACATGGACCAGTCGACATAGAATAAGTTGGGTTGGTGGCCTTGAGTGAAGATACATGCAGACCCATGCAGACCTTAACCACTTGACCACTGGGCACTTAAACCCCCTTCCTAACCAGACCAATTTTCAGCTTTCGGTGCTCTCACACATTGAATGACTCAGTCATGCAACACTGTACCCATATGAAATGTGTGTCCTTTTTTTCACACAAATAGAGCTTTTTTTTTGGTGGTATTTATTCACCGCTGGGTTTTTATTTTTTTGCGCTATAATTCAAAAAAATTCATTGGCGAGTATTGGCGAGTATTGGCAGAGTATTGGCAGAGTATTGGAAGAGTATTGCAGTGTTGCAGAGTATTGGCAGAGTATTGCAGTGTTGCAGAGCATTGGAAGAGTTTTGCATTGTTCCAGATTATTGGCAGAGTATTGGAAGAGTATTGCAGTGTTGCAGAGTATTGGCACAGTATTGCACAGTGTTGCACAGTATTGCAGAGTATTGCACAGTGTTGCACAGTATTGAAGAGTATTGCACAGTATTGCAGAGTATTGGCAGAGTATTGTCAGAGTATTGCACAGTATTGGCAGAGTATTGCAGTGTTGCAGAGTATGGGCAGAGGACTGCAGAGTATTGTCACTGAGCAGCGCTGTGGGCACTACAGATCCAGCCCACAGCGCTGCTGCCATCTCTCCCCCTCTCACTGTATCGATCGGTACAGAGAGGGGAAGGAGGAACCGGTGACGCGACGCCGGTTTGTTTACATGTGATCACTCCGTCATTTGACGGAGCGATCACGTGGTAAACGGCCGTGATCAGCCGTCTTTCGGCTATGGCCCAGTAGGCATGTGGTTAAAGCAGTAATAAAAACAAAATAAAAATGTAACACATTGTGGGGGCTGCATTATATTTCTTTTGAAGCAATTTCACCTGGTGATCTGGTCAGTGACCTTTAACAGAACAAGCTATCCAACAAAAGTGGCATTTCATTTAACACCGACAGCGGTGTTTACAATACTTAGGGTTTTTTTTTCTATTAATTTATGTAAAACCTTTATCCCAAAATTAACAAAATAGTGTGTTGTAACTGCTTAAAAATTGTTAGCCTTTAATGTGTTAGTTTAGATGTGAGTACATCTAAATCTGCCAGTGCAAGTGCATCCAACACTGTTACACCTTAGCACAGGAAGTGTGTTACTGTTTTTTTTTCACCAGGTGAAAAAAATTGGAAAAAGACTAAAAAAATGTATGCAGCCATCACATTTAGAAATGTGTAAGCTACAATATAATAACGTTTTGTTTTGAGGTTTAAATATAGTTTAATCACAGGGGAAACTGCAGTCAGGAACAGTTGTAATGATGGTATGTTTTTTTTCTTATTGAGATAAATTTCATTTTCTTTGAGTAACAGTCATCTTGTTTAGTACTTAAAAGTGCTTAAAGATTAACTAAAAGCATTTTTATTAAGTTTGGGGTAGAGTGGAGTGGGATTAGGACACTTGTCAGGTTCTGTTTGCTGTCCATGCCCTAATTAGAGTGATTCACTCCTTATACTGTATTTGTTCTGTTTACTGTTATTATCCAGTGAAAGTAAAAGAAAGAAAATCACAAATTTTGAGTTGTTCCTGGAAGAGTAAAAGAGGAGAAATCTTGCAATCGTGACACTAGTTATGGTGACAATCAGGGATTTCCTTACTTTAGAGGTATTTCCTCTCAATTCCTGTTTTAAATATTTAACAGGATGTGAAGGGAAATCTTCCCAATGGGACACAGATGCAAAAAAAAAACTAATAGGTGTTATAACCCTCCCTTACGGTATCCACAATGAAAGAGAAAAGTTTTGCCTTTAGCTCTACTTTATTCATTTACAATTCATATTTTGCAATCCTCTTTTTAGCATACACAGCATGTATATACAAAGGGTTTTTCTCAGTAAACCATCTCCTTTAAGAAGATTTCCACCGTTTTCCATCCCACCAATCATGACATGGCAGCATTGTATCATACATTGCATGTTAGTCTTTCTTTAATTCACAGCCCCCCCCAGCCCACAATTAAAGGACTAGTTGGTTGTGTTTGGCCCTTCAGGCCAAATGTTTCCAGGCCTCCCCTGACCCATCACATAGGGTTCCCAGAGGCTTTTCTACAGAAATAATACACCTCCTGCTGTGCTCTATCAGACTCTGTGGTGCTGATTTACAAAAAAAACAAGCTGTTTACTTTTCAAGGGAATTTTCTCTTATCCTAATGAATGAGTTGCTCTTCTGACCTCCATCAAACAACCATGTGCCCGCAAAATACTGTTATTTATTTTCCTTGCATGTGATTGGATATTCATTGCAAAGTAAATTTTCACTACATTTTCACTACATTCGCTAAAATTCACTATTGTATAGTGAAAGTTTTTTCCCTTAGTAAATCAACTTCTGTGTCTGATTGATATTGTTTACACATCTATCTGAAAATGCAATTAACAGAGGTGTAAATGTGTGTGTGTGTGTGTGTGTGTGGAGGGGAGCAGTGGGTTTGGAGGGTCACAGCCTTGAAAACATTTTAAAAGAAGCTGAGACTGCCATCCGCTGGCTACCTGTGAAAATACAAAATATTCACAGGTAGCCAGCGGATGGCAGTCTCAGCTTCTTTTAAAATGTTTTCAAGGCTGTGACCCTCCAAACCCACTGCTCCCCTCCACACAAAATATTCACATGCATATTTTAAAAAGTTATATAGAGCTGCAGTTGTACTATTCTTTGCAGCTTTCTCCTGTAAGCCCACAATAGGTTGCTGATGATTCATCCCAAGGAGGTGAATCGGCAGATAGTGGACTGCAGAGCAGTGAGAAAGGGGAAGACAGCAATGGAGATAGGGTGGGTATTGCAGCAAGAGCTGTATTTGTTATTTTAATTCTCACAGAGCAATGGATTTGTTTTAATCGAGATGGAGTTGTCTGGGACAAAGGTTGATTTTTATTTACTTTATTTAGGGAAAATATGTGCAAAAGGCATGTACTGTAGAGAGACCCAAAAAAATACATGTTGATGCATAAAGAATGTCATGCCACCAGTGAAAAAGACATAAAACTCTACATTAGGGTTGAGCAAACCCGAACTGTAAAGTTCGGGTCCGTACCGGACTTTTGGGTGTCCGGGACCCAGACCCGAACCCGAACTATTGCCTGTAAGTTCGGGTTCGGGTCCGGTGTTCGGCGCTGTATTGGCGCCTTTTTAACAGCTTTAGGGCAGCCAATGGATGATCGTTTCACTAGTGTGCCCTTAGAAGCCATCACAGCCATGCCTACTAATGGCATGGCTGTGATTGGCCAGTGCAGCATGTGACCCAGTCTCTATAAATAGTACAAACACAGCACACAGCGTCATTCTGTTAGACAGACACTGTAAAGCCCCATACACACGCTCGGATTATCCGAGGACCAGGTCCGTCGGATCATGTCCATCGTACTTTGTCCGATGTTGGTATTGCATACACACGGTCGGACAAAGTTGCCGGAAAATCCGATCATTCTGAACGTGGTGACGTTTGTTGTCTACGACGGGACTACGTAGAGGCTAGTAGCCAATAGCTTTGGTCTTGTAATGTGATCTGAGCATGCGTAGCACTTTGTCCGTCGGACAACGCTACACACGATCGGATTTGGTGTGATCGGACCGTGTTGTCAAAAAATCTATCCAGCAGGAGATAGGACTTTGTCCGTCGGACAATCCGACGTACACTGTCCGATGGTGCATACACACGGTCGGATTTTTCAACAACATTGTCCGATCGGACAGAATCCATGCGAAAATCCGACCGTGTGTATGGGGCTTTAGACAGGTTCCTGTGCTGCAGACAGATAGATAGAGGATTTTAGGAGTTAGTGTGCTAAAGTCAGTCCACATTTCTTGAATTTTATTCTAATTAGTTAGATCAGTGAGCGATCTAGATAGCTACAGTAGGGAGTTTCTTTATTTAGCAAAAGAAAGAGGCAGAGATAATTATTGAAGAGATTCCTAAATCAATTGTACCCTGGCTGGGGTGCACAGTCACAGTAACAGTGCCATGAGGCCAGTGCCAGACAAAATATAAACGTTTTACCTGCAAGCTCAGTGCAACATTACTGCACTGCATATACTAAGAGATACACCACAGTCTGTGTGTATTCTGGTATTGGAAAAACATTGCATAAAAATTGAATTTTGCTTTTTATTTTTTTTTCCCAATAGCATTTTCTGCGTGTTCATACATACACGCTGTAGACACTAACCGTGTATTCTGATATTGCAAAAACATTGCAAAAAAATATAATTTTGCAGTGTTTTTTTATCTTCCCAATAGCATTTTCTGCGTTTTCATAAACGCTTTACATACTGTAAAGCGTTTATGAAAACGCAGAAAATGCTATTGGGAAGATAAAAAAACACTGCAAAATTATATTTTTTTGCAATGTTTTTGCAATATCAGAATGTCCGTGTAGTGTGATATTGCAAAAACATTGCAAAAAAAAAAAATTTGGCGGTGTTTTTTTTCTTCCCAATAGCATTTTCTGCGTGTTCATACATACACGCTGTAGACACTAACCGTGTATTCTGATATTGCAAAAACATTGCAAAAAAATATAATTTTGCAGTGTTTTTTTTCTTCCCAATAGCATTTTCTGCGTGTTCATACATACACGCTGTAGACACTAACCGTGTATTCTGATATTGCAAAAACATTGCAAAAAAATACAATTTTGCAGTGTTTTTTTTTCCTTCCCAATAGCATTTTCTGCGTTTTCATAAATGCTTTACATACTGTCCGTGTAGTCTGATATTGCAAAAACATTGCAAAAAAATATAATTTTGCAGTGTTTTTTTTCTTCCCAATAGCATTTTCTGCGTTTTCATAAACGCTTTACATACTGTCCATGTATTCTGATATTGCAAAAACATTGCAATAAAAATTTATTTTGCAGTGTTTTTTTTTCCAATAGCATTTTCTGCGTTTTCATAAACGCTTTAGACACTATACGTTTATTCTGATATTGTAAAAACATTGCAAAAAAATTGAATTTTTCAGTGTTTTTTTTCTTCCCAATAGCATTTTCTGCGTTTTCATAAACGCTTTAGACACTGTACGTGTATTCTGCTATATACAAAAACACCCATTTAGGGCGAGATCATAAATTTTGAAAATATGAGGAGATCACCAAAAAGGGGACGTGGCCCGGGTCGTGGTGCTGCTGGTGGCGCTCCTGTTGCAAGGAGAGGACGTGGTCGATCTGTGCCAGCTACACGCACTAGTGAAACACCTTCCTCAGGTGCGAGTAGGCAGACAGAGCCTGCAGTAGTATTTTGGCACGCCTAATGAGGCTGTACGAATGTCGAGGCCAGGTCAAGTACAGGCGATAGTAGATTGGGTTGCTGCTGACAGTGCCTCCGGTTCCTTCACATTGTCTCCCACCCAGTCTCCTGATGAAAGTTCAAAGTTGGCACCTGCAGCCGATGTCCATCAGTCTTTCACCTCACCCCCTTGCAAATCAGCCAATCAGTCTGAGCCCCAAATCATGCAGCAGTCTCTTCTGCTTTTTGATGACTGTGTTAGCAGGGTTTCCCAGGGCCATCCACCCAGCCCTGCCCCAGAAGTGGAAGAGATTGTGTGCACTGATGCCCAACCACTTATGTTTCATGATGAGTACATGGGAGGACCAACGCAGCACGTCTCGGATGATGACGAAACACAGGTGCCAACTGCTGCTGCTTTCGCCATTGTGCAGACCGACAAGGAGGGCAGGGGTGAATTTTGGGTGGAAGATGATGTGGAGGACGATGAGGTCCTTGACCCCACATGGAATCAACGTCATGCAGGTGACCAGTGTAGTTCAGAGGAAGAGGCGGTGGTCGCACAGAGCCACCAGCACAGCAGAAGAGGGAGCAGGGTGCAAAAGCGGAGCGTCCGTCCCCTAGACAGTACGTCTGCTACTGCCCAACGCAGCAAGGGACCGAGCACACCAAAGCCAGGTGCAAGGAGTTCCCTAGCGTGGCAGT
Organism: Lithobates sylvaticus; assembly: GCA_028564925.1. Lineage (NCBI taxonomy): Eukaryota > Metazoa > Chordata > Amphibia > Anura > Ranidae > Lithobates > Lithobates sylvaticus. The sequence continues at coordinate 304,375,377 of CM053027.1, read as the reverse complement.
TCTTCAGACAATGTCCTGATGACAAGACACGAGTGGTTTGCAGGCTGTGCAATCAGAGCTTGAAGCGAGGCATAATGCTCTCACCCTGAGGACAACCTGCATGACCAGGCATCTAAGTGCAAAGCACGAGATGCAGTGGAGTAGACACCGCAAAAACCAAGAAAGGTCTCTGGCTCCTCCTGCTTCCTCTTCTGCTGCAGTCTCGGCCTCTTCATCCACCTCTGTAGTGACAGTGACACCTGCCAACCCGCAAACAGAGGATCTGCCAGCAACACTACCACCTGGGTCACCAACCATCTCCACAATGTCCCATGGAAGCTTTCAGCTCTCTATTTCCCAAACACTGGAGCGGAAGAGGAAGTACCCCCCTAGCCACCCGCGATCCCTGGCCCTGAATGCCAGCATTTCAAAATTGCTCGCCTTTGAAATGCTGTCATTCCGTCTGGTGGAGACGCAGAGTTTTCAAAGGCTGATGTCATTGGCTGTCCCACAGTACGTCGTGCCCAGCCGCCACTACTTTTCCAGACGAGCTATCCCTTCCCTGCACAACCAAGTGGGGGACAAAATCAGGTGTGCATTGCGCAACGCCATCTGTGGCAAGGTCCACCTAACTACGGATGCGTGGACCAGTAAGCACGGTCAGGGACGTTCTATCTCCCTAACAGCACACTGGGTAAATGTAGTGGCGGCTGGGCCTGAGGCGGATAGTACTTTGGCGCATGTCCTTCCACCACCGAGGATTGCAGGGCACTTCAGTTTGCCTCCTGTTGCTAACTCCTCGTACTCCGCCTCCTCATCCTCTACTGCCTCCTCATCTGGTCAGCGTAACACCTTCACCACCAACTTCAGCACAGCCAGGGCTAAACGACAGCAGGCAGTTTTAAAACTTTCCTGTTTGGGGGAAAAACCCCACACCGCGCAGGAGTTGTGGAGGGACATGGAACAACAGACCGATGAGTGGTTGGTGGCAGTGAGCCTCAAGCCCGGCCTGGTGGTGTGCGATAATGGGCAAAATCTCGTAGCAGCTCTGGGCCTTGCCGGTTTGACGCACATCCCTTGCCTGGCGCATGTGCTGAACTTGGTGGTCCAGAGGTTCCTGAAGAATTACCCCGATATGCCAGAGCTGTCAGGCTTCACGCACCAGACAGGTGAGCCCGATGTAGCAGGGGAAGGCCTCCCGTACGTATCTGGTTCTCGGCCCCCTGGAAGTGGGGACAGGGGACACGAGAGCACAGAGTGGTATGAGCGCCTGGCGGGTCGTTGCCGGGAGATGACCCCGGACGTTTGCTGAGATGGAGTCAGTGGTCCTCCAGATGGAGGGGAGCAGACAGCAGGTGCAGAGCAGGTCCTTGGCGGAGCACTTCCACCCACAGGCACGGTACCGATGAGAAGCGTATGCGGGTCCGGGTCACAGGCAGAGGTTGGCAGCAAGCGGGCAACGTGGTACAAGGGAGCAGGCAGGTTCAAGTCCGGGTCACAGGCAGAGGTTTGGCAACAAGCGGGCAGCGTAGTACAAAGGAGCAGGCAGAAGCGGAGTCAGGGACAGGCCGAGGTCAACAGGCAGGCAGCAGACAGACAGGTGCAGGGTCAGGCCGGGGGTCAGGAGGTCACACGGGATACAGGAAGCAGGTAACGGAACACTAGGAGCTGACGATCGGACAGCACCGAGCACCCAGTGAACTCAGCCTAAATAGGCCGATTGGCGCCAAACGCCGCGCCCGCGCGCGCGCCAACGCGCGCCCGCGCACGCGCACCCGCGCGCGCACGCGCACGCGCACATCAGCGCGCACAGGCACGCGCCCGCGAGCGCCAGCGCGCCCCGGCGCACACCGGCGCACCCCAGGGCGCACAGCAGCAGATCCACCGGACAACGTTCCCTGACAGTGCCCCCCCCTTAAGGGCAGTCTCCGGATGCCCATCCGGTCCAGTCTATCAGCGTGGGTGACTTTAAAGGCTCTCAGAAGTTGCTCCGCATGTAAGTTGTCTTCAGGCTCCCAGGAATTGTCCTCCGGGCCATATCCTTTCCACTTGATCAAGTACTGGACTTGGTTGCCCCTTTTCCTACAATCCACTATCGTTTCCACCTCAAATTCCTCTTCACCATCCACAGTTACGGGTTCAGGTGGGCCTGTGTTACGTCCGGTAAAGGGGTTAGAGACAACAGGTTTTAGCAGGGAGACGTGAAAGACTGGGTGGATCTTCAGCGAACCGGGTAAGTCGAGCTCGTAAGTCACCTCATTCACTTTCCTTTTGACCGAAAAGGGGCCCAGGAATCTGGGGCCAAGTTTCCTTGAGGGGCAAGCCATCTTTAAGTTGACGGTTGAGAGCCAGACTTGGTCACCGGACCTCAGGATGAGCTCACCTCGCCTTTTCCTATCGAACATCCTTTTATTGTACTCCTGGGTTCGAGTCATTGTTTCCTGTAGCGCTTGGTTGTTGGTCCGAAAAAAGTCCATCATTTCGGACACTGCAGGGATAGAACATTCAGGTATGGAACCAGGCAGGAAAGTTGGGTGGTAGCCATAGTTGGCGAAGAAGGGCGTTTGCTTGATCGCGGAGTGCAGAGAATTATTGTACGCAAACTCGGCCATGGGTAGTAGCGAGGCCCAATCGTCCTGCGAGAAGGCAGAGAAGCAGCGGAGGTACTGCTCCAGGGTCTGGTTAGTTCTCTCCGTCTGCCCGTTCGTCTGGGGGTGATAGGCGGACGAGAATGCCAACTCGATCTCCAGGGAGCCGCAGAGGGCCTTCCAGAACTTGGAGGTAAATTGAACACCGCGATCAGACACGATGCTTGCGGGAACTCCATGCAGCCTCACTATCTCCTTGACGAAGATCCTTGCTGTTTCCAAGGCCGAAGGGGTACCCTTCATGGGTAGGAAATGGGCCATCTTTGACAACCTGTCGACCACAACGAAAATGGTGGAGAATCCCTCCGCTAAAGGGAGTTCCACGATAAAATCCATGGATATCATCCTCCAAGGTCTTTCCGGAACGGGCAGGGGTTTTAGCAAGCCCCATGTCTTGGCACGGGACGTCTTGCTCCGGGCACAGGTGGTACAGGTTTCCACATAGGTTTTGCAGTCCTTCGTCAACTGCGGCCACCAGAACGTGCGCTGCACCAATTCTGTGGTCTTCCGGGTACCGAAATGTCCGGCCAACTTATGGTCGTGACAGAGTCCCATAACCTCCACCCTCAGGCCTTCGGGGACCAGTATCTTGTCCTTATACCAGAACACCCCATCCAACATCTTAACCTCGTCTCCAACGGGTGGGGTCCCTTCCACCGAAGCTTGTTTCAGGCGGGATAGGAGGTCCCCCTGGAGTAGCAAGAAGTTTCCGGCTGACAGGATAGTGTCCGGGGGTAGAGGTACTTCAGCCTCATGGAACATACGAGACAAAGCGTCAGCTTTAGTATTTTTTGAGCCGGGTCTATAAGTAATGTGGAACAAGAACCTGGAAAAGAATAGAGCCCATCTTGCCTGTCGTGGCCTCAGCCTTTTAGCCGTCCGCAGGTATTCCAGGTTCTTGTGGTCGGTATAGACCAAGATGGGGTGTGCAGCACCTTCCAGTAAGTAGCGCCACTCTTCTAAGGCGGCCTTGATGGCCAGGAGCTCCCGGTCCCCCACGTCATAATTTCTCTCTGCCGAAGAGAGTTTGCGAGAGAAGAAGGCCACCGGAAACAGAAGGGCCTTGGCCCCTTGTCGCTGGGAGAGCACGGCCCCCACAGCGATTTCTGAGGCGTCCACTTCAAGGACGAAGGGCAACACAGGGTCAGGGTGTTTCAGGATGGACGCGGAGGTGAACAGTTCCTTCAACCTTTCAAAGGCTACTTGCGCACCAGGGGACCAGCAAAACCGATTTCCTTGCTTGGTGAGGTCAGTGATGGGGGAGATAATTGCAGAAAAATTCCTGATAAATTTCCGGTAAAAGTTAGCAAAGCCTACGAAGCGTTGGACTCCCTTTTTATCAGTTGGGGCAGGCCATTCCAGGATGGCGGACACCTTTTGAGGGTCCATTTTGATACCATCGATGGAGATGACTAGGCCAAGAAACTGTATGGTTTGTAGTTCGAATTCACATTTCTCCAGTTTGGCGTAAAGCCCGTGCTGCCTGAGCCGAAGGAGAACATTTCGCACGTGCCTGCGGTGGTCGGGGACAGATGAAGAAAAAATCAGGATGTCATCCAGGTAAACTATGACGTATAAGTCCAATAGATCATGAAAAATGTCGTTAACAAAATGCTGAAAGGTTGCAGGCGCGTTGCACAGACCGAAAGGCATGACAAGGTACTCGAAGTGCCCGAAACGAGTACGGAAGGCAGTCTTCCACTCATCCCCCTCTCTGATGCGAATCAAGTTATAGGCCCCACGGAGGTCGAGCTTGGTAAAGACCACTGCAGATCCTAGTCTCTGGAAGAGCTCGGGTACCAGGGGCAGCGGGTAACGTTTTTTAATCGTTATTTTGTTGAGTTCCCGGTAGTCGATACACGGCCGTAAGGAATGGTCCTTTTTTTTGACAAAGAAGATTCCGGCCCCGGCCGGAGAGGTAGACGGACGGATAAACCCCTTGGAGAGGTTTTCATCTATATAAACCTTCAGAGTTGCCAACTCCTGCTCAGTGAGTGGGAAGATCCTCCCGAAGGGAACTTCGGTCCCGGGCAAAAGCTCTATCGGGCAATCGTAGGGCCTGTGCGGTGGCAAGGTCTCCGCCCCCTTTTTGCTAAAAACATCCAGAAAGTCCCGATAAGGTGCTGGAATTGCTTGTTGCAACTCAACATCAACGTCCAGATACAACAATGGGGATGACCCCGCAGGCAGTTGGTGTAAGCAATGCTGCTGGCAGTATCCGGAGGCAAACTTGATTTCGCCTGTGACCCAATCGATGCTAGGGTTGTGGGCCTTTAACCACGGCATTCCCAGTATAATGGGGAAGAGAGGAGACAAAATGGCATCCAAGCACAGGAGCTCCCGGTGGGCTGAGCCCATGGTAGCCAGTAGGGGAACGGTTTCCTGTGTAACGGGACCAGAGCTGAGAGTGGTGCCATCTGCCAAGTGTACTGCGAGGCTTTGAGACTTAGATCGGAGAGGAATGTGGTGGTGGGTGGCGAAGGTAAGGTCGATAAAGCAGCTACAGGCTCCGGAGTCAATTATGACTGGTACTGGGATATCCTTGTCGGAAAGCTGTAGGACAACAGAGAGAGCAAGGTGAGATGCAAGTTTAGGCAAGGGAGGTGCAGATTTAGGAGAAACGAGAGGTGACTTACGTGTCTTATTGGGACAAGCTCTCACATAGTGACCCGGTTCGCCACAGTACATGCACAGGTTGTTGATCCTTCGGCGTTGCCGTTCTTCCACGGTGAGTGAGGGACGGATAAGCCCAAGCTGCATGGGCTCCGAAGTATCAGGTACTGAAGCAGAGGGAGCAAAGGAGGCTGGGCGGAAAGGCCCGGGCGCACTGGGGACCTTGGGGAGGACCCAGGTGGGCCGGTACTGATTGGAGACCCTCTCTGAACGACGTTCTCTGAGTCGCCGGTCAATCTGGATAGATACGTTAATCAACTCTTCCAGGGACTGTGGGACGCCAACCCGTGCCAGTTCGTCCTTTAGGGACTCTGACAATCCCATGCGGAATTGGTAGCACAGAGCCGCGTCATTCCATTCCGTGTCGGAACTCCAGTGTCTGAATTCGGCTACATAATCTTCAACAGCTCTACGCCCCTGTTGCAGAGCGGGCAGAGCGGTCTCGGCAGTCGCTTTTAGTTGGGGGTCCTCGTAAAGCTGGGCCATGGTGGCAAAGAAGGCGAAAGGCCAAAGAGAAGGTGCGTGGTTGCAACGCAAAGTAGAGCTCGCAGGCGCTGCAGAATGACCGGAATTTCCTACGGTCTCCAGAGAATCTCTCGGGGATTGGTACCTTGGGTTCCGGGGGTAGCATCACTACTGAGGGTGCTGGTCCCGCCCCGGGAGCGGCTTGCTGGCGCGCGGGGGATGCGAGGACCTGGACCTGTCCTTCCAGTCTGGTGTAGGACTCTTGAAGATTTTCCACAGCTTGTGTGAGACCCGCCAGGTGTCTACACAAGTCCTCCATGGGAGAGACCCCCTGCTCGGACTCAGACATGGCTGTCCGATACTGTCAGGCTTCACGCACCAGACAGGTGAGCCCGATGTAGCAGGGGAAGGCCTCCCGTACGTATCTGGTTCTCGGCCCCCTGGAAGTGGGGACAGGGGACACGAGAGCACAGAGTGGTATGAGCGCCTGGCGGGTCGTTGCCGGGAGATGACCCCGGACGTTTGCTGAGATGGAGTCAGTGGTCCTCCAGATGGAGGGGAGCAGACAGCAGGTGCAGAGCAGGTCCTTGGCGGAGCACTTCCACCCACAGGCACGGTACCGATGAGAAGCGTATGCGGGTCCGGGTCACAGGCAGAGGTTGGCAGCAAGCGGGCAACGTGGTACAAGGGAGCAGGCAGGTTCAAGTCCGGGTCACAGGCAGAGGTTTGGCAACAAGCGGGCAGCGTAGTACAAAGGAGCAGGCAGAAGCGGAGTCAGGGACAGGCCGAGGTCAACAGGCAGGCAGCAGACAGACAGGTGCAGGGTCAGGCCGGGGGTCAGGAGGTCACACGGGATACAGGAAGCAGGTAACGGAACACTAGGAGCTGACGATCGGACAGCACCGAGCACCCAGTGAACTCAGCCTAAATAGGCCGATTGGCGCCAAACGCCGCGCCCGCGCGCGCGCCAACGCGCGCGCGCGCACGCGCACGCACGCGCACATCAGCGCGCACAGGCACGCGCCCGCGAGCGCCAGCGCGCCCCGGCGCACACCGGCGCACCCCAGGGCGCACAGCAGCAGATCCACCGGACAACGTTCCCTGACAAGAGCTGCTGCAGAAAGTGCGGGCCATCTGTGCGCACTTTTGGCGTTCTCACCCTGCTGCTGCTCGCCTGTCAGCGCTGCAGCGTAACTTCGGCCTTCCCGCTCACCGTCTCATATGTGATGTGCCCACAAGGTGGAACTCCACCTTGCACATGCTTGCCAGACTGTGCGAGCAGCAGCAGGCAATAGTGGAGTTTCAGCTGCAGCACGCACACGTGAGTCGATCTGCGGAACAGCACCACTTCACCGCCAATGCGAGACCTGTGTGCCTTGTTGCGCTGTTTCGAGTACTCCACCAACATGGCCAGTGCCGATGACGCCGTTCTCAGCGTTACTATCCCAGTTCTATGCCTCCTTGAAAAAACTCTTAAAGTGATGATGGAAGAGGATGTGGCACAGGATGAGGAGGAGGAGGAGGAGGAGGAGGAGGAAGAGGGTTCATTTCCAAGGCTTTCAGGGCAGTCATTTACAAGTGGCTACGAGGGTGGGTTCCTGCACCAACAAGCGCCAGGTACACAATTGTCTGGCAGCAAGGGCACAGTTCTGGAGGATGACGAGGTGAAGGATGAGGAGGAGATGGAGGAGGAGGAGGAACCATGTTCACAGCAGGGTGGCACCCAGACCAGCTCATGTCCATCACTGGTGCGTGGCTGGGGGGATACAGAGGACACAGACGATACACCTCCCACAGAGGACAGCTTTTCCTTGCCTCTGGGCAGCCTGGCACACATGAGCGATTACATGCTGCAGTGTCTCCGCAACGACCGCCGAGTTGCCCACATTTTAACTGGTGCTGATTATTGGGTGGCCACCCTGCTGGATCCCCGTTACAAGGACAACGTGCCGTCCTTAATTACCTCACTGGAGCGTGATCGTAAGATGCGCGAGTACAAGCGCACGCTGGTAGACGCGCTGCTGGTGGCATTCCCACTTGGAAGCGGGGGTACGGTGGAAGCACAAGGCGAAGGCAGAGGAGGAGGAAGAGGTCGCCAACGCAGCCAGGGCACCGCCAGCACCTCGCAAGGCAGGGTTAGCATAGCCGGAATGCGGAAAAGCTTTGTCGGCACGCCACAACAACCAGCACCGCCAGCTGAGATGGAACGTCTTAGCAGGAGGCAGCATTTCACCAACATGGTGGAGCAGTATGTGTGCACACGCGTACACGTACTGCATGACGGGTCTGCCCCCTTCAACTTCGTCTCCAAATTGGGCACATGGCCTGAGCTTGCCCTTTACGCCTTGGAGGTGCTGGCCTGCTCTGCCGCCAGTGTATTATCTGAACGTGTATTTAGCACGGCAGGGGGCGTTATCACAGACAAGCGCAGCCGCCTGTCCAGAGCCAATGTGGAAAAGCTCACGTTCATTAAAATGAACCAGGCATGGATCCCACAGGACTTGGCCGTACCTTGTGCAGAATAGACACATATACCGGTGTTCTGACGAAAACTGTCTTGCTATCGGATAGTGTCCGGCCACTTACTGCGCAGGTGCAGTGTTTGCGCAGTACGGAGGACAAGGAGATTCACAAAATCTCCAAAGATGAACGTCGCCTACGCAGTGAGTGCAGGTTCAAGCCCGACCATCCAAGTGGACATACGGTAGCACATAGTAACAGGGCCCCTCACGGGCTCGCTTGGCTAGGCTTCAACCTCGGATGATGTGGCTTGAACCTGGAGTCACCGCGCATCGTCTTCGGAGAGTTTCAAAATCCCCTTGTCCTACGTACTGAGCAAGCGCAGTACAGGGCGGACACTATGCAACGGGGGACAGAATTCGACATATCATTCACCACTAGCCTTACCCAGCCATTGTTGTATTTTTGAACCAGTGTTGGCTACCTCGTCCTCCTCCACCGCTGCTTCTACCTACACCGCCACATCCACCGCCACCTCAACCTCCTACTCCATTTGAATTTCGTCCTCCTAGGTCAAGATTATAATTTTTTCATTTTTTTTTCATTTCCAAGTATTTTATTTTCCCACTATCTTATCCATTAAATTTAATAATTTTTTCCAGAAAGTGCGTATTCTGGGGTATTCCCACCATATGTGCGGCATCGTGCCGTTGAGTTTCTGGGGTTCTTAATGACTTCCTGTACCTTTTCTGCTGAGAAGGGGGCCTTCAGCATTTTTTATTTTTTTTTATTTTTTTTTATGTTATTTTAAGTTATTTCCACATTTGTTTGCAGATCACTTGCCATGCTCTTAACAACATTTTGTTGCCATTTGCAGCTCTCTAGCCCTTTCCATGACCTTTTTACAGCCATTTTAGTGTTCAAAAGTCCGGGTCCCCATTAACTTCAATGGGGTTCGGAGTTCGGGGTCAAGTTCGGGTCAAGTTCGGTCCCGAACCCGGACTTTTTTCCGAAGTTCGGCCGAACCCGCCGAACCCGAACATCCAGGTGTCCGCTCAACTCTACTCTACATGTTTTCATAGCTTGCATTGTGAATCTAGCATTAGAGTTCATTGGGGACTGTTTTCAGTACATTTCCACTATAATTATTATTCATCACAGTCACAGGCAGTGCATTTACTAACTTTCAGTTCTCATTGACACATGGTTGGAAGAGAATCAATGGCCATTTATTACAAGCTAATCTGTGATATCATAGTATTATACAATATGCTCAACCAACTGTACATCCACCTTTAATGACCATGAATCCACCAGCCCCTAAAAAGAAAAAGCTCTGTTTTATTCCTCATCAATGGATTTCCTTCTGACGCATCCTTGATGCTACAGCTACAGTTTCCACTGTACCACACCAATGACATCAAGTCAATTAGCAAAGGCTTTAACAAAACACACTTTGTCTCATCTTTCCTTTGCTCTTATTAATCTGCTAAAAGCAAAGAAAGTCTGACCTTTTTAAGGTTCTAGTCATTCTAGTTAGAGCTTACATGGGACTAAAGACCTTTCTGCTCCATGTTATAGTGCTGGAACAATCACCAAGAGCCAGCACTACCACAGAGTGAGTCACATGCTCCTCATTTTCCAGCAGTATTGCTTGGCTCTTTTGCTCCCAGTTGATTAAAAAGAGTGGCATGAGTTCAAAACATAATTTGACTTTATGCTACTGGAGAGGGGGGCATTTAAGCACATTTGTTACATTGCCTTGTATAAGCCTCTCCCGTGACTTACCGTATATATTCGAGTATAGGTCGACCCGAATATAAGCCGAGGCCCCTAATTTACCACAAAAAAACAGGAAAACGTATTGACCTGTGTATAAGCCGAGGGTGAGAAATGCAGCAGCTACTGTAAGTGGAAAATAGGGTCAACAATGTCCATCTGCAGCTGCATACCTCACTGTGTACCTACCTGTGTCCATTGCAGCCTACCTGTGCTGATCTACAGCCTCTGTGTGTTCTTCTGCAGCCTCTGTGTGTCCTTCTGCAGCCTCTGTGTGTCCATATGCAGCCTCTGTGTGTCCTTATGCAGTGATCAGCATGTCCTTATGCAGCCTCTGTGTGTCATTCTGTAGCGACCAGCGTGTCATAGCAAAACATACGGCAGCCATTCCAGTATTCAAAAGCTGCGCCTCCTCCTCGTCTGTGATAGGCGGAACACTCAATTTCCCAGCAGTCATTGTTCTGCCTATCACGGACATCCGCTCATCCTCATACCACGGACGAGGATGAGAGGATGTCCGTGATAGGTGGAACACTGACTGCTGGGAAATTGAGTGTTCCGCCTATCACAGATGAGGAGCCGCGCGCCTTTTGAACACTGGAATGGCCGCCGTCTGTCTGCATGACACGCTGATCAGGTAGGCAGATGGCGGCGACTCAAGTATAAGCCGAGGGAGGTACTTTCAGCCCAAAAAAAAGGGCTGAAAATCTTGGCTTATACTCGAGTATATATGGTATATTTTTAGGAATGTTAATTTCCTGGCTGTTGAGCTATTGTAGTTAGACACAGATAGGCAACAATAGAACAAAATTCATTGTGCTTCTCCTAATATATAGAAAAAGGATCAAATAGCTAAAATGTATATATACATCCAACCATAAAGTTACATATAAAGAAGCTCTCACTCAAAGGGCACCTAAATAAATGGGTGTAGGATTCATAAAACATGCACTAAAAATATAAACAGATTTAAATTCTAGTAGAAATATTTAGCATAAAGGGTTAATAATAATTTCACAGTCCAAACTAAAGTAATCTGCAGTCTCTCTCTCATGCGCACCTACACCTTTAAATGAATGTTTGAGGGAAACCGGATGTTTAAAAGGGCACAATATAATGCTTACCAAGTTTTTAGAACTCGCATATCAAGAAGATCAAGTAAAGCATAGGCAGCAGAAATGTCGTGGAACATAATCAAGCACTCAAAAGTATCATTAGGAGTCCAGTAATGCCAGTCCTTTTACTTAACTCATGACAGGTGTACTTAAAAGAAATTGAATGGGGAGAGTATGATTCTCTTCTAATAGCTTTTGTTCCTAGGCTGTCCTGGATAAAGAGATCTCCCCCAGCTCCATATGGTCCATGAGAGATTGATTCAATCTGGTGGTAGCCACTAAAAATAGAAAGATGTGATTTAGACTGACTCCTCAAGTGATATCCATAATGCCACTCTGAATAAAATTTATGCTCTTTTCTCCAGGGATGTAATGAGCCTAGGAATCACCTCTTTGGACCACCAGAAGACCATACTTAGTGGCATTCAGACCTTACGTGCTCAAGTTATACAAATGCATGGACGAGGAGTACAAGTGTGACATAAGAACACCAAGCTAGTTCCAGGACACAGAAATCCAAAGGGTGAGCTGTACAGCCCCCTAATCTGGCCAAGAAAAAAGAGCAGAAACAGAAAGAAAAAACCTGCCAAGGTGGAAAATGTAACTAGGATCGATTTGCAGTCAATATTTCTCTTAACTCCCTGAAAGCATTTGTTGTGTTGGCTAGTATGGCTGATATTCTACTATGTTCAGTGTCATAAGGAAATTTTCTTACCATGGAACGATGGAATACCTGACAGTCTATTGACAATGACAGCCACAATTGGCAAAACTGGACAGATTTTAGTAGTCCTTTATCAGGGCCATGTGTCTGTATGAAACATAGGCATACAGGGTGAGCTGGAAAAGTGTGCACTCGTTTTTTACATGGGGTATATTGTTGTAATATTGTGGTGCCAACTACTCCATTAACTATAAGTACTTAAGTATTTTTCTAACAGCAACTGTGTTGTACTGACTCCCATAAATAGCTTTTATTTTTACAGAATGTAAAAAAAAGACTTTTTATACCACATCAAGTGTCCAAGTGATATGTGTTTGGTGCAGAAAGTGCTAGTCTTTTTCTTTTCTCCTCCTTACTTAGCACTTTTTACTTGGCGGCATTAAATGATGGCATCTCTCTCTCGTGGGGCAAATGCGATACAGCCGAAGTGGTGCAATTTGTCTTGTAGCTGAAGTTCAAAGAGAGCAATCGCTTACTTTGCAAAGGTTTGTCTGACAGATTTTAGCAGTGGGGAGGTGAAATGGCAAACTAAATGGATAGAAAGAAAACAACAACAAAGCAGTTGTAAGCCTTTTTTACAGACTCGATTTTAAATATTAAAACACACAAAAGTCATGGGTAAATTATATTATTGCACCTTTTGGAAAAGATTGTGCCAGCCTAATGGAATAACAGACAGGGTATGTTTAATAGCATCTAACTCGTAATGGGTTATTACATAACATAATACTATATACACTTGTTTTGTAAAGAGTTTGGCTATTTGTTTTTATCTACAATGCAATTAATTTCCTGATAACTTCATATAGCTGTTCAGTATACATATGCCCAAAGCAGCTCCAACAAGTTTTTTTCTATTTCCACCTATTAATGATAATGGTTGTGTCATCTAGGGTCATGGTCTCTTTTCCTGTTCTTGTCAATAGCTCAATTTAATTTGGAGCATGTGTTTTTTTTTAACCTATCTGTTTTTATGTTCAGGAAAAGTAACGGTTGACTGGCCACCACTTCTCACAGCCATTTGTAGCTCACTTGATGGAAAATAATTATGAGTGAAGGGTACCTAACAATAGTATAAGATGAAAAGTGATTAATGTTACTTAAGGAAATCAAGCTTGCAGTATTTTAAAATAGTCTTTATCTATCCATATAACTTAACACTTTAGAAATAGCTCAAGCTCCTTTAAGACATAAATATCAAACCTATAATGAACTGTAGGCCAAATTTAGGAGGACAGTTCAGCACGAGGAAGTATAAAACAGTAAAAATGTAACATCACTTCAGGCATTAAGATACCAGTTTAAAAAAATAAAAATAATAATTTAGTAACTAACTTTTGTATTATATGACTCCCACCTAGAATCATTACAACAAGTATTTAACTTAAAAGTGTATACAAGTATATCTTTCAAGCTAAACTCTAGTCAGCTAAAAAAATTCCATGCAGTAAATCCTCTCCTCCCATGCCCTTTTCCCCACACTTCAAGTGTTGGTTGCTTATTTTGTCTAGAGGGTAATAAGTAAGGTAAAGTACTTACCTTATTAGTTGCTCCCTTGGCAACTCGTGCTCTCATCTGCTGTCTGATGATCCCAGCATATGGGTGGGCCCTTGGCATTCTCATGTATAATGCATGCCTGCTACAAACTTAATTTTTGCAGCTGACTGGAATTTAATAGGTAAGAAAACTTTCCCTCAAATTGTCCTCGCCCTTTTGCCCCTAGCCCCTAAGCAGATCTAGACCACCCATCCCTTGTCCCCCCAAACCACTATACATACCTAAGCCCATGGCATTGTTTTTATCCAATTGCTGCCATCTTCCTGATCTGACATCCAATTTTGTGTATTTCTCAGAGACGTCAATGACTAAATGTTTGTTCATGTATCTCCAGGTGTGGATAGCTGCCACTGGGTCTTACTTTCTTTGGCATGGGGAAATAAAGTACCCAAAGTGGCTAAGAAATGAGAGTGAAATGACACTTGATTGTTGCCAACATCTTATGTGTTCCCACATTTATATAGATCACAAATCAGACAACCTGGTATACCAAATATGCTTATCTCTACAAGCCATAGGTCCCTTTCACACGATCGAACCGTTCAGATCCGCCTGTCAGTTTTGACGGCGGACCTGAACGGGCGCTCCATGTTAGTCTATAGAGCGTTGGATGTCAGCGGAGACATGTCCGCTGACATCCGACCCGGTCCGATCCGCCAAAAGCAGATGTATGTCTCTACATCCAGATCCGTCGCTGGCGGATCGGATCTGGTGAGATCTGATGAAAACGGACACGCTGTCCATTTTCATCCGATCTCTCCATAGAGACCAGCAGCGCTGGACAAGCCCCTTCCCGCTCAGTGAGCAGAGAGGGACCTGTCATCCACCAGCTCAGCGGAGATCAACGGAGAGATCTCCCGCTGAGCCGGCGGACAGAGGCGGACTTCGTGCAAGCGGAGTCCGCCTCGTGTGAAAGGGGCCTTACACTCAAAGTGGTCTGAACAAATAACCAAATGTGTATGTGTATATACATATATACATATATCCATATATATATATATATATATATATATATATATATATATATATATATATTATTTACAGTATCTCACAAAATTGAGTACACCCCTCACATTTTTGTAAATATTTTATTATATATTTTCATGTCACAACTCTGAAGAAATGATACTTTGCTACAATGTAAAGTAGTGAGTGTACAGCTTGTATAACAGTGTAAATTTGCTGTCCCCTCAAAATAACTCAACACACAGCCATTAATGTCTAAACCGCTGGCAACAAAAGTGAGTACACCTCTAAGTGAAAATGTCCAAAATAGGCCCAAAGTGTCAATATTTTGTGTGGCCACCAGCACTGCCTTAACCCTCTTGGGCATGGAGTTCACCAGAGCTTCACAGGTTGCCACTGGAGTCCTCTTCCACTCCTCCACTATGACATCACAGAGCTGGTGGATGTTAGAGACCTTGCACTCCTCCACCTTCCGTTTGAGGATGCCCCACAAATGCTCAATAGGGTTTAGGTCTGGAGACATGCTTGGCCAGTCCATCACCTTTACCCTCAGCTTCTATAGCAAGGCAGTGGTCATCTTGGAAGTGTTTGGGGTCGTTATCATGTTGGAATACTGCCCTCCGGCCCAGTCTCCAAAGGAAGGGGATCATTCTCTGCTTCAGTATGTCACTGTACAGTTGGCATTCATGGTTCCCTCAATGAACTGTAGCTCCCCAGTGCCGGCAGCACTCATGCAGTCCCAGACCATGAAACTCCCACCACCATGCTTCACTGTAGGCAAGACACACTTGTCTTTGTACTCTTCACCTAGTTGCCACCACACACACTTGACACCATCTGAACACAATAAGTTTATCTTGGTCTCATCAGACCACAGGACATGGTTCCAGTAATCCATGTCCTTAGTCTGCTTGTCTTCAGCAAACTTTTTGCTGGCTTTCTTGTGCATCATCCTTAGAAGAGGCTTCGTTCAGGGACAACAGCCATGCAGACCAATTTGATGCAGTGTGCAGTGTATGGTCTTTGCACTGACAGGCTGACCCCCCACCCCTTGAACCTCTGCAGAAATTACTAATACGTCTATTTCCCAAAGAGAACCTATGGATATGACGCTAAGCATGTGCACTCAACTTTGGTCGACCATGGCAAGGGCTGTTCTGAGTCGAACCTGTCCTGTTAAACTGCTCTATGTTCTTGACCACCGTGCTGCAGCTCAGTTTCAGGTTCTTGGCAATCTTCCTATAGCCTAGGCCATCTTTATGTAGAGCAAAATTCTTTTTTTCAGATCCTCAGAGAGTTATTTGCCATGAGGTACCGTGTTGAACTTCCAGTGACCAGTTTGAGAGGGTGAGAGTGATAACACCAAATTTAACACACCTGCTCCCCATTCACACCTGAGACCTTGTAACACTAACGAGTCACATGACACCGGGGGGGTGGCTATTTGGGCCCAATTTGGATATTTTCACTTAGGGGTGTACTGACTTTTGTTGCCAGCGATTTAAACATTAATGGCTGTGTGTTGAGTTATTTTGAGGGGACAGCAAATGTACACTGTTATTCAAGCTGTACACTCACTACTTTACATTGTAGCAAAGTGTAATTTCAGTGTTTATTGTCACATGAAAAGGTATAAAAAAATATTTACAAAAATATGAGGGGTGTACTCACTTTTGTGAGATAATGTATATAGCTATATATATATATATATATATATATATATATATATATATATATATATAGATAGATAGATATCTCTATATATGTAAATATATAGAGATATCTATCTATATATATCTAGATATATTCACAATAACAAGACACAAAATGCATTAAAACATTCTGTACGTAAAAGAGTAGTTGGGGGTTATTTACTAAAGGAAAATGCACTTTGCACTGCAAGTGCACTTGAAAGTGCACTGAAAGTGCACTTGGAAGTAAAGTTTCTGTAGATCCGAGAGGGGCATGCAGGGAAAATAAAAAACAGAATTTTAGCTTGCACATGATTGCATGATAAAATCAGCAGAGCTTCCCCTCATTTCAGATCTACCCCTTAGATTTAGAGAGACTGCACTTCCAAGTGCACTTTCAAGTGCACTTGCAGTGCAAAGTGGATTTTCCCCCTTTGTGTCTCCTTTATCTTCTCCTTAACTCCATGTGATACACAATATATAGAGATATCTATCTATATATATCTAGATATATTCACAATAACAAGACACAAAATGCATTAAATCATTCTGTAAGTAAAAAGTCTATGTGTCTCCTTTATCTTCTCCTTAACTTCATGTGATACACTTCTGTATATTGCCTTATGTGTAAATATGTAAAGTATTATAAGTAGCACCCAAAAATCCAGTGCTGCAAAGTGCACTCACCACTGTGCTCACAATGCTCTCACCTCTTCTATATTACCCACATATATAGTAAGGTAATATAGCGCTTTATTATGCATTCATAGGGACTTCCTTATCACACTTACATATTTACACACTTTATAAACATTAATGAAAACACATGTTCACACATCCCTTTTGGACTACATCTGATGTCACCCAAGCTCCGCCCTACATGTTACGTCACGTGACTTCATCAGGGGAGGGGGCCAGGTGCAGCAATCATTGCTTTAATACAGTTCTAATTGATTTCCATTACTGGCAGCGATATGTTTAAGTCTTCCATAGAGAATATATTATGGCTGCCATTTTGTCGAGAACCAACTGTTACAAAATATGTATGCAAATCCTCTGGTGGCCATTTTATTTGTGTAACTACCTATATTCAAACTAGCAGCCACATTAATGTGGCCATTTTGTTGGGGATTAACTAATACAGAGTCTGTATGTAAATCCTGATACGTATACATATTTCCACATAAGGCTATATATGGAAGTGTAACACATGGAGTGTTACATACAGATTGATTTATTGCATTTTGTGGTTTGTTATTATGAATATATATATATATATATATATATATATATATATATATATATATATATATATATATATATATATATATTCATATCACTTGGTGAAAAGATAAGAGTGTATGGTTTATACACATAAGCACATGCAATATATATTGTAGCGGCAATTTGTCTAATTTGTGAGCGATGGCACATGGCTGTCACTTCTGGAATTTATGACAGATGAAAGAAAATAACAGATGGCTCCACCCACCATATGTAATCTAAAAAATAACATATTACTTTAAATGTACACATGTCGTATGATATTTATAGGCTACCACAGGTCTCAGAACACACCCTTTGTACTCATCTCTTTACATACTAATGGGAAAAGGCTACTGACAATGGTTTTCTTCCTAAAGACCATTTTTGCTTGGGATGTAAGCATCTACTTTCATGCCATACACAAATAAGCATTTATGCTATATTTTGGTTACATACTGCCACATACTGTAGGTTGATGGTTGGATCAGCTAACTGTGATATGTTTGTCTGTTTTCTCTCAGTTTTTGACAAACTTTAAACTTCCACATGTGTAAAGTAGTTTTTTAAATGACTAGAGAAATATAAATACATTATGATGATGTTACCATAGCAATGTACTGTAAATTACCTTTGCTTATAATGGGGAAATTCCAGATACACAGTGAAATTATCTAAGAAGATTTTTGGTGACTCTTTTACTATCCATTGATATTAAAATGCTAAACATTTTTGCTTGCAATGATGGCATTGTGCCACCGGGTCCTTCAGTGCCTGAAGAAATGCATTTCTTAATAACAAAGGTTCTACCAACAATGGTTACCACCTCTGTCTTTATTCAGGCAGTGTTCATTAGCAGACCATTCCTATGCATCTGATAGACCATATAGATATCCAAATTATTTTTTTCTGCTAAACTCTCTTTTTAGAAAGGCAGCTTTGTAATTGAAGCCTGTCCTCACAATGTTTTTACTGAAGCGAAGCTCCTAGCAAGAAAATCTCATTTAGGGTTTAATTATTTTTAACAGCACCTTTTATGCTGCCAGCAAAAAGTCAAATGATAGAGTGTTTTGGGTTATTAAACTTAACATTAAAAGTACATTATATTTCTTTTTGTCGTGCTAATGCAGTTGTTAGAATCAGAAAAAGTGATGGAACTTTTGAAACTGATTTCGTCGGGTGTTATCATAATGAGGACCATAATTAAGCACCATTCATCTTCTGTTAGCATGGTGTGGTTGCAACTTTATTATCAGTGTCAAGCGACAGAAATCAGAGATAATGAGGCAGCAGGCAAAATGTAGATATGTTGCATTTAAATCACATATATGTCTGTAGAAAAAAACGTTACATCACATACCAGTGTGTTTGCTGACTGGGTAAACCAGGCGCTATATATAGAAGAACAAACATCCAGTGAGACTGTATCAATGTGCTGCTAATTTGATGACTGTCATTGAGCGATTAAATCTGTCAGTGGCAAGGAATTTACTTGTCCGTGTAGCCCTACCTATTAATGATAATGTACATATATTTGGAAAATAACACTTACATAAATGTGCCTATACATTTAAAGGCTAAGTTGCTATTTGGCATTTTGCTTCTCCCTACATAAAGGTTCCTTAACAGAGTTTTTAGGGTCATTGCAGCTTTTACTTTTCTCATATAACATTATGAACAGAGTGTCAAGCTTCAGCTACTAAATGCTCCTTTATTACTAGCCAGCAGAGAGAAGTTGTCTATATTACCTGAGCTAAAGCTAAACTAGTGAAGCACTAGCTATCATGGAAGAAATATTCACACTTACACTCCTAAACAACATTACAACATGCCAATAGGTGACTAGGCCCTTCATTTTAGTTACCTTTAAATAACAAATCTCTGGCTACTACAGCTGGTTTATGTATGCTTAGAATAATCATTACAAACTTGCATATGCAATTGACTAGATAAATCTTATATTTTGTATATTCATAAACAAACCTGCACTGTTTTTCAAATGTCCCAGACAACGTTTTAGTTCCTCCAAATATCAAATTTTTTGCCCAAAAGAGTTTCTAACATCTGTATTTCTCATTGTAATTAATTGTTGTATTTAGCTTTGTTAGCAGTAGTAAAATCCTTACCTAAAGTGTATTTCTTTCAAGCAGGGATCTTCTTGTATTGTCCTAAAATACAGCTAGAACAGCAAACATAAAAATCTATTAATATGCCTACAGGTGCCCATTACCATGCTTCTATAACATTACAAAAGAGCTTGAAGTATTGGCATTCAAGACACTGTTTAAACCTGCTTTATATGCATTCAGGAAAAGTAATCAGCATTTACCTTAGGGAGAGATGCTAACCTTACAAAAGCATGTTTGCTCAAGTGCTTTATTTCCTTCTCAAATTTGCATACCAAATTAATAATAAGAACCCCCATTTTCTACCCTGTTGACATTTGAATTTATGATAAGTATTGAGAAACCCAGTGCATACATATCATTTTACTCATATCTCACAACAAAGTACACTTCGCTCGATAAGATTGGAATGGAAATAAAATATCAGTTACAGCTGATGTAATTTCTTTCTACATAGACAATTTTATATGATAAAGTTAATATGAAACTTAAGCTCTAAAAACACGATCTTTTTTTCCAAGTCTATCTGAATTAAAATTACAGGTGTTCTATTCATTAAAAACATTGCCATAACAATGCTTTTTTGAGGATTTTGGCTTCAGCATTATGGTATACAGAAATGCAGATTATCCAGTTACAGATGAGCTTTCAATACTTTGAGTACACCCTGAAATTTTATCTATAACTCCCTAGGGCCTTCATTTTAAATTGTAAAATGATTACAAGTTTGTGCCCTTCCCTAGGCTGTCCCTATCCAACACACAAGCTGATATGAGAGTACATATGGGTTCAGCCTATACCGACATCTTTGAGATCTAAAAATGCAAGCATTAGGTCATCTGTAAATGAAAAGTCACTAGTGGTTGTCTGGATTCTGCATGGGTGGTTACATCACATATTTTGCATGTTTACTATTACTTAAAAAGTCCCCTTATCAGTGACTTCAAATGTTTCAAATCATCTTATTCTTCAGATAGTGTTCACAACTACTGCTCTTCAGACAGCTCGCTGGATGGATCGTTGGATGGATTGTTCAATCCCAAACATGACTACTTTATAAATATCTACTTTCATAGGGCTTCCACAGAAGTTTAAATAATTATTTATAAAGAAAAACAAAAGCAAAAAATGATCTGACACTTATATAGCTAACATTTAACAAACAATTTTTATTCCGAAAATAAAAAATTATAAAGACATGGAACACAGGTTAAAAACAATATTGTAGCTATTCCTTGTATCATCCCAACAGCCAACTGGATAGACACAGATGATAATAATTCAGAGCTCATATCATAAACATCATGAGAATTGTTTGAGATTAACAGTAACAACACAGAAGCTTAAACACAACTTTAAAAAGTTGTCATATTTTCTATGAAGTGAACAAAAATTGAGAGCTCTCAAGAATTCTGTCAACATCCTTTCATATTAAGTCCTAGAAACTTTGTATTACTGATCCTACTTAATCACCTAATGGGAGACATTCACAGAATTATTTAAATGACTACAAAGTTATTCATTAGCAACAAACCTCTTGATAAACTGCTACGCCTTAAATTTTAATTAATAAGCAATAATTTATGTTTCATTTGGACACTGCACTGGGGTCTCTGATGTATAATCAGATTTTTTTTTCCTGCATTCCCTTTTCTTAGTTAGTCTCAGACACGCATTCTAACAGAGAAGAAACTAAGGAGGCTTCCTGAGCATTATACCGTTCCAATAACTTTATAGATATGCTAACGTAAATGTTGGCCTTTTAGCAAAGAGGGTTAAAAGACTCAAGAAAATGTATATTTCCCTAGAGAACATGTGGATAATCTGACACTCTGGTAAAAAGTATTTCCCAATAATTTAAAACATAAAGAAATGCAATTACATCAGGATTAGATGTGGAGATTTTAATATATTACAATAAGCATAATACTTTCTATGCCAGCTTACCATTATTTGCATATGGCTGTATGTGTATTGTATACATATGAGATATGCCTATATGTTTAGAAATAGAAAATGTAAACCAATTGCCTTTTTCAACAGTAATGATGATTTGTAAAGTTCAGTAGCCCATATCAAGTAGATCTCCATTAAATGATGTCACTCTAGGAATTTGTGATTTGCAATGAGTTACAACATTTTTCTTTTTTGTCATATAATATAAAACTTATTTTATACATAGGTCACCAAGCAATAATTTATATTTATAGTGCCATATTCAAATAAGAATGTACTTGGCATTAACATGACAAAAATAAAAATACAACGTCTGAGCATTTAGAATCTCATTTATATACTGGTTTGTCCCTAAAATGTTAAAAGCATTCCTCTCTGTCTCTGCAAACCTATAACTGATTTGCCAGCACAGTGGGGATTGCCTACTTTCCTAGTAAAAAATTTAAGGTGAACTGACATAGTGGATAAACTACCTTTCTGCCCCCTGACTCGATGTGCTTTGTGGAGCTTTTACTCTGATCTTATTAGTTTCAAACTATGGCTACCCAGATGACTAGGTCACGAGGATGGCAGCAGAAGATGGTTGGCATAGATCAGCATTAAATAAAAATCTGGCCCTATTTCTTGAGGCACATGTGTGCTTCAATGTGCATGGATTGATGACAACAGTAACATTAGAATTTTGTAAACTACTTAGAACTCCAGGTTTTAGGTTAAAATAGTTCTTCAACAAGTTCATTTGTCAGCAAATATTGAGAGGTTATGCCAGCAACATAAGTAGTACAGTTGTATTATGGTTCATTTCTAAAGCACTTATTATGGTATTAGATGCACAAACATGACAAGATTTTCCACTAATTTTATTTATAACATAATTAGTATATGAAGAGATCTAGATATTGCGATACTACCCCTTTTTTATCTATAGCCTTCAAACAACCCCATTGCATCAGCTACAGGTAAATGTTAATCTGTCTTTCCTAATGAGTGTATTAATGCTTAATTTATTAACCATGTTGATTTTCTATACATACTGTATACATATGCATTAACCTTGCTGTACAATATTGTAAATATATAATTGAAAAAGGACATATATTTTTTTATGTGTTTCTGGTGAGTGAGAGAATGAGTGCTAGGATGTATATATGTTTAGATGCAGTTTAATATCCCCTTTTTCTTGTAGTGGTAGTAATAAAACAATGGCCAATATAAAATACAGCTGTTCATTCACTCTTAGACCAAGCCATTTTTAAATGAAAGATCCACAGAGAAAAGCTTCTTTTTAATACATGAAATCATCAATGACAAATGTAAAGTTCTTATTACATTTTTTGGCTCTCCCAACAAGTACAGCCATAAAATTGCTTTGATTTTAGCCAAGTTAACCCTGTCACTCCCCCGGATGGATTCTACATTTACCATAGTGAATATGGCAGAAAATGGCAACACCATATAATTTCAATAATATAGGGTCAGTACACCCAAATCTGATATTTATTATGGGTCAATGTTAAAAAGTTGAATCATCTAATGGCTTCTTGTGTGTCTCAGATTCACCAGTAGTGCTATCTCGACACTTTGTTTTCCAAATATATATATATAGTTGCTAGGGTGTCCCACTCTATTTCTTTTTGCATTTTTAATGTATTTTAGATTATGAAGCAAGTATTTAGAAAAGTGGAGGCACCTAGGAATTCATTTTTTTGTAGCAGGAACAATGTGGTTCTAGGAGGTTGGAAACACTGATGGGACCTGTGGCAGAGAGATATAGTCACGTACGTCCCCAAGAAATATGACAAGTCAGGAGGTGAATCCACTTGAACTTAAATATTACTATTATTTTGTTTGAAGACAAGCATTTAGTTGTTCTACTACAAAATATTATAGAAAACATAACTTTAAAGCAGTATTAACCCCAAAAGTAAACAGTTAATATATTGCATCTTACTAAATCTTAGATGTGATGGCTGAATAAGTTTTATTTTTAGGCTTTCTTTCTTCTATGTTAACCTGGTAATCTGGCCAATAAGTATGTGTTTTTTCAACAGAACAAGCTCTACTGCACATATATCAGTTAAGATTATTGAGACAAACCATTTAAAAATGACAACTGTGCTTACAATGATAAGCTTTTATTTATTTATGTAAAATCTTTATCCCAAAAGAAAAAAAAATCTGTAACTACTTGTGTAACTGCAGTGTGAGCTGGAGTTTGGCTTCAATTCGTCAGCAGATCTAAATCTGCTAGTACATCTAATACACTCCTCCCTTCAGATTAACAATGCTGCTGTCTAAATGTGCCCCTGTGGAGGTGCTCTAATACAGTACATGTATTACTGGCCATATCACCAAAAACAGAGGGGAAAGGTCTAGAAAAAGAAAAGTAATGCAGCCACCACATCTAATGATGGGTAAGTTGCAATATATAACATTTTTGGTTTCAGGTTTAATATTGCTTTAAACATTCTGCATAGTTAAAGGTTTTGATTTGTACAACAGTGACATATCTGCCTTTATTGATCTTAGTTAGTCTTGGTAAATCACATATTTCCAAACTGAATAAATAAATATATCTGCATATATTTTATGTATAATGTATATGATGGCTGTGCATTATTATATTTTACATATATATTGGTCTTAGCAGAATAGTGTATATTGAAAATTTGCAATTTGACGTTCTCTGCTCCTGTCTCCTGAACATTCGGCAACACGCTCCTTAAAATGTTCTACTACCTATATATGGTTTAGATTTCAACAGCTGGATTGCTGCTGAAAAAAGAATACAACCTGTCAGATAAGAATTCAGAGAGTTCAGCAATATTTCCATCTATAGACCTACTTTGGGCTCACTGTAAGGTTTATTTTCAGACCATAATGTTGGAGTGTGTGGTGTCATAAAGATATGCATTAAAATATTATTTTTTTTTTTTTTTTTACATTAATCTGAACAACATAAATAGATCTAAAGTCTAACTATATGAATCTCGGTGCTACTTGAACCCATAAAACTGCTTTACATCCATGTCCTATATAGATGGACTTGCTCCAGCAGCTGCTGTGTGTCATTGCTCAGGGTGGGCTCCCTGATGGACTATAAGTATTGGCATGGCTGCTTATAGTCTTAACTAGAAGTGCTTGTGACACTGTAAAAATAAGGGAAATATTAATTAATAATAAGTAATTGGAAGACATAGACCATAGAACATTGTGGCAGGATCATCAGGTATTATTTAATTATTATTATAATCGACTTAATTTCAATCCAATGAATGAAATGTTTATTGTATTTAACAGCCCAAGTTTTGAATGCACAGTACGCAGGTTCACTCTAACATGGCCATGACAATCTTTGGCATGGCTCTCCTTGGTGCACCCTTTTCTAAATACAACAAAAAGGACAATTTTCTAATAAATTCAATGCTTTACATCTTTAAGACAGGGAGTGTGCTACTAATCATGTACTTTATGCATTCTCTACCTGTTATGTCTCTCTCTGTCCCTCCTTCCATTTTTGAAAAAACAATATGGTGAGGGGCAGAGATGAGGTTCTGGATAGGCTGTTATCATTACCTACATAAAGTTTTTGTCAGTAAACCAAGCTTGTCACCAAGAATTACTACATATAGCTCAATATTTGCAACCAGTAGCCCTGACTCAAACATTTCTTCTGATAGTGAGCCCCAATAAGATCATCTTAGATGGAGGTAAGGAGGATTTTTGTCTATTACATATAATCATTATTGTACACATTATTGCACTAGATTTTCAGTCTATTGCATGTGCATATGTTAAGCGTGTATCCAAATGGGCTTAGCCATTCAAGTGAGAGTATAGGATAGGTAGATACCTCATATCACTTTAAGGGAGTCTATCAGTACATTCTTCCTCAAAGATTTACATGAGATGATGTGCTTTGTTTGAAAGCATACTGATTAGTAGACGTATGCTCCTTCCTGTAAACCTGGAAAATGTTTCCTGGTTATGGCATTTGACAAAAAGGTTGGGGAGTGCAGCAGGTAACTTAAAAAGATGGGCCAAGCAGCTGAAACTGTAGAGAGTTTTTGTATATAAAGAATCCTATCATGTATTTTTTGTAATCTATTTCAGTAATGGAAATATGTTAACTACAAGCCCTGATACTATTCCTATTTAACATATGTGTCCATAAGCTGTTATTTACTCAGCTTTCCTTTATCAACCAAGACTCAGCAGAGCAATGAAGAAGAAACTCCCAAGAGCAAGTGATGCTTGTAGGAAAGGCAATCATTTGCATGCAGTAATTATCTTGTTACTGTTCCACTTTCCAATAAAAGTCCCTGGCAGTTTCTGGTCTGGTCTAAGAGTGAATGCGTTTTTCAAACAAGGGCTTAAACCACAATACAAATCGGAGATAAACAAATGAATAACATCTTTGGTCGCTTTTGTTAATTTTTTTTCTGGACTTTTTTGTATGAATTTACTTGTTCTACGATTGAAATAATAAAGGGTTATTAACTTTATAAGCTGAGTTAATTCTCTGTGACATTGTTTGTTTTTTGTGTGTTTGTCTTTTTTTTTTATATATAAAAGTGCTGGTTTATTTAAAGTGCCCCGAGGAAAGCATTAATTAGCATATTTGGCAATTATGAAGCAATTAGCACATCATGGTCTGGCAATAAGGAAGTTAATGTGCTAGTGATTTATTAAAAACTATGCGAGCTGCAAGGGAATAGTTGGGCTCATTTTAAAGAATCAACATATGAAAGTAGCAATTATAATGCGTGAGCAGGAATGCATATTTCCTTTACATTTCATCTGCCTTACTTATCCACATTGTTCTTGACTATAGTTTGGAAAGATGTTGTTTAATTTGGAATGTTTGTCCCTGTTGGTAATTTAAGAATATGCATGGTGTATGTATTAAAAAAAAAATCATGGAATCTTACTATGCATAGATTTATTCACTACAAATATTAAGAAAAAAATTGTAAAAAAGAACCGCGTTGACCCTAAACAAAATTAAACACAAATAGGCTGCAGTATAAGTGAGATAAACACAAAATCCAAAAGAACAATAAAAACTGCGCCACCAATAAATCCACCAAGGTACACAGTAGACCAGAAATTGATGGTTTAAATGTCCAAAATTAATGGTGAAGACAGCAAATAAAGTCTCTTATTATAACGGTGTCATTAATAGGATTGAATGAACCACCACTGTGCTCCACAACAGTGTGTCATATGATCTGTGAGATCATGGGGCATATAAGAAAAAAGGGGACAATAGCGTGATACCGCAATAAAGATAGGTTTATTGTAAAAAGTAAGTTATACTTACAAAAATCTAGATATTAAAAGCATTAGTAGGAAAAATGCCAGCTGGCATTCTAGGAGCCCTTCCTCCTTTAAAAAGGACGCAGTAACGTCACTTCACGCCCCCCCCCCTATGCGTTTCGTCATACACAGACATCACATTGGGGATAGGGCGTTACACTGACTCACCGCTTAATATAGTACCACGCCTCATTCTGACATGCAAGGAAATGGCTAAGTTGCGCCATTTTGGTTGTGGGAAAAATTGCCCATACTCTACCCAATAGCTAAAAAGAACCCCCATACAGGATATTATAAATGGCTATAAAACTCATATTAACGGCAAAAAACTTGTAAGCTTAATTGCCTGGCAACCCACGACCAACACTTTATCTTCAGTTTATTAAAACTAAGTAAAAAGGAATAAGGGGAAAAATGTTAATGAATATCCCGCAGCACTAGGTGAGACCCAGGTCACACGACCCCTAGTGGAGACATTTAAGATTACAAAACTAAAAAACACATGTATATAATGACACGTTAGAAAGATGTGTCTGGTGTGCAATATGTAAGAACTTCCAACAATGATTGTTGAAAGTAATATACCCCAACCTTAATAGTGCCCAAAAATACTATAATAGTACTAAACGGCCCATACTTAGATGAACCATTAAATAGTGACAAATACTGCTAATTAATAGACAATTAATTGTTATCTAGTGAATAGAATCCCAGTGTGGGTAAATAAATAAGGAATTGTATATAAAGTTATATTAGTTAATTTAATCAGTGACTAACTAAAAGACATTAAACATGTCCAGTGACAAAATATGCTATTACTTAATAAATGAACACTGCCCATCCTTGCATGACACGGCAGGCGTTACATTATGACTGCACCAACTATAACTAACAAAAAGCATATATTACATAGATGATATGTTAATATGCATAAAATGTGGTGTACATCAATCATATTGGACACAAATACATAAAAGAAAAAACACTAAAACAATAATTAGGCCAAAGGCCCATCATTCCCAAACATAACGAATAGTCCCTATGGGCACATCAGGCATTATTAATAAAAGCATCGACATCTGTGTTAACGTTTAACCCATAGGGAACATACGTTTTTAACCGATGGATCCAAGCCATCTCAAGTTTGGAAATTTCCCTCACCATAAGACTTCCCCTCTAGTTTGGCTTAAATCTATCTATACCTAGGAAAAGAGTATTATCCGAATCCTTATTATGTACCTGGAGGTAGTGTTTGGAAACGGAATGATTTTTAAAACCCATTTTTATATTCGTGATGTGCTCATTGAGGCGGACTTGTAGGGGCAGTTTTGTCCATCCCAGATATTGCAGGCCACAAGGGCACTGCAATAGATAGACCACCCCAACTGTAGCACATGTAATACAGGGTTTAATACTGAACTCCCTCTGAGTGACAGTGGACGTAAAGGAGGTAGTCCTTCTCTGGGAGCAAGAATTCAAAACACAGACCCTACACTGTCTACACTGATAGTAACCAGTAAGTTGATAAAAAAACCCTACTGGTAGTCGGAGGGTTCAAAACATTAGGGGCCACCTTAGGTTTCTCAGGCAAAATGTTCTTTAGAACAGTGTCATTGGTGACAATATGCCAATGTTTATTGATAAGTTGTTTGATACCACCATGCTGTACCGAATAAAAGGTAATGAAGGGAACCCCCAAGGGGAACCCCTCACCCTCCCTAGGTGCTCTATCTATCAACAAATCCTCTCTGTTGGTAGCTAACACTGTCTCTAAGGTGTCTCTGAGAGACTCTCTCTGATAGTCCTTTTCAAGGAAACGACTTGTCAGTACCTTGGCCTGTGTCAAAAACTCCTGGGGGTCAGAGCAATTTCTCCGAAGTCTGAGATACTGACTCTTTGGAACTGCCCTGAGCCAGGAGCTATGATGACAGCTTTCAACAGGAATAAACGAGTTCCTGCCAGTCCCCTTAAAAAAAGTGGAGGTAGCAAATTGATCCTCTCTAATAGCAATCTTTAAGTCTCTGATTGTGATTCAGAGTTGCCATAAAGTCCACCATTTATGGCCAAGTGGGAGGAGGATGTCATCCATTCCCAAGATGTACCCCAAATTGTCCTTTGGGCTAGGTACATTGATGACATCCTCCTCCTATGGGACAGCCAGCACCGGGAATTGGTGGACTTTATGGCAACTCTGAATCACAATCAGAGAGGGATTCAGCTTAAATATGAGGCCAGACAATCTGAGATCCATTATTTGGACTTAAAGATTGCTATTAGAGAGGATCAATTTGCTACCTCCACTACAGAGGTACAGACAAGATGACATGTATTTCACATTCTAATGCAGGCCTCTAATTTCAAGATGCTACACTGCTTGGTGAAATTAGCTTTAAAAAACAAAAACTCCCCTTTAACTGAGAGACCTAGCTCTATGTAACATGGCTTGTTGATTTGCCATGAGTGCCATGACAGTGCTAACAATGAAGGGGACATGGCCTTGTTGATGAACAGATTATGGAAAGTTTGCAGGTTCACTCCCAGAAATAAGGAACAACCTAAAATGTAATGCAACGCCTTTGGCCTTAGTCAGCTGAGTCACATAAGTAAATACTGTAATTTAAATGAATGGAAAACCCAGCCCCATTTCAATAAAAGGGTGGGCTTACAGTGCATATTGTCAGTGCATATTAGCATTTAGGGAGAGATGACATTTCTGTGTAAGGAAAGATATACTTTTTTTACATTTAATGTACATTTGAGAAATTGTACATGCCCTCCATGTATAGAACATAACTGTATAAAAAATGTATTTTAAATTTTATATAATAATATGATTATAGCAGCATAGTGTGGATAGTTTGCTAAATCTACCTATGATGAGCTTAGTGGCTGCAACAAGAGAAAGTACACCCTGCGCATGTGCAGCCCAGAAGAACAGGAAGGCACTCTTACGGCTCTGGTTCAGGGCCCACTGGAGTGGAGACAGTGGTCCCGTGAGCACAGCGGGGTAGGAGTGCCTGGAATGGATGCTGTGGGAGACGTAGCTGATCAGTAGCGATCTCCTGGATGTTGAAGCAGCAGAGACTGGCAGGTAGCGGAGCAGGGTCCGGATGTAGGGTGACCCCGAGATGGCGTCAGCAACTCTGGAAGTATGCAGCATGCAGGGAGCAGGCAGAGGGGTCGTCAGGCAGGCCGGGTCTGGATACACTTGGCAGGCAGGTAAGTGGGCACAGGCAATGGAGAGGTCAGACAGGCAGGAGATCAGCGTTCAGGTATCAGTCCAAAGCAGAGTCAACAGGCCGGAATCAGGAGTGGAGAAGGCAGCAGAGTCAAGTGGAAGCCGGATCAGGTAAACAGGAGTACACAACAGAGGCAGGTTAAACAAGGGGCAAACTGCAGACGAACAGCACTTGACATGTGCAGCTGTCATTCTTTTAAAGGCCAACTGGCGCCAAACAGCGCTAACGCATCACGTGTGCGCCCGCGACGCACGTGCCCGCGCTCGCTGCGCACGCGCGCGCGCGCCTGAGGAGTACGACGGCGCGTACCCTCGTTTCGACGCCCGGACGAATCAGCGGTGCGTGTGCGCATGCGCGCGCGCCGATTCGACCGTACGTCGCAAGTGGAGCCCTGACATTGCCCCCCCACAAGGGGCAACCTCCGGGTGCCCAGTTGGTCATCCTTCTCAGGGTGTGAAATGAAAAAAGCACGAATTAGTCTTCCAGCATGTATATTGTCCTCAGGTTCCCAAGAATTGCTTTCTGGGCCGAAGCCCTTCCATTTGATTAGAAACTGTCTTTGCCCTTGTCGCCTTCTACAGTCTAGAACAACTTCTACCTCGTACTCCTCGTTTCCATCCACTAGGACAGGTTCAGGAGGCCCGGACTCCCTATTGGGGAAGGGATCGGGTACCGAGGGTTTCAATAGAGAGACATGAAACACAGGATGTATCTTCATGGTGTCTGGCAGGGACAGTTCATAGGACACCTCATTAATCCTCCTCTTTACAGGAAAAGGGCCCAGGAACTTGGGTGCCAACTTCTTAGAGGGACAGGTTAACTTTAAATTAGAAGAGGAAAGCCATACCTGATCCCCGATTTGCAGATTCAACTCTCCCCTCCTCTTTTGGTCAAAGGCTTACTTACTGTCCGCCTGGGCCTTGGTTATGGCTTCCTGGAGGATTTGGTTGTTGCGGCTTAGGAAGGTCACTGCGTCCTGGACCGCTAAGGGCAGCAGAGAAACCCAATCATCTTGCACAAATGAAGTGAAACACCTAATATATTGTTCGAGGGTCTGGTTTGTGCGCTCAGTCTGCCCATTAGTTTGAGGGTGGTAAGCTGAGGATAGGGCCAGCTCAATCTTTAGACTATCACACAGTGCCCTCCAAAACCGCGAGGTGAACTGGACTCCCCTGTCCGAGACTATATTCTTGGGTACCCCGTGTAACCTAACGATCTCTCGGATAAAAACACGGGCCGTCTCTGCTGCAGATGGGGTTCCCCTTAGGGGTAGGAAGTGGGTTCAGGGAGGCCTCCCTGATCTGGGACAGTAAATCCGGCTGTAGTAGAAGGAAGTTGCTTGCAGGGAGGATGGTATCAGGAGGTGTGGAGTCTTTAGGGCAGTCGAACATGCGTGAAAGCGCATCTGGCTTTACGTTTTTAGATCCAGGCCGGTAGGTAATGTGGAAGCTGAAACGTGAAAAGAAGAGGGCCCAGCGGGCTTGTCGTGGTTTTAGACGTTTTGCCGTCCTTAAGTACTCAAGATTCTTGTGGTCCGTGTAAATTAGTACAGGGTGGACTGCTCCCTCCAGCAAGTACCTCCATTCCTCCAGCGCTGATTTTATGGCTAGCAGTTCTCGGTCACCTACATCGTAGTTCCTTTCTGCGGGTGAAAGTTTCCGGGAAAAGAAGCCCACAGGGTGCATTAGGTCCTTATTGCCCTGGCGTTGGGAGACCACGGCCCCCACTGCTACCTCAGAGGCATCCACTTCCAGGATGTATGGGAGAGATGGGTCAGGGTGACTGAGGATGGGAGCGGATGTGAATCGCTCCTTGAGTTTCACAAACGCCTCCTGGGCCTCTGGACCCCAATGAAACCGTACATTCTGCCTTGTTAGCTGTGTGATTGGTGAGATGATGGCCGAGAACCCCTTGATGAACTTTCTGTAAAAATTAGCAAATCCGACAAAACGCTGCACACCCTTCTTGTCAGAGGGTGGCGGCCAGTCCAGCACAGCCGTTACCTTCTGCGGGTCCATCTCGATGCCTGCTGGGGAGATCTGAAGACCCAAGAATTGGATGCTCTGCTGCTCGAAGGTGCACTTCTCTGCTTTCGCGTACAATCCGTGCTGACGAAGACGGAGTAAGACTCGGCCCACATGCCCCCGATGCTGCTCAAGCGTTCTGGAGAAGATTAGGATGTCATCCAAGTATACAATGACAAAAATGTCCAGGAAGTCCCTGAAGACCTCATTTATGAGGTGCTGGAAAGTAGCCGGGGCATTACAAAGGCCGAAGGGCATAACTAAGTATTCGTAATGCCCAAAACGGGTACGAAATGCAGTCTTCCATTCATCACCTGATCGGATGCGAACCAGGTTATAGGCCCCTCTTAAGTCCAGTTTGGAGAATATGGTGGCCGCTCTTAGTTTTTGAAACAGTTCCGGTATTAAGGGTAAGGGATAGCGATTTTTAATTGTAACTTTATTTAGCTCCCGGTAGTCCACACAGGGTCGGAGTGACTGGTCTTTCTTGGTTACAAAGAATATGGCACTAGGAGACACTGGTCCCAAATTCTACTCTATCCCTAAAATAACTAACCAAATGTGTATGTGTGTATATATATATATATATACAGTATCTCACAAAAGTGAGTACACCCCTCACATTTTTGTAAATATTTTATTATATCTTTTCATGTGACAACACTGAAGAAATTATACTTTGCTACAATGTAAAGTAGTGAGTGTACAGCTTGTATAACAGTGTAAATTTGCTGTTCCCTCAAAATAACTCAACACACAGCCATTAATGTCTAAACCACTGGCAACACTGGGGGGTCAGCCTGTCAGTCCTCAGACCATAAGCTGCACACTGCATCAAATTGGTCTGCATGGCTGTCATCCCAGAAGGAAACTTCATCTAAAGATTATGCACAAGAAAACCCACAAACAGTTTGCTGAAGACAATCAGACTAAGGACATGGATTACTGGAACCATGTCCTGTGGTCTGATGAGACCAAGATAAACATACTTGGTTCAGATGGTGTCAAGCGTGTGTGGCAGCAACCAGGTAAGGAGTACAAAGACAAGTGTGTCTTGCCTACAGTCAAGGATGGTGGTGGGAGTGTCATGGTCTGGGGCTGCATGAGTGCTGCCAGCACTGGGGAGCTACAGTTCAATGAGGGAACCATGAGTGTCAATATGTACTGTGACATACGACCACTGCCTTGCTATAGAAGCTAGGGTAAAGGTGATGGACTGGCCAAGCATGTCTCCAGACCTAAACCCTATTGAGCATCTGTGGGGCATCCTCAAACGGAAGGTAGAGGAGTGCAAGTTCTTTAACATCCACCAGCTCTGTGATGTCATTGTGGAGGAGTGGAAGAGGACTCCAGTGGCAACCTGTGAAGCTTTGGTGAACTCCATGCCAAAGAGGGTTAAGGCAGTGCTGGAAAATATTAATGGCCACACAAAATATTGACACTTTGGGCCCAATTTGGACATTTTCACTTAGGGGTGTACTCATTTTTGTTGCCAACAGTTTAGATGTCTGTGTTTAATGGCTGTGTGTTAAGTTATTTTGAGGGACAGCAAATGTACACTGTTGTACAAGCTGTACACTCACTACTTTACAGTGTAGCACAGTATCATTTCTTCAGTGTTGTCACATGAAAAGATATAATAAAATATTTACAAAAATGTAAATGGTGTACTCACTTTTATAAGATACTGTATATCTGTCAGTCACATACAGGTAAAAACATCTAAGATGTCATGCCATTGGACCAGAACTGGAAAGAAGATATGTATAGAGATTTTAAAAAAAGGTGTAGCTGTGCTTCAAGAAGGGTGGATAGGACAGAGGAGGGAGGAGAAATAAAAGCTGGAGTTAGCCTTTAACATATGTTCTTTCATTTCAGAAACAGATCAGTATACCAATAACCTGCTATAACATAGTAGCAGGCGTTTTAAATAAGGCTGTGAAAGGAGCAATGGTAATGAGCAAAGTTAAGTATCCCATTATAAATAATGAGGTTCAGTTACTGTAGTCAGGTCAATAAAAATGGTGTACACTCAGGGGCGGACTGACCATTCGGCCACTCGGGCACTTCCCGAGGGCCTCAGGCCACTAGGGGGCCCCATCAGGGTTGCCAGCCTCAGTAAAACCAAGGACAGTATGTAAAAATCTGTGTTTTTTTTTACATCTGTCGCTGAAATGTCCCTTACCGACATCCTTTTGGTCTAAAAATCCCGAGATTATAGCTGCCCCACCTCTTAAGTACCTTCTCAGCCAATAGAAACATGTCTGTGTATATTGTGTGTACATGTATGTGTATACTGTGTGATTGTATACTGTGTGTGTGTGTGTATACTGTGTGGCCCCATAATCTCTGATTGCCTGGGGGCCCCATAATCTCCTATTGCCCGGGGGCCCCATGAGTTGTCAGTCCGCCCCTGTGTACACTTACCACTTTACATTGTAGCAAAGTGTAATTTCTTCAGTGTTGTCACATAAAAAGATATAATAAAATATTTGGAAAAATGTGAGGGTGTACTCAATTTTGTGAGATACTGTATCTCTCGCCAAAGCTCTAAGTGTTGTTTCTCTCTGGTGCTTCGTTCCTCTGTTATCAGTATGAGTCACTTCTGATAAGTTTTCCCGACAAATGAGATAAAATTTGTGTCAGGGATGGAGAGCTCAGCACTCAGATTGTCTATTCATAACACATTTTTGCTGCTGTGTGAAGGGGGTTAAGTTCCTTTCCTCCAATCAGCTCCCAAGTGCTGTAACTGCAGCCTATTCGCCCCCTCCTCTGTGCTCCTGATAGATGAAGAAGGATTTTAACACAATTCTGCCCTTTTGAAGGGGTGTATGAAAGAGAAGACTGCAGATAAACATGTAAAACATGTAAAACCTGTGTAGGAGGATTTTTTTCACCGGAGGCTGTTCACTTCACTGGGTATATGTAAGGCTGCATTCACACCTGAGCGTTTTGTCGCTCTAAGCCGCCCTAAGCCTGAAGCTACAAAACGCTCGAGGGGAAAAAATACATTATTCTCTATGGAGATGGTTCACATCTCCACTCCATGTCGCCTGAAGCCGAACGCCTAAAGCTCAAACAAGTTCCGGACCCTTTTTTGTCGCGCGAATCGGGCAGATTTGGGCGTTTGTATCCCCATAGAAACTAATGGAAACGCTCGATTCAAGCGACTAGCGCGACAACGAGCGTTTCTACGGGCGTTTTGTCACTGCAACTGCTCCCAGGAAGCAGTTGAACAAAATCTAAAAACATAGCAACAAATGATGACAGTGATGATCATTTTTCCTATTGGCTGTCAAGAAAAACGACGAAGTTGAAAAACGCCTGACAACGCCGTATGCAAATGTGCAAAAACGACCGTATTCGCGCGACAAAACGCTGGTAAAACCGCTGGTAAAAACGCTCGTTCCGCTACGCTCAGGTGTGAATGCAGCCTAAGGGTTTACAACGACTTTAAATAAATAAGAAAAAAAATACACATTACTATTTATGTATATACTCCTCAAAATTAAAATATACATAACAAAATAAAATGCCTGCACTAGCTGATAGAGTAAAAGAAAAGGTAGAGTAAAAAAAATGTATACAAACCTGTCCACAATCTGTCCTTTCTGCAGCAGTGATAGTGTCATATTTCATGCATATGTGCTGAAAATTTGAGTTTTTCTGTTCAGAGTATAAAAGTTATATAGGTTTTGGTGGGGGGAGGGGGGCGCTGATAGATCTAAGGACTAGCTGTACTAATCGAATATTTTTCAAGCTTTCAGTAGATATGATAATTGCTTAAAAACTTTGTTATGGTTTCTCTTTGAGCTACTTGGAGACTATTATTTTCATTGCTATGTATCATTAGAGCACATTTTCAACTGTGTGACAACACATGGAATTTGTCTTGGTTATTCTGTATTTAACAGAGAAAAAAAAATCTATTCATAATCACCCACCGAACACCAGGCTGTTTTTATACTGCTTTATTTTAAGTCTGCTTATAAAGAGCAGAGCCATGTGCCCTGTTGTTTCTTTTTTCCTTTGCGTTATCAGTACACTCACGAGCTGCCAGCATATTAATCACAGAAATGCAATTTCGCTGTATTTTCTTCTACGCAGTGTCAATGTAGGTGTGATTGTCTGCACATACTGTTCCGATATTGTGAAAGCCTAAAATGTTTCCTTTCTGCCTTAATTTCTGCAGCATGTGGAAAGGTTACCCAACAGCAATTAAACAAACCTCCACACTGAATCTTTAAATGATGTACTGTAACTCTTACAGAAACATGTATTTTATTTGTGCAATGTAAAATATTTGAGCAAAGGGCAGTATAATATTAGTAAATGAAAATTAGAGACTTGTAGTGAGTATCCAATAAGAAATCTTTGGTGAACTGGACGGCCGGTCCAATTGAAGTACAGTACTGTTGTGGGCCGGTTTGGTTTGACTCCTAATTACCTATCAAATAGAACATGAAGGGCTCATGTGAAGTATATCTTAAAATCACAGCAGATTCTTTTTCTTGTGTTTCCAAAAATCGGTCAAATCTCTAACACTCTCTTATAACATGGCACCAATCTCTAACATATACTGTATGCATGGTGAGTAGTTTCCTGTGACATGGCAGCTTTCTCTTTTAAAAACAACACAATTATCAATGTGTATATGCTAATGGCAAAACATTGAGGCAATGCAATGTACACTGTTGTACAAGCTGTACACTCACTACTTTTTTAAAAGCCGAGAGCAGAA
Organism: Lithobates sylvaticus; assembly: GCA_028564925.1. Classification (NCBI taxonomy): domain Eukaryota; kingdom Metazoa; phylum Chordata; class Amphibia; order Anura; family Ranidae; genus Lithobates; species Lithobates sylvaticus. Next base: position 304,338,652 of record CM053027.1, on the reverse strand, counting down.
AATCTTGTGCAGCTCTGCATAGAAACCAATCAGCTTCCAGGCTTAAAGGGGTGTTTCACCTTACAATTTTTTTTTTTAAAAGTCAGCAGCTAAAAAAAAAGTAGCTGCTGACTTTTAATAAGTACACTTACCCTCCCAGGGCGCCCGCGATGTCGGTCGTGGAGGACGAGCTGTCCCTCGGCGATCCGGTTCCAACGCCGCCATCCTCAGTAAGGGAAACGGCTTCACGTTCCCTACTGCGCATGCGCGAGTCGGCGCGCGGCCTACTGCGCATGCGCAACTCTAATTTGTGAATGGGGAACACGATGTGTTGTGGGACATAGTTCCCATAACACACCGCGCCCCATTCACCAGAATACGGAAGAAGAGAACATCACCGCCGCGCTGGAGGAGGCAGATTAGGACGATCTGCCTAGCAACAGCCATTTCAGGTAAGTTAAAAAAAATTTTTTTTTTTTTTTTCATTTTAAATGGTTACTAACATTTTATTAAGTTTTTTTTTTCAGGGTGTCCCACCACTTTAAATGAACAAGCTGAAGTTAGAAGCTGATTGGCTACCATGTACAGCTGCACCAGCATTTAAATATATCCAGTTTTAGTAAACCAACCCCAATGAGTCATAAAAACTATGCTAGAAACATGCGCGATTGATTTGATGTGATTATAACCAGTACTATAAAGCTTGTGAGAGGAACTCACACTCTGTAGTAAGTGCAGTATGAGTGCTGACTGCAAAATAATAAAAACTAAATGGCAATGCAATAAGTAATGAAAGAAACACATATAAACAGTCAAGCAAGCAAACAACTGGTCACACAAGCCAATCAATGATACTATATATAAATGGTATACATAATAAGCCATACTATTAAAAAAAAAAAAAAAAAAAAGGTTTCTTTGAGGAAGCATCTAAAGTCAATTTTTTTTTTTTTTTTTTTTAGTTCTGGAAGTTGTAAAGTGTTAAAAGCCAGGTGAATTCATCCACTCTATTTTCCCTAATTACCATTGTCAGCTGGGAAGAAGGTGGTGGGAAATCCAAACATTAACAGTGGCCACCATATGTTGCTTTTATACCATGATGTCATTCAGGGCACCTAGGGTCCTAAAAACTACATTTGAATGTACATGGAGGTATTGCTTAATACCTCCATGTACTTCTAGAGCCTGTCCTTTGTTATAGTGCTGACTTATCTCATTATTACAGTTTCCATGTTATATAAGACACTGGCAGGTTGGTAAACCTGCCAATATCCCACCAAAACGGAAACACAATTTAGCCAATAATGAACAAAGATAAATAATCTATTGGCACAAAGCCAGATTTGCCAGATCTTGGTAGATAGTTTATGGGTAACAAAAATGGTGAAAGCTTTGATGGATAAAACATATTGAGGGCAACTTAAAGAATTAACATGTACAGCCTGGAAGAAAGAAGGCAAAGGAGAGACATGATTGAAACCTTTAAATACATTAGGGGGGTGAATTAGGTTCAGGAGGGCAGTTTTTTCAATATGAAACCAAAATCAAGAACATGGGGACATGACCTCAAACTAACTGGAGGAAAGTTCAAAACTAACCATAGAAAGTATTATTTTACTGAAAGGGTAGTTGATGCTTGGAATAAACTACCAGCAGAGGTAGGGAGACAGTCAACAATAAATGGCTTCAACCATGCTTGGGACAAATATAGATCGATACTCAATAGATCTATACTCAGACAAAAAAGTAAAAAAAAAAAAAAAAAGGGCAGACTCGATGGACTACTCTGTCTTTGTCTGCCATCACTTTTCTTTTTGTCAAGGATGGTTTACAATTTTTAATAATTGCCAGTATTCATTCAGCAGTTTCTGTATTACCGTTTAAAACTTCAAAAAGGTTTTATTTCATGGACGACCCTCAAAGGTCTCTACATATAATTTAGTGTATTTAATGTATGGCCAAAACTCAGATAGGGGTCTTGCGGAGAAATATTTTTAGGTTAGATAGAGCTGAGCCAGCTATGGGGAACAATAATACACCGTATTAGAAAACGGCATAAAGACAGAAGTAGAACATTGTCTAAAGTTCAGCAATGACAGCACTGACCCATGGAGAAGTGATCTAGAGGTACTACAGCACTAGACTGAGCAAGTTCACAAAGAAGCAATCAAGGGGATAGTCAGAATGCTGAGATTAGAGGAGACACAGATAAAAACCTCAGGGAAACAGTGAGAACATGGAAGGAAAGGTGGAAAATCAATGAGCATGAATAACAAAGGTTAGACAAAGTGAAGTATTTTCTCTGCAATGCATTAATACTATACGGGAAAGCTTTTAAAATGTCAAGAATATAAAAAAAAAATGAATAGAAGGTTTGGGAATCCAGATACTCAGTAGTACATTATTCCAAGTGTGAACTTCAGAAACTGTACAAAAATATGAAGACATATATATACTGGAGCCAACAAAACAATTATTTACTGCTATATTTATTTGTATTAAAAATTCTGTTTAATAATGGAAACCTTGAACAGGTGTTCCAGATAGAATTATTCACATATACACCTTTGAAACTTAATGCACTGAAAAATACATTTATTCAGAACACAATTACAAAATAAAGTGAAAAAATACATTTAGATAATGCATGGAACAAACAGCAAACACTGTTCAATAATGCTTTTCTGTCATGTCAGTCTGGGGGAATTACTTTACTATGATGCCAGCATACAGGGACTGACATGATTATTTTTATATAATTATATACAGTATAATATAGATTTTACATGATGATGACCATTTGTAATCCAAGTTGGCTTATTTCCATGTATCAGATAAGATTATTAAGTTTACTACTGATTACTGAAAATGGAGAAATAAAGCTTACAAAAAATACTATGTTTTTTTTTAATTGGTCAAAGTATGTCATTTTAGATCTAATGCACAAATAATCAGCATGCACGTGGAAAGAATGCAACCTCTTATTAAACTGCTATATTTTCAGACATCAATATGATTTAATAAAATATCCATTTGTAGTTATCATGAGAAATGTGTTTATACCTTGCAAAATCCAAAAGTTCTGCAAAGGCTGGCAAGTAATGAAATAATGAAAATAATACACCATATATAGAAATAGTCAAATCTTTAAATATTTGAGCTTCTTGTGATAATGCATGGCTTAGAAAGTCAGATTGCCAAAAAAATGGCCAAGGTAAACCTGAATCATCAGGCAGTTTGTCATGTTGGCAAGTAGGAGCTAGTTAGGGCCAGTTTAAAATGGCAGCAATGAATGGGACAGTGATAAATACAGATATAAGGAGATAGATAAAGATATAGGGAAAAATAAAAAGATTCAGGGTTAGCTAGAGGGAAGGAAGGAAACACGCAAGCTACAGTGTCTTATGGTGGCCATATACAGTGTTATAAACTGAATGATTGACTTCTGATTTGACAAGCCGATCAAACTGGACATCAATCGATGGCATGGCAGAAGAATGAGTGACAGATAGTAACAAATGTGATTATCTCAATCAGTTGTGGTGGAAAATAATAAATTGTAAGGGGTGAACTTATATTTTTTACTCTCTTACATGTAGATTGATCATAAAAATGCCACTGAGAGGAGCATGCGCGGAGGCTCCCAAGATGGCCACGTAAGCCAGTAGCTCCGCACTGCCCCGGCCTTCCCCATCAAGGATTGCGACTGATAGGATGCCCAACAAAGACAGTATCGGGTGGGGGAGACCCCCCCGCACAAGTAAATGCCTGGAGGGACGGTCTGCCATGACCTCAGGCCTCAGTTCTCATCCGAGGACAAACGGAAGGATTCCAAGATGGCGGCCATGGCCCAGCCACATGACCAAACCACGAACGGACACACTGAAGTGAGGCAAGTGCTGACCCCAGCAACCCTTTCTTTTACCTCCCTGGTGACCAGTGGTAACCCCCACAACCAAACCCCTTCACCAGCCTCAACAGTATCGCTCATAGAGCGCACCATGGAGAACTATTCCCTATGGGATTTACCCCCGCACGCTCCCAGATGCCCTATCCCCCACTGGGGAACTGGTTCCAGATGCTGGTATTAAAGCAAATGACCTGTTTTCCAGCCTTTCAGAGCTGTTAGACAGAGGCCCTGCGCAAAAAGCTGAAAAAATCACAGAAGACATTCGATCTGACTTCCGAAACCTGGGTTCCAGAATGGAAGCTATTGAAAGTAAATTGGAAATCACAGTGTCCAGGGCCAACAATAACACAGACCACATCCATGTTCTCCAAGAACAGCTTGACACAGCCCTTTCAAGGATCGATGATCTTGAAAGTCGTTCGAGGAGCGACAATTCCTCCCAGATTCCATCACAGATATTCCAACGACAGTGCAGGATCTCATAAAAAATCTGATCCCCTCCATCCCATCACACAAACTGGAGCTGGACTGGGCAGATAGATCTCTGGGCGCTCCCAGGAATGATGGATCCCCAAGAGATGTGGTAGTGAAACCTCACTACTACACAATCAAGGAAGCAATTATGAAATGATCCCGGCAGCAATCCCAACTGATGTCACGCAATTCAAATCTATGCTGACATTTCACCTTCCACAGTTCAAAGGAAAAGATCTCTAAAACCCTTCCTGACGGTTCTTACCCAAAAGGACATCAAATATTGATGGGACTTCCCGTTTGCACTGAAGTTCTCCTTTAAAGGTAAACCCTACACCTTCTCAAGCTTTCACGGAAGGAGAGGGAGTATTTCTGAACCTGAAACTTATTTCACAGGACTCAGCAATGTACACTTCAAGTCTACAACCAGGATCCTCCAAGCGACAAACACCTACCAGCACCATCTCCCCGATGTGGCACACAACCAAGACAAAGCAAGCTAAGGATAACAAGCCTCCCGGATCCCTGTGGTGCAGCTTTGTTCCTCTTACTCCTGGTAATTCCAGGCTTCTAACCGGATGACTTATTTTCTCCTGCCTACCTTTATCCCTACTCCTCTCCTGGCAAGACCTACAAGATTGACTCAGAGCTACTGGTATCATAAGGTTTATCACACGTTTTATTTACCCACGAATAGATGGGTGGGTTGCCCTTTTTTCATGGGACACCCCAGGTGGGTCTCCTCTGGGATGGGGGTATACCTGGTCAGTTGCATCTATAATCTAGGACAGGGGTAGGGCCACAATTTAGGGGTAAGCCCTTTATTACATTATGGTTTACATGTTTCTTGTTTGGCTGACCTCTACACCTAACCCTGCCTCCCCTCAATCTTCCCATCAACCATCCTCTTTGCTCTTAAGTTCCCCCCTCTCCCCCTGCCTCCCCTATATTAAAATATTTTGGCAAGTCAGTCGGCGGCCTGTTGGTTACGATCAATCGCATAGCTATTTACAGTGTTTAAAAAATTAGGGGGTTGGCTGTGGCCGGCGCAGATGCAGTGCGCCACAACCTACCATCCGGACATGGCAACCCCATCCCTGGATTGTAGGCTTCAAGCCCAAGTTGAGAGTTTGAAAAAGCTGTTGATTTCCATGACTGGAGGAAGCTTTCTTCCTTCTTTCAGTCCAGACCTATATATGGCCTGTTTGTGTTCATCTCTCTCTTCTTTCTCTACTTTTCCGCTAACTATTTTTCTTTCCTAGTTGGTCCCCGGAAGCCTCCTCCCCAAGACATAGCTCCAAGGATCCTGATACCCGCTCGACCAAACTACTGTCCCCTGAGACCGATTTATGCCAAGGTAAGTGACGATGTAATGGATTGATACCTAATCTACTTGCTCCATGGCCTGTGACACAGCACTCACCCCCCTCTCTGAATAACCTTCCATATTAAGCAGGGCTTAAACTCCCCAATAAAAAGATGGAAAGTCTTTCATGCCTCCCAGTCCCAAAAAAATTATGTAATTTTGCTGCAGGAAACCCATTTCCCAAAATGGTTCATCCTAGTCAAGGGGGTTATAGATGACCACTTATACTTATACTCCTTTGTATCATATTATGCTCCCAACTGGGCCCAGCCTAAGTTATTTCAGGCAATTCTCCAAACTCTGGGACCATTAGTAGAAGGTACCATGGTTTTGGAGGAGACTCAAATATGGCCATTGACCAAGGACTAGATAAGACCAAGCCCCCAAATTCACAAATCATTTGCACCTCCAAAGGAAGCTACAAAATAGCCAAACTAATCTTCCAACAAGGCTTAGCGGACAATTGAACCCGTCTAAACGAGACTATACACATTTTTCATGTCCACATTAATCATACGCCAGAATAGACCACATTTTTCTTTCCACGCCCCATATCCCCTTAGCTAGTAAAATCCTCAATCAAAGAAGCGGTATGGTTTGATCACTCCATGGTCCTACTCTCACTGTGCAGAAACTTACCAAGGCCGAACCTCTCCCATTGGTGACTTAATGAATCAATTATAAGCAACCCCATTAGAGTATTCGAACTGGAACAAGCTTTAAAAGAATAGTTTCTCCTTAATGATGTGGAGGGAATCATAGCGGAGACACTCTGGGCAGCACACAAAGCTATGATCCGAGGCAGGCTTATTCAAATAGAAACTCGGATAAAAAGGGAAAGACTAGCAGATATAGAGAAACTTGAGAAGGAATTTGCCTCTTTATGATCAAAGCATAAAAAAGACCCTTCAAAGGTCCCTATTTCACAACTGAACACGTCACGTCTAGCCTTAAACCTAGCGCTTACGATTAAAGCAGAAAGGAGCATTAGATGGAGTGGGACTAAATTTTACCAGCAACGAGATAACATTGGTTCTATGCTAGCTTCAAAACTTTCCCCTAAAACTCGCTCAATCACGCTTCCGAAAATTCGGATGCAAGATGGTACCCTAAACCCCCAACGCATGATGCAATCGTTCCAAACTTTTTACACTGAATTATATAAGGCGGACACAAAGGTTGACCTATCTGAAATAAACTCATTCCTAGACATCTTCCCACTTTCAACGTTAAGGAAGGACCACAGCGACAGACTAGAGGCTCCCATCACAACTGAGGAAGTATTGGAAGTCCTCCAAAATCTGAAAGGGGGCTCTGCCCCAGGCCCGTACGGCATCACTGTTCCATACTATAATACATTTGCAAACATCCTGGCCACAATACTAGCTAGATTCTTCAACTTATAAGGAAGGGCAACCCATTAGATAACCAGCTTTATTCGGCATTCATATCCATCATTCCTAAACCAGATAAAGACACAGAGGAGGTGGGAAACTACAGACCCATATCATTGATCAACAATGATATGAAAATCCTGACCGAAATCCTTGCAAACAGGGTTGCTTCCTTTATTAGCCTATACATTCACAAGGACAAAGTGAGCTTTATACCTAGAAGACAAGGCCCAGATTAGGTGAGAAGAACCATAGACATAGTTTCCATCCTTCAATCAGGGTGGAATGCAGGTCTTCGCCAAGAAGAAATACACCTCTCGCTTGATCTCCAAAAGGCCTTTGACTCAGTCTCCTGGCTTTACCTATTTGCAGCTCTGCGAAGAGGGGGCTTTCTCCAGATCCTACAAAGGAATCTTTAACTCTGCCCTCATAGAAGCCAAGCTCAAGGTACTCACGAGATGGTACCTAGTCCCTACTAGACTGGCTGCCATCTACCCCTCCTCCTCTCCGTTATGTTTCAGGGGATGTCACACACTCGGCACAATGCTACATGTATGGTGGGGATGCCTGAAAATCAGAGGGTACTGGAACAAAATATTCCATCTTATCCGAAGAGTCACTGGCTGTGCAACCCCACAAACTCCCTCAATAGCCCTACTTAATTTTCCCATCCCGAAAAACTCCCAAACATACCCAAAAATGAATCCTCTTTATGCTGGTCGGAAACCAAATTATTCATAGCTAAAATCTGGGAACCATTGGCCCAACATGTTGGTATCTCTCTCCTTCATGGATCCTGCTGAACTTAAGCAGACGAGGGGACGTCATGGAGGCCGACAGGTATCTTCATACTCTTCTCTACTATACCTCTTACTTTTTCCTTCTCTCCTTTTTTCATATCGCCACTTCAATATATGATTGCATAGACACATGACATTGTCTTTATGTTTAGAGTTACCTATCTTTAGTGTGAACCAAGAAGCCTTGGTTTGATTAATTTTTCATCCACTATGATGCACAAAGTGAATCCTTCTAGACACTATTTTAATAAGCGAATCAATCCAGTTACCCGGCAATGCTAGGGGGTACAAAGTATATCCCAGTAGATGGTTATGGCATGACCTCTAAGGCCTAGGGATGGGAAGTGGCAACTCCAACTACCCCATGACACAGCGTGTTCCCATAAGGGGTGTCGGGGGCAGGGGTGCTCTCATCAACTCATTACTGGTACCCGCAGGCATCTGCGGTATATACTATAATACTTAATGTACACATGAAATAATTCTGGTTCTACAAGTTTGTTCCACTGATTGCTCTGCTACTGGTTTGAGAAATGTGATTATTACCTTTTTTTGTACTGACTTCTTTTTGAAATTCAATAAAACTTTTAAAATATAAAAAACACAATAAAAAAAATGCCAATGATTGATTCTGTATGATCTATTTGTTTTCCACCACAAATAATCAGCTCAGTGGATCGAAACTGTCACTATCTGCCACTCATTGCCTGGCTATATGATTTTTGTCTTGCCTAATCAATGTCGAATTTAATCAAATATCAAATTGGACATCGATCATACAGTTTTATCACACTGTATATGGCCACTATTAGTCAGTCATACTGCATACTGTTGAGAAAACAAAAATAAATATATTTGCTGTTAATTTACTGCTGCCTTTGGTTGATAAACCCTGACTGTGTTCTGTGTTCTCTTATGGATTTAACACACATTAAAAAGCTTCAAAATGTAAAATCTGCAGCATATTTAAAAGGGTTTTTAGGGCAGTTCTCACAATCACTGCCAGCCCCTCTGCTAGGATAACATGTAGTATAAAGTTATAGTGTATGTCGTTTTTTTTTAATTCATCTTCTAAAAACCTTATTTTTTCTCATGAGACTGCCCCTTGCCCTCTTCCTCCGATGTATGTACTACTGAGGGAGGGACTGAGACCTCCCTCTGACATCTGCCAGGTGGTCACATGACCTCCTTCTGTAGTACATACATCGGAGGAAAAGAGTGATGGATGGTCACGAGACCGCTGATCGCCGAGAAGAGATAAGGTATTTAGAAGATGAATTTTAAAAAAACGGCATACACTATATACTACAGGTTATCCTAGCAGTGGGGCTGGCAGTGATGGTGAATAGTAATTTTTGCACTGCTCAGAACTTTTTTGTAGTTTTTATTTTTGGCCATCTGTGTCCTATAGGGAGATCTCCATTTACTTTCTGTCCCATAAGCACAACAGGAAGTGATAGGAAATCTCTTAGCAGTAAGGGAAACATCCTCTTGATCAGTTGTGTTGTGGTGTGAGTACCCTTTTAACCTTTTAGTTCCATTACTCTCAATCTCCAGGCCTCCTACATTACCCTGGGGTTCCATCATCTCCTGGATTTCTGGACATGCACAGGGGGTATAAATTGAAGCTCCTGCATTCCTGTGCTCAGTGGGACCATGCCTGATGAAGCAGCTGAAACTGGGCAAGTCAGTTGTGACTAGGTATCGAAAGGCATAAGACAAACCTAACTCCCAGTCACATTGGTGGATATTGTCCAGACAGATTCCTCAGTATAGCCATTCAAGTAGGGTGTCATTGCTCACAACTGCCTGAACTGCCTTTCCAGAGATTTCTGCAGCCATACCTGTGTGGAGTCTGCTGCAGGGTTCCTGTCCTTAACCCCTTCAGCCCCGGAAGAATTGGCCCGTCAATGATCAGAGCGCTTTTTACAATTTGGCACTGCGCTGCTTTAACTGGTAATTGCATGGTCATGCAATGCTGTACCCAAACTAAATTTGTGTCCTTTTTTTGCACAAATAGAGCTTTCTTTTGATGGTATTTGATTGCCTCTGCGATTTAAATTTTTTGCGATATAAATGGAAAAAGACTGAAAATTTTTAAAAATATATATATTTTCTACTTTTTGTTATAAAAAAATCCAATAAACTCAATTTTAGTCATACATTTAGGCCAAAATATTCAGCCACATGTCTTTGGTAAAAAAAATGTCAATAAGCGTATATTTATTGGTTTGCGCAAAAGTTATAGCATCTCCAAACTAGGGTACATGTTCTGGAATTTACGCAGCTTTTAGTTTATGACTGCCTATCTAATTTCTTGAGGTGCTAAAATGGCAGGCAGTACAAGTATTATTATTTTGCAGATCTTGCTTTTTGTCACAAAGTTGACAAAAGAGCTGCAAAATACTCATCATGCCTCTTAGCAAATAGCTTGGGGTGTCTACTTTCCAAAATGGGGTCATTTGGGGGGGGGGGGGGGTTGTGCTATCTGGACATTTCACGGCCTCCGTAATTGTGATATGTAGTGAGGAGTAAAATCACAATTTTACCCCTTTACAAAGCCTGAAGGCAGTGCTTGGTTTTTGGGGGTCCTGTACGTGGCTAGGCTCCAAAAAAGTCTTACACATGTGGTATCCCCATACGCAGGAGAAGCAGCAGAATGTATTTTGGGGTGTAATTCCACATATAACCATGCCCTGTTTGAGCAATATATCATTTAGTGACAACTTTGTGTAAAAAAAAAAAAAAGTAATTTTCCCGAAACTTGTGGCAAATATAAAATATTCCATGGACACAGCATGCCTGTCAGCAAATAGCTTGGGGTGTCTACTTTCCAAAAAGGGGTTATGTGGGAGGGGGTTGACCTGTCCTGGCATTTTATGCACAACATTAGAAGCTTATGTCATACATCACCCACTCTTCTAACCACTTGAAGACAAAGCCCTTTCTGACACTTTTTAATTTTTTTTGCTAGAAAATTACTTTGAACCCCCAAACATTTTAATTGTAATGCACTAAAGCACACTATATTGCCCAAGTGTTTGATGAAATAAAAAAGATGATGTTATGCCAAGTACATTGATACCAAACACCATATGCTTTAAATTGTGCACAAACGTTCAGTGGTGACAAACTACATACATGCATGAGCACGGGGGGGGGCAGGGGTGCTTTTTTTTATTATTATTTATTTTGCTTTTTTTTTTAAACTAGACCATAGATCTCTCCTATGCCCTCAAAGAATCTGACCACACCAAGATCGATGTAATAAAATGCTTTCTCAATTCCCCAATGTTTATATCCAGCGAAACCTAAGTCATGAAATGCTCGTAGCTTCTGGTTTCTTAGGCCATAGAGATGATTGGAGCCATTCTGGTCTCTAATCAGCTCTATGGTCAGCTGGTGGAACCGCCGGCTGCATTCTCTGGTTCCCTGTTGGGACAGGAGAGCCAGAGAAAACCATGGAAGGCGGTGGGAGGGGGGAGCGTTCTCTCCCACTTCTTGTAAAAGCAGTCTAGAGGCTAATTAGCCACTAGGATTGCTTTTACATGAAAGCCAACTGGCTAAAAAGAATGATACCAAGATGGTACCTAAACCTTCAGGCATCATTCTGGTATAATCACTCAAAGTCCAGCAACATACCAGTACGTTGCTGGTCCTTGTTGGGCATATAGTGTAATGTTCTTTTTTTCATGCAGCCTGTGGGCTGAATGAAAAAAAGAGATTGATTGGTGGGTATGCCCACCATTAGAATACCGCCTTTCATCCACCCCCTTCTAATGATGGGCATACATGCACCACTTTTTTTGTTAACTGTGGTGGTGTAATCACCTCCTACAGCCCTGGAGTCGTGGATATACGTATCGTGAGAGCAAACACTGTTGCTGTCAAGATAAATAGATCAGTGCTGCAGCTGAATGGCGTACCTGAAACGCAAACAATGGTAATGATAAAATATTACCTCAATAAAACAACTTGATTTTTTAACGCAATCTGTGCCTAAAAAATATATGCTGAAGCATGGGGGAAATACGCCCCTAATGTTAGGAGCAAATCACTCCTCCACCCCTGCCACAATGTTTCGGCATATATGCTCTTTTTTTATAACTATGGTGGTGAAATCACCTCCTACAGCGATGGAGTCACGGCTTTATCTGTGTTGCAGCTGAATGGCGTACCTGCTAAGCAAATAATGGTTAGCAATAAAAAATTCAAACAAGTAACATTATAGTATAAACGTAAGACATACCATACCTACAAAGCAATTACAATAAAACATAGTAAAAATAAAACATTATAGTTCTAAAATTCAGTAACAATAGAGAGATAACAATAGATATAGAACAATAGAGAGCGAAAATAAGAGATAGAGAACAATAGAGAGAGAAGAAAAATAAACTCACAACTATTTTTGGCTATTTAATTTATTTATTTATTATTTTGTGTTTTTGTGTGTTTTTTTTTGGCACTATATAAACTGTGAACTGTAAACTTTCCAGATTAGGGTCTCTCAAAATGTGATGGCCATCTCATCTTTTGAGACCCTGTGTGCCCTAGGACTGTGCAATGCTGTACCCTACGCTAATACTCCACTAGTGTGTGGTAGCGTTTGAAACAGTCACCGATGCAGAGACCAGGCTGGTCAGGACAGGAGGGACAATAAAAATGGGTGTCACGCCTAAATCCGCGCTTTCTGCAGACACGACATCTTCTTTGGGGATTTCATTGGGTAGGGGTACCAGGGAGGACATACGGAAAATTCCTCTCATGCAGCTGGCTCACTGCATTTGCGTTGAGAAGGTGGGCCACAGCACCATCTGGAAACAGAAGGGCTATGATGATCTTTTCCTGGAATTTAAGGAAGGATCCAGTTCGTCCTGAAGCTTTGTATAACACATAAACATTCAGCAGAGCCAATTGGAATAAATATAGACACTTTTTTGTACCAGCATCTGGCCAATTAGGTATGGAGCCAACAACTGGTCATTGAGGTCCACCCCTCCCATGTTAAGGTTGTATTCATCGACAGAGAGGGGTTTCTCCACAACACCAGTCACCGTAGGAATTTGGACTATCGTATCTTTAAAAAAAAAGGAAATCAAGGATGCAAAAATTCAAAACGAACGACAGATTGCAAAAGATAGTAGGACAAACCCCAAAAAATTCTTCAAATATATTAATAGTAAAAAGGTCAAGTCTGAGCATGTAGGCCCTTTACAAAATAATCTAGAGTGGGTGACAGGGGACAAAGAGAAGGCTAATTTATTAAATACTTTCTTCAGCTCTGTGTATACAAAGGAGCATGGGGGAGCTCATGTCCATAATGGGGGTGGTATTTATTTACACAGCCCCAAATGATCCACAATGGCTCAAAAGTGATATGGTCCAGAAATATTTAGACAGAATAAAGGTGGATAAAGCACCTGGACCAGATGGCATCCACCCACGGATCCTAAAAGAATTGAGCTCTGCAATTTCAAAGCCATTGTATTTAATTTTTAGGGACTCATTAATGACGGGAATAGTACCACTGGATTGGCACAGGGCGAACGTGGTGCCTATATTTAAAAAGGGAAAAAAGTCTTTACCAAGTAACTATAGACCTGTTAGTTTAACTTCTATAGTTGGGAAGATACTGGAGAGATTATTAAAAGACCACGTAGACGAGTTCTTGCTGGAAAAAAACATTTTAAGCAACAGACAGCATGGGTTCATGAAAGACAGAAGTTGTCAGACAAACCTGATTTCTTTTTATGAAGAGGTAAGTAAAACCTTGGACAGAGGGGAGGCTGTGGACGTGGTATACTTGGATTTTGCAAAAGCGTTCGATACTGTTCTGCACACACGGCTCATGTGTAAAGTAAAGTCTACAAGTTTGGAAATATCGGTTTGTAAATGGATAGAAAACTGGCTAAAAGACAGAATTCAGAGAGTCGTGGTTAATGATTCTTACTCTGAATGGTCTAAGGTTCAGTGGTGTACCCCAAGGTTCAGTGCTGGGACCCTTACTTTTAATATCTTTATAAATGATATTGGGTCTGGGATCAAAAGTAACATTTCTGTCTTTGCAGATGACACCAAGCTATGCAGTGGAATAACGTCCTTACAGGAGGTCTCCAATTTACAAGCCAACATCAATGCTCTGTCTAATTGGGCGACTATGTGGCAGATGAGGTTTAATGTTGATAAATGTAAAGTTATGCACTTGGGGGCTAAGAATATGCATGCATCATACATGCTAGGGGGAGTACAACTGGGGGAATCCGTAGTGGAGAAGGATCTGGGGGTTTTGGTAGATCATAAGCTCAATAATAACATGCAATGCTGAGCTGCGGTTTCCAAAGCGAGCAAAGTCCTTTCTTGTATTAAGAGAGGTATGGACTCCAGAGAGAGAGAGATATAATTTTGCCCCTGTTCAAATCATTAGTAAGACCTCATCTGGAATATGCAGTTCAGTTTTGGGCACCAGTTCTCAAAAAGGATATCGGGGAACTGGAGTAAGTGCAGAGAAGGGCAACCAAACTGATAAGAGGCATTGAGGAGCTCAGCTATGAGGAAAGATTAGAGGAACTGAATTTATTCACTCTTGAGAAGAGGAGAATAAGGGGGGATATGATCAACATGTACAAATATATAAGGGGTCCATATAGTGAACTTGGTGTTGAGTTATTCACTTTACGGTCAACACAGAGGACAAGGGGGCACTCCTTAAGTCTAGAGGAAAAGAGATTTCTTTTCCAAATACGGAAAGGTTTCTTCACAGTAAGAGCTGTGAAAATATGGAATAGACTCCCTCCAGAGGTGGTTCTGGCTAACTCAGTAGATTGCTTTAAGAAAGGCCTGGATACTTTCCTAAATGTACATAATATAACTGGGTACTGACATTTATAGGTAAAGTTGATCCAGGGAAAATCCGATTGCCTCTAGGGGCATCAGGAAGGGATTTTTTTTCCCCTGCTGTAGCAGATTGGAGCATGCTCTTTTGGGTTTTTTTTTGCCTTCCTCTGGATCAACTGTGGGTATAGAATGGGGTTTATTGGATTGTACGCTATATTTTATTTTTATTTATTATTTCTTTTATTTTTATGGTTGAACTGGATGGACTTGTGTCTTTTTTCGGCCTAGCTAACTATGTAACTATGTAACTATGTAACTATGTATCTGCGTGAAGGGAGGACAGAACGAAAACATTCCATGTATCCCTCCACTTTACTGCTAACAAATTATTACATTTCAAGCAGGCTCTTTCCCCCGTCTAAGTCGGGACTCTACAAGCCATTAGGGGAAGCCCCAGCGAATAGATTGCACGGTGCCACATGCGCCAATTCCACAATCAAAAAGGTGCCTAAAAAGTGTCAATAATTGTGTAATAATTGTCCATGTACCAGTGGTACCCCTTTCCAAATAAGGGTGTAACCGTAATAGGTCTCCAATCTCTTAAGCCCCATACACACGGTCGGACAATCCGCGGACCAGGTCCGTCGGACCATGTCTGTCATACTTTGTCCGATGTTGGTTTTGCGTACACACGGTCGGACAAAGTTGTCGGAAAATCCGATCATTCTGAACGTGGTGACGTTTGTTGCCTACGACGGGACTACGTAGAGGCTAGTAGCCAATAGCTTTGGTCTTGTAATGTGATCTGAGCATGCGTGGCACTTTGTCCGGTCGGACAACCGTACACACGATCGGATTTGGTGTGATCGGACCGTGTTGACGGCAAATCTTTCCAGCAGGAGATAAGACTTTGTCCGTCGGACAAACCGACGTACACTGTCCGATGGTGCATACACACGGTCTGATTTTTCAACAACATTGTCCGATCGGACAGAATCCATGAAAAAGTCCGACCGTGTGTATGGGGCTTTAGAGGGTCAACTGGGGATTAGCGGTGATGAATTGACCAGCATACAAATTGCTTTGGTCCACAACAGATAGAGATCTTCCGTGAAAAACAGCAAATAAAAATCAAGTGACGTAAAATCAACAGTTTCTACCTGAATTCCGGGTTGGCCAGTAAATGGGGAAAGTACGGGTGCTGCAAAAGTTGTGATTGGCAACTGCAGCAGGAAGGGCACTATGGGCTAGACGGACCTGTGTTTGTCTTCTTGGTGGCTGGGGGACTCTACTTGTGCTAGCCACCTCACCAGCTTGAATTGCACTTATGGGACTCGCCATGTCACCAAGTGTTACTGCAGTGCTGGATGTACGACCAGGATGTACTAGGCTGCTGGTGCTTGCCAGATCACTAGAAGGATGAGCAGCACTAGTACTGGCTCTCTGCTCCATACAAGAGCCCTGCGGTTCTAGCACCTCAACAGCAGAAGCACGGGGTCGGGTATGCCTTACCCTTGTAGGGACCACTAGCGACCTTCGTCGCCAGAGCTATCTGTCAGGGTGCCGCTGCTGCCTACCGGTTTGTATTCTGAGCCTGAATCTGACAGATGGTTAACTTCCTCTTCACTCTCATCTGTCAGAAACCTGTAGGCCTCTTCACTAGTGTACCTTCGATTGGACATTTTGGCCTCTAAATTTACTGGTACACTAGAGATACTCACAGGAAAAAGAGATCCTGACTGTCAGTGACTGATTTAAACGCTACCAAAAAAAACTGTTAGCGTTCGCAGGGATCAGGCCTGACTCTGCGAAAGCTGCAGTTATGTGTTTAGTGTCTTGTAAGTGACAGTGATCGATTGATACTGCACTTGGGTGGGCTGGGCTGTGCTGGGCGCAGGGGCTAAACGCAGGTGTTAGCAGGTATCTGGGCTGATCCCACTAACACTGCGTTTTTGGGATCCCTAAACTATTGGGGACGCTAATATAGTTCTGATCAGATCAAAGATATTGATCCTTTCAGACACTATACTACTAAGGGAGGTATATGGTGTGTGTGCGTGGGTGTTAGCACTACTAGCACTAATCTGACGCTGCCCGGGGTGACGCAGACCCTAACTGACGCTAAAACCGCCGGGTAATCAGGGGGTTAAACCTTTTATTATGTAATATACGGCGGGTGCCCTGACGCTATAAAAAAAAATAACTAACTAACCAAAGGGGTTAACTGGGGGGGGATCGGGGGGTGAGTGGGTTGGTGACAAGTGTACCTACATGTACTGTGTCAGTGTAGTGTTGTGAGATGTCTTCTCTCCTCTCTCTGGAACGAAAAGAGCAGCAGCTAGAAATACTGTAGTTGCTGACTTTTAATATTAGGACACTTACCTGTCCAGGAATTCAGCTGGGTCCTCACCCAAACCTATTTTTCAATTGGCTATCGGGTCCAGCCGCCGCCATCTCCACTAAGCAAAACCAGCAGTGATGCCTTGCAGCTTCACAGCCAGTTCCCTATTAAGCATGTGTGAAGCTCGTTGTGCTCTGTAAATATGCTGGCTGTGGGGGAAGGAGGAGGGGGGCCTAACTCAGCTGGAAGTGGGAGCAGGTACCTGTCAAAACAAAGTCCCCGCTCACCCCTCCCCCAAAAGGTGCCAAATGTGGCAGCAGAAGGGGGAGGAGGCAGACATGCAGAGCTTCCCCTTTTGGGTGGAGCCCTGTTTTAACTACCTGAGCTATCCACTGCAGGCGGTCACCTAACAAAAAGGAAACTATATTCCTTTCCAGGGAACTGCATGTATTTGCCTTAATTGTTAATTTATGTTTATAAAGTTTGTGACTTTTTCCCTATGCCATTTGATTAGTTACACTGGGGGAGATTTACTAAAACTGGTGCACAAGGAATCTGTTTCAGCTGTGCATAGTAACCAATTAGCTCACAGGTTTTAATGTCAAAGCTTAATTGAACAAGCTGAAACTAGAAGATGATTGGTTACCATGCACAGCTGCATAAGATTCTGTGTGCATCAGTTTAAAGCGGGAGTAAACCCGCTGACATTTTTTTTTTTTTTTACACCTGTAAGGGAAAAGGCATAATGAGCTAGTATGCACCGCATACTAGCTCATTATGAAATACTTACCTTAGAACGAGGCGTCGGTAACTCACCTGGTCCACGCCGAGGTCGCTGACATGTTGCCTCGGCGTGTCTTCCGGGTATCGCGACTCCAGCGCTGTGAGTGGCTGGAGCCGCGATGTCGTCACTCCCGCGCATGCGCACGGGAGACTTCGTCCCGGCAGGGTTCGTATTCTGCCGGCCTTTCAGACGAGAATCCCCCGTGCGCATGCGCCGCTGCAGTCAGCGGCGTATTGCACAGGGAATATCTCCTAAACCGTAAAGGTTTAGGAGATATTTTTTGTACCTACAGGTAAGCCTCATTACAGGCTTACCTGTAGGTGAAAGTGGAAAATGTGACTTTACTTCCACTTTAAGTAAATCTCCCCCACTGTGTCACCACCTAGTAGGTAAATTTAAGAATTGTTGCTGGTATTCCTGTTACTCTGTTTGAATACCTTCTTTTCATAACAATCAGTTTAATGCTGGGTTTATCACTTTGTACCTTTCTGTCCTGCATGCAGTCCTTGGTCCTTGGTTTCCCATCACTTTCAATCCCAGTGATAATAGTCACCAGGAGAAATGAAGAGGATACATTTCCCCTGTGGTGACACAGACAGCAATAAAAACCTTTAACAGTATAATAAACAGCTGCACTTTCAATTACAAACAAATACAAATCATATTCAGCACTCAGAAATGTAAGAATTGCATTTCTGAAAGTCTATAAACATTTGTGTTCCTGTCTCTAGTTCATCGGTTTTACAGATAATTACCATTAGCAACAGCAACCATCCCTTTGCCCCTCCTAGATCTTTTTTTACTACTGAGCTCCACACCAGGGTAAACAGATTGCACTCTCTGATGCCTCTGATTAAGTCAATTTACTAAATATAAAAATACAGAAAGGAACGCCAGACCAAAACCAGATAAAAGAGTCCAAGATAAATTTAACTGTTTGGTAAAAAGTCGTATAATTACAGCCAATGCATTTCACAGGCAGCAGCACTCCACTTTCATCAGGGCTCAACACAAGATAAAACTTGAATGGAAAAAACTGTGACCTCACAGATTCGTATTAGAACCAACACTGAACTCTCGTATGGAGTAACAACTTGACAGCACTGTTTTCAATTGTTAATCAATTGTTTCAATCCTGTGTTCCGCTCTGATAAAGGAGGACTGGTGTTACCCTGAAATGTGTTGGTTGTTTTTATATGACTTTTTTTTTTACTAATAATTAAAATTATCTTGGACTGTTATATCCGTTTTTGAACGTACACTCTTCCTGTATTTCAATGGTTTGAGCTACCATTGGCTACCCATTGAGGGAAGCCTTGCTACATGGGAGCTGCCTCCCCAGGGCTATTGAGCTTGTATGAAGTTTTTCTTTACCTAGATACACATGCAAGTAAATTCCCAATGCATCTTTGAGTATGTTGTTCTGGAATCATCTAAATATGTCAGGCATGCTTAAACTGTTGTATCAAGTTCTTGCCTAAAATACTGGAGAAGAGGTGAAAAGTCCCAGGTAAATGTAAGCTGTCTACTGTATCTGTGCAGATGTGGAAGGGGAGAAAGAACTGGAATGAAAGTAGGGGGAGCAAATAGCGCCCCCTACCTATGGGATTAGGGACAATAAATAAAAGTGACCAGTATTTGTAAAAAATTAACATTTGTATTGATTGGTTACTTACCTTGTAGTCTAGTCAGGTGATCCAAGGAACCTATAAAAAATAAACAGAGGTTATAAAAGTAATCTATTCCAAGTTTTTTTATCAGAACGACGGTTGCAGCAGAAGAAAAGGGCAGCCTCTGTGTCGTTCTCTTACCTGCCATGGATTCCCTGCTGCGTCAGCTGTTAGAGAGGGCCTCAGCTCCGGATGGCGATGCCTGGATGAGGTCTTGCTTGTCCTGCGATCCGTCTGCGGTGTCTGCGCCTCCGGTGCCTTCTCCTCTGCTGGCCGGTGCTCCAGTATTTCCCTCCTTTCCATCAGCTTTCTCTTCGGTTTCTTCTTTAGCCGTTCCGGCCCTTTCCTCCATGCCCCCTTCCACTTTCCTCTCCGCTCCGGCCCCTCCTACTGTGCAGCCGTCTATGTCTTCCTCCCAGGCTTCGGCTGCTTGTGTTTGGGTTCCGCCTGTGCCTTTTCCTTCCTCCCCTCCTCCGTCATCCTTTAACCCACAGGCCGATGCTGGCATTGCAGGAGCATGCGCAGTGCCGTCCACTCGTCCACAGAGGGAAAAGAAGAAGCCGGTTCGCTGGATCGAATCCAGGAGCCAGCCAGTGCCTAAAAAGAAAAAATTCAAGGGTAAAAATACTTTTAATTTCCCTGATGTATCTACAAATGTTAGATCATTGCATAGGTCACATTTAAATTCTTCTTTGGCTATGCATGATGTTCCTATACATCCTAAGTCTATTGCTTTTGATGCACATACATTAAATATTGCTGATCCTTTGCTTTCCAATGAAAATTCTGCTGCAAATAATTTAATTTCTATTAATGCTGATGGCCAGTCCGCAACTGGTTCTGTTTCGTATAATTTGCCTGCCGTCTCTTTTCCTTTTGTTCATCTTGTAGATGCAAATGTCACGTCTTCTCCTGCAGCGGTGTCCTCGCAGGTTTCCATTGAACAGGATAATTCTCAGGCTCCTATAGTACACGAAAGGAGTGGTGAGTCCATTCAACTGCATTCATTATTGTCTTCGTTTACTTCTTTTACTGAAAAATGTAAACGTTGTATTGACAATTTACCAGTTGCTCCTGATAATTCCCTTTTACAAGCTTGGAAGGATGTTGCTCGGCCCGATCCGCCTTTTGTGTCTCCTAATATGGTACCTTCGGTACCGGTGGTACACGTTGCTGATCATGTGGCAAATCCTTCGGTCCCAGAATATTGTTTCAAAGAAGCTTTGGTTTGCGAAGTTTCGCCACTCGGTTTTCATTTACAGACTTCTATCAAAGAAAAGATTTGGAGAGGTGACTACATGGATATTCTTTCTCTCCTTCCTTCGTTTAAAGAGAACAGGTCAGAAAAATGCGATTTTGATAAATTTGAAGATAACAAAGGAAAATCAGCGCCACGTTCTTTTAACAATTGGCTTCAGGCCTTCTGTATCTATGCGAGTATTATGGGTGAAAAACACCCGGAATTGTGTTGTGGTATGTTCCAACATGTCGAGATCATTCTTGAGGCATTCAAGAATTTTTCCGGGCTCGCATGGTTTTTCTATGATGAGTCTTTTCGCCAGAAATTGGCGATTCATAAAAATCTAAAATGGGGTACCAAAGACGTGGGACTGTGGCTGAATCTGCTGATTCTTAAAAAACAGTTGCTTCCTTCCCAGTCTTCGCAGCCTGCTCCTTTCAAAAAGGGCTTGTGTTTCGGATTTAACGAATGGCCTAATTCGTGTCGCTACAAGCACGAATGTGCCACGTGTGCAGGCAATCACCCAGCTTTTCGCTGTTTTAAGAAATTATCTCCTGCTACTGTGTCTCATTCCAGGGATAATTTTCGTCCTTAAAGTAACTCCGGTGAAGTTGGACGAAATGCTGCCGTTCCTTCAAATTTGGCTTTCGCTTGCCAGTTTTTACTGGAAATGGTTGTTTATGTCACAGTAACCTTCCTTCTGTTAATCGCTTTAGTGCGATTGTCGCTGAAAAAATAGCTAAGGAGGTTCAAGAAGGCAGAGTTGCTGGGCCTTTTCTTACTCCTCCTTTTAAGGATTTTAGAGTTTCACCGCTTGGTTTGATCCATAAAAAAGATAAAAATAGTTTTCGTTTGATTCATCATTTGTCTTATCCTTTGGGTGCTTCCCTGAATGACAGTATTGACCCTAACGAATGTTCGGTTTCTTATTCTTCTATCGATGATGCAATCTCAAAGTTCCGTCTCCTCGGCAAATCGGCTTTATTGGCTAAGGTGGATATAAAATCTGCTTTTCGTCTGCTTCCTATACATCATTCCGCGTTTAGTTCTTTAGGTTTTTCCTTTGCTAGTGCCTTTTATTTTGATAAGTGCCTTCCGATGGGCTGCTCCTTTTCTTGTAAATATTTTGAGGCTTTCGCATCTTTCCTCGAATGGACGGTCTCATGGCGCACAAATTCTACTAATGTGATACATTATTTGGACAATTTTTGTTTATCGGTCCGGCGGATTCTTTTCTTTGTTTTCTTTTGTTTGGTGAGTTTCATGTTCTGTGCGAGCATTTTGGCATTCCGCTAGCTGTTGAGAAAACGGTTTGGCCTACCACCTGCCTGGAATTTTTGGGTATCACAATAGATACTGCTTTAATGGAATGTCGTCTTCCTTCTGCTAAAATTGAACGTTTGCGTGCATTAGTTTCTTTGGTTATTGCTAAACGGAAGGTTACGGTACGCACCTTACAGTCCTTGTTGGGTATGCTGGCTTTCGCCACTCGTATTATACCTATGGGTCGAGTTTTTTCCAAAAGGCTGTACAAGGCTTTAGCTGGTTTTCAATCACCTTTTCATTATGTTCATGTTTCGGCCGACCTGGTTTCGGATCTCTTGGTGTGGGACGAGTTTTTATCATCCTATAACGGCCGTACCTTGTGGCAAGCTCCATTTTGTGACTCGTCATCTTTCTCTTTATTTACCGACGCATCGGGCTCCATTGGTTACGGCGCTTTTTGGAACGGATGGTGGTCTATGGATTTCTGGCCTACATCTTGGGTTATACAAGGCCTTACCAAGAATGTCGTTTTGTTGGAAATTTTCCCTATTTTGGTGGCTCTTGAGCTTTGGGGTGACCCTTTCAGGGATTCTCGTATTCTTTTTCATTCAGATAATAAGGGTGTAGCCTTTGCTGTGAATTGTTTGACTTCTAGATCGTTGCCTGTTTTAGCTGTGTTGCAGAGATTAGTTTTCAATTGTTTTAATTTATGGATCAACGTTAAGTATATTCTGGGCAAGGTTGATAATATCGCTGATTCTTTGTCACGTTTTCAGCTCGATCGGTTCCGAAAATTGGTGCCAGAAGTGGATCTCGTGGGTTGTCCTTGCCCAGCGGCGTTGTGGTCGGTGGTTTGCCCTCCGTGATTTCATCTATCACCAACTCTTTGGCCCCTTCCACGTGGGCGCAATATAACGCTGCGTGGTCAATGTGGTGCTCCTTTTTGCAGTCTGCACGTCTACCTCTAGAACATTTTTCTGAACCTTTGGTTTTGGCATTTGTGGAGGCTATGATGAGGAATTATTATTCATATTCACATATTGTGAAGGTGTTGGCTGGCATTTCCTTTTTCAATAAAAAGGTCGGCCTCCTTGTTCACATTTCTTTCCGGTTGCCCAGGCCCTTAAAGGTTATCGCAAAATACATTTTCGTTTCGACAATAGAGTTCCTATTACTCCTGATATCTTGCATCGGATTCTGGCTGTTACATCTGCCGTTTGCTATTCTGATTACGAATCTTTGCTTTTGCAAGTGTCGTTTTGTCTTTGCTTTTTCGGCGCTTTTCGCATTTCTGAATTGTTGCCGAAATCTTCCTCAGCCTCTGGTGGTCTTTAACTTTTTGACGTTTTCATGCAATTGGACCACGTAAAGATTTTATTGAGATTCAGTAAAACTGACCAGTTGGGTAAAGGGCGCTGGGTCGTCATTCATGAAATGCACAATTCTCCACTATGTGTTTTTTCTTTGCTGAATAAATTTTTCTTGTCTCACCCTAAATGCAATGGTCGCTTTTTAATTCATTTTTCTGGTCTCCCTCTTACGCAATATCAATTTAAAATGGTTTTGCAGAAATGCCTGCACCATCTAGGTTTAGCCCATTTGCGTATTACTTCCCATTCTTTTCCCATAGGTGCAGCTACTGCTGCTGCTAGATTGGGTTTGTCTTCTACTGCAATTAAAAGTTTGGGTGGTTGGCAATCTAACTGTTTCAAGTCATATGTTAGGCCTAATTTGTGTTTTTCTGCTTTGCAGGGCCGCCCTATTGTATATGGATAATAGGGCATTCATTAGTTTTCTGGGCTGAACAAAGAGCTTCAATACGTTGTTACGGTCTCATCTTATGAAGTATACTGGTTCGGCAGAAGAGGCATGTCCTGGTTTGACCTTCATTCATCGTTGAATGGTCTTCTTTCTTCTAGGCCTCTACCTTCTGTTCTTATTTTTCATTTAGCAGGGAATGATTTAGGTACTTATAAGACTTTAGATTTGGTTGCCCAAATGAAATCTGATCTCTCTCATTTACATGCTGTTTATCCTTCTGTTGTTTTAATCTTCTCTGAAATAGTGCCCAGGTTAAAATGGTTGGATGATCCAACGCATTCCTTTCTTGAGAAGGTACGTAAGAGGGTGAATAGGTTTATGGCTAAATTTATGCCTTTGATTGATGGACTATCCTTCCGTCACTTGGAACTGGAAGGTGGTTTGCCTGGCTTGTATCGTTCTGACCAGGTACATCTATCAGATATCGGTAATGATATACTTAATATGGATTTTAGTTCTTGCGTGGATTTGGCCGTGGCCCGGGTGGGGTACCAGGCTCGTTTTAATTGAGAGAGCCTGGCGTGTGGGATAGTGTTTTTGTTTATGGTGGTAGTTGGTTCGAGCTTTTATAGCTGGACCAGTGGTCTCATAATCTTTGTAAAAACAAGATTATGTAGGTAATATCGTCAAGTATGTTTTTATTTTGTTATATCGTCATTAACTTTAATAAAGGGCTGCGGCCATTCAACCACAACTTAAGTCTTAATTGTTTTAATTATATCCATCATTAAAATACTATGTTTGCATTTGTCCTCTAATTCCATGAAAGTAGGGGGAGCAAATAGCGCCCCCTACCTATGGGATTAGGGACAATAAATAAAAGGGACCAGTATTTGTAAAAATGTTATATTTGTATTGATTGGTTACTTACCTTGTAGTCTAGTCAGGTGATCCAAGGAACCTATAAAAAATAAACAGAGGTTATAAAAGTAATCTATTCAATGTTTTTTTATCAGAACGACGGTTGCAGCAGAAGAAAAAGGCGCCCTCCCTCCCCCCCCCCCCACAATTTCCCCTTTCCCCCTCCTTTCTGTTTGGTAATTATCCCCAATTGTATTGGGGGATAGTGTTTTTGTTTATGGTGGTAGTTGGTTCGAGCTTTTACAGCTGGACCAGTGGTCTCATAATCTTTGTAAAAACAAGATTATGTAGGTAATATCGTCAAGTATGTGTTTATTTTGTTATATCGTCATTAACTTTAATAAAGGGCCGCAGCCATTCAACCACAACTTAAGTCTTAATTTTTTTAATTATATCCATCATTAAAATACTATGTTTGCATTTGTCCTCTAATCCCATGAACAGGACAGTTTATGTTACTAATGGTGATTGCCTGGAAAATCACTAATTGGGAGGTTGATGTACAAGCACTAATAGACCTATAGAAATGTGGGCTTGATGTTTCCAGTGAGTGCTGAATCTGAGTATTTGTTTCTAATTAAAAGTTCTGCTGTTGGAACATTTCTATTGTTATCTGGTGATCTATGAGTGGGTGGATGAACTGCCGCTGGACGTCAATATATATAATCGTGGTTTTGATATTTGTAAACTGAGCAATAAAAAACTGGCAGGCTTTTAAGTATTTTTCAGCCACTTACTGTCTAAGTGTATTCTCTGGACCAGTATACTGATAATAGTGGATCACACCTGTCCAATGTGTGTTGTCAAGCTGACATGTGGTGCCAGTGGCAGGTGCATGTAACAATGCAGGAACATAATTGGGAGACAGTTGTCACTCCATACCAGGGGGTACCTGAACAAGGACCTTAATGGCCGAATCACCAGGTATTATTTAAGATAAGCTGCAGATTTAAAAAGATTGAAAACAACTTTTGAAGTTATATTACCATAAGCTTATATGAGATTTTAGTCATTTGTTTTATATCTACAGTACTTTAACTCTCAGTGTTGTGTCCCTGTTTAAAGATCAGGGTAGCTCTCATGCATCTATTCTTTATACACCAGTGTCTGTCAAGTATCACTGTTGATTTAGCGCTTCTGAACAGAAATTTGGTGCTCTACTTTACGTGGTAGAACTTTTTTTAACATGATCATTTATTTTCTCTGCTTATATTTTGTTCTCATCACCATAAATTGAGGCAGACACAATACACTGCAGAGTAAAAAACCTCTTTACTTCAATAGTTACTGCAGTATATACATTTTTCTAATTTGGCAGCAATTTATGAGACAGTCACCTCAGTAAGATGAAGTAGTTCCTAAAAGTGCACTGCACCCAAGCTAATGTTTCCAAACACTTAGTTCTTCTACTCAAAGGATTTTCCTTAGACCCCTTTCACACTGGGGCCGAGACCGCATTAGCGTTAATGCAGCATTTGTTTTAGCAGTGCTTTTCAGCTGTTAGCAGGGGGCTTTTAACCCCAAAGAAGGGGTTAAAAACTCCTGTGTTGCGGCGCTTCCAAGGTGCTTTTCAGGCGCTTTTGAATCACTGCCCATTCATCCCAATGGGCTGGGCATTTTGGGAGCGCTAAATACAGCCCTCCCAAACAGCCCCAAAGATGCTGCTTGCACAACTTTTTGAAACGTCCCGCAAGCGCACTGCCACAGTGTGAAAAGTCACACTTGAATGAATGGGTGGCGGTTTTCAGACACTTAGCAGAGGCTATTTCCAGTGCTAAAGCGCCCGAAAACCGTCCCAGTGTGAAAGGGGTCTTACACAGGAAATCTGTGAAAGAAACGCAGCAAGAATCCCCTGTGACACTTGAAATGTTAAGAATCTACTATGAGATCAGTATGAAAATAGCTGCTTAAAATAAATTACTCTCTTCATAAAAAAAAATAGTAAATTGTTTTGGGCCTCCAAGGTGAACTACTGCTTTTACACACACACCGACAAAACAGTTCCTCAAATAGACTCATACACACATGCATAAACTCAACGTGTTAGGATAGGAATCTTCTCCAGGTCCATCATTTCAATTGCCATTCACCATGGTATATTTGCCAGAAGTCTGGCCTACACCTGTGTATTTTTCCTCTATATGGCTTAAAGCTGAAATCCATTGGGCAGTCCTGGGTGACGTAGAGAGCAACACTGATGTGATGACTCAGTTCTCTTTATTAATATATTGTCAGTGTAAATTGCCATGGTGACACCCCCTCAAGGGTTAGCCCATGTTACTCTGCACTAAGAGAATCTTTTAGAAAAAAGACAGTACTGTAGGGCACTAGCTCTGGATTGAGAAAGAGTATTGCAACCAGAGATGCTTTTTTATACACGTTAAGGGTCTCTTTTAGTTTTTAAAACCTTTTTGCCTTGAGTTGGTGGTTTAAAGATGCTGAATCACATTTTCATTCATTACTAAAAATATTGTTTTTTTTTTGTTTGTTTTTTGGTGGGGGGGGGTAGTTATTTTGCCATTCTGGATTAATTTGCTTGTTGTCAGCTTGATGTATGTATTTAATGAATTATCAGTGCTAGTGTACTAAGCTTTTACATTTGTTACTGTACCTCATATATTTTTCATTTTTCATACCTTATTATTTTAGGGGAAGTATTTTATGTAATGTATTCCCAAATGTATAACAATGTGTGATAAAAAGACGATTTACAACTGCTTGTAAATAGTCCAGTTGAGTACCTCTTACCTCTTCCAACATACTACCTAAAGCTAAACACTCTTGTTACAATCAGATCTCCATATTAACTAACATCTATTTAGCTGAAAAATCATAAATTGTGTTGATTTTTTTTTATGTAGACCAGAGACATATTGCAGTCTTGTTGTACACATATGTTGAATGAGATCATACTTGCTTGGATATCAACTGAATACATTGCTTAGCTAATCTTCACAATCCATAGTTGTGAGGACAGTTGAAAGATATTGAAAAGTATTATTCTATTATGTGTTGCCAACATGGACAGGATTGTACAACAATAGGACGGAGACACAATAATGTGATCATCCTCCAACTTCTTTTAGTGGTGTTTGCTGAAAACATTGTACTATATCTGTGCAGTCTCCATTAAACGTATTAACAACTATATACTGCAGTGTTAGGACCTGTAAGGCAGGTTAACTTGTTGTTATAAAATGACTCTATCCATTTTACATCCATGTGTAATTAGCCTATGAACATAATTAACATATTGTTTTTTCATTGAGGGTACTTTGGCAACATCAGGTGGACGTAGCAAATGTGAGCTGGAATATAGGTCTAGGATACGAGAGCTCTGAAAGATTTCTGACATAGGATAAAAAAGTGCCTTTTAAAGGAAAAATATGCCACTGCAATGGTCACCTGGTCTTAGAGGCCCAACTCTGTGTCCTATTTTTCGTATTGTTGATTAATAAAATAACAGATTTAATTAGAAAGGTGTTTTCTTTTAAACAATTCCAGTGACTAAAACAGCATCCAGATAAGCTCAGTAATTGCAATATGTGATGTGTACAAAATAACCTATAACATAATGTAATTGGAGCTGAGCCAAAGATTGATTTAATGAGAAGGAAATATTTTCTCACAGTGTGATTTAAATGGGAATTTATGTAACATAACTGATTTATTGAAAGCAATCAACATTTTGGTGCATCTTGGGACTAAGATATTTTGGTAGAGGTCCCTAGAAGATGAAAACTTTGATCTCATTCTATAAATCACTATTGTTAATTCCTTAAAGTGCCATCCCATTCAATTATCCACACATACCTTATCAAATGAAAGTGCTATGACTCTTAGCAATGGGTGTGTAATCATAAGACCAGCCAGCACACATTAACCATGGATTATATATTTTACAGAAGAGTAAAATATATGTTTGAAATCTCAATAGAACTAACTAAAGTATCTAACTTTAATAAACTTGAATTATTCAACAGTCACTAGAGCTATCTAAAATGTGGTTCTGCTTTTGGTAAGACACACATGATTTGCAAGGCTAAAAAAAAAAAAAAACCTATTGGCCTTGTTTGTATGTATTTATTAATGTCATTCTTCCATTTATGCCACAAACGTTCTATGACTCTCAGAAAACTTGTCAGTATTCTGATAAAAATAACAACTGTAACAGAAGAGCTGATGGTACTCCACAATGTTTTCATTTGCCACGTGATGGGTATTGTGACCCTGGAAACTGCAGATGACAAAAGAGCTTTGTAATCTCAAAATAATTTTTTGAATTGCATGCATTTAAATAGGAATGTCTCACAAACGTACCTGCATGTTTCAAAAAAGATCAGTATAGTGAACTTTGTTTTTAATAATTGAAAAAGTCACCTGTATCCTGTCTAGAATATTGTTGACTCTGAAAATTAAGTTATTCAGGTAACAGCTTTGAAACTCTACTGTTGTAATATGTTATTACCAGAACATGCAAACTTGTTATTACTGAAAACCTTTAGTGACAAAATATGAGTATAGCCCTTGCCGACATCCTTAAAGTTATATTAAAATATTTTTTTTAAATTAAAAATGATATACGAGGATATTGCACAGAGCGGCCCCTTACCTCTTCTTTGGTGGTCCCCTGCAAACGCTCTAAAACTAGCAATGGTGGGAAAAAACGTGAACCTTTACAACCCCTTTAAGATGGCTCTCTTTTTTTGCCACTTTTTTTGTGGATCTGTGTTAATTCAGTTGTGTCTGGTTGCAGGTTGGCATCCTATATTGCAGAAGAGACAGTAATAAGAAAACAATATTACAAAAAATGTAATATTAAAAATAAATTTAAATAGTATTTATTGTAAACAATACAATTTGAAAAAATATAAAACCCCACCCCCTCATCCACCTGTGCTCACACAGAAATGTGAATGTGCATGTAGGTCCTTTGCATTTGAGAAAACATTACAACAACAACCATTTTTTTCTCCAGGACCTCTGCTTAAATGTCAGAATTGGGCAGGACTGAAGGTGGTTAAGCCCATTAAAGCATACAGAGTGCAGTGGTCAACAATATGCAACATTGTCCTTTACATTGCTGGTCAGCAAGCGCAAAAATCTGTTATGTAATTGGTGTCAATGGACATAAAAATAAAGTGACAATATTGCAATATACTTCTATAGTGTATAGAATACTCACATGCAAAATCATGTAAATCGTAAATGATATAAACAATGCTTATGCAGCAGTGGATAACAAATTGACAATAGTGCTATATATTACTGTAGTGTATAAATACAAAATCACATAATTCAAACTGACATGATTAAATCATAAATGCATTATAGTGAATCCTGACTACTTTAAAGTGACAAATTCTGAAAATAAAGTGCTATAGTTGCAAACAATTGTAATACACTGGCCCTATACCTCATGGGTCAGTGTAACATAAATATCATAAAGTCCTTATCAAACATAAAATAGATCCTTTGTTGAGGTGATCCACACGTGTTGAAGTGTCCACACTCTGATGCCCCCCCCCTTAGGTAATAGCCACTCACCTCTGAGGGAGGGAGAGGGGAGGGGGAAGGGAATATGGGAAGATGACAAAAACCCAAATAAGACACCACAGTAACCAAAGCCAGTACCACCCTATTAGAGCCCATATGTTTGATTATACTACACCCTCAGCCA
Source organism: Lithobates sylvaticus (assembly GCA_028564925.1). NCBI lineage: Eukaryota > Metazoa > Chordata > Amphibia > Anura > Ranidae > Lithobates > Lithobates sylvaticus. The sequence goes on along the minus strand of CM053027.1, from coordinate 304,308,229 downwards.
GATAATGTAATAGATCCTCCTTAATTACACAACCACGTTGAGGGATCAACAATTATTATATTAAATCTTGTTACGAATACATGTTAAAGGAGACCATCCATAGTGTAAACCACAAACCCTAAAGCCCCATACACACGGTCGGACAATCCGCGGACCAGGTCCGTCGGATCATGTCCGTCGTACTTTGTCCGATGTTGGTTTTGCGTACACACGGTCAGACAAAGTTGTCGGAAAATCCGATCATTCTGAACGTGGTGACGTTTGTTGCCTACGACGGGACAACGTAGAGGCTAGTAGCCAATAGCTTTGGTCTTGTAATGTGATCTGAGCATGCGTAGCACTTTGTCCGGTCGGACAACCGTACACACGATCGGGTTTGGTGTGATCGGACCGGGTTGACGGCAAATCTTTCCAGCAGGAGATAAGACTTTGTCCGTCGGACAAACCGACGAACACTGTCCGATGGTGCATACACACGGTCTGATTTTTCAACAACATTGTCCGATCGGACAGAATCCATGAAAAAGTCCGACCGTGTGTATGGGGCTTAAGTGTGCTACACCTCCATATAACCTATACCCTAATCGATACAATAGCTTAACTCCCCAGGGTATGTGGTTATGGCTCAAAGGATGCCTAGCCACAAACCCTGAATAGAACACCCCTAAAACATACATATTCAATAATCACTAAGAAAATATTTTAGGTCAAATTCTTTGTTAAGTCCCCCTGGTGCCAAGGAACCTAATTGGTGTATCCACTACGATTCCCTCTTGCTGATATCTCTCATATAATTTGAACCCCTCCAGTGACGTTTGGGGGCCTCAATAACCCAAAATTGCATCCCTTCCAGATTTTTATTGTGTTTATCCCTGAAGTGGATTGATACATAGTGTTTATCAAATGGATTAGCAGCAAGGATGGTAAGTGTTATCATAATGAGGGATTTTAACTATCCAGACATAGATTGGGCGGAGGGAACCACTCATTCATCTAAGGCTCGCCAGTTCCTAAATGTCTTGCAGGACAATTTTATGGGTCAGATGGTAAACGCACCAACTAGAAATAAAGCGTTACTGGATCTACTGATTACCAACAATACAGACCTGATCACGGATGTGGAAATACAGGGCAATTTAGGTAACAGCGATCACAGGTCAATTGGCTTCAGTAGAAATCACACAAATAGGAAACATAAGGGGAATACAAAGACACTGAATTTCAAAAGAGCCAACTTCCCTAAGCTACGAACCTTGCTATAAGGCATAAATTGGGATAAATTCTTAGAAACAAAGAACATGGAGGAGAGATGGGTTTGCTTTAAGAGCATATTAAATAAGGGCATTAGCCAATGTATCCCATTGGGTAATACATTTAAAAGAGCAAACAAAAGTCCTGGATGGCTAAACTCCAATGTAAAAATGCATATAAAAGCAAAGGAGAAGGCCTTCAAAAAATACAAGGTTGAGGGATCATCATCAGCATTCAGAATTTATAAAGAATGCAACAAGAAATGTAAGGGTGCAATAAGGACAGCTAAGATAGAACATGAAAGACACATAGCGGAGGAGAACAAAAACAATCCCAAGAAATTCTTTAAGTATATAAACAGTAAAAAAGGGAGGGCAGACCATATTGGCCCCATAAAGAATGAGGAAGGACATCGGGTTACAAAGGATGGGGAGATGGCGAAAGTATTGAATGTATTCTTCTCCTCAGTCTTCACGAGGGAATCAAGGGGCTTCAGTAACCAAAACTGCAGTGTTTATCCTCAAGACACATCACAGGAAGCACCTCCATGGTTAACAGAGGACAGAATTAAAATTAGACTTGGGAAACTAAATCACTGGGACCAGATGGCTTGCACCCGAGGGTACTTAGGAAACTCAGTCAAGTAATTGCCAAACCATTGTTCCTAATTTTTACTGACAGTCTACTGACTGGAATGGTATCAGCTGATTGGAGAAAAGCCAATGTAGCACCAATATTTAAAAAGGGCCCAAAATACATCCCTGGGAATTACAGACCAGTTAGTCTAACATCAATAGTATGTAAACTCTTGGAGGGGATGATAAGGGACTATATACAAGATATTAGTAATGAGAACTGTATCATTAGCAGTTATCAGCATGAATTCATGAAGAATCGTTCTTGCCAAACCAATCTATCTTCTATGAGGAGATGAGTTGCCATCTAGATAAAGGAAGGCCCGTAGACATGGTGTATCTGGATTTTGCAAAAGCATTTGACACAGTTCCCATAAACGTTTACTGTACAAAATAAGGTCCGTTGGCGTGGACCATAGGGTGAGTACATGGATTGAAAACTGGCTACAAGGGCAAGTTCAGAGGGTGGTGATAAACGGGGAGTACTAGGAATGGTCAGGGGTAGGTAGTGGGGTCCCCCAGGGTTCTGTGCTGGGACCAATCCTATTTAATTTGTTCATAAACGACCTGAAGGATGGGGTAAACAGTTCAATCTCTGTATTTGCGGATAATACTATGCTAAGCAGGGCAATAACTTCTCCGCAGGATGTGGAAACCTTGCAAAAAGATCTGAACAAATTAATGGGGTGGGCAACTACATGGCAAATGAGGTGCAATGTAGAAAAATGTAAAATAATGCATTTGGGTGGCAAAAATATGAATGCAATCTATTCACTGGGGGGAGAACCTCTGGGGGAATCTAGGATAGAAAAGGACCTGGGGGTCCTAGTAGATGATAGGCTCAGCAATGGCATGCAATGCCAAGCTGCTGCTAAAAAAAACAAACAGAATATTTGCATGCATTAAAAAGGGGATCAACTCCAGAGATAAAACAATAATTCTCCCACTCTATAAGACTCTGGTCTGGCTGCACCTAGAGTATGCTGTCGAGTTCTGGGCACCAGTCCTCAGGAAGTATGTACTGGAAATGGAGCGAGTACAAAGAAGGGCAACAAAGCTAATAAAGGGTCTGGAGGATATTAGGTATGAGGAAAGGTTGCAAGCACTGAACTTATTCTCTTTGGAGAAGAGACGCTTAAGAGGGGATATGATTTCAATATACAAATACCATACTGGGGATAACACTTTTTCACAGAAGGGAGTTTAACAAGACTCATGGCCACTCATTAAAATTAGAAGAAAAGAGGTTTAACTTTAAACTACGTAGAGGGTTCTTTACTGTAAGAGCGGCAAGGATGTAGAATTCCCTTCCACATGCAGTGGTCTCAGCGGGGGGCATTGATAGTTTCAAGAAACTATTAGATAAGAACCTGAATGACCGCAACATACAGGGATATACAATGTAATACTGACATATAATCACACACATAGGTTGGACTTGATGGACTTGTGTCTTTTTTTTCAACCTCACCTACTATGTAACTATGATCTAGAACAATTACCCATCAAAAAAGTGTACGAGCAGAGGGACATAAAAAGGGCCTCAAGTCATACGCCTGGCAGACAAGGGGGGAGGGATTGTAGTTTTGTCGATAGAACAGTATAAGATAGAAATTAATACAATTTTAGAGGATAGGGGGACATATCAGATATTAAAATCCAATCTCACTAAACAATTTAGAAATGAGCTTGAGTCTATTCTTCGGTATGGAGTTGAGAGGGATATATTGAACAAAAGGGAAGAAAAATATTTGGTATCTACGGGTTGCAGAATACCGGTCATTTATTACATCCCTAAAATTCATAAGGATATAAACAATCCCCCAGGGAGACCAATTGTAAGCGGGATAGAGTCACTCACTTCCACTTCCAGTAAATCATTTGCTGCGCTATCCCCTTAATGATCTGCTGAACCTGCAGCAAAAACCTAAAAAACAAAATGGTTAACTAAAGTGATGTGCCTATAAATCAAACCCAAGGATAAAAAAAAGAAATAAGCGACTAATGCCGTCATACAGCTTACACCATCATATAGCGTGAATATACACACATATCATAAAATATAAATATTGATACAAAAGTGATCCATAAAGTGCTCAGGTCTAAAGTGCTAAGTCCGTGATACTCTGACCACCCAGGTTCAGTTTTCAGCATCCTTAATACAGAGATAAAACTTGACTTGATAGGTGACTGTGAATATAGCGATCTGCAACAGTGATTACACTCAGGTGCTCGTCACCCCAAGGTCACCTCAGAGCGTGTGACCTTGCAATTAAGTTTGGTCAATACACGCTTTGAATCATCAAAACAGATTCCAGGTCAGGTTGCAAGGTCCAAACACTGCTCAAAGATGTGACATCCTCATATATAATTATCAAAAAGAAACTGCCATAGTGTGATACGGTTTTAAAAGATTTTATTTAATGCAAACAAAGCGATATTATAGGGTACCCACATGGGTCTGGTGTGCTAGTGCACCGCTCTATAGCATGCCTTAATAGTGCCAAGCCATGGATGAGATTGTGTGCTCCTACTCCATAAGACAGACCAGCTGCCTCCTCCGCTATCCAGTCCCCTCCCCTACGCATGTCAATACAAGGGAAATATTGTATCTTCATCAGGGGGATCTTTACTATTTTGACATATAGGAGGGAGTTAGGGGTGGGAGCACTGCCTGCATGAAGAAGCTAGATCTGCCCACAATCATTATGACAAGTGAGGACCTGTATGCCACTTTACATATGTGGTCAGTACTAAGTGTGTTCCCCTACATTAGTGGTCAGTGGACACTCTTATATGGCAGTTAGTTCTAAGTGTGCCCCCTTACATTGGCAGTCATTGCTCAGTGTGCTCCTTTACAATGAGGGTCAGTGTGCCCCTTTGCAGTTGTGGTCAGTGTGCCCCTTTACATTGGTTTACAGTGTGCCCCCTTAATTGGTGCACACTTTACACAATCATACATAATCAACAGCAGTAAACCTATGGTCTTGGTGATGGTATTAACAGCAAACAGAAGGGGAAGCATGGAGACTGATGGAGATGTGGCTGGTAGAAGTGCTGTGCTGCTTCACAATATTTTAGTGCTAGCAAATACATATAGGAGTGAGTTAGGGGTAGGTGCACTGCCTGCATTAAGAAGCTAGGTCTGACCGCAATCATTATGACAAGTCAGGACTTAGGGAGAAGTGCAATGGAAAGTTCTTCAACAAAATGATGGTTGGTGATGGCTGCTGTAGGAGGTGCCATGGGAATGCTAGGATAATTGTTTGGGGTGCTATAGCACACCCATGTACCCCCTGGCATTGTATGTGATTCACTGACCTGCAGCAAGCATAAAAGTAAGAAATACTGCTAACACATATACAGCATGCTTGTTCTACCACTGTGACTAAAAAGTACTGAATTCAGAAATGGACAGGCAACTAGTATTTTTATTTTAAGGAGCTCTAATTGTACCCCCAAACCAAACATGTAGTTGAAACTTATTGCAGCCAGTGTAGTCTAAATGGCTGATAACATAGACCATAATCAGCCTTATATCAAATATAATACAATACCAAATATCGTATTTTTACATACAGTAGCTATATTAATCTTTAGCAAATTAGATTAGTAGCCACTTTAAGCAAGTGTAGTGAAAAATGAAACAATTTCTTTTTTAAACACCTATTTATAGAGATACAGAGTTTAACCATCACATGTACACTTATACAGTATGTACAGTGTTTTTATTGCTGTCTTTTTCTGACTGGCATATATATTAAGTTATGTTGCTAAGACAGCTGAAAACGTAAAAATATCTGCTGAGCTTTCAAGAGTTAGATGCACAGATTTGTGACCCAGATCTGACCAGTTTATTAAAGGTTTTTACCTGAGCAGTTCAGAGACAAAGAGGTGGTATACAAACAGATGGGGAGAGAGTGCTCAAAACAACAGGGATCTGGAGAAAGCAGGACATGTTTAAGTGTCTGGCTCAGAGCTGTTGAACAATATAATGCTTTTTCTAAAATGCTTGTGCATACAATAACTAAAGAAAAAATGTAGAAATGAGTGCTTATTTCCATGCACATGTATTTAAGAAGTACAGACATAAGTTATTTTATATGAAAACAATTCTGATAAATTGAAATCACAGTAAAATATACAGTATATCGCCATGTGAAAAATTTAGTACACTCTATAGAAATTCTTTCAACTAGGGCTGAGGAAATTAAAGATGAATTCCTCTATTAATTGTAAATGTTTTTGATCGATCAAAATTCTTTTGATCGGTACTCACCTCTCCGCCGGCTTCCGGGTCTTTCAACATATCTGAACAGTCAAACATTAGATCTTTTGTCAAAACGTGCCTGAAGATTAAGGTGATTTTATCAATCAATTATTCAACAAAAATATTGATATACAGTATGTAATGGTGTACTCTGGAAAGAATATGTACCCCCTTGGCATTAAAAACTGATATTGTATAACTGCATGCCAGTTTCAGACTTTGAGGCAGTGAAATGTATGACATATTTTATTTCCATAGAAAACTCCTTCATTTGCTAGATATTTGTGGGTTTCCTTGCATGAACTGCCAGTTTAAAAATCTCCCTACCAAACTTCAAGGGAAATTAAACCAGGACACTAACTAGGACAGTCCATAACCTCCTATTACTTCTTTTTGTTTCTTTTCATTCCTTGATGGATTTGCTAGTGTGCTTTTGATCAGTGGAATCATTGATTTGAAATCATTTGGCTAATCTTTAAATAGAAATCTTCATTGCTAGATTCATTTCATATGCATCCACAACTTTCTCTATTGAGGGCCTTAGAGAACTCTATCAATCTTTGCATGATGACACCTCACATGTGTAGCGGTACCCCCGTAGGGGCTGCTGAAAGTTGTGGTCCACCAGTCACCCTGCCCAGCCTGGCTTTCACTTCCCAATCACCTTGATTCAATTGAGGGATATGAACTTGGATAGGGATGGGAATATATGGAATGCCCAGTAGAATAATAGAAGCGTCAATTTGGGACAAACTATGTACACGCTTTGTACATGACACTTCTTCAAACTCCTGCACAAAACTTGCTTGCAGACTATCGATCTCCCTCTCCTGCACAACACTTGACTCCAGGCACAGCTAGCACGAGGTTAGGCCCAACACTGACTCAGTCAGGCCCTATAAGTTATTTGTGCAGACATGCGAACACCGTTAAAGTCTATGGGATGCGAACACGAAAAATGTGCTAAATTTAAAGGCTTATGTGCAAGTTATTGCCATAAAAAGTGTTTGGGGACGTGTGTCCTGCCCTAGGGGACGTGTGTCCTGCCCTAGGGGACATGTATCAATGCAAAAAAAAGTTTTAAAAACTGAAGTTTTTTCGGGAGCAGAAATTTTAATAATGCTTAAAGTGAAGCAATAAAATGTAATATTCCTTTAAATATCGTGCCTGGGGGTCTCCTTAGTCTGCCTGTAAAGAATTGCACCTTTCCCATGTTTATAACAGTACCACAGAAAATTTACATTTCTAAAGGAAGAAATGTCATTTAAAACTGCTTGCGGCTGTAATGTATTGTCGGATCCCAGCAATATAGATAAAAATCATTGAAAAAATGGCATGGCCCCCCCCCCCCCAGTCCATTACCAGGCCAAAAATACCAAAAACAATATGAGGTGGAAGTCCCCCCAAAATCCATACAAGGCCCTTCAGGTCTGGCACTACAGTGGTGTGAAAAAGTGTTTGCCCCCTTCCTCATTTCCTGTTCCTTTGCATGTTTGTCACACTTAAGTGTTTCGGAACATCAAACCAATTTAAACAATAGTCAAGGAAAACACAAGTAAACACAAAATGCAATTTGTAAATGAAGGTGTTTATTATTTAAGGTGAAAAAAAAATCCAAACCATCATGGCCCTGTGTGAAAAAGTGATTGCCCCCTAAACCTAATAACTGGTTGGGCCACCCTTAGCAGCAACAACTGCAACCAAGCGTTTGCGATAACGTGCAATGAGGCTTTTACAGCGTCCTGGAGGAATTTTGGCCCACTCATCTTTGCAGAATTGTCCTAATTCAGTTACATTAGAGGGTTTTCGAGCATGAACGGCCTTTTTAAGGTCATACCACAACATCTCAATAGGATTCAGGTCTGGACTTTGGCTAGGCCACTCCAAAGTCTTCATTTTGTTTTTCTTCAGCCATTCGGTGGTGGACTTGCTGGTGTGTTTAGGATCATTGTCCTGGTGCAGAACCCAAGTTCGTTTCAGCTTGAGTACACGAACAGATGGTCGGACATTCTCCTTCAGGATCTCTTGGTAGACAGCAGAATTCATAGTTCCTTTTATCACGGCAAGTCTTCCAGGTCCTGAAGCAGCAAAACAGCCCCAGACCATCACACTACCACCACCATATTTTACTGTTGGTATAATGTTCTTTTTCTGAAATGCAGTGTTCCTTCTACGCCAGATATACTTGGACACACACCTTCCAAAGAGTTCCACTTTTGTCTCATCGGTCCACAGAATGTTGTCCCAAAAGTCTTGGGGATCATCAAGATGTGTTGTGGAGAAATTGAGACGAGCTTTGATGTTCTTTTTGCTCAGCAGTGGTTTTCTCCTTGGAACTCTGCCATGCAGGCCATTTTTGCCCAGTCTTTTCCTGATGGTGGAGGCATGAACGCTGACCTTAACTGAGGCAAGTGAGGCCTGCAGTTCCTTGGACGTTGTTGTGGGGGTCTTTTGTGACCTCTTGGATGAGTCGTCACTGCGCTCTTGGGGTAATTTTGGGCGGCCGGCCACTCCTGGGAAGGTTCACCACTGTTCCATGTCTTCGCCATTTGTGGATAATGGCTCTCACTGTGGTTCGCTGGATTCCCAAAGCTTTGAAAATGGCTTTATAACCCTTTCCAGACTGATAGATCTCAAATACTTTCTTTCTCAATTGTTCCTGAATTTCTTTGGGTCTCGGCATGATGTGTAGCTTTTAAGGATCTTCTGGTGGACCTTACTGTGTCAAGCAGCTCCTATTTAAGTGATGCCTTGATTGTGAACAAGTGTGGCAATAATCAGGCCTGGGTGTGGCTAGAGAAATTGAACTCAGGTGTGGACAACCACAGTTATAGTATGTTTTAACAAGGGGGGCAATCACTTTTTCACACAGGGCCATGATGGTTTGGATTTTTTTTCACCTTTAATAATAAACACCTTCATTTACAAATTGCATTTTGTGTTTACTTGTGTTGTCCTTGACTATTGTTTAAATTGGTTTGATGTTCCGAAACACTTAAGTGTGACAAACATGCAAAGGAACAGGAAATGAGGAAGGGGGCAAACACTTTTTCACACCACTGTATATACTCTGAACAGCAGTATATATACTATAAGGCCTGCCCTATTTACTCTGCAGAAAAATTGGGCCTTAGGTGTTGGTGGTGCCAGAACACTGTAACCCCTCACAGTTACTCTTGTTGGGTGCAGGAATGGGCCCTGCTGTGAAATATTAGATCAAAAATTGTAATTACATGCCCCTGTTAAACAGGGGCAGAAAAATTGGGTCTTGGGTGGTGGTGGTGGTGCCACAACACTGTAGCCCCTCACAGTTACTCTTGTTGGGCGCAGGAACGGGCCCTGATGTGAAATATTAGATCAAACATTTTAATTACATGCCCCTGTTAAACAGTGGCAGAAAAATTGGGCCTTGGGTGGTGGTGCCCTAAACCAAATATATTGTTGGAAGCTAGCATCATCAAGATTGAGGAGGAATAGACTATATATATATATATTGATACATTGCCTGCACTGACTGAATATAGAGTAAACACTGACTATAAAGTCTATGCTAAATGCAGAGTATTTATATATATATATATATATATATATATATATATATATATATATATATATATATATATACACACATACTAGACTGACTGTATATATATATCAAATACACTGCCACTAACTGAATAACCTGCCTGCTCAATCTAACTCAAGCTATCTCTCTGTCCAGGCCAACAACACTACACATGGCCACTATGTAAGAAGCCTTATATACTGTGGGGGGTGGACTTAGTCCCCCTGAGCCATGATTAGCCAAAGGTACTCTGCCTTTGGCCAATTATGGCTCTTTCAGCATAGCGCACTGTGATAGGCCAAAGCATGCAGGTCAGGTGCATGCTTTGGCCAATCATCCTACAGCAATGCACTGCAATCTCATTATGAATTTCCCGCAAAGGCCCCATATGTTCGGTTAATTTTAGAACAAACGAACATCCAATGTTCAAGTCGAACTTACGTTCGAATCGAACTGCTGGCTCATCCCTACCGCCAGCCTTTGTTGTACTTTCAATGGTGTAGACATTTTTTCGCTTTCAACTTTAGCATTTTCCCTATAAAGTATTACATGAAATAGGGATTTAATAATATTGTACATACCAATAAATAAGGCACAATCACAGTTATGCATCATATGACATTGTAAAACAATGCAGCAAACAAAATAAACCATTAAAACATCAAAACCTCAAAATATGATTTTTTTTGAGTCTCTTGAACTTGCAGATATGCAATTTTTCTCATTGTGTGTACTAGGCTTAAGGTAAGTACTGTATGGAGGTAATGCATGTTTGTCACTGCACCCACTTGGACTTAAAACTTTGCTTTTATTTAATATCATTAAAATTGTAGAATTATATATAATAATAAAGACCCCCAAGTATCAATTTTCACACCCATGCTTCCTGCAGAAAATGTACAGAAATATAAATTATTTGTACCTATAGTGAGTCTCTACATTCTGATGCTTTGACTGCATAATATTCCACTATCTCAATAGATATTCCTATATCTTATTTTCATTCCCACAAAATAATAATATTCAGGTCAATAAATATTACATGTGACAAATCAGCATTTTCCTTAACTTATATCATAAAAATAAATACACCATGTCAATTGTATGTTTCTTTTGTATGGGAAGGTCACCTATTTGAATCAAGATCTAATGCTTGGCTGGGTGTACTTACATTTCAAATGTCTGTACAGTACATTGTGGGGTAAATAGTACTGTGAGGAAAAAGCACTTGCTGGCTGATGCACAGCTCATACATACAGTATATGTGATTTAACAGAGTCCTATACAGAAAAAAGCATATGTTCCCATTGTTTGGATCTCATATTTTCCCAGTCTTCCTTTTGTGCTTTTGTAAAATCTGTAGGATATAGTGTGCTGTAGAAAGCCTATGCATTTTTTCCTTGTGAGAGTCCCTTAAGCACCAAAAGCTTTCAAGCACACTCCAGCTGTCTGTGTAAGAACAGTGCTAGGAATTTTTACCTTTTCATAACACTCCTTGTTCGGTGGTTCAGTCTCTTCAGGCCTTAGACCCTATGAGCATAGTGTTGTGTGCTGTCTCTCCCCTTTGGTATTAGAGCTTTGAGTTTGAAGAATACTGAAGCCCCTTCCCCACATGGAAGGTCTCTGGAATCTGCTACATCCTGGAACATAAGATGTCTGACTGTGAGAACCAAAAAAACTGTGCCCATCAAGAAGAGTAGTGGATGACTCACTAAGTAAAAAGTTCAAACATGTGCCTTCTCAGCTGTCCTGCCTTGGAACACCAGGATGCCACTAGAATTTTAAACTCCAAGAAGACAAATCTTGTATGTGTGTTCCAGCCAGTATAGATTGTGATAGCAGGAAGATAGTGGGATAGAAAGATGTGCAGAAGACTGGAATCTGTGTTCTGGCAAGCAGTACTTAGGTATCTTGTGTCCCCGCCCCTGTCCTTACCTGTGTCTATGCAGTTTTCATTAATAAATCCATTCAAGTTTTTTCAAAGTAACTGGAACCCATCCTGTACCCTATGCATTGGAAAGAAAAACAACTCTGGGATGAATGTGGCAGAGAACTAAATTCAAGGAAGGAGGCTTAGGACATTCACAATAGCCTATTCTGCAAGGGGTCTTATTTTTTATTCAGGGCTAACACCACTACATTATTAGGCCTCATGCACATGGAAATTAAATTAAATTAAAATATGCCCATTTTATGCTTTATGCTTTTCTACCAGGAGCTGGCAAAAAAATCAGTGTAATAAATGCTTGATCTTGTGAGGATTTACACGCATTAATGTGCATATGTACATGTAATGATGAGCGTTTGTATTTGCTTTCACTCACATGCGTAAAGTGTATGTGCGGAATTCCATTCTATTGTCTAGAACATTCATTTGGTTTAGCCACTAGACTGAATATACACACATATGTGCATGTTTATGCATGCACATGCATAAATTACACCAGTTTGTTTCTTTGTGAATGTAAATTTAGGGCATTTCTTTGCAACTAAACAATGCTCTAAAAAAACGAATTTAAATGCATCAATTTATATGGACACATTTGCTAATACTGAGCTCTGTTTGGAGGCATTACAAAAAGAAAGGAAAAATGCTTCTAAAAGTGAAATGTTTTCTGTCTGTGCATGTAGCCTTAAAGGAATCCTGTACTTAAATTTGAAACAATGTGTAATAATAGCAGGTTTGGAGAGTACTTAGGTATGGTTAAACATGCTAGATTAAGGCCTAATACCCAAAAGTCTTAAAAGAGAAGTATGTTTCTTTTTTGTTTTGTTTTTTATTCATACTTACCTAGTTGAATGCAGCATCGGTCCGATGCTGCATATGTCCCCCCTCTACACTGAGAACCGAGCAATCGAAACACCACCATTGCTCGGTTCTCACATCTCCCCAAGCAGAGAGCTGGTGACTGTCCCCCTCCCCACGCTCACTGGAGGGGATGGGGGCAGCCTTTCAGCAGCCCACTGAGAGGCTGAGACGGGTACTGGTCCAAGGATCGCTTCTCGGCCTTTTGGCTAAGATCAAGTGCAGTATCTGTTCTTATCAGTTGCCAAAGGCAGCGATGTTTCTGGCCCAAGGAGGGTGGCAGGCTCGCTCTCCGATGGCGTAATTAGTGCCTGGAAGGTACGGTTTCGGTAGGGGCACGCTGGGTACCCTGGAGAAGGGGTGGCAGCATATTGGCCTGAGTCTGAGCCGTGCTGGAAGGGCACTCTTGGTGAGGATGGGTGCTGCTGTTGGTCGGATCCAGAGGGTCGAGTTACCTGGCCTTCTGGCCTGGATTGGGGTGGCTCTAGCCCCGGACAGTTTTTCGGGAACTGAACGCTGTGAATCCCTTTGAGGGGGGGAGGATCGGCTAGTAAATTCCCGAATGTAATTAGGTAGGAGTGATGGGAGTGACGGTGAACCTGGAAGTGTTCCAGGTCTCACCAAGCTTCCTGATCTTCATGCCTTCCTGCCTGGGGTGGGGGCTGCTGTGGTCCGGACCGTTGGCCAGGGCGGTCTTGAAAGCCAATGGAGTATGTGCCCCTGGAGTGGCAGTCCAGGGGTGCCTAACAATCACTGTGTGTGAGGGACACATTGATTTAAGGCACCAAGGTCACTGCACCATTCTTTTCACAGCACGCTTTTTTAGCATCTGCCTCTTGGGCCGGGCCTTTTGGCTGGGACCAGAGGAATTTTTGATTCCTGGCCGGAGGGCCTGGTCATTGTCTCGCACAATGGCCACTTCTTTCACTCCTCCTCTTCACTATCCCTTCCCCCACTTTATTTTATTTATTCCTATTGTTTGTCACTTTTTGTATTTTTTTGTTGGTACACGGTTTGTTGCACGTGTGATTAGTAGGGTCACAGGTCCCAGGGCCTGTCCTGAACGTCAGGGAGGGGGTGGACATGGCCTTCTGGGTTAGTTCGCCCTCTCTCATAGGGTTGGGGTCTCTCTTCGGGAGAGCCTCACCTAGTATTTGGGTGGGTCTGTTTCAGCAGACCTTCCAGAGAACGGGTCTGACTGGTTTCGGCCAGGAAGACCAAGTTTTACGGTCCTTGTCCCTGTCAGGAGCCTAACGCCCCGGTCCTCTGATTTTAGAGGTCTGTGTACCCGTTGCACTTTTTTGTCGCACCTCTTTATGTTGTGCACATTTTTTATGCACCGGGTGAGTTTTTTAATTGTGTTTAGCACGCCATCGGCTTTCAAAAAAAAAAAAAAAAACTGGTCCAAGGATCTAGGTGGATCCCGACTCCGTGGTCGTGATTACAGGAGCCTGGACCGACCCTGTGATGTCAGCAGAGAGCGTAATTCAGCCCACTCGCTGCTGAAAATGGGTCACACGCAATTCACTGTTGTAGTCCAAGGCACTGTCAACTGGATTTGATTCCAACCCATGTTGTGATGTTGAGATGCTGTTGGAGTTTTTTGGACCATGTGAGGACCCTGCTCATGAACAGCCAATAAGAAGTCACGTGCATACAATCCAATAAAGTTGCTAAAAAATTGTCCAAGGGTCCAATGTTTTTTTTTCTAAAAATGTATTCTGTTAGAATTTCTATGTGGGAAAAAAGTTACATCAGTTATCTAGTTTGAACCATGAAAGTTTTTAAAACCAAATAAGCCCCAAGATACAAGGTCATTTTTATGTCTCAGTGCACACCTGAGACATTCTGTTTTTCCCAACTGAATCAATTTGGTCTGCAAACAAGCTTTTTACAGAACAACATTCTCTGGACAATGGAGTTTCTGTTATCCACACACCTGAATCCTGGGAGAAAATCTTCTTATCACCCTGAAAGTGATATCTGTTTGACAAGCTTTGAACACATGTAAACAGGGATCAGAAAAACAATATATATGTTACTTTCAATTGACTGAGGATAATTACATTTTTTCAACTCAGCCGCTTGCCATTGTCTCAGCTTTGCTGTTACAGACAATTTTAGAACTTTCACGCAAATATTTTAGTGTCTATGCATATCCCATATCATATTTATGGTGTTTGTAAGTGACTTATTGTAAATATATATTCAATTATTTTCAATACCCTCAGTCTTATCGTTTTTATTTTTTTATTTTTAAGATTTCTGCTTGTCAAAATAACTTGGAATAATGATTTAAGTCAGTTAAATTATTTTTGTCTTGGAGATACTGAGATTTGATCAATTTAACAGACTGAATTAATCATTCAGACATTCATATAAGAAAAAAAACAATGTGTTTAAGGAGTATCTGCTTACCTGAATCCATTTAAGCACAGTCAAACTTCGTAAGCCATGAGGGGGAATGAGTTTGACCTTGGACTCTTGGACATTTGTTTGGCAGAAGTCCCTATTAGGCTTGTGCATGGCGGAAAATTTTGTTTAGTTTTGTCTTCATTTGTAAAATACATAATTTCGTTCTGTTATATTCGTTATGTTACGTTTATTAGTTTTCAGATAATTTTTTATTTCTGTCGAGTATAGATATTCGTTATAACGAATCAATTCGTTTTATTGCTTAATTGTTTTTGGATAATTCGTTATTTATGTATATATATTTGTGATAATGAATTGTAATTCTGAAAGTAGTTTGTTTATTGAATCCATTAGCACACACACACACACAATGACAATGTCTCCTACTGCTTCTCAAAACTCATTCTCAGGAATGCACTTTGCCAGTATTATTAATCTAACTTCCAGCACCAAATGAATTAGCTACTGTTGGGCTGTAGGATTTACTCTGAGTCAACCTGCTGTTTCATTTGACTAATTAATGAATCATGCCAAATTAATTTGTTATTTTTGTTATAATTTCTTTCGTATTAGTTGAAATTCGTTATCTTTTTCTGACGGCATTCGGATGCATCTGAATGTCTGAAAGATGCAAAATTCGGCTGACTTTTCATTTTGTTACGAAACAAATTACACATGTCTAGTCCCTATTTTTTTGGAGCGCTGCTGAACTGAATCCAGCACCCCATTTTAGCCAATGAGAAGTGTCCATGTCAGCAGTGATGTAGGCATTTGAAAGAGAACTCTCCTACTCTTCAGTTTAGAGAAAAGAAGACTTGTGATTCAGGACATTAAATGACAAATGACCACACTTATTTAATAACAGGAAATAAGCTTTAAGAAGGTGACCAAATCTTTTTCTCCTTCTATGGATGTAATATGACACCTACCACTCTAAATACCAGGTTCTAAATGTTTGATAAAGAGTATTTATTGCCATAATCACGATTTTCATAAGTAAACCTGTAATGTCCACAGAGAAAACAAAGTGTTGGTGAAACTGTGGGGGAGATTTACTAAAACTGGTGTACACAGAATATGGTACAGCTGTGCATAGTAATCAAGCAGCTTCTAGGTTTTATTGTCAAAGTTTAATTGAACAAGCTGCAGTTAGAAGCTGATTGGTTATCATGCACAGATGTACCAGATTCTGTGTTCAACAGTTTTAGTAAATCTCCCCCTGTATAGCAAAAACTCTAAGATATCACATTCTACCTTCATAAAATCTACTCATATCATCATTACATTGCTGGAAAAACCCAGTCTGAAGGTTGGTACATGCATTCCCTGCCCCCAGCATCCACAATGCTGAGGTCAGGCTGCTTAGGCACTGAGCCCTGCATTGTGGAAGGTGAGAAGAGTTTGCCTGTTCACCTTAGACCAGAACTTTTGGCTTTTCAGAGGGGCTTCTGTAGTGTATATGGAAGGGAGGCAGACATGATAAAGCTAGGATGTAGCATTACAGGTCGCCTTTGAGTTTAATGCAGGTGCATTTTGTTAGATTACGCTGGGATTGTGTCTGTGAACTTACAGTATTGCTGCGACTGAACTTGGTATGCTTTAATTTTTATCCTAGGCTATTTCCTTGGAAACTCCTGTAGGATGGAGGCAGAACATGTATCCTGCTGATCTGCGTGTTGGACAGATATTGTGACTGCTCGGAAAAGTCAAGGAGATAATTTTACCTGCTCTGTTTCTGTCTTTATAAAACAGATTTATCATACATGACAAGTGGGCCCACATCAGACTTTATGCCTATGTGCCAACTGATGATTAGGGATGAGCTTCGAGTTCGAGTCAAACTCATGTTCGAATCGAACATTGCCTGTTCGCCTGTTCATCGAACAGCGAACAATTTGGGGTGTTCGCGGCAAATTCAAAAAGCTGCGAGCACCCTGTAAAAGTCTATGGGAGAAATCTAAAGTGCTAATTTTAAAAGCCTATATGCAAGTAATTGTCATAAAAAGTGTTTGGGGACCCGGGTTCTGCCCCAGGGGACATGTATCAATTCAAAAAAAATTTTTAAAAACGCGCGTTTTTTCAGGAGCAGTGATTTTAATAATGCTTAAAGTGAAACAATAAAAGTGTAATATTCCTTTAAATTTCGTACCTGGGGGGTGTCTATAGTATGCATGTAAAGGGGCGCATGTTTCCCGTGCTTAGAACTGTCCCTGCACAAAGTGTCATTTTTGCAGGAAAAAAACAGAAAATTGTATCCTACTTACCGTAATTTTTCTTTCCTGGTGCCTATCCATGGCAGCATACCTGTGATAGAGCTCCGCCTCGACTCCTCCCTCAGGACTAGTGAATAGCATAAATTAAAGGCACCGTCCCTCCCCCAACATTCTCTGTAATATAGCATACCGAGGGTGGGAGCGTATGCTGCCATGGATAGGCACCAGGAAAGGAAAATTACGGTAAGTAGGATACAATTTTCCGTTTTCCTGGTGCCTCCATGGCAGCATACCTGTGATAAATAACTAGCTGACAAGGGTGGGATAATGCTGAATCAGCTTTACGACCCAAGACGCCAGAGTTCTGATGGAAGCTTCTTTCCCTCTGTATTTACCGAAAGGTACCACAAAAAGTCTCTCGGAATCTCTGAAGGGTCCGGTGGCTTCTAGGTAAGCCCTGAGCACTCTGGAGATGTCTAGCTCGTGACAAGACTCTGAATCTGTATTTGTGAATACTGGTAGTGCCCAAGGTTCTGACATGTGGCTTGTGGTAGTGACTTTAGGCGTGAAGCCCTTAAGGGGACGAAGCTCTACTCTGTCTGGGAAAAAGGAGATATGGTCGTCACCTATCCCTAAAGAATGCAGTTCTGAAACTCTTCGGCCGGATGTGATGGCTAGCAGGAAGGCAGTTTTCAGTGATAGGTTCCAGATTGCCACTTGTTCTACTGGAGCAAATGGATGGCTAGATAGGACCTCAAGGACTAGGGACAAATCCCACTTAGGGAACGACCGTCCGACAGGAGGGCGAATTTTTAGTACCCCCCTGAGGAAGGTGACCACCAAAGGATCCTCTGCCCATCTTCTATTTGTTGCTGCGGAAATTGCTGCTACCTGCACTTTGAGAGAACTCAGACTGAGCCCCAGGTCAAGACCTGACTGAAGGAAACCCAAAATATTGGGTGTGGAGGGAAGGATTGGGTCAAAGCTTTTATCCGTAGCGAAAGACAAGAATTTGTTCCAGATTCTTGAGTAGATAGCGTTAGTCGCCGGCTTTCTGGCCCTCAGCAGTGTTGAAATAACCTCTGGGGAACATCCTAAGGCTTCAAACCTTCGCCTCTCAACTTCCAAATTCGAAGATCTAATTTCTGTGGGTTCGGATGAACTAGGTTGCCCTGCGACAGAAGTTGAGGGAAAGGGGGGATCCTGATTGGAGGGCTCACGCTGAGACGCATGGCCAGAGGAAACCAGGGTCTCTTCGGCCAATACGGAAGTACCGCCAACACTTGAACTGATTCCCTGAGGACCCTCAGGAGGAACCTGAATATTAATGGCCGGGGAGGGAAGGCATATGCTGTGGATTGTTGATAAAACCCAGGGGTCCTGGCAATGGGTAGCCCAGACTGGGACAAAGGACTTTATCAATGGCTCAAATTTTTTTTTTAAAAACGCGCGTTTTTTTCTGTTGTCTCTGAAGTGCCTTGACTGTCTGAAGTCCCTGGGTTCGACTGGCGGAGTCAGGAGCAGTGATTTTAATAATGCTTAAAGTGAAACAATAAAAGTGTAACATTCCTTTAAATTTCGTACCTGGGGGGTGTCTATAGTATGCATGTAAAGGGGCGCATGTTTCCCGTGTTTAGAACTGTCCCTGCACAAAGTGTCATTTTTTTGCAGGAAAAAAAGCTATTTAAAATCACTTGCGGCTATAATGAATTGTCGGCTCCCGTAATACAGAGAACAGTCATTGAAAGTCATTGATAAAAAAAAAAAAAGCGTGGGGTTCCCCCAAAATTCAATTACCAGGCCTTCAGGTCTGGTATGGATATTAATGGGAACCCCGGGTTAAATTAAAAAAAAAAAAAATGGGTCCACCATTGATGGATTGAAGACTGGGCTCTGTCCATAGCAGCATAGGCGATTTTCTAATTTAACTGAATATGAAAAATATATTTTTGGCCTGCCTTGTACAGTATTTGTTTTCATAAATTGTGCAGTGACAGAAACTGAAACACCATAAGTGAGCATTTTTTTAAACAGCACTCTACCTTTTTAGAGCAGTAAAAATATCTAAATTATGCAGCAGATTTGGAAATTCATGCAAATATCTAGGTATTGTCAAAACACTTTGAAGAAATTGCATACACAATTGACAGGAACCAAAATAAGTAAGATTTATATTAGAATAAAAGTAAACATGCCATTGTGAGTCATACTTCATTAATGTGTTTAAATGATTTGTTTCTAAAAAAACAAGTGGATTTGTTTTGAAGCAATATAGGAATTTGATAAATTTACAATGGCTGAGACTGATTTTTTAGGTACTAAAATGAGATTGCCATTGTACAGGAAATATGAAATATGAATATACAGGTTCTACAAGTAGCGCACATTTGTCTTGTGCAGCCTTTGAAGCAGAAATGCAGCTTATTGAAAAAGCACCATGAATAACGTGGGATGTCATACTTCCAAACTTTATATAAAGTATATATAAATTAAAAATTGTGGGTGGGTTATTTAGAGTAAGTAAAAATGGTACCAGTTACCACCAGAGCCTCTTCTAGTATCTCTAAAAGGCAGTATGTGATATGCGGCTTTCCCAATAGAAGATTTGCTGCAGCATGCCTTCAATTTTTGGTGTCAGGCTGACTAAGTCTGTACATATATTAGATATACAATTGATACTGAGAGCCAGGGTTTTCTCTTTTTAGTAGATCCTCCCATTTGGCAGACTGAAGAAGTAATCTTAATGGCTTGCTTTCAAAAGAATCCAAGAGTGTGCAATGAATTTTGCTAAAAATCCTTTCAATGTACATAACTGCCATGGAGAATATTTTTTTTCCACAATGGTGATTTTTTTTTTATTATTTCAATAAAGTGAAGTTTTATTGTCCAGAGACAGTTTGCTCTGCACCAGGAGTGTGACTATATCACTATGCCAAAGAAGGTTCTAGCACTATTCCAATGAACCCAGCTCTCAGCTCATCCCGTGCAGGCAGCTATGCAGATCTCAGCAGCAGTAAAATCCTCAGCAGCTTTCCTATCCTCAGTAATGAATACTATGCCCTCAAGACCCTGGACCCACAATGGCATCCAGACTCCTAGACAGGACACCACAGTAAGGTCTCTCTAGAAAGTTTTTGAATTGCACTCTTCAAATGTAACAGTTTTCATGACCAAGTCCACAAAATGTAACTCCTTAGAGATTGTTCAGATGTTAAATATGTGATATTAACCAATGCCATACATCTGGAAGCATCTAATAGAGGAAAACTCCAGAGTGTAACAAATTAGGATGAAATCTGGAACAGAATGAAAAGAGCATAATTAGAACATTTAAGAAGTTACTGGGGAACTAAATCGTTATATTACATTCTCCCTCCTGTGGCTACCTGTATATCATCCAGGAAAGCAAGCAGTCCGGAGTGATGAAAAACTGTTGAGACAAAGTTTAATACAGAAATTCGTTACAGCAAGTATATTAATAGTATGGGTCAGAAAATGGGAATTATATGTAATATTTCATTACTGCATCTATCCATTTCAGAAAAGTGATGACAACATCCTTGGGGGACACAGGGGAACTCAAAGCGGTTGATTTACTGAAACTGGAGAGTGCAAAATGTGGTGCAGCTGTGCATATAAACCAATCAGCTTCCAAGTTATACTGTATATCCTGCTTTATGTGAATCCTGCTATGGAGAAAACAGGCTCATTTTTAAATCAAACTGTTTGTTCAGCTTTTTCCCTTTCAATAGCAGTAAGAATACTTTTGGAGTGACATATAGGGGTTGATTAACTAAAGGCAAAAAGACTGTGCACTTTGCAAAGTGCAGTTGTTCCAGAGCTTAGTAAATGCACAGAAGCTCTGCTGACTTCCATCATTCAAACATGTGCAAGCAAAAATGCAGTTTTTATTTATTTTCCTTGTACATGAGTCATTTACTAAACTCTGAAGCAACTGCACTTGAAGATGGAAATTGCACTTTGCAAAGCGCACAGTCTATTTGCCTTTAGTACATCAACCCCATATTTACATGTTAACATGTAAACCGTTAGCACCATTTTTAATTTGGTACTCTCCTTTCTGCTAACAATATAGAAAGATCCTACTAATCTAAAAAACAGACATAGTTATTGTGTCAGTACAAAGAGCAAAGACTCCACAGAGCATGCACAGGAAAACAAGCAGCCTTGCAGGGTTTTCTGAGACAATATAAGTTTGATAAAGTTCTCCAACTTCATAGAAGATGGAAGGACCAAATGAAAAATGCTGTAAGCCATTTTCACATAAGTAGCATGCATCGCTCCAAAACATTCTTTTAGTCAGAAGTATGTGCTTTTTGATTTACAGCTGAGCCCTCAAGCTTCAAGACAGTTTGCTCAAGGCACCTTACCAGCACGTTTATGAAATAGAGAGATCAAATAAGGACATGATAAATATATGAGAATTAAGTAATTTTAAACTAACATTAGGAAGACACTGCTAATGTTCTCATGCTTAGACTTTAACATTAAAGAGTCTGTCAATGTAGGATTTCACCTAGGATTCTGATGCATCACATTAACTACTTGTCTGTACAGATGCAATAAAAACATTCACCCCTTGTGCTTGTGGGGCAACATTCAAACCATGTACTATATGTTGCCCCCACTAAAGGAAGAAAGGGAAAACATTGAGCTGCCATGGACTAGACATTTTACAAATCAATGAAAGTCATTAAAATTCACCAAGCAACCTCATAGGAAGCATATTTATGTGTAATTCGTATTTCTAATTATTATTTACACCAACATCCTCATATATTCTCATAAATTCTGACAGATAGGAAAAAAAAAAAAAACTAAAAGCCAAATTACCTAGAAATTACACACTACATATGGCTCTTAATGAGCAGTATGACCTAAAGCGTTCTGGCAGAGTAACCAATCAAAAACTATGTGACCAGTAACAAAGTATCAGGCATATCTTGTTCAATTCAATGTGAATAATGACATTTTTCCCATTAAGGAGAAGCATCTTGTCTTAGCCTTTAGCAATTGATAAACAATTAGCAATATTCAGGGGGCTCATAAGAAAGACATTCTAGCTATCTGATAAAATATACTATGAGTAGTAGAGGAAAATGTGTATTCCAGTCACAAGCTCCTTGTTATTCTTTTGCCTAAGGTAAAAGTAGCAGAATTGAGAGTCACTGTAGCATAAAAGAACACATCAGCATCGTGTTTTCTTGTAATCTGGATACAGCACGATGCCGCAAATGATGGCTGTGGACCAATATTGTAAATGTCTGACTCCCCCCATGTAGTGTGACAGTCTGAAACTCAAACTTCCTGGCAAATTATTTATTTATTGGAACTACTGACTCTTATGTTTTAATTGTAGCTGTACTATAAGAATACAATAGACAATGGATATTTGCCAGCATTCCAAAAAGTAAAATTAATTTACTAAAATAGATCCTTTCAGGTCTATCCTAACCAAGCTCAGATCTGCCCAGTTATTCTTAGTCCCTCTGACAATCCAAATAATCTCCAATTTATCAGAATTCAAGAATGTTTACAAATGTTCTATGTGTGAATGCAGCAAACTGAAACTTAAAGCGGAAGTAAACCCATCGATTTAACAGTCTAAAAAAAAAAAGGCATGCCGTGAATGCTAACTGCACATTGGCTGTGCTCTCAACCAAACAGTCAAACCATCCAATGGCTGGTGTCATAACCGATCACATGTGCAGCACTGTGGCAGTTGAAGATTAAACAGAGGCAAAGATGGCAGCTTCCTTGGCTGAAAACGCTAGGTGGGTTTACTTCCACTTTAAAATAATTTGTCATTGGTTACTGCACTTTCCATATATTCTTTGCACTGTTCTTTTTTTTTTCTTTTTTAAACTTAATTTTATTGTAGGTAATACAAAGTAAAAATTACAAGGTTGAACAGTTGATCGACATATGAACATTCAAATGAGGAATAGGTTATCGTATCAACATAAGGTATACATAGGTCACTTAAGATGCATTTGAATATGTCTAACATAGGTTTAGCTATTAAAGGTAACCATTTGCACTGTGTTGTGCTTGACAGATATATAAGCAGAGATATGGTCAATTGTGTGTGGACAAGGCATTAGGGTTTCAAATATGTGGTATCGCATTCATGGGAGAGGTAGGCATTTAGGTAGTTTGAGCCAAAAATCCCAGTGCTTTTGGAATTTAGGAATTTGTAGGTGGGCTTTGGCGTACATAAATTCCATCAGGCAATGCTTATTCAGAAGGGCAATTAGGTCTGAGCAAGAAGGGGGGTTGGGGGTTTTCCAATTTTGGCATTAGCTAGTCGAGTAACAATAAATACGTGGGAGATGACTGTGTGGGAAGGTCGGGCCAGAAATCCATGTCCAGACCCAATAGCACTATTTGAGGTGTGAGGGATACAGGGGTTGGTAAAATGGAGAGGAGGAATGTAGAAAGCATAGTCCAAAATGTGATGAGGATTGGGCAATTCCACCAAATATGTAGTGGGGTTCCACAGTTTCTCCAACAGAGGTCAGAGGTTGGTGAAAGATGGGTAGATGTGGGCGAGTTTGGTTGGTGTAAGGTACCAGTTGTTAAATAACTTTTGGACAGTTTCCCAGTGTAGTACACATCTTGAGATTTTCAAAGGTAATTGGAGCAAGTAATACCATTCTTGTGGGGTATAGGAGCATTGTAGTAGTTTTTCCCATTTTAGGATCGTTGGGGTCTTAGAAGTGTGGCAGGTATGATGAGTTTGTAGATATATGAGATTCCATATAAGGGGCGTTTAGGTTGAAAAATCTTGTCATATGCCAGAGTAATAGGTTTTCCGACCATTGTACTTTCAATGGCTCACCAACCCTAAATCTCTCCAAGCCACTATTGCCACTATCCCAAAACCAGGTAAACTGACCAATGACCCTGCCAGCTACGGCTCTCAAATATTATCCCACAACTAGTGCATACCGACCAAGTGGGTTTTGTTGCTGGCAGACAAGCATCGGATGGTACCTGTAGATTTATAGATCTACTACAGTGGGTGGAATATCACCAAACGCCTTCTCTGCTCATCTCTCTTGATGCAGAGAAGGCGTTTTCTTTCACCTGAAAGAAGTGTATGCGTGCCAATATGTCACGTAGTACAGATGCAGGGAGGTAGCTAGGTTTGGCAATGTGATGTGCCCACTCAATA
This sequence comes from Lithobates sylvaticus, assembly GCA_028564925.1. Classification (NCBI taxonomy): domain Eukaryota; kingdom Metazoa; phylum Chordata; class Amphibia; order Anura; family Ranidae; genus Lithobates; species Lithobates sylvaticus. The sequence continues at coordinate 304,283,876 of CM053027.1, read as the reverse complement.
ACAATGTCGGCTTGATGCAGTTGAGGAATGAGCGTGAGGAATAGCTGTTGGATGTAGGGGATCAGATCTGGAGGTTTAACAGTTTCTGGTACACTTCGGAATTTAATATTATTCCTCCTCAAACGGTCCTCTAAATCTGCGACTTTGGCTTGCAGATAGTTTATCTCCTCAGTATGTTGATCATGGGCATCCGCCATTTCATTATAGGCCGCAGTGTGTTCAGTGGTTTGCTTTTCAAGATCATCAGTGCGGTCTTCTACATGATCAATTCTGGAATGTAACATGGAGATAGAGGACCTCAGCTCGTTGCGCATATAATTTTGCAGGCACAGTAGCATGAGCTTGAATATGTGTTCAGATGTGGGCTGGTCAGAGGCAGGCAGAATAGCTAGGGAGTCAGAGCGAGCTGCTTCAGGTCCTATAGCTGCTGGAGGATCCCAGTGTTGTTTTCTAAGCAGGGGGGCTTTGTTGTGAGAGAGGGCTGGAGACTGAGCGTCTCTCTTACCTCGATTAGCGGAAGAAGGCTGAGAGGAATCTGTGTCCGTCAGTGCTATCCATCTCTTCTGGTATGATGACATGTTCCTGTGAGTCTCTGGTGTCTGCGGAGGAGGCATGGGGTGCCGTTTCAGAGCCATCTTTGCTGTTCTGCATGTCTGCTTTACTGAAGTAGTCAGTGAGGCGGCGTGGAATGTGCAGGCTGTTGTTTCCCTTGATGCCAATCAAGTCGCCTCCCCTCCGGTGTGACAGAGAGGGGAGAATTGCTAGTATATAGTGCTGCGGGTTGCTGTGTGTCCCACGGCTGAGCAGAGCTGAGGTATCAGGCGTCCATCTCGCTCCACGGCCAGCCACGCCCCCATTCTTTGCACTGTTCTTATTAAATATGTCAGTATGTTTTTTATTATAATTTACCACAGATCAAAACACTGAGTGTTATAATATGTTAATGGCATAGGGTTAAATTTGTAAAAATACATGTGAACTTGCAACAGATGCATCATTTATTTAAGTGTAAGTACTGAGAGCATGCAGTGTTACTCATTGTATGCTAGGGACATGCATTCACACTCTTCTGTGGGGTTTTATTATTCATTATTTCATTATTATTCTCATTGTATGCTAGGGGGCATATCCACATTCATCACCCTGGCAGTGTAGCCCTGCAATGGGCACAGCAGGGGTGTCCTGCTCCCATAAACCAAGTGAACTGGGCTCCACCGACAGCTGGCATATAAAGGGATACTATCTCCATCCATTACATCAATACAGGAGGAGAGACCATTAAAGGACACTAACACCTGCCAACATTACCCCCTTTTTAAAGATGGTACCCATAACAGGGATAAACCCAACAGATAAACAAAAGTAGAGCATAACTTTTTGTTATAAATAGTAAACATAACACTAGGCATAAATGCATAAAATAAAATATTAGGCCTGGCACATGACTTAAAGCTGGTACACACTTGCTAAATATCAACCAGTATTGGCCAGTATCAGCTGATTCAACAGAAACTGGGCCACATTCAGCTAGTGTGTACAGCAGCTTGTCCGACAGCCAAATGGGCATGCCCCCCCCCCTCCCAAGAACACACTGTCGAATAGGCATGCTGAAAAACCAGCATCCAATCAGCTCTGGCAGTCTGCAAGCTCTATGTGTGTTCTGGTGGGGGGGACAGTTTAGACACTAGCATCGCTTAGTTAGTACAGACATCTCTCAGTTTTTTTTGTACCTAACATTAAACTGTTGCAAACAATAATAAACAATAATAAAAAATGACACTAATGCCGCGTACACATGATCAGAACTTGGTCCGGCGGACTTTGCAGCTGAGGTCCGGCTGACTTTTAAATGAACGGACTTGGCCACACGCGATCACTCAAAAAGTCAGCCGGATTCGAACGTGATGGCGTAGAATAAGGAAGTTCATAGCCAGTAGCCAATAGCTGCCCTAGCATTGTTTTTATTCCTTCGGACTAGCACATAGACGACCGGTTTGTCTGCCGGACTGCCAAGTCCGGCGGATAATTTTGAGTCAAATCTTCTTTCTAAGTCCGCCGGACTTTTGGGAAGAAAAAGTCCACTGGAGCCCACACACGATCGAATTGTCCGCCAGACCCTGGTCCGTCGAACTAAGTACGCCAGATAATCCGATCGTGTGTACACGGCATAAGGCTGATTTCACACTGGCAGGCGTTGATTGTAAAACTGCGCTATTTTTAGTGGCACTTTACCATAGTTTCAGGGATGCTAGCGGCCGAATAAAGGGTTAAATGCCCCCATGTAGTGCAGCTGCCAAAGTGCTTTGCAAGTGCTTCAGCAGCAGTACCCATTCATTTTAACTCCAGTGTAACAGCACTTTAACACTGGGACTGCAGGGAAGGCATTTTTCAGGTGCTTTACAGACGCTATTTTTATCCCAAAAGCGTCTGAAAAATGCCTCAGTGTGAAAGGGGTCTTAAACTAAGTATAAACTAACTACATTAAAACAAAAGAAACAGGGCAATATCCTACAGTGACATATATAGTTGTCATAAGCTATGTTCAAAAAGAACCTTTGAATCCTAATATCAGCAGAATTCAATTGTAGAAGGCAACGTTTAGATCAGTGCCATGTTTTGGGAACTTCCCTTAGATAAAATGGCTCTTATCAATACCATATCATTGATATTGATTTGAAGCAGCTGTGCAAAGTAAAGGAAAACCTAAAAACATGGCCCGTCGGGGGTACTTGAGGACTGAGGTAGAGAACCACTGGTTTAGATAACAAAACAGATAATAGTTAGAATAGTGATTAGCAGACCAATCAAATTACAGGTAGCAGTGTAGATCCAGGTACTCCCTCCATTCCCCAGTCTCTGGGAGCTGCCTGATCACATAGTAATGCATTTCCTCACTCTTCAGATCCAAAGGGTCAAAGTCTGATGGAGCTGTCTCCTGCTCCATGAATGTAGCTGCGGGGCAAGATTTGGCTGCTGGCTCACTGTCCTCCCTGATGACTGTCAAGTGCTCGACAGGTGACAAAGGGATTGCGGTATCACAATCCCCTTCTCCAGGCTCTCGATGGATAAGGTCAATCTCACTGTCCTTAGAGGAGCTCTGTTTCAGATTCAGAGAGCCTGGTTGCACCTTCTCTGGCTGATGTACAGGAGCTTTGGTGCCTCCAACAAATTCTCAGGTAGCACCCTCCTTCCATGACACTTACTGCTCACAAATGAGTACCTCGAATTTAAAAATACAACATTCTCCACAAAAGGCCCAAAGCATCAGCATGGCAGTGAGGATCCCACGCTTGGCACACACCAGAACCCAGGTCTTGATCATCCCAGTGTGACACACTGCCAGACCATGCCTCTGCATTACTCGCAGCCTGGTTTCAAGGGTAACATCCTTAACACTCAGGGATGAAATGCATGGAAGAGCCACCTTAGCCACAGAATATCTCAGGGCCTGCATCCTTCAGCTGACCACACTTTTAGAAGCATGTGCAGCAGTCCATCTCCACACACTATGGCTTCTCTCTGCCTCCAGACTCAACTACAATCACATAATCTGAGATAGGTTGTAGGTGATGGCAAACTCTATCCTGCTGACTACGCCAAGTGAAGGTGCCCTGCTCATTGGTTGCTGAATCTGGAAGTGCCCCTGCTTCCTCTTTGATGAGATATTTACCTACAGTACCTGCTGTTTGCATATACTCCACCATATTGTGTCACACTTCATGGCTGGAAGCCAACCTCAAAACATTCCCAGCCACAGAGGGCACAGAATAAAGGATTGTCCAGTCCAAAAAGATTTTCAATGTTTTACTGCATAACATCACTCCAACACAATGTCACTCCAGCACAATTATTGTAGTTACAGGCACTTACAGTAAATTTAGCAGTACATAACTCACTGACAGAATTCGCCAGTGCAGAACACTTCCCTCCTTCTAATGACTTTGTATACAGTGGTCCTACAAGTGCAGAAAAATTGAATGTCTCACAGTTGTTACAGTCTCTTTTCAAAGGCAATACTCACACAGGGTGTTCCTCCTTCTCACACAAGGAAGATTCTCCACAAGCCTAAGGACCACTTTAAAGCAAGCCATATGACCTGCAGATAAGGGTCAAGGGGGGTCATTGTCCATTCCCAAGTGTCCTCACTCACCACCCTGGCTATTCAGCCCTGAGGCTGGCTCTCTATTGCAGATCTAGCACAGCACTACACCTTTGGTGATCAGGGGTGTCATGGTCCCATGCCCCAAGTGCACTGGGCTCCACCCACAGCTGGCATATTTCCACCCAATCCATCACTACAAGAAGGACAACAACTAAAGGGCAATAACCCTTTTACCTTTAGTAGCCAAAAAGCTACTAAAGGTAAAAGGGTATATAAAATTGTAGAACCAAGAACACAGCAGTGGTACTGTTTTAGTTGAAGCTGTCAGCACTCGGAATTTACCAAAACTAACCTTATGATTAGGCTGATACTGACTCATAATGTCTCACACTAAACCTCCTACAATTTACCCAACCACTAAAATTAGTTCTTAGCTCATAATCTTGCTCTAACACTTAACCCTTAATCTGACCCTGAAAGTTAAAGAGCAACTCCACTTTTGTTGAGAAAAAAATTTCGCCCCTGGATGATCTATGTACATTGCAAAGATTTTAACAATAACTTGGTTGCAGGTTCATACCATTTGTTATTCTAAAGAAATAGCTGTTTGTGTATGTCCATGTGCAAAGTTAATGTGAATGGGAGTGACTTATAATTATAAATCAGCTTTTGCATTTCTGCACTTGCAGGGTTCTAATGAGGAAAGTGGCAGGGTCTGAATCCCTTTAGACGTGACTTTCCTTTGAGAGTATCTCAGCAAAATATGACATTTTTGTTGCAGGGGATGCCCAAAATCTGACTTGTATCTTAGTGTAGACCTGGGAAAATCAGTGAACCAATCACACATGCAGGAAATCACATTTCTGAGGGGTATCTGTGCACAGAAGGCCTCCAAGTTGCCATATTGGATTTTACATAAAATTACATTGCTGCAGATTAAAAAAAGAAAGGTAGTTTTTAATAACATTCAATCACATAATGGCTTATGTAGCAAGTGTACGGTTTATGCTATATTTTTTTGTTTGCTTTTTTTTTTCCATGAATATGGAGTTACCCTTTAAAGAAATCCTGTATTGAAAGAAACATGGAGCATGCAAATGCTGAGCTCTCTGAAATATACACTAGTTGCCTGGTTTCATGACTCTGGCTTCAATATTTTGAATCACTGATGCAAAACAGGCACTGCCCTTGAAACATTTAAGCTATGCACCTGCAGATGGGCACCATTCGAGAATTTGGACTGGATCGATTATATTCTTACAGTTGTTCATGTTTGTGAGTGTATTTGAATTTATACTGTACATTTTGAATAAAATGGTTTTACGATAATGCACTAGGCTGGTACCCCCTCTCTTTTTGTTTTTGTCTCAAGTTTAAGTATGTGTCATTAAACCTACATCATTAAAAACTATCAAGAAATTATGTATTACATTCTGTCCATACTCGCTCAGTCACTATGGGATTTATTTTCTGTATTCTGCAAAAAAAACTGTCTGATCCTGCTTTTCTCTGTCTCCCCCTTCTGTCCATGTCCCCACTGCAGTTGGGGATTTTTCAGAGCATTGTTGGCAACGAATGCACATGCTCAGCTTTCAGTGTATTTCTACGCTAAACATTTCCTCCCCATGATACCTGAGCACACATAACATCACACATGTGAACCTTAACACAGTGGTGAATAACAATCCACTCCCTCCCGCCTCCTTCCTGCCCATTAACCAGCTAAACACCCATGTTGATGGGGACAAGGGCCTCATCCCCACAACCCTTGCCCGGTGGTTGTGGGGGTATGCGGGCGGAGGGGAACTTATCGGAATCTGGAATCCTTTAACAGGGGGACCCACCGATCCCTCTTCCCCATGTGAATTGGTAATGGGGTACCCCTACCATTTCACAAAAAAAGTGTTAAAAATGATAAAAGAGACAGCTTGGGACAAAAAAAAATGTCCAGCGATATAAATTCACGCTGCTCGATGGACCAAAAAATAAAAATAAAAAGCCGCAAACGTTCTGCCTCCATGAGAGGCTCCCACCGTGCAACGCTTCTTCTGGGAGACAGTTCTTATATAGCTAAGGGGGGGCACCCAGTGACATAAACGGTGACCGGGCTTCCCCGTGGCTTCCCCGTTGCATCAGAGGGTGGCAGGGTCATCCGTTTACATCACCTTACAGTGTTCTGGTACCACCAACACCTAAGGCCCAATTTCCTGCAGAGTATATAGTGCAGCCCGTATAGTATATATACTGCTGTTTAGAGTATATAGTGCCTGGGGGACCCCCACGCCATTTTTTTTACTTGGGTGCTAGGTTCCCCTTAATATGGATTAGTATGGATTTTGGGGGTGACATCCACGCCATTCTTTTGGTATTCTTATCAATATTGCCGGGGTCCAACAATACATTACAGCCGCAAGCAGTTTTAAATTACATTTTTTACTTTTGGAAATGTCATTTTGCTGTGGCACTGTTATAAACATCTGAAAGATGTGCTACTTTACAGGCATACTAAGGAAACCCCCCCATGCATGATATTTAAATGAATATTTTTATTGTTTTACTTTAAGCATTATTAAAATCACTGCTCCCGAAAAAACTGTTGTGTTTAAAACTTTTTTTTGCATTAATACATTACCCCTGGGGCAGGACCCGGGTCCCCAAACATTTTTTATGGCAATAACTTGCATATAAGCCTTTAAAATTAGCACTTTTGATTTTTCACATTCGCGTCTCATAGACTTTAACGGTGTTCACGTGTTCGAACAAATTTTTTGCCTGTACGCATATTCTGCTGCGAACCATACTGGGGGGGTGTTCGGCTCATCCCTACTTTTAAAGTCTCTGACCTGGAACCAATATGATGCCCAAAACAAGAATATCTGCATATTTGTTTCAGATTAGTAACTCATTGGATCGATTCGCACTTTGCCATTCTTGTGCATTGCGAGATACGATGGGTAAGTGATTTGGAGTGCCTATACAAATTACAATTTCACACAATGTGTTAATGCATGTGACATATGTTATTATGCTTTGCAGTAACGCACACATTAACATGCTTGTTACTATAACATACGGTGTTGGAGAAATGTAAAGCTTTGATACCACAGGTATCAAAGTCAGCTATAGTATCCTGATAAAATGGCACTGCTTCTTTTGATTTCAAGAGCCAAGTCAAGAGAAGTTTTTGAACTACTGTATATTTATTGAACATAATGGATTATGACAGTATTGATTACCTGAATAATCTTGGGCCGACATAAAGAAATGCTTGCTACATTTTATTTTTTTTTAATTGTTTATTTATAGAAATTTGTATACATCATACATTTTGGCATATAGAAAAATAAAGGCAAGTACAAAACAGCACTAATAATCAATTGTGTCTGTAGAACAGCATGGATACAAGTACATTCAGATGGAGCTTTTTCCATGCTCCCTACAGTTAAAAAAAAAAAAAAAGAATAATTCTGTTAACTTTGGTTATAGGTTTTAGTTTGAAATGAGTTCTTAGCCTTAATTCTTGATTTTCCTTTTTTTTTTATTTTTTATTTTTTTGTAAAAGTGTTTATTACTGTCAAAAGGACAGTTATGATCTTATTGCAGTAATGTTAAATTGCAATACTGATCACATTACAGGAAAGCAGTCTATCATCATTGCTTAATTTAGAACCTGGCACTCAGTTAAATGAGATATTCACATGAAAAGACAAGTGTGGACAAATAGCAGCGATTCTGTGCTGGCTCTGTATGACTACTCTACATCCCACAAGAGCATACTCAGATGAAAGATTATTTGAGTTAAAACTTTAGATATTCCAGAATGCACTGTAGCACACCTAGTGAAATAAATCTTGTCTGAGAATATCCTCAGGTGTGCGGTGGCCCAGAAATTGATGTGATTTGCAAAACATTCCTGCTGAATGATTGAACGCCTGATAGACAAAGTTTTAATAAGTCAGCAGTCACAAAAGTAGCAACTGAGGGTGAAGTATTGCTCAAGGCCATCCCTACATGTTACATTTGAAGGTTTATTTAGTGTTAGAAAACTTGAATACCAATAAATACATTAAACATGTTTACTATCTATTTCCTCAAAATAATAATCTTCCTTTCACAGTACAGCGACATTTTTTTGTTTTTTATTTTATAGAAATTTGTGAATAAAACACATTGGCAGCAATTCAAGACACAGAAAACACAGCCAGAGGCAGGGGGCACAATACATTTGTGTAGGCGACCAATATTAAATGAAATAGTGTTATGTGAAGTGTTGGGTTATAAAGAGCAGCAAAAAGATAAATGAAAACGGGAATTTTTTTTCTTAACTGCTTTCCTGCCAGGTAATTTTTTTAAAAAAAATGTCACATACATGTTAAAATTTTGCATTTACCAAATGCAAATTTTCAGGAAAAAAATACACTTAAAATGATTGTAAACGATCACCTTGTAAAACAACCCATTCATAGAAATTAAATGCAAAACATTTTTGTATAGATATTAAAAAGAAACATTATAAATCCCCTTTTCCCCTTTTTAATAAGTGATAACATTCTCTCTGTTCTCAGCTACATAAGAGCTGGGGGGAGGAGAGTCAGCAGCACACTGAGCTTCTCAGTGAATGGCTATGCAGTGTGGGAGTGCCAGGTCTGAGTATTGAAGGAGAGCAGGCTGAGTTCCCAGCATAGGTAGAGGACTGACCATGCTGTGCTCTCCTGCTTAGAGTGTTCAGTTTTTAATAGGAAAGCAAAGGGACTAGCAGGAACACCAGGGATTTCACATAAAGGAAGTAATACAAAGAGAACAGGATACTTTCTCATACAAGTACATGGTACAGCAGACACATATCAGTAATATGAAGTGTTGAGGTAACAAATGCTTTAAAGTAGAAGGAAAGGCTCCCTCAGCTCTCTGCAAACACTCACTAACCACAACACTAGAAAATCTGCATAGTTCAAATATTTAAATATGATTCCTCGTACCTGATTTTCTCCCTCTGTCACGTGACCACTAGGGATGAGCCTGATGTTTGAGTCGAACATAAATTAAACTCGAACATTGGGTGTTTGCCCATTCGCTGAATTTAGAACATTATGGGGCGTTCACACAAAATTTGAGTGCCGCGGAACGCCCCATAATGCACTGCGAGATTGCAGTGCATTGGCGTCCTATGAATGGCCAAAGCATGCAGAGCAGGGTGCCTTTGGCCAATCATGGCTCAGGGGGCTAAGTCCACGCCCCACTCTATGGAAGGCTGCTTGAATTGAATGAGAGCAGCAAAATTACATTTCTAAAGGAAAAAATTGAATTTAAAACTGCTCGCTGCTGTAATATATTGTCGGATCCTGGCAATATACATAAAAATAATTGAAAAAAACTGTGTAAAAAAAAAAAACTGGCATGGGGTCCCCCCTAAGATCCATACCAGGCCCTTCAGGTCTGGTATGGATTTTAAGGAGAACCCCACACCAAAATGTAAAAAGATTGGCATGGGGGTCCCCCCAAAAGCCATACCGGGCCCTTATCTGAGCACCCAACCTGGCCGGCTGCATGAAAAGGGGGAGGACGAGAGAGCGCCCCCCCCCAAGCTTACCAGGCCACATGCCCTCAACATGGGGAGGGTGTTTTGTGGTCTGACCCCCTTTAACCTCCTCCCACCCGGCCACTGCACATATAAGGCCAGGTGGGCACTTCTTACTTCTGAGTGGACGTTAAGAAAGTCCTTCCAAAGGAGGGGGATCGCGTGTGCATGCCTGCGCAGTGGCACAATGCCGATGCGCTTGTGTCACCCGGACATGGCGCATTTCCGATCGACAGAAGGGCTCTGTGATTGGCCCTCCTGATCACATGATGGCTGTGTCCAATCACAGCCATCATGTGACATAAATAGAGAGCCGGTTGCTAGTCAATTGGCTCTCCTCTCTTCACACAGAAGTTATCAGTAAAGAGAGGAGAGTGGATCTCTGCAGCCGGCCGGTGATCAGTAAGTATAAGCGTTTTTTTACAGCTTTTTACACACTGATCACCAGCCCAGTGTCCCCACACAGTGCCCCCAAAATAGTGTCCCCAAAACACTGTCCCCACACATGTCCCCACACAAGTTCCCACCCAGTAAAAACACTTGTCTCCCACATATGTAACAGAAAAATCATATGTCCCAATGATTATCTGCACACATATGTCTGTGATCATCTGCGCACATATGTACATGATCATCTGCGTACATATGTCTGTGATCACACAAGCCAATTATTATACACTTAACAGGATTTTTTTGCCAAAGACATGTAGCAGAATACATTGTGGCTTAAATTTATGACAAAATTTGATTTTATTAGATTTATTTTATAATAGAAAGTAGAAAATATATATTTTTTCTAAATGTACGCTCTTTTTTCACTTATATTGCAAAAAATTAAAAGCTAAGTCATTAATAAATACCACCAAAAAAAGCTCTATTTGTGTGAACAAAATGATAAAAATTTAATTTGGGTACAGTGTTGCATGACCGCGCAATTCTCATTGAAAGTGTGAGAGTGCTGAAAGCTGGAAATTGGCCTGGGAAGAAAAGGGGTAAGAGTGCCCAGTATTGAAGTGGTTAACAAGGGGACCCCCAGATCCCACCCCCCCCCCCATGTGAATGGGTATGGGGTACATTGTACTCCTACTCATTAACCAAAAAAGTGTCAAAAAAGTAAAAATGAGAGGAGACAGTTTTTGACAATACCTTTATAAAAAAAAGTGTCCCGTGATGTCCATCCATTTTCAATCACAGCGCATACGGACATAACGTCTGTTATCACATGACATCAGAAGGGGTGGGGTGACCCGGTTATGGGTGGCCCCGCCCTTGGCTATATAAGAGCTGTCAGCGCGAAAAGACTGCAGTCGCGGGGATGCCTCCTATCGAGGCAGAGTTTTTCCATATTTTTTTTCAGTCTGTCGGTGCTGTAAATGAAGATGGATTTACATTGCGGGACACTTTTTAGATTTTTTCACCCCAACTGGGTACACACCGTGAGCAGGCTCTCTATTAGACTTTTAGGAAGTATCCCACCTTGGACCTTATTGAGGGTCCCTGGAGATAAGACGTGTAGTAAGTTCTGAAGTGCAGTATTATTAACCAGTAAACAAACAGTAACTTCTATTCTGATACAGAGTAGTACACATTTGCTGATTGTGCTGTAGTCAGCTACTCAAATTTTTATTTATGGGTCACAGAAAATGACCATAACTAATATTAGGTCTTACCACTAGAGAGTTGGTAGTTCTTATGTAGTTATCATATACAAGATCATATTACAAGATAAAAGTGGTCTCTGCAGCGAATTTGCTGCAAGATCACTTTTATCGGTGGCGGGAGAGGGCCGCAATACGGTGCCCTCCGCCACTTATCAGAGCCATCGGCAGCGGGGGAAGCGATCGCGTCTGTCTCCTTGCTAGGTATGGAGACGAGTGATGGGAAGAGGGCCCCCACCCATCTCCATACCATAGCAGGTCAGAAGCGACGTCAAATTGTCACTTCCGCCCATACGTCTTAAAGGCACAATTTTTTGTTATCATTTTTTCAAAATGACCAAATTTTTTTATTTTTTATTTTTTTTTTGCATTTAAGTCTTTTTGAGCCCAGATCTCATATTTAAGAGGTCCTGTCATGTTTTTTCTACTACAAGGGATGTTTACATTCCTTGTAATAGGAATAAAAGTGACACATTTTTTTTTAAAACAGTGTAAAAATAAAAAATAAAAGGTAAAATAAATAAGAAAAACATTTTTTCTTTTTAAACGCGCCCTGTCCCGCCGAGCTCGCGTGCAGAAGCAAACGTGTGCAGAAGCAAATGTATACGTGAGTAGCGCCCGCAGATGAAAACGGTGTTCAAACCACACATGTGAGGTATTGCCATGATCGGTAGAGCGTGATCAATAATTCTAGCCCTAGACCTCCTCTGTAACACAAAACATGCAACCTGTCGAATTTTTTAAATGTCGCCTATGGAGATTTTTAAGGATAAAAGTTTTTCGCCATTCCACGAACGGGCGCAATTTTGAAGCGTAACATGTTGGGTATCAATTTACTCGGCGTAACAATATCTTTCACAATATAAAAAAAAAAATCAGGCTAACTTTACTGTTTTCTTATTTTTTTATTAAAAAAAATGTATTTTTTAAAAAGAAAGTGCGCTTGTAAGACCGCTGCGCCAATACGGTGTGATAGAAAGTATTGCAACAATTGGGGTTCTAAGTCATTTTCTAGCAAAAAAAAATAATGTTTTTAACTTGTAAACACCACATCTAAAAAAGAGGCTCGATCTTAAAGTGGTTAAAATGAAAAACAGAATTACCACTTAAAATAAAGTACACTAAATATAGAGTCATCTCTGTGTTATAGATTGTGGATGTTGGATATGGATGAAGTAGATTATTTCAGATATCACATGGAACATCAGAGTAATGAAAAATGTCTGGAAGACAGAATTTTCTATATCACAGTGTGGAGTATACAATGTATTGTGGAGCAGGGAATTTTGGCCACTAGATTATAGAGTCTATTTATCAATGTCTGTGCATAAGGAAAATAGACCATTCTATTGGTACATGTGTACCATGTATACAATCATGAAGATTATAATTCACCAAAGTCCAAGAGTCTCTTCAAAGGAACAATAAATGTCATATCCATCCAGCAAAGTCAGTCAAACAATATGACTAAGAAAGATGACAAGGCCAGTATCCTGTACAATATCATGGTCTATTTTTAAACTGAAAAATAATACCGCACTATCTGTGTCGACATGTAGTTTGCAAAATTATTTCTGTTTTTCAGAAACTTTACTATGACATGGCTGGCCATCTTCCTTTGGTGCTTTCACCAAAATACAATGAGGTCTCATGTTCCCAGCAGATGGACTATTTATTACATCATCATATTGCAGCATTATTACAGCACCTGCTCATAGGTGATGGTATTGCAGTAGATATCTATACATCAATACTGGACATGAATGTTTACCAGTAGACTCTAAAGTGGCTATGGCCACTGTCAATAGTAGATTGCATCATTAGTGGCCATCTCTCCCCATGGCTGTCAATCATATGGAAGAGGCAAGACCTGTATACAAAATGAGGTCCCTCTCTATTTCTTGTGAACTGCACTATCTTTAGAATGAATTGGTTGGAGGACTGCCTTATTAATATGCAGCTTCTAAAGGATGACCATATGGGATAATGTGGAAAAAAACTAAAATTATCACTTAAAAATACACAACTTTCTGGACCCAAAGCAGTATGGCTTTACTGATCTGACTAATCTGATTGAATTGTTTGGCTACACGACTAATGTTTTTATCTAGGGTAGTGCTGTGAGTATAGCTATCTTGATTTCAGCAAGGCTATTGATACAGTTTCACATAATGATTTAATGAATACATGTAAACAGTGTGGTTGTAAATGTGGTTCATTTGTAACAGAGACCAGTCACTAGTGGTGTACCGCAAGGCTGTGTACTAGGTTCCTTTTTTTATCAATATGTAAGTGATATAACTAAAGAGTTGTTGGGTAAGGTATGTATTTTTTATGATGACACAAAGGTATGCAATAGGGTTGATATCCCTGGATGTATCTGTGCTTTGGAACATGATATGGCCTTGCTGGAAGATTGGTCAAAACAGTAGTTCAATGTTTATAAATTAAAAATAATGCATCTAGGGAAAAAGATACACTTGACATAATACAACATTGGGGGTACAGTGTTCGCCAGCACCACAAAAAAAAAAGTTTTGGGGATACTTATTTCAGATGATTGCAAAATGAGTAAACAGTATGGCCAGGCAATTGGAAAAGTGGATAGAATTATAGGTTGCATCACTAGAGGGAATCTCCAGTAGGAGTAAGGTGGTCCTGATTCCCCTATATAGATCTTTAGTTAGACCTCATTTAGAATAATGTGTCCAGTTATGGAGACCTCTCGTTACTAGAGGATGTTGATAAGATAGAACAAGTCCAGAGACGGGTAACAAAAATGGTGAAAGGTCTGAAAGATCATCCAAACATATCAGGAGAGTCTTAATATGTACAATCTAGAGCATTGGTCATCAACCCTGTCCTCAGGGCCCACTAACAGGCAGGGTTTGCAAGATAACTGAAATACATCACAAGTGATATCATTTGCTGCTCAGTGATTGCAGTATTCTAGTCTGCATCTCCCCAGGGTAATACATAAAACCTGGCCTGTTAGTGGGCCCTGAGGACAGACCACTGGTCTAGAGGATAGGTGGGAAAGGAGAGACATGATTGAAACCTTTAAATACATTAAGGGGGTGAATAAGGTTCAGGAGGACAATATTTTTAATATAAAGTCAAAATCAAGAACACAGGGACGTGAGCTCAATCTAACTGGAGGAAAGTTTAAAATTAATCTTGGAGTAGTTGATGCTTGGAATAGACTTCCAGCAGAGGTAGTGAGTCAGTCAACAGAAGGTGGATTCAAACATGCTTGGGACACACAGGTCTATACCAAGACAAAAAAGGTAACAAAAAATACAAAAACATGTATAAACTAAAATAAAATGGTACAGACTTGATGGACCACTTGTTCCTTTTTTCTATTTTCACATTTCAATGTTCCTATTATCTTTGATCCTATTTCATAGCGTTGGGGTGCCTGTTGGGTCCCCATGAAGATACTTACCTTGAGTCTCCAGCACATTTCTTACATGAATTTTCCTTTATAGCTAATGTTATTTTTCATTGTAAATGTTTTTAGAGGTTTTGTGTCTGTGTTGCTGGGGGTGGGGAGGGGTTTGATTGTACGTTTTTTTCTATGGGATAATTGGCTAATAAAGTTTTGTTTTATTTTTTGGTAATCATAAAGTTTTTTTCTTGTTTCCCTGATTTTTCTTGTCAGAATTTTGAAAGAAGTACCCAAAGCTCTTTCCTTTTCTGTTTTTTTTCTAGGTTTTGATTACTGTCAGTGTCTGTGTGCACACAAAAGATTTCCCTACACATTTTGTTTTCTATCACTGATGGGATATCTTTTCAAAGGAAACAGCAATAGAAGCACCTTTTAAGTAGCATAGAAAAGGATCAGAACATCTGTCTGGGTTTCACTATTGTCTGTGTCCCTGTTAGGGAGATGTATGTAAATGTATTTGCAATTATACGCAACAAAAAAACTCAGTTTCTATTTGCAATATTGTAACAGTCTTTTTTTCTGCTCACTAACTGGATTGTGCACAAGGGGATTTGTGTTCGTTTAAGGAAATGTGCACTTACTTGAAATTGTTTTCAGCTTATGTTGTTGGTATCAATGGGATAAGAAGTGAGGGGATATCTTCCCACTGTGAACACAAAGAGTTATATAACCCAGACAGATGTTCTATCCCTTTTGTACTCTGTTCAAAATTAAACAAAAGACCAAAGTTGGATTTTAATTCACAGGATGTCTATATAAATTAGGTGGAAATATGGTTGTAGGTGAACTGCAGCCAAGAAAACAATGATCCATAAAAGCAAAGCAAATGGACACAGGTTGAAAGAGATATATAGCCAGCCACTATATCATGAACTCACTTCCTTAGCATTTATGTAAATGTCTTATAGCATATCTAAACTCAAGAACAAAAATGTAATAGATTGCAGCTTATTAATCCTTAAATGTGGTGCCTGCATTGGTTTTCTTTTTTTATTATTACTGGTATTATTTTATTTGCACTTGGTGATTCTACCAGTAAACTTATCAGTGACACCTTTCTATCCTAAAGTGTCAAAGGCCTCTCCACCCGTTGTTCTGTATCTATGGGGTCACCTTAGGACAGGACTACAAAAAATATTCTCCTGTCCTTTTCACAATAATATAGGGGGGGGGGGTGTTTTGTAGTCCGTATAGGTATCTGGGAGCAATATAAAGGATAACAGTGCAGCAGGAGCAGAGCACACAAGAAAATATCATCCAACATATCCTTTAAGGGTGTTTGGAGTTACAGAAACATTCAGAATTCAAACATAGAATACTTTTATAGACAATAAACCTAGGGTACAACAGTATCAAATCACAGCAGCAAAAGCTTTACTATTAGTGACTGGGTGTGTGGCAGCATCAAAAAACAACATCAACACCACCAGAAATGTCAACAGAACAGTGAGCAAGATAATGGTAAATTTGGAAAAAAATTGAGATTTTGTTTTTATATTTTTAGTAACATTTAATATTTGAGCCTTTCTTTGAATTGCTACAGGTAGCACGAAATGGCTGAGAGGTGATTTCTTAGTCAACAGTTATCACGATTTGACAATACAGTATTGAGAAATAGCAGATAAATGTAACAACCTGTTTCTTGTTGTGTACCCTGTCCAATGATCAATGAGTCAAATAAGAGTGATGAGACTGTGGAAGGGATGCTGAAGATAATAAAAATTTAATAAAAATGACAATCAAATGACACTGCATAGCCAAGACATTTTTTGAGGATCATAGATCCACCATATACAATTAAGTTTGCCTCACTTATATCAAGCCACTTAGCAATATCTTTCTCAAATGTTGGTTTGTTCAACTCTAGTAAGGTTATATGCTGGAGTAGAAAGCTTTCTTAACCACTTGCCTACCGCCGTATTGTAAAATCACGGCCGCAGGAACCCTTTGTCTCTCCGGGCGGGCGTCATATAATGTCCTTGGCTTCCAGGCATTGTGGAGAGCGTGCGCACTAGCCGCATCACTGGGGACCCGATGAGCATGCCCGGCGGCCGTGATGTCCCCTGGGCACCCGCGATTGCTCATCACAGAGCAGGGACATGGATCTGTGTGTGTAAACACACAGATCCACGTCCTGTCAAGGGAGAAGATAACTGATCGTATGTTACTTGTCTATAGGAACACCGATTGGTCCCCTGCTCTCATAAGTCCCCTCCCCCCACATTTAGAATCACTCCCTAGGACACACATTTAACCCCTTCAGCGCCCCCTAGTTTTAACCCCTTCCCTGTCAGTGACATTTATACAGTAATCAGTGCTTTTTTTTTGGCACTGATCGCTTTATGAATGTCAATGGTCCCGAAATAGTGTCAAAAGTATCCGATATGTCCGCCATAATGTCACAGTCACGATAAAAATCGCAGACCGCCTCCATTAGTAGTAAAAAAAAATAATAATAATAATAAAATTACATAAATCTATCCTCTATTTTGTAGACGCTCTAACTTTTGCGCAAACCAATCAATATATGCTTATTGCGATTTTTTTTACCAAAAATATGTAGAAGAATACATATCAGCCTAAAATGAGAAAAAAAAGTATTTTTTTTTTAAAAATTGGATATTTATTATAGCAAAAAGTAAAAAAATATTGTGTTTTTTTTTTTTTTTCAAAATTATCGCTCTTTTTTTGTTTATAGCACAAAAAATAAAAACAGCAGAGGTGATCAAATACCATCAAAAGAAAGCTCTATTTGTGGGGAAAAAATTCTTAAAATTTAATTTGGGTACAACGTCGTATGGCCGCACAATTTCTTTATTCAAAGTGTGACAGCACTGAAAGCTGAAAATTGGCCTGGGCAGGAAGGGGGTGAAAATGCCCTGTATTGAAGTGGTTAATAGCTTTAGAGACAACTCTTTGGAGTACTGCCCGTGATACTTTTTTTATTTGCACTAACATACAATTTTTTAGGACAAGCTTTCAAGGTTTGTCTGCTTCTTCAAGGTCCCAGCAGTACTGATTCACAAAAGTTTTAGCAGAATGTTAAAAAAAAAGGAATGAAAGGAAATGGAAGGAAAAAAAAGAAAAACAAACACACACAAACAAATGTACATGGCAATGGTAATAAAACTAGCCTAGTTCATGAGATGAGACAGAGGGAGAGCTATAGGCAGTCACAGAAGGGGTTGTAAAACTGTAATGGGTAAGGAAACCCATATCTAAATTTAGGCTGTCATTTTTTGTGTCAAAAAGAAGTATCATTCTTAGTTCAAAAGTTTTAATTTAGTGCGTAAAAGGTCAAGGAGAGGGCGTAGGTCTCTTCTATTTTGAAGGGTAATGGGTGAGAGATCTTGGAATAACTTTATGTCAGCTCCTTGATAGAGTAGGGAGCGACGGTCTCTAGCCCTATGAACAATTTTCTCCTTTAGTTTGAAGTTGACTAGACAGCAGACAACATCCCGGGGTGGGTCAGTGTTTCTACCTCTGGGTCTTAAGGCTCTATGCAAGCGCTCAAAGTCAATGGGCGTTTCAGGTGGTCTGCCTAGTAAATCGTTAAATATGGTGACAGTGGCTTTTGCGATTTGCGAGTTTTCAATGGATTCAGGGATTCCTCTTACCCGGATATTGTGGCGACGGCCACGGTTGTCCAGATCTTCCATATGCCTCTGGATATCCCTGAGCTGTGTAGTTTGGGAGTGGGAGGAGGTCTGTAATTGCTGGATGGCAGTGCCATGGAGGGTTGTTGTTTCCTCCAGATCGTCTATTCGCACTGCCATTGCCTGGATTTCTCTCCTGAGATCCGGCTTTAATATCTTCTGCCACAGATCATAGGTCTTGCATGCACAGGGGCTGTGGGGCACAAGCTTCAGCTGCTGTGGATTGGGGCTGTGTGTGGCTCCTGCCTGAGGGGCTGAGACTGGAGGATCATGCGGCGATGGAGTAGGCCCGATTAGAAGCCGGGGCCTCGCGTACCTGGGTCCAGAAGATGTACGGAATATTGCGGCTGATTTGTGTTCCGGATCCTCTGGGGGAGCAGGACCTAGCTGGGGAGGAGTCCCTGGAGTTTTTCCCCATGTTTGGTGGCGGATGGCTCGGCTGGGCTTATTGTAAAAACCTCCATGGATGGGAACTCAGGCACTAAGCGGCCATTCAGGTCCGGCACCAAACCACGCCCCCCTCAAAAGTTTTCCTTTCCTGGATAGTTCTGAAATTTCTTTAATGAACTAAAACATTGATGTCTTTTATAGTGTGGTCCAGTTGTAAGATGTGATGTCCCACAGGTGTGCAGAAACTATTTTTGAACCAAGAATGATACTTTTTGACACCAAAAATAACAGCCTAAATTTAGATATGGGTTTGGTTAACCATTACTCCTTTCCCTTTTTTTTTATAAAATTCTGCTAAAAACGTTTGTGAATCAGTACTGCTGGGACCTTGAAGAAGGGGACATACCCCGAAAGCTTGCTTGTCCTAAAAAATTGTATGTTGGTGCAAATCAAAAAAAGTATCACTGACAGTGATGTAGCAAGTGCACTTATATGGCTACAATCACCTCAAGCTTAATAGCATTGGAAAGCCAATGATCTGTGGAATATGCTACATGGAGAAATAGGCATAATTATCCACACATGACTTACTGTCAACCTTGTATGCATTTTTCGAGGTTAATAGGGCCCCTGGGTATAGTATCAACTTCACTTGTAAGGTCAAAGTCAATTAAAAAGAAATATCATAGGTAACTCTGTTTTGCTAATATGACGTTAGTAGTTACTTTATCAAAAGCAAATTTATACCTGGCAGAAATGTACATAAAATGAATGGTTATGTTCAGGTAACAAGTCACATAAAAAATAGGGAAATGATTTGTGCATACCAGGATTCCACAATGACCAAGCCAATTCACTCAATCTGAAAGGCCAAAAACTTTTGGCAGCACACACAAAAAAGTTTCCAACATTTTCAATTCATGGTGACCTTTGCAGCCATCATTTTCTGAATGTCCTGGTACCGGACACTTACTTGCAGTCTTCCTCTGTGCACTCATCTGTCATACAAATACTAACTGTGCACTGAGAAGGGGGGTGCCCTCATCGAGTGTCATCATCTTTATTTTTCATAGTCATGGACAGTGCATTTTGGCACACTACATCACGCATATAAGAGTTTCATAGGGTCAATACTGTTAGTGACTAAGGCTGCAAATACATTCTTTTTTTTTTTTTTTGTTCCACGAGCTGGTTGAACAAAAAAAAAATTACCCAATTCCCCAATCCACACACCTAATAGGGTTGGAGGCGTCACTCCTGCCTTTTGTGTTCTGATGGCAGAGAGAATTATTTCCATCAGAACACACTGATCCAAGTTGTCGGCTATAGCCAGAGGCACTGATCATTCAGGAAAAATCGGACAGGCTGGTTGTAAAGAAATCAATTGGAAGATGCTGTTTCAGAGAGCCTAAGGAAGTGGGATATTTGGAACCCACAAAACACGTCATGTAATAACTGACTGCCAGCCAAAACTTTGGAAATCACTTGGCATAAATATTTTGACAGTAGGGTGGAAAAGTCAATGATACGCTGTGAAACATATATTTTTTAATGCATTCCCAAATCGGCTATGTTTGGTGAAATTGTGATGTGTTTTTAATGTTTTAAAGATTGAATTAATGTATTTAGTTTTAACAGTGGTGCATATTGTATACATAGCTGGACATTCTTAAAGGCACTTACGTGGGAGAAAATAGCAAACACAAAAAAATTGTATAATAACATTGCATATATAATTGCTACACAAGTCATATTGCACCTGAATGTTATTAAAAGTTACATTTCTTTTTCAATCTGCAGCACTGTCATTTTCTGTAGAATACAAAATGGCAACCTGAAGGCGTTGTATACACTGATGGTGTAGGGAACGCCCCACTAGAAATGCAATGTCCTGCTTGTGTGATTGGCTTACTGATTTTCACAGAAGTCTGCTGTAAAATACAAAGTAAAATTTTGGGTATTGCCTGCAACAAAAATTCATTTTTTGGTGATATACTCCCAAAGGGAAATCACATTTAAAGGGATGCAGTCATTGCCATTTCCCTCATTAGAACCAAATTCAAATGCAGCAGCTAATTGATAATTATAAAGTCATTCACATTCATATGGACACAGACAAACAAACAGCCATTCCTTCAGAATAACAATACGTAAGAATCTGCAACAATGTTAAAATCCCTGCAATGTACATAGTAGAGTTACTCTTTAAAGTCTTATATATAGTGGAGTCTGTTGTTGTAAATTGAGGGATGTTGGTGCTCATTTGTGCGGTTCTCCAAAGTACTCACATAGTGCCATATAAAGAACACATAGGGAAAAGGAGCAGAGGGGTATAATCCTCAGGATGGCCTTATCACAATGTTTTATGGTAAATTATGCATACCCTTTCAATCTCCTAGACCGATATAATCCATGAAACATGTTGAGAATCTTTTCTCCCTCACAGCTCTTATAGAAGATTTTTTTTATATTTTTGTAGATATATGAGGGATATGATTCTATGTAGGAGGGATAAAAAGATAAAGGGGATGAAATATTATCTTTTGGTTATATGTGTAATATTGTTGTTTCAGCCTTCATAATTAAAAATAAATACATTTTGGGAGGATAATTTAAATTATGAATTTTATAAATCAGTATCAGAGCCCAAAAAGTCATATGTTGTTTTACTGGTATCATCATTTCTTTAAGGGATGTTGGTGTCTTTCCTATAATGGTCAGATACCTTCCTGAGGTTTCGTTTCCTTTATTTTACATTTTTATACCCAATGTCATTCGATTTTTAGCAATCGCAAGCTTTTGAAGAAGTTGTTGCTGTGCTAATTTTTGCCCTCATCAATCTGACTTAGTCTTATCTTAATGTTATGTGAACAATTTATGCAATCATTTTTTTTTTCTTTTTTTTCATGTGTGCATAACAAAGTAGAGTAGTTGAAAGAAAGAGGAATAAAGTTCTCTTAAAAAAGCCATTTACCATTCAACTACATTACACATGTCACACTAATATACAATTTTATTCAACAGATTTTTTTTAATACATTTTGCAGTAAATATAAAGAGGGAAAATATGTGACATTCCTTTTTGACCATATTTATTTGCAGTGGGGGATCCATCTCAGCAAACCCCATGCTGAGATAGATAGGATTGGACGAATAATGCCCATGTAAATAGGGCCTAAAGTGAGTTTGTTAAGAAGAATGTTAATAAATGTGTACTCTAGGGCTGTTTTTATAAAGATGCCTGCGTCCTTGTATTTAAAAGTACAACGAAAAAACAATCTGAATGGAAACAGATGTATATGGATGTCTGTTCATGTACATTTGTTTCCATTTTATTTGTTATTCGTCAAACAACAGATAGAAATAGATCCATTGTCTCCCAATGGATATACATCAATCAACATCAGTTTCTGCATAGGGAATCATTGTCATCTTCTGATGGATGAAAAATGTGCAACAGCAGTGCCCGTGTGAAAAGGGGTTTGAAAACCAAAAGAACTGCCACACATGAAAGTGTTGTGCAGCTTTCCTGATGCATCGTGCACCAAAACAACCCTATAGGTAAAAATGAATTCCTCGAGGGCCAAGGGAGGAGGAAATAAGGTGCTACATGCTGCAAATATTAGATGTTTTACAGCATGAGCAATTCTGTTCTTGTGCCCGATCTATGTGTAAAATTGTAACTTCTCACCTCTTATTTTCACTGTTTCACCAAAAAGGCCTTTATCGTCAAGTCTGGATTTGTGATATATCTAGGGTTCTTTTATCTGTAGCACCCACCACCTTTAGGTGGGTGCTAATAGGTAGATGTTAGGAGAAATTGCCAGTGTCTTACAGTTTCTTTGTTTAGGCCTGGTTGTTTGATTTGAGGTTGGGGAGGAGAAGTATAATAGAGGGGGGTGTGACCACCTGTACTTCGACCTGGAAGACCTCCCTTGCTCTCCAGAGAAATGTTCTGGACAGGAGGCGGGACAGGGACTGAAGTGCAGGCAGTGTATATAGCTCTGGCCCAATCATTAATTTGTATGGGCAGGGGTGGGACAAACATATATACTGAGGTCACATGCTTCCTGGGGAGATGGGAAGAGATTAGGTCTACAGGCACTTCACAATGTGACCTCAAGGAACAGGCTCAAAGGCCTGTCGGTTCAGAGACCCCAGTGCTGGAGAGCAAGAAACTAACTGGAAGGCCTTAGGGTTCAGAGACCTCAGAGCTGGATGGTTCAAGCCTACAAGTTGCACCAGAAACCCTGGGGAAAGAAACCAGGCATCCCGGCTGGGATGGATCACTGCACAAGAAGAAGCGGGAAGTAGCTGCAAAGCGGATGGAGTAGACCGGGGACACCTGGACTTTCCTGAACTGGCCTGGGGAGGATTGCAAGAGGCGAGAAAGGCAGGTGCGGCCTGGGACTTCCAGCTTTCCAATTTACCAAGGTGTCTTTCAGAGGGGCACCGGCCAGTTCGCTAAGGGAAAGGGTCTTAGCTACTCAAGGGGAACAAAAAGAAGTGGCAGCTCATACTTTCCTGCACTACTGATGACACTATGGACTGCAAAAAGAAAATAAATGTTCACTGTTCAACTATTTGTCTGCGGCTGTTGTGACTCAAGTGGGGTGGAAGAGCGGGGGTTAAACCAGCAGTACTGTAATGAACTACCCAGCAGCTCCCAAGGGAGTAGTGCGCTACATATCCATATTTACCATGGTGATAAGGCACTGTTTCATAAACAGGTATATTCCTATCACTTTCTCTTTTTGCATCACTGAGAATTCACAGCTAATAGAAAGGACAAGATCCCCCATTTTTTTTCATTTCTACCTGTATGATCATGGTTCATTAGACACCTCACTAGGGGCTTATCACCACGATAGTTGGTGAAAAGTGTTATCATCTTTTACAATATATTAAATGTACATCATAATGTGAATGGTTGATAAACACAAACTGGTGAATTTGTGACATTACTGTTATTGGGGAAAGATACATTTGGTCTTTATGAACGTTCATTCCTTTCAATAGCAAGGAGAAACCACAGTTCATAAACTTTCTGTATTCTGTGAAGTAGAAGTCCAACTTTCTGCACCAGCCATGACACATTAAACTGAATGATGCAGGGCTTATTGTCATTAGGGTATATTTTAGGGTATATTTTACTTTTGCTCAGAAATCTACATACCTTCACTAAGGCATCCAAACGATGCATGGAGGAGAAATTCAATCATGGGCGCCTGAATAAAGTGTTATAGTACACATCATTCCTATGCCTGTGAATGCAGCAACTTTGTGTAGTAAAGATTCTGGTTTGAAGACTTGGCACATTAATATATAAGACTTTTGATTCTTAAATTAGGGCCTAAACTGCTCAGCCCCCTTCTTTACTTACAGGTCATATGCCCATTTGCTACCTTTGTACCCTGTTGTACCCTTTGTACCCTGTTGCTACATCAGCAAGGTTCCAATGATACAATATATAGTCAAGCAAAGAGACTAAACTCCTGAAATATGTAATTGAAATGTGTAATTTAGATTAGCTAGAATAAATGTATTAATTAGTTCTAAAGATTGCCATTAACATGCTGAAATAGTATTATGAATATATGCAGCTCCCTGTATACTGCAAAACAGGATTGCTTGACAGTTATATTTATTTAAAAAAGTTCCAGACAGCATCATGTGTCAAAATGATTTAAATATATTTGCTTTGAAACAGGCACAATTTGATATAAGTGCCATATTTAAATCATGAGGCATATGGAAACTCTGCTCCTGAAAACAAAAAGCAAACTTAATATTGATATTAATAACAATATCATTATGAGGGAGGATGTCAAAAAATCTAGACTAAGCAATCCCAGATGGAAGCTTTATTGGGCACTGTGCTGTTTAAGAATCACAGACATTATCTTCACTTTTTGTTTAGTTCTATTTATAATGTTTGAGAGCTGCAAAGAAAGCCATGTGGTTGTACAGAAAACAGATTTGCAGTTGGCAAATTCTCGTGTTCTTGGAGGTCTTAGCTGATTCTGACTCAACTGTGAATTTCAATGCATGAGGAGCAGACTGTGGAAATTCTGCAGATGTTTGAACCAGCCTTGTCTCTAACACAAATCACAAATACATTTCTGAAATAATTGAGATGCTTATCGGCATCTATGAATACATTTCTGATGTGTTTTAAGTTATTTGCAATGAAAATATTGATTCCAACCAGCATCTAAAACTCTTGTGAGACTGGCCTTGATAGAACCTATTAGGGGCTCCTCAAGAAGGTTAATATAAGTGGTGTGATTAAAAGATATTTTCTATTAGCTCAAAATTATAACTCTTTCACTGTACATAATTATTGCATACAATTATCTGATTTCTTCCACCTCCCATTTTAGTGACATCTGTCAGATTTTGAAAATTCCCTCTTTTTCTCCCCAGGTAACAGTCAGGAAATTAAGGTAGATCTCCCAAGTGGGGAGAAACAACAAAACTCTAACATAAGAACCAACCTCTTCACACTTTGTCCACAATCAAAGTGTTTTTCTGGAATTCCACATTAGCACGGATATAATGTAGATGTTAGAGAGCCTTATATTTGTAGAGAAATATTAGATGAACATACATAACATATCTTGAGCAGAAAAGTGTAGTCATTACTATTTATATCTTCTACTAATATTGGTGGCGATATTCCTGGTGTCTTAGATGGAACTAGAGATGGACAGGAAAAAAAAAAGCAAGAACATTGGGAGAAAAAAATATCTTTTTTTTTCAAAGCTTTTTTTTTTCCAGAAGTGTAGAATATGTTCTTTTACAATGATACATGATATATCTATGAAGTGGTATTCAAACTATATAACATGAAGACCATAATGAAAAGTTTCTGAGACTTTATGTAAAGTCTTAAATTATTAAGTTATTAAGTTTAAGTTCTCTCAGCTGAATACAAGCAAATCCTGGAATACAGTTCAAGTAACACTGTACTTCTCAATGCAGTTCTTAAACAAAATAAATATACATTTCTGCCACTAGGAGGCACTGCAGGGCAAATGCTCTAGTTTAGTTTGCTTATGGTCTCTATCTTACACCTCCTACAGTTGGAATACAGTAGATGATAGTTTCTGTCCTCTTAAACCTTAATTGACAGGTACTGTAAGAGGGTAAATTTGTCTGACAAATGTTCTCCATCATCACGGCATAATGTTTACCTATAGTCTGGTCAGTAAATCGTTTTTTTTCTTTTCCTCCTCTCAGTAAAATGATGAGACCAACATCTAGAGTTGGGAAACATTTCCACAGTGCAATACCTGCTGAGAGCAAAGCTGCATTTTGTATATATTGTGAGAGGAAGTCTTTTTTTCCAAATGCTACAAGGATGACAAAACACATCCTTGCATGTCAGAGTTGCTCTAAAGAAATTAAAAAATACTTTATGGAATTAAATGATGAGCACCATAATGAAAGCGCAAATAGATTTTTCCCTCTAGAGTTGTGTCTCTCCTGAAACACTCTTTCTGCTGCTGCTGGATCATCACAAATGGGTTTATTTACTAAAGGCAAATCCACTTTTCACTGTAAGTGCAGTCGTTGTAGATTGCTGTAGATCTGAGGGGAAGCTCTGCTGATTTTATCATCCAATCATGTACAAGCAAAAATGCTGTTTTTTTATTTTCCTTGCATGTCCCCCTCAGATCTACAGTGACTGCACTTCCAAGTGCACTTGTAGTGAAAAGTGGATTTGCCTTTAGTAAATAACCCCCAAAGTGTCTCCTCAACAGTAGCATCTTCGAGTAAGGAAGTGTTACAAACCATGGTCTCACAAAAATACACAGTACCTTCATTTATAGAGAAAAAGACACCTGAAAATAGGGATAACATTGATCAAGATCTTTATAGAGTAATATATGCTTTTGAATTTGCATTGTAAATAACTGAAAACGCATATTGGTAGGAGGTTTCTAAAAGTTTATGAGGGAAAGGGGGAGGGTTACATGTTCTCATGTATAGTTGAAATGTTCTTAACATATAAAGTCCTTGTTATTGTATTTGTAAAAAAAAAAAAAAAAACATTTTAAAGAGCAAATTTAATTTATTTCCTGAACAAGCAATACTTTTATTTCAAGCATGATACTTTTATGCACAATGTATTTCACATTCCCAATGTAACAAAATTACTTTCAATATATAAAACTACTGCACACTAATTGTTTTTGTACATTTTTCCAAAAGTTCCAATTTTTTCTGGGAATTTTTTTATTTTTCCCCATGGCTTCAAAATTTACAGAAATTTTACATCTCTAGGTGGAACACATAAAGCTAATGTCTGCAAAGGGCAGCTGTTACTTCTCCTGGAGAAAAATTTTACAATCTTTTTATAAAAGGCCTCTACATGAATTTATCATCTAATGTTACACAGAAATTCAAACCAGTTGACATTTTTGTTATAGGGCCATCCTTGCCACATCTTATGTATCCTGTGGTCCTAACACATTTTTATATATATATTTTTTTTAGGACAATGCTAAAGTCTACAATCTTCTGGGGTTCATCAGCAGTTAGCTAGATGCTTCCAATATTCATATTCTGTTGGATGATACCTTTAGCAACTAAGAACTGTAGACCATATACCAGTTTCTGCAGTGACTAAGGCCGCATTTTCCGACAGAAAAATTTAAAATAGGCTCTGTATCTAAGTCCGTCTGAAATGCCTACAGAAAAAGTCTGATGGGGCATACACACGGTCGGAATATCCGATGAAAAGCTCCCATCTGACTTTTTTTGCCGGAAAGTCTGACCGTGTGTACGCGGCATAAGGCTTTGGCTGAAACAGGTAAACTTTCTGTTTTTTTGGATGTCCCATATCGCTTATGTTTTACCCAATAAAATACTATGAAGTATTGTTATTGGACTCCATCTCTCTCGTGAAATTCAGTTTCTACAGTGATGACTCTTACCTGTGTCATCAGCAATATTCAGAGACAGTACATCAACTCTCAAAGTTCCCCCAAGCTTACTTTTCCAAAAATGCTATAGATGTTGAATTTCCCATGGTTAAGGTGTCAGGTTCTATTCTGTGGTTAAATGTATATGGCCAGCACATCTATATCAATGGCAGTCTTCCCTTCCCTTACACCTAATGTAATGGGTATGCTTCCTCCCAATAACACCAGGGTAAGGATTATTTTTTCTCCCACTGATTACAATGGTGTTAGTTTGGCAAACTGAGATATGTACAGTACATAGGACAATGCTCTGTCAGAAAATGTCACAAATTAATATTTTTGCAAATAATCTTACTTGCATTTATTTAAATTACAAATTATGATTTTCAAAATAACTTAATGTACCTGATTGTAGATTTTTTATGTTCTAAACATATATTGTGTTAAAAATATGGCA
The DNA here is from genome assembly GCA_028564925.1 of Lithobates sylvaticus. Lineage (NCBI taxonomy): Eukaryota > Metazoa > Chordata > Amphibia > Anura > Ranidae > Lithobates > Lithobates sylvaticus. Next base: position 304,255,654 of record CM053027.1, on the reverse strand, counting down.
GGGCCATAAAAATTCTGTGGAACTAAAACAAACCCCTGCTGTCTGCAGATGAATCTTCTGTCACTTAATTAGTGGAAAATTGCAAAGCATTCGGCTTCTTTTCTTATTAACGATCAATTCGTCATGAAAAGAAAAGCAGGCATCTGAGCTCTTTTTAGAAAACGAGAACTGTCTTGTTCCATTTGCGAAGCCGCAAAACAGTTTTTTTTAATAGCGCTTTTCTCATAAAGAAGTTATTCCACCAATCTCAGCTCTCAAGGCTAGCACCATTGAAAACATCTTAATGTGGTTTCTATTTTAAAATGTCTTCCTGCTCCAAAAAGGTGTAACCTTCTTATTCATATAATTACTGCTCATTGTTGGCTAGAAAACAATTATTTTGTGCATATGGATTCATCTGTGTATGACATTTTTATAATTTTTTTTTTTTTTTTAGACAGATATAGTTTCTTTTGGTTGGTATTTAATCAACACAGGGTTTTATTTTATTTTTTTTGCTAAATATAAAAAAAGATTGAAATTTTGCAACTAAATAATATTTTTTTCATACATTTAGGCCAAAATGTATACTGCTACATTTCTTTGGTAAAAAATAATCCAAATCAGTGTATATTATTTAATCTTAAAGTGTTACTAAATCCACAACAGTAAAATCAGTCTGTATATGCAGTAAAGCATACTTGTTATACTCACTGTGGAACCTAAAGTGTTAATTATCCGCATTGTTTGATCCTGTCTTCTCTGATCCTCCCCTTCTTCCACTGTCCCCTAATAATTTCCTTATAACACAGAGTCTATGGAGTCAGGCTGCACATGCTCAGTTTGGTGTGTATTGCCAGAGAGGGTTTTTTTTTTTCTTGGGAGGTTGCATGTGATCAGCACTGTCCAGACAGAGGGTCAGGGGTCTTGCAGGGAGACCATATTTAGTGAATGCAGGGTCCTGGGTTTAATAACATTTTAAAATAGAGTCCACAAACTTTGGTATATACTGTATATTTGAAAATTGATCAGTCCTAATGTACTGATCTAATTTCTTGAGGCCCTAAAATGCCAGGACAGTACAAATGCCCACCAAATTACCCCTTTTTGGAAAGTAGACAGTCCAATGTATTTAGTACGAGGCATGGCAAGTATTTTGAAGTTGTATTTTTTTTGTCACGATTTTTTGGAAAATTAAGACATTTAAAAAAGTTTTTTTTTTTTTTACATATTGTCACCAGTACAATAGAGTGTCATTGTATAACTGGTGGGGTGGTGATTAGGGACACTGACTGTTGACAGTATGTAAAAAATATATCTAATATTATTTATTTATTTATTTTTTCCCTTACTGCTTTCTGCTCTGGGGAGGTGATCGGGATTTGTTTTGTTTTGTTTTTTTGCACACTGTGATTGTTTATAACAATCATAATAACTGTTATATGCAATTCCTTTTTATCAATGGCATCCATTCATCCAGTGTTTATGTAAGGAAGGGTATGCTAAAGGACTCTGCACATGTTCACTTTCATGCTTTCAGACATTGGGCACTTAGTAATGCGCATGGGTATGTGCGCTTGCACCTGTGCAAGCGCACATACCCATGCGCCCCGGCGCTCACGTGCACTTGTGACAGATGTTGGTGCCAAACAAGCTATTTAAACTGGGCCAGTGATCAGGATTGGTGCTGCTTTGTCTTCAGCTTCCTGTGTATCCTGTGATTCTGTGATTCTGTATCCTGATTCCAGTTGCTGACCTGGCTTGTCTTGACTACTCGCTGAACTCTGCCACCACTGACCTCGGCTTGTCCCCTGACCTCCGCTTCTGCCTACTCCATTGGCTCCTGCTTCATTGAAGGGTTCCATACCTGGCTTGTTTCCTGACCACACTCCTGCCTATGTCCTTTACCCAATCCATCCTGTCTGTGTATGACCCGGCCTGCCTGACTCTGCTACTCTGCCTGTAGTCACCGGTACCCACCTACCACCCTGCTGTTCGGGATTACCTACAGTCTCCTACCAGAAACTGCTTCAGCTGCTCCCCATTGCAGTAACAGCCTGCCTCAGTCTGCTACCTACAAATTGCCTACCAGCTTGCCTGCTTATTGGAGCCTTTCTGACTACTTCACCTGCCCAGCGCAGACACCTGCCCTACAGCTAGCAAGACTTACAGGCACCCGTGCCACTCTGTACTCCTGCGCCTCCTTTTTATGCTATCAGGGGCCCAGAATCAGAGATGTAAGAGGGGCCTTTCTCATCGTATCATGCTCTGTTACCAGTTACGTGATAGTTTACTATTGTACAGCTGTGATTGGCTACAGCTATCATACAATACCGATGCATTGTGATTGGTTCAGTATGTAACATGTAATTACTGTGACTAATCACAGAGATCACTACAATAGTACACAATGATTGGCTATGAATAGCAGCCATTCATTGTTTACAAATTCCATGTGATCTGCTGTGTTTTGTCGGCGCGGTACACTGATTTATTATCCGCTGTGTCCAGTGGACACGGCTGGTGACAAATCACGCTGCAACATGGCCCAATTCTGGGAGGATTTCATATCACATTCACCCGGTATGACACTTGGCCATCATATTAATATAGTCTGGGTGGGAAGTAGTTAAAAATATTCTTTTAAGTAAATTATTTTAAATAAAATGCCTAGGGGATTCCCTAATCCTGCCTGTAAAGGGGCACATATCTGTCATGTACAGAAAGTGCTGCAGCAGCACTGACATTTGGTAAAAAAAAAAAAAATTGCCTGCAAATGACTTTCACAGCTGTCCCATTTCTTTGTTAAAACAAAAAAAAACAGCACAACAACCCCTCCAAGGGTCCTCTATGTATTTTGACATTAAGTGGGGTCTGTGTGTGTTTTTTTTCAAAGCAGCTAGGAATTTATGTAATTTATCATAAATGTAAATGATATGGATGTTAAGGGACTACCTCACAGAAAAAAAAGTGTGAGGTTCCTTTTGTCTGGTACAGATTTTAAGGGGGACCTCATGCAAAAAAACAAAAACAAAAAAGTGCATACTAGACTCTGAGCATGCAATCTGGCTGCCAAGGAAAGGGGGGCAAGCGTGTACCCCTTCTGAACCCTAACAAGTCATATGCCCTCAATATCGAGGGGTGTCTTTCCTCTTCCCCACAATGCTTGCTTGATGGGGTTCTTTGGGTTGAGAGCTTATTTGAATCTCAAAGCCCCCTTTAATACCTTATGAATGACTATTGATCACAAAGTACCCCTACTCATTCACGTAAAAAAAAAAAAAAAGACACTCAAACATTTGACAAACTTTATTGAAAAAATGAAAAACCCCCTAAAAGCCCCTCATTATAAATCCTTTAGCAACCATGATGCCCACCACCCAACTCACCAAAAATAACAAAAACCCAAGGTTCCAGTGCACACAACTGGTCATGATGATAAAACACCCTTCCTTAGAAACCAGTGACAGTGGGAAGCTGTCATATATAGAAGCAGTAGAAATAGAACTTCTATATTTGATGCACGGCTCCCGACAAACAGGGGCCGAACAGGCTAAAGTTAAGGTGTACGTCGGAATGCCTGAATAGCCAAAGTTCAGTCTGAACCATCTGCTCATTCCCCAAAGAGTTTAAGTAATATTTCTTTCTTACTAAAGGTAAATGAATTGTATCTTTAGTGAGCACATATTTTTTTGGTACTAATGCAGTGTTTACCGAATAGGGATGAGCCAAAAAACCCTAGATTTGGTTTGCCAATCTTCGGCTGAACATATCAAAAGTTCAGGTGCAGAATCTGTACCCCATATAATGTTAAAATGATGGTAAAAACTCATTTGTTCTAAGGTATGAGTTTTTAACATAATTTTAACATTATAAGCACTATCAGTGCTCATCTCCATGCAGATTTATTGCCTTCGTTCTAGCTGACGCCATTGGCATCATCTACTGGCATCAGCCTATATATGATTGACAGTGTCCATTAGCCAACTAGATCTGAAGAAAATGCGGATGCATTGAAACGTCAAACGTAATTTCTGCTGCTTAGCCTCCAGTGAGTTGTGCGCTCCACGCTGGTCTGCTTCCGGTTCCCGGGGTTTGAAACGGACGGAGCGCAGCCTTTGCTGACACCAGGTCTCCCTGTACCCCCAATGGCAGCGCTCTCACCAGCTAAAGACCACAGACCGCCTTACCATCACCATCTGGACAGCCTTTCTCAACATCGCTGGGACGCCTCACTGTGAACAGCTGTGGATTTCCAATGGACAATATACATGTGTTTACATGCCTAACTCTCATTGAGTAATTGTGAGTAGCCATTTGGCCACCTTTACATATTCCTATTAAAGTTGTTCTTGATACTGCACTTAGATTGGCGCACCTTGTCTCCTTTTCCATTATTCCATTAAAGAAGAAGAGAATTGTGCGCTGCATTTGGAGATTTCATAATTTGCCACGTCATGAATATTAATTCTCCCTTACGAATGCTAGTTTACAAGACCGACCACTTCTGCTTCCGTGCATGCGTGTTTGTACTTTGGACTTTTGTCCGATGGACTCACGATCGGAAAGTCCGACAATAAACATTTGTTGGCGGAAAGTCAGACAACAAATGTTCGATGGAGCATACACATGGTCGGACTTACCGCCAACAAGCTCACATCCAACATTTCCCATTGGAAAATACAATCGTGTGTACACGGCATAAGATTAACAGCCAAGGGATTGCCAAAGATAAAGTGCATGGGGACAGTGAATTTTACAATTATTCCTTTATAAAATATCTACTTGGTGGGAGGGGTCCCCTAAACCTGCCTCCTCAAAGGACATACGCTGTTCACATTTTCCTGCAGGCTTCCTTTTTTTGTATATAATGCAATGGGGGCCCCCAGACTACATAACAGAACCTCATCAAGGAGGAAAATAGTTGGGTATGTATTTTGGGGGTCCCCATTGCCTTATTTACAATAATAAACAACCTTGCAGGGAAAAGTCACTTTTGCTATACATGTTAAAAAATACCAATTAACTTTCCAATCACTTCAAAAACAATATTGATGCAATTTGTACAGAGATCTTCTCCACTTAACATATCCTGTCGAACAGCACATTTAATATTTTCCTCTTTTGACCTGGCTACTACAGAAGAGGTTACCAAACTTTTCTCAAATGTCCACCTAACCAATTGTCCTGTGGACCCTGTTCACACACAACTACTCTTCCTCTGTCCTGTGTTGTCCCACTTACATCTTCAGTTTCAAAGTAGTTAAAAAGCCCTCACTGAACTCAATCAGCCTGAGCAATTTAAGACACATCTCCTTGCTCCCATTTACCGCTAAACTTTTATAATGCTTAGTCTAAAACTGTCTGAGCTCCTACCTTTGTCAAAACAACCTTCTTGACCCCTTACGATCTGCCTTTTGCTCACAGCATTCCACATACTGACCTTCTAGATCTAATTAACAAATTGCTAACTGCTAAAACCAATGGCCACTACTTCACACTTTTACTAGATCTTCCTGTTGCCTTCAATACTGACTGTGCACTCCTCCTTAATAAACTCTACTCCCCTTGGCATCCAAGATTCTGTTCTTTTCTGGTTTTACTCCTATCTATTAGACATGTCCACACTGAAATATTTTGTTTCGGAATTTTTTTTTCTTACGAAAAATACATTTATTTAGTTACTCCCAAAATTTGCTTTTATTTATTTTGTTTCGTTAAATGCATTCATCGGAAAATGCGAAATAATTAAGGTCGAATCTGTAATTGAAGGCTTATGGTGTCTGTCGAATGTTCCAAGAAGATTTGACGGAGCAGCTAAACTGTACGATGCCGCAATCGTACATTTCCGGTCGAATGTTCCGCTTACAAGCTATAGTAGAATTCTAATGTTGTATGACACAAGTAATAATTATATTTATTAATTATTACTACTAGTCAACCAACATTAGAATTCTTCTATAGCCTATGGGCGGAGCATTTGACCATAAATGTCCACTCACGGCGACTGCTTCGTCGAATCTTCATGTCAAATCTTTTCTCTCTATGTCGCATAATCTTGGACTAATAGTGTTAGGTTAGGCACATTCGACCTTTTTTGCTATTGTCTCCATAATGTCGAATCTTTTCTCTCTATGTCGAATCTTTTCTCTCTATGTAGAATAATCTTGAACTAATAGAGCTAAGGTTAGGCACATTCGACCACAGGTTCAATGGACACAAATCTCTATTGCCAGCGTCATATTGAATCTCCTATCTATATCGAACTGTTGCAACAAAAACGAAAATAAAGCATTTGTTTATGTCGGATCTTTCGGTTTTTGGATTCAGCACGTTCGTTATCGTTTGTTAAAACGATAACAAAAATTCCCCGAAATTCGGACGAAAATGCATTCAGATGAAAACGAATGAACATGTCTACTATCTATCACAGTGCTCTTTCAGTGTTACCTACAAATCTGTCTCCTCTTCTTTACTTCCTTGTTTTGTAAGGGTCCCCCAAGGCTCTGTTTTTAGACCCCTGGCTTCCAATACCATCTCTATACTGATGACACTCACATCTACCTCTCTACTCATCACCTCACTTCTTCAGTCTCCTCTCACATTACTAACTTATTAACTGACATGTCAGCATGGATGTTACACCACTTCCTCAAACTAATTTTTTTTAAAACCGAGCTTGTAATATTCTGACCTGTACCTTCCTCTCTGACTTCTATCAAGATCAATAATACAACTATCAGTCCCTCCCTTCATGCCAGGGTATTAGGTGTAATCTGGGACTCTGACCTGTCCTTTTAACCCCAAATCTAAGCACTGTAAAAGCTTGTAGACTTCATCTCTCAAATTCACCCTTTTTAACTAATGAAACCACCAAGCGACTTACTTACTCTCTTGTTATCTCTCACCTTGACTATTGCAATTCCTTTTTTATAGGCCTACCTCTACACAGGCTATTCCCCTTCAGTCTATCATGGATGCGCTGCCAGACTCATCTACTTTTGCAACCTTTCAGTGTCTGCCACTCATCTATGCCAATCCTCTGGCTTCTGAATGTACAAGAAATTAAATTTAAAATACAAACAACAACATAGCTATTTACAACTCTGCCTGAGCTACATCACCAATCTTGTCTCCAAATATCATCCAAACCTTTCTCTCTGCTCCTTCCAAGATCTCCTGGTCTCTAGCTCTTTGCCTTCTCCTACCATGCTAGTCTCTCTGCCTTCTCCAGAGCCTCTCCCATCCTCTGAAACCCTCTGCCTTAATCTGTCCAGCTATCTCCTACTCTGTCCACATTTAGGCTAGCCCTGGAATCATCTCATCTCTTCAGAGAAGCCTATCCCGCTTCCACCTAACAAATTAACTTTTAATTCTTTCATCAGCTCCTCCATCACAGTTATTACCATTTGTAACACTTTCCCCACTCTTTTAGATTGTAAGCTCTTATGAGCAGGTCCCTCTTAACCCTCTTGTATTGTATTGCAACTGTAATGTTCCTATATATTTTTAAAACACTGTGCAAACTGTTGGTGCTACATAAATCTGGTATAACAATAATAATAGCAATCTAACTTAACTTTGAGTTCCCAGGTTTGCATGCTTGTTCTGAAACAGTGATTTATAAAGTTCTGAAGCCAGTAGGTGAGCATAAAAGTAAGGCAACTAGCACTAGTATCTACCATATTTGCCCAACTAGCTGCAATAGCAGCTCCCATATTTCTCTCATGACAGGTTAGATTTAACAGTCATTTAGATAAGGAGGCTACTTTACTAAAGGAATTGAGAATCTTCCCACAATACATAGTGTGAATATTCACATCAATTATCTAGGCATGTGGAGGTGAAATAAGTAACAGTAATTTGCTTTTCAGGTGAATGGATATTCACACAATTCATTGTGTGAAGATTTTCTACTACTTTAGTAAATCAGTCTTTATATATAAGATGTGTCTACAGCAGTTATATTAGCAAAGTTAAGTCGGGTACACATGGGCCGAATGTCAGGAGACAACGGGCAGTTAAAAAAAAAAACAGCCGTCATTCGGGCCGTGTGTATGTCGGTCTGTCCAACAAAAGCTGGCATCTGTTGGACGGCATGCTGGAAAACCAGCATCTGACTGACTCCCGATCAGCGCTCTCAGCCAATGGCAAAAAGCGCTGAACACAGTGTTCTGGCGGGGGGGGCCATCCCCCTGTCAAAACACAGCAGCTCAGCAGGGGAGATCGCTGAACTAACCTTGCATGGTTGGAACCGCGGCTCCGACCGGAGCTGTCAGTTTTTGTTTATTCAACCTACAGGGTTGAAGGAAAAAAAGTAATAGTGTGTACCCAGCTTAAGGTCTTGTTTACACTTACAGCGAGTTTCACTGCCAGGGGCCAGGCAGCCACAGCACCATGCTGCTACAATGTGCATTATATGTGGTTGCAGCGTGGCACCATTCAATTGAACAGGTTGCATTTGACAGTGGTTCTGTCCATGGAATGCCACCTGTGGTATAATGTTTGCCTTGTTGCACCACGACAGCAGGTATGTGAACTAACAAGGCTGTTGGCCATTTCAACTTGCAGCTGGGCAATTGGAGGGTGGTAACAACATATTTTACTTACCAATTTTTGACAAGTCATTATTGTTTTGCTTCCACCCTATGTGATTGTATTAATTTCAGCTATTTTTTCTAAAGCTTCACCTTTGTATAATGCAACTTCCTCCTTCCTAATTGTAAATTTCTGCTAAACTTACAGCAAGACACACACTGAATTTAGAAAGGAATCATTTTTTTTTACCTACAAATACCAACGTCTACCCCAAAATTTGTACCTGCCTTAAGATAATAGACTCTTGAACTCTATACTACTTTCTTGCCTTTAATGGTGTCTTAAAGCCATTGTTTTTTGCATTATTGCATTAACTTTTTTGTCTTCCAGATTTTCAGCAAACTTGCACATAACTGTTGGTATGTTAGACCCCTTTCACACTGAGGCGCTCGAAAACTTTTCTGCTGAGTTTTTGCAGCACCTTTTTAAGCAATTTTACGGTCACGTGATTTAAAAGAACCATTTTGCAGCACTTTTCCTGCACTTTTTAGGTGCTTTTGAAGCGAATCCCATTCATTTCAATGGACAGGGGCATATTGGAGGAGCTTTTTTCAGCGCACCAAACATGCTGATTGCAGGACTTCTTTCGACACCTCGCCAGCACACCACCTCAGTGTGAAAGCATTCATTGACTGTAATGGAAATAGGTTTTCGTGATGCCAGAGGGGGAGTGCACTGCCATCAAGGGTTATATTAGAAAAGTAATTGCATTAGTCTTTATTTTACTTCACTTCGCTGCCACCCCATGGTCATTGTATCAATAATAGTTATTTTGTGTAAATCACAGGTGTCGAACACAAGGCCCGCGGGCCGAATCTGGCCCCCCAGGCCCTTGCACCTTTCCTGCAGCTGCAGCCCTCCTCTGGTCCTCCTCCAGACCCCTACTTTCTGCTTTCAAGAAATGCATTCAGCTTCTTCCCAGCAGCAGCATAAGGAAAGGGGGTGCACTGTGATGTAAGGGAGAGTGAAGAACTCCACTTCTGATGGTGGGGTGGCTCTTGACATCTAATGTAAGGGGAGGGGATGCGCTGGACATCTAATCTTACAGATACAACCGTCACTTTTGAGGGCAATCATAATGCTTATGCGGTCCACAATGAAATTGAGTTTGACACCCCTGTTGTAAATCATTCTCATCAATGTAAATTACTACTATTCTTCCAAAGACACACACTGAGGTGAGGAAGGAAATGTTTATTTTGACCTTCAAATACCAACATCTACCACATCATTTGCATGAACCTTCTGCATGCAGTAAAGATATTTGTGAATGCAATGTATATTGTGAGTTAGACCATCTAATATATATTGTTTGCGGTGATTGTCTCTACTACATTCAGGCCAGACTAAGGGATAAGTCGCTATTACAACAATTATAGTCAGAATAATATCAGCTTCACAGGGAGCACCTTGTTTTGAGTGCACTGGCTAGCTCATAGGCTTGCATTGTAATAAGGATCAGTAAATAAAAACCAATTGTAGCAATAGCAAGCATATAATGGGGCATATAATGAGCAAATATGGCTGCCCCAGATACATAAAAAAAAAATTAAAATTATACATAGCAACAAGGTTTTTCAAGACCTTTTTTATTTGTCAGATTATTTACATCAAACTGAAACCTTTTACATGTCCCACAAGAACATGTACGGTACACGTACAAAGACTATTCACTCCCTTTAAGCAATATGAGCAGAAGAATGCATCAGTTGCAATTAAAGGTTAAGAAAAATTGGTATTACCACAAGATTTATTTAGTTGCTAAATACTTAGAGCATAAGATAGCAATAGTAAGTTTAATCTCTTATTTCTGTATGTATATTAATCTTTTTCTTCAAATCTGGATTTTTTTTTTACATATACCACACTGGGGTTTTACTTATCAGGGCATCACTCTTTACAATTCTAAAATTAGAATTTTGAAGAATTGTAATTTTTAATTTTTTTTAATGATTTTTTTTTTTTTCACATGACATCAGACAGGGGACAACACATAAAGTCCAAAATCAATTAGTAGTCTAACAAAGACACGTAGCTTAACCACTAGCTGACCGCCCACTGTCAAATGACGGTGGGACGGTGCAGCTCTTGTGGTGGGCCACCGTCATATGACGGCGCTCGCTTTTTGGCCACTGGAGGGCGCGCGCGCGTGCCCGCCGCGTAGCTGGGGACCCGGTGCGCGTGCCCGGCGGTCGCGATGACCGCCAGGCACCCGCAATTGCCCGGTAATCAAGCAGGACGTGGATCTGTGTGTGTAAACACACAGATCCACGTCCTGTCAGAGGAGAGGAGACCGATGGTGTGTCCCTTGTACATAGGGACACCGATCGGTCCCCTCCCCCAGTCAGTCCCCTCCCCCCACAGTTAGAATCACTAAGATAGGGTACATATTAACCCCTGCAGCGCCCCCTAGTGTTAACCCCTTCCCTGCCAGTCACATTTATACAGTAATCAATGCATTTTTATAGCACGGATCGCTGTATAAATGTGAATGGTTCCAAAAATGTGTCAATAGTGTCTGAAGTGTCCGCCGCAATGTCGCAGTCACGATAAAAATCGCAAATCGCCGCCATTACTAGTAAAAAAAAAAATAATAATAAAAATGCTATAAATCTATCCCCTATTTTGTAGACGCTATAACTTTTGCGCAAACCAATCAATATACGCTTATTGCGATTTTTTTTACCATAAATATGTAGAAGAATACGTATCGGCCTAAACTGAGGAAAAAATTTGTTTAAAAAAAAAAAAAAAAAATTTGGATATTTATTATAATAAAAAGTAAAAAATATTATGTTTTTTCAAACTTGTCGCTCTTCCTTTGTTTATAGCGCAAGAAGTAAAAAATGCAGAGGTGATCAAATACCACCAAAATAAAGCTCTATCTGTGGGGAAAAAATGATAAAAATTTTGTTTGGGTACAGCGTTGCATGACCGCGCAATTGTCATTCAAAATGCGACAGCGCTGAAAGCTGAAAAATGGCTTGGTCAGGAAGGAGGTGTTTGTGCCTGGTAGGCAACTAGTTAAAGATATGCATAAGTCACAGTGACCAAATTAACTACAAAAAACAACAGTGGTTTAACCGCTTCAGCCCCGGAAGATTTTATCCCCTTCCTGACCAGAGCACTTTTTGCGATTCAGCGCTGCATCGCTTTAACTGACAATTGCGCGGTCGTGCGACGTGGCTCCCAAAAAAATTTACGTTCTTTTTCCCCTTTTTTTTTTCTATTGGTGGTATTTGATCACCTCTGCGGTTTTTATTTTTTGCGCTATAAGCAAAAAAATAGTGACAATTTTGAAAAAAACACATTATTTTTTACTTTTTGCTATAATAAATATCCCAAACAAATATATAAAAAATATATATTTTTTTCCTCAGTTTAGGCCGATACGTATTCCTACAAAATAGGGGATAGTTTTATGGCATTTTTATTGATAATTTTATTTTTTTACTAGTAATGGCGGCGATCAGCGATTTTTATCGTGACTACGACATTATGGCAGGCACATCAGACAATTTTGACGTATTTTTGGGACCATTGCAAAGATTTGAAAAAATTGCATTGATTACTGTAAAAATGTCACTGGAAGTGAAGGGGTTAACCACTAGGTGGCGCTGTAGGGGTTAAGTGTGTCCTACGGAGTGATTGTAACTGTGGGGGGAGGGGCTGTGTGTGACACATCACTGATCACCGCTTCCGTTTACAGGGAGCAGTGATCAGTGACAGGGTCATTAGGCAGAACGGGGAGATGCTTGTTTACATTAGCATCTCTCCGTTCTTCCTCACCGTGAGAAGATAGTGGGTATCCCCGCGGACATCAAGCCCGCGGGACCGGTGATCAGGGTCATGGTGCTCTTGGCGTGTGCGTGTGCAAGCTGCCTCTTAAAGGGCCATGTACAGGTACGTTAATCTGCCTGTACGTGCCCTTCTGCCGCAGTATATCTGCGTGAGGCGGTTGGGAAGCGGTTAAAAAGAAAAAACATATCAACCGGTCTTGCTGCGTAAATGCAAGCAATTGGGCACTGTTCCCAGCCGGGCCAATTAAAGTTCAGCCGGGTGCAGGGACAGCATCCAAAGCGAACTGGAATACTTAATACATTGCAAACCACCTCAGAAACAAGAAAAATTCTGCATGGCAAATGGACTTGAATGAATGTGTTGACCCTCATTTCTACACACTAAACGCAAGTCCAAGTAAACTATAAGAAAAAAATGTTGTTCATCATATCATGGGAAGCAGCAGGAAAACTAAATTAGGGTACATTTAAATGGAAAGTGGGCTGTCTAATAAAATAATTGAAAAAGTGATGTGGGAGAAGAATGTAAATCTATGTTTCATTAAACAAAGGGTACAAAGTACTGTAGGTGTAAAAAAAATTACTACAAAAGAAAGCGTGCAGGCTACACTATTTAATGTTTGGTAGATAGATACACTTTTTGCTTTTGAAAGACACTCATCATGTAAACACAATCTGACTTTTACTAAGTGCTCTGACTTTTTTCAATAAATTAAACTCATTGGGAGCCAAATAGTGGCTCAGCCTAACGCAGATCCTGCTTTTTTTCTGTAGCCAATATCGCACTGTCACAGCTGTGCCCAGTGCTGATGGCTGAATGAAGCCTGGAGTTGCTATCAAATAAGTATTGAACAGATTTACTGTAAAATAGCTTAGCTAACCAGGAGGTTTTAGGTACACTTTACTATGAATTTTGATAAGATTCAGCCATTGTATTTTTCAAGCATACAGCCCAATCCTATATAAAACATAAATGCTGTTTTACGCTAAAGCTTCCTGTACATAGATGCAGGTTGATAAATGCTAATGCAGAGCTAGAATAATGAAATATGATGTTGAGCTTGAGTGTAATTACATTTTGTGTAGGAAGCTCTAGTATGAGTATGTAAATATAAAATCACTTGTTATACTTATAGGTAAGGTTTTAATTTTTTTTAATTATATGGGTAAGTTCCCGTCAGACTGATCTTTTGAACACATAAAACGAATTAAAGAGCTATATATTATATTGTAAATCTCCTCCTCTGACCTTCCTTTTTTTAATTTATCACACTGGTCACACTGCTATATTGCCTCTGTGCCCCCTGTGCCACTGGGACCCATGCAGTCTGTGTGAGTCTCTGCAACATGCACACTCCCACTCTTTACTACAGCTCTACGTGTAGTCATATAGAATGCCACACACACAGCCAGAGTGAGAGGGATATAGATTCGCTGTCAGTCACCACTGGGGAGAAGGAATTGAGATGTGGTTTTTGTTCTGTGTCTTCTCACACTAGGTGGTGCTCTGAATGGATGCACATAGAGCTGTAGTAGAGTAGAGTGGGAGTGTGCACATTGTGGAGACTCAAATAAGATTTCATAGGTCCTGGTGGCACAGGGGCCACAGAGAGAATGGAAAAATAGTGGCACAGCCAGGGAATAACTTAAAAAGGAATCTCCAAGGAGGAAATTTTAGGAAAAAAAATCAAATGCATATGAGTTGTTATTTTTACCTGATTCTGATTTTTTTTTATATACATTATATCACTGTATGATAAATATTGGCAGCACAAGTAATTTGCACTAAGTGGTTTGCACTTCCACCTAGCAGTACTAGGGTCATCAGTTTAAATCCCAACCATGACACTACCTGTCTGGATTTTGCATGTTCTCCTTGTGTCTGCGTAGGTTTCCTCCCTCACACTAAAGACATGCTTGTAGGTTAATTGGCCCTAGTAGGTATATGTATAAATGTGAGTTAGGGACCTTGGAATGTAAGCTCCTTGAGGGCAGTGGCTGATGTGAATGTATAATACATGTAAAGTGCTGCATAAATTGATGGTACTATATAAGTACCTGTAATAAAAATAAATAAAAAATAACTTTGGTATTGTGGTTCTTGCTTACTAGGTGTTATGCAATAAACTATACTTGTGTAGTAAAAGACTAAGAGGCATGTTTTCCGAGCCATCTCTCTGTTTTATGTATAATATGCCCCATCTAATTACATTAATCTTTAAAGTCCCACTTTGATCATTTTTAATGCCGTAAGTTGTGTGCAGTATCTTCAGGTGTAATTAGTCTCCACTCTACAAAGATGTGTTTAGTCAGACTATATGCAAAGTTCAGGAGTTCATTAGAGGCACTTACAGCAAATTAAATATGAACAGCATGTGACAAGCTCTTGAGCTCTTGAGTTTCCTTAAATTCATCTGAAAAAATATTTCATCTTTATTTGAAGCTGGCAGTTTTTAATTTGAATTCCAACTTGGATATTTAAGGCAAATATTTTTTTAAACAATAATGTTGCAATTAGTACAAAGCTGCTTAATAAGACTGCAGAGATGCACACCCAGGAGGATAGATATTCAACAGCCACTGTAATAGTAATATCAAGCCAGATAAGCTCTTACCGGTGCACAAGAAAAGAAGCTCATTTACCTAAACCAATTACAAGGTGCTATGGCTTTCCGGCCTGATGAAATATACATTGCAGTAGACAATCAATAACACTGTCACTAAAACTAATGGATCCTTCAGAGGCCTGCCGTTATTTTCTCATAAAGCACAGGTGTTCTTAATAAACCAACACCATCCTGGCATACCTGTTTTTTTCTATAATAATTTCATAAGAATAACGACCTAGGAAAAAAAGAAAAGATAAACAATAATTTAAGGGTTTTATGAGGCTAAAAAAAATCTGCATATTGAGAAACAAAGGGAATATGTAAACAAGGTCACAGTGCAAGTGTTTAAAACTGCTGAAATTTGAACATTATTGCACTACAACTATAAAGCCTCTGCTACTAATTGCTAACTTCCTTGTACAGAAGAAGTAAAAATTATGGCATGAAGTAAATGTAATTAGAAGTATGCAGCAGTGTGTTCAAACCATGACTTATATTTGTGGAAAAGTTTCCTAAAGCAGGATATACACAGAAGAAAAATTGCCTGGTTCAGCAAGAACTGGACAACTTTCAGTCCATGTGTACTGCTGGCTGTTCCACAGAAGCCAGTTTATTGACTAGTTTCTGTCAAACAGTCATGCTAGAGAATCATGTTAAAAAAAATGAATGTGTATACTCTGCTTTAGTCTGTATTTTAGGAATCTAATTTTCAAATGTTGACAGGCCTGATAGTTGAGAGATGTGCAACTGATTTGAGCATTGCTTATCATAGTCAGAAAACAAATGATTGGTGTATGGCCTGAACATCAAACTTGTGTTTTTGGGACATATTTGGTGCTCTCATTCCTTCTATGCAGCCTTTACCCTGTTTAGGTATTTCAATGAAGAATGACATTATTTCGTTGATAAAGGCTACAGTGCCTTATATAATTCTAAAGATGAATACTTCAGACCCACTGTCTGTGATAAAAATATGGTTAATTGACATTGTTACAATATTGTTTATAAGCTATAGTGCTATAACTTTTTTAAAATGTACGTAGATGTACGTAGATGTTGCTATCAAAAAACATAACGTGTCCTATTAAAAATGTAAAGATTTATTACTCTTAGGTTTTCACACGGTTTCATTTGTGTCTAACATATTTGACATATGGGGGTTATTTACTAAAAGCTGTAGAGTGCAAAATCAGGCTTACTTCTGCATAGAAACCAATCAGCTAGCATGTTTATTGTCAAAGATTAATTGAACAAGCTGAGGTTAGAAGTTGATTGGTTTCTATGCAGAAGTGAGCCTGATTTTTCACTCTCCAGCTTTAGCAAAAAAAAAAAACTCTATGGTTTTACAAGAGGCTGTGTATTCTAAGCACCAAACCTTCTGCAACTTTCAAGGAGTGGTCCCACATGGGAGTGTGGCCTTACTGCTTCTAAGGATAGGAAGGTAACTAGTAAGTGGTCCAAAAAGCTTTACCATGACCACTTACCAGTTCACAGAGACAAATATGTGCTTTAATGATAAACTGTGTTGTGTTGTTATGACTATTAAACATTTTGCTTGTCCCCAATTAATAAATTCTGCTTTCCTTTCATCTTTAACTTTATCTGAGTGAGGGCATAAAACAATATGACTAAGTCAATGTACAGTGCCTTGCAAAAGTATTCACCCCCCCCCCTTTTTACCTATTTTGTTACATTACAGGCTTGTTCAATGTTTTTTTAATCTGAATTATATGTGATGGATCAGAACACAATAGTCTAAGTTGATTAAGTAAAATTTGAAAAATACATACATAAAACTATTTTTCAGAAATAAAAAAATGATAATTGGCATGTCCGTATGTATTTACCTCCTTTGTCATGAAGCCCATACAAAGCTCTGGTGCAACCAATTACTTTCAGAAGTCACATAATTAATAAAATGATGTCCACCTGTGTGCAATCGAAGTGTCACATGATCTGTCATTACATATACACACCTTTTTGAAAGGCCCCAGAGGCTGCAACACCTAAGCAAGAGGCACCACTAACCAAACACTGCCATGAAGACCATGGAACTCTCCAAACAAGTAAGGGACAATGTTGTTGAGAAGTAAAAGTCAGGGTTAGGTTATAAAAAAATATCCAAATATTTGATGATTCCTAGGAGCACCATCAACCCTAACATAACCAAATGGAAAGAACATGGCACAACAGCAAACCTGGCAAGAGACGGCCACACACCAAAACTCACAGACCAGGCAAGAAGGGCAATAATCAGAGAGGCAGCACAGAGACCTAAGGTAACCCTGGAGGAGCTGCAGAGTTCCACAGCAGAGACTGAAAAATCCACACATAGGAAGACAATAAGCCTTACGTTCTATAGAGTTGGGCTTTATGGCAGAGTGGCCAGAAGAAAGCCATTACTTTCAACAAAAAAACAAAATGGCACATTTTGAGTTTGCGAAAAGGCATGTGAGAGACTCCCAAAATGTATGGAGGAAGGTGCTCTGGTCTGATGAGACTAAAATTGAACTTTCTGGCCATCAAAGAAAACACTATATCTGGAGCAAACACACCACATCACCCAAAGAACACCATCCACACAGTGAAACATGCTGGTGGCAGCATCATGCTGTGGGGATGTTTTTCAGCAGTCGGGACTGGGAAACTGGTCAGAGTTGAGGGAAAGATGGATGGTGCTAAATACAGGGATATTCTTGAGCAAAACCTTTACCACTCTGTGTATGATTTGAGGCTAGGATGGAGGTTCACCTTCCAGCAGGACAATGACCCCAAACTGCTAAAACAACACTTGAGTGGTTTAAGGGGAGACATGTAAATGTGTTGGAATGGCCTAGTCAAAGCCCAGACCTCAATCGAATAGAAAATCTGTGGTAAGACTTAAAGATTACTGTTCACAAGTGCAAACCATCCACTTGAAAGAGCTGGAGCAGTTTTGCAAGGTGGAATGGACAAAAATCCCAGTGGTAAGATGTGGCAAGCTCATAGAGACTTATCCAAAGCGACTTGGAGCTGTGATAGCCACAAAAAGGTGGCTCTACAAAGTATTGACTTTAGGGGGGTGAATAGTTCTGCACTTTGACTTTTTCTGTTATTTTTTCCTATTTGTTGTTTGCTTCACAATAAAAAAAAAACTTCTTCAAATTTGTGGGCATGTTCTGTAAATTAAATTATGCAAATCCTCAAACAATCTATGTTAATTCCAGGTTGTGAGGCAACAAAACACGAAAAATGCCAAGGAGGGTGAATACTTTTGCAAGGCACTCTAAAGGGAAAAGGATCGCTGCTGCTCCTGACAAGCGCAGGTGAATAAACGATAAAGAGTGGTCTCAGCCTATTATTCTCCACCAAACCCCACACCCTGATGCATTTTGCCCTGCCCACTGAGGCTTAATCACAGGGACTGGTAGGCAGGGCACAATGCATCAGAGTGTGGGGTTTGGTGGACACATGCAGGCTGAGGATGCTCTTTATCATTTATTCACCTGGGCTGGTAAGGAGTGGTGGCAATTCTTTTGCCTCCGCATTTGTTAACCCCCTGGATTGATATTAGGACAAGCCTGCATCCCATATTCTGGGACACAGGTATACGCTTTCACCTCTGCTTTGAGCAGCGCCAAAAGCAATCAAACAAGTCACAATATGATTAAGTCAAATACAAATAGGATGAATTATTTTTATATGATTTGTATGGATGTTCAGTACCAAAGATCTGTAGTCATAGAAACAATGCAATGAGCCTATATTTTGCTACAGCTTGAAGCAGGTGTTGGGAAAAGTATTAATAAATACTTATTTGATACTGGAGGCAAGCTGCACCATTTAAGATAAAGGAAGAAGATACATTAACAGCAAATACTACGGTATGCAGCTTTCTTTTTGGCACAACATTTTCTGCATGTGCATTCCTTACTTTCTGGGCCTGATAAACTGTAGAGTAAAATAAACTAGAACTGGACTGATTTACAACAGTGTAAAGTAAGTAGAACTGAACCTAAATGAGCCATTATCCATTTCTTCAAGACTGAATGACGTTTTTTTCCTACCAAACATTTTGTGCTGTGCAATCTCATTCCTTATCAACTAAACCTCCGTGGATTTAGTCCATCCAGTAGAAAGCAGTGATGAAACAGCAGACCTTAAATTAATGGGATTGATTTACTAAAAGTGGAGAGTTTTGATGTAGCTCTGCATAGAAAACCAATCAGCTTCCAGTTTTGTTGTCAAAGCTTAATTTAACAAGCTAAAGGTAGAAGCTGATTGGCTACCATACACAGCTGCACCACATTTTGCACTCTCCAGTTTTAGTAAGTCAGCCACAATGTGATTCTGAATATTCATGCATGTGCATAGTTGTAAAATTTGTAAAAGAATGACAGAACCATGGAGGCTTCCAGGTTCGATAGCAGGCACAACTTTAGGGACAAGGAGAGTGGAACAACAAAGCACGTTTCCAAGCATTTTAAGCAGGAAACCAATCATTCACAATAATAGAGTATAGGTTAGTCTTGCCTGGTATGGAATGCCAGAACTCCAAGCTTGACTCATCACATATTATTTTGCAGGTGAGTGTAAGAGGGAGTCCGGCTACCTTCTTCGTCGTCGCCGCCGTCTGGGGGTCTCGATCCGCCTTCGGGGGTCTTCTTCCGTCTTGGGGGTCTTCTCGCCGGACTCCTCCCCTCTCTTCTGCTCTTTTACCTAGCTCTTTCACGAGGGGAGGAGTCCGGCTACCTTCTTCGTCGTCGCCGCCGTCGTCTGGGGGTCTCGATCCGCCTTCGGGGGTCTTCCGGGGGTCTCTTCTGTTCTTGCGGCGGTCGTCGTCTTCCGCGCCGCCGGCGCCTTGTCCTTCTTCTTGTCCTTCTTGTTCTTCTTCTTCTTCTTCCGATGTTGACCCGTCGCTGTCTCTGCCGGAATGCCTGTGCCGATCTGCGCTCGGACTTATATAGGGACATGGGGGACAGGGTCACATGTTCATGTCACATGGTGACCCCGCCCCCTTGTGTTGTTACAGTCCCGGAGGATGCTGGGACTGTGACATCGCAAGGGGGCGGGGTCACCATGTGACATGAACATGTGACCCTGTCCCCCATGTCCCTATATAAGTCCGAGCGCAGATCGGCACAGGCATTCCGGGCAGAGACAGCGACGGGTCAACATCGGAAGAAGAAGAAGAAGAACAAGAAGGACAAGAAGAAGGACAAGGCGCCGGCGGCGCGGAAGACGACGACCGCCGCAAGAACAGAAGAGACCCCCGGAAGACCCCCGAAGGCGGATCGAGACCCCCAGACGACGGCGGCGACGACGAAGAAGGTAGCCGGACTCCTCCCCTCGTGAAAGAGCTAGGTAAAAGAGCAGAAGAGAGGGGAGGAGTCCGGCGAGAAGACCCCCAAGACGGAAGAAGACCCCCGAAGGCGGATCGAGACCCCCAGACGGCGGCGACGACGAAGAAGGTAGCCGGAATCCCCTCGCTCGGTAAAAGAGCTTGGTAAATGGCGGGGGAGTCCGGCGAGAAGACCCCCAAGACGGAAGAAGACCCCCGGAGCAGTGCAATAAACTATTTTTTCAAAAGTGTGGGTGTTTTTTTTTTACTTTACATTTTACACCTTAGGTGAATGGGTAGGGGTACATCGTACCCCATACTCATTCACATAGGGTGGGGGGCCGGTATCTGGGGGCCCCCTTATTAAAGGGGGTTCCCAGATTCCGATAAGCCCCCGCCCGCAGACCCCGACAACCAACGGCCAGGGTTGTCGGGAAGAGGCCCTTGTCCTCATCAACATGGGGACAAGGTGCTTTGGGGTGGGGGGGCCGCACGGCCCCCTTTCCCCAGGGCACCCCCCATGTTGAGGGCACGCGGCCTGGTACGGCTCAGGAGGGGGGGGGCGCTCGTTCGTCCCCACCCCTTTCCTGGCCTGCCAGGCTGCGTGCTCGGATGAGGGTCTGACATGGATTTGGGGGGAACCCTCACGCCGTTTTTTCGGCGTGGGGATTCCCTTTAAATCCATGCCAGGTCACGGAGCTAGCGCGGCGGCATTTACTGCCTACGCTAGCTACGTAACCTGAAGTTACGTTCAAAATGAACGGACTGCTCCGTGTGTGGGCAAGTCCGTTCATTTTAACAGTCCCGCGGACTTTTGGCCGGCGGATTTTCCGCTGGACAAGTCCGTGCGTGTGTGGGCAAGTCCACACCCTCGGAAAGTCCAGCGGACCTAGCCAAATAAGTTGCAGCTGGAAACCCATCCTCCAAATGCATGTTGCCAAAGTTGTCAACTGTTGAGGATGAATAGAATTACACTATTCAAAGAATAGCACAGATCATTTACTTCTCTGAAACCATAGTACCAGTTGGCTAGCAGCTAAGAATGGCATTCTTTGCCAATCAAAAAAGGAAGAGGGTCATGAACGCTGCTTTGTTCCGGAGTAAGTGTTCTGGGCCACATACTGTATTAAATTAAATGGCATAATGACTAATGGAGCATTAACTCACCAGTAACTAGAAAATGTTAGTGACTTGGCCTGATATAAATTAATGTCAGATAAAAAATAAAAGTCCTGGGCAGGTAGGTGTATTCCTTGTATATAATTGTTTAGTGTTGTATTAAGTAAAACTAGTTTTTTATCTGATGAACAACTCCATCAATCACTATTTAAATTGACAAAGATCACACAGAGCATTAAATAATGATTGTTTTGGTGTCAGCATAGCACACAAATGTCCAATTTAGATTTGAGATAAACGAGTGATTCCAAATCTACACCAGAGTTCAGGATGTGACAGCCTACAAAGCTCAGGCGAAGATCAATTCTTCCAAAGTGAAGTGTGACTATTAACCTCTGGAATACCTAACTACCTACCCAGAGATAGTTATGTCTCATAGCTTGAGTCAACATCAGGCTGGAAGACTGCAGGTTTCTGAAATCATTACATCCACAACAGATAACAGCAAGAGGGTCTAGGGGAGGGTTAGTACTATCAGAGGCCATAAGTAGCAAAAGGTGGGCTACAGCAGTACACCAATGGAAAATATGAGAAGTCTGTGAAGCTAAGTAGTATAATCTGAAGTGTGGGATGTGCATGTTTTAGAGTGGACCAATTTAGTTTGTGTCTACTGGTGCCTCAGACAAAAAGGGTTAAGTAGGGAATATAACACTTTAAAGAGGAAGTAAACCTCCCTCTAATGTTTGTACCCATAGGTAAGTCTATAAAAAGGCTTACCTATAGGTACTCAGTGTTGGTCATCTTACTTAAAAAAAGTAATTAGTTAAGTTACAAATTACTTCTCCCAAAAAAGTAATTGAGTTAGTAACTCAGTTACTACATTGGAAAAGTAATTAGTTACAAAGTAACTGTGACTTTTTTTTAATATTCTTAGGGGCGGGTCTAGTATTACTGTAAGCAAGGGGCACGTTCCCCCCTGCACGTCTATTTCCCCTCTGTACCCCCCTGCACGTCTGTTCCCCCCCAACACATATATCTGTTTCCCCTCTGTACCCCACTACACATCTGTCCCCCACACACACATATATCTGTTCCCCCTCTGTACCCCACTACACGTCTGTCCCCCCCCCACACACACATATATCTGTTCCCCCTCTGTACATCTGTCCCCCGAAACTCACGGATCGGATAATTTTTCGGATCAGCAAATGATAATTGAATTTGCAAAAACCTGTGAAAATGGCACCACCATGAAGCCCCCACTGTAATATCCACAATCTCCCCCACTGTAATATCCACGTAATCTCCCTAACTGTAATATTGGCTATATATTGTAGTATGGCTGGGTACGGCTGAGCATGGCTGGGTACGGCTGGGTATCGCCGAGTATGGCTGGGAATTACCGTGTATTGCAGAGTATGGCTGGGTATTACCGAGTATTGCAGAGTATGGCTGGGTATTACCGAGTATGGCAGAGTATGGCTGGGTATGGTTGGGTATGGAAGAGTATTGGCAGGGTGTTGCAGAGTATTGGAAGGGTGTTGCAGAGTATTGGCAGGGCATTGCAGAGTATTGGCAGGGTGCTGCAGAGTATTGGCAGGGTATTGCAGAGTATTGGCCGGGTATTGCAGAGTATTGGCATGGTGTTGCAGAGTATTGGCATGGTGTTGCAGAGTATTGGCAGGGTGTTGCAGAGTATTGGCAGGGTGTTGCAGAGTATTGGCAGGGTATTGCAGAGTATTGTCAGGGTATTGCAGGGTAGTGCAGAGTATTGGCAGGGTGTTGCAGAGTATTGGCAGGGTATTGCAGAGTATTGGCAGGGTATTGCAGAGTATTGCAGGGTATTGCAGAGTATTGGCAGGGTATTGGCTGGGTATTGCAGAGTATTGGCAGGGTATTGGCTGGGTATTGCAGAGTATTGGCAGGGTATTGGCAGGGCATTGCAGGGTGTTGCAGAGTATTGGCAGGATATTGCAGAGTATTGGCAAGGTATTGCAGAGTATTGTCAGGGTATTGCAGAGTATTGGCAGGGATTTGGCTGGGTATTGCAGAGTATTGGCAGGGTATTACAGTGCTGCCATCCGATCTCTCCTCTCCACTGTACAGATCTGTACACAGAGGGGAGAGAGGAACCGGCATCATCTTGACGCCGGTTTGTTTACAAGTGATCGCTCCATCATTTGACGGAGCGATCACATTGTAAATGGCCGACGGGTGCACCAAGTTGGCCGCCGCTCCGGAGCTAGGCAGGAGCTGCGGCCGACGGGTGCACCAAGATGGCCGCCGCTCCGGAGCTAGGCCGAAGCTGCGGCCTTTCTTAAAGCCGAGGCCGCGGACGGCTCCGCGGATCGCGGCGGGTAATTGCGGTATTGCCGCCCCAGTAATGGGAACGGCGTTACCGCGAGGGGAAGAGTAATCAGTTAGATTACTCATTACCCTCTAAAGTAACGGCGTTTACTTTAATTGCGTTAGTTACATCACTGTAGGTACTGTAAATATCTTCTAAACTTGCACCGTTTATACTACGCCAATTATGTCATCAGCGCAGGCGCTCTGAAGGAACGGTCTCTGGTGCCATTTCTTCAGAGCCCTGTGACATTTAACACATATTTACCTGATGTTCCCTGAAAATATCTATACCAAGATATTTAATTATACTTGTTCTACATAATCAAAGTGAGGCCTAAACATTTGTAACAGGGAAGGAATCAATAGGAAAAATTTGTGATTTTGACCAGTTAATGGTCAGAAGATACAGTGAAATAAACCATAAACCTTGTCTGTTGTATATTACTATATATGTATTTGATAAGTGAAAAAAAATATATCAGAAATTTAAAGCTGTCCTGCATCTTCTGCAAACTTGCTGTGCTATCTTAACCACTTGCCGATCGCTGCACGCCGATATACGTCGGCACAATGGCAGCGGTGGGCAAATGGGCGTACCTGTATGTACCCTTTAATTGGCGGGGCTAGTGGGTGCACGCACCTGCTGCGTACATCGTGACCGTGCCCGCGGGTCCCGTGGACGCGATGTCCGCCAGTGTCCCGCGATCATGTCATGGAAACGCAGAACGGGGAGATGCCTATGTAAACAACCTAGTGACATGACAGGGATCTACTGCTCCCTGTCACAGTTAGAATCACTCCCTATTACACACTTAACCCCTTGATCACCCCCTAGTGTTTAACCCCTTCCCTGCCAGTGTCATTTACACAGTAATCAGTGCATTTTTATAGCACTGATTGTTGTATAATTGACAATGGTCCCAAAATAGTGTCAAAAGTGACCGATGTGTCTGCCATAATGTCGCAGTCATGATAAAAATCACAGATCGCCGCCATTACTATATATATGTATAATAAAAATGCCATAAATCTATCCCCTTTTTTGTAGACGCTATAACTTTTGCGCAAACCAATTAATATTGCGATTTTTAAAAAAAAAGTCCAGTGTGGCTATGTTGCGGCCGACCTAACGTGTAGCTGTGGTCTGCGCACACTTGCTGGCCAGACTGGGGTGCCCACTGGATCAAGCGTCCAGCCCGTCGCCCAGCCCGGCAGTTGATTGTAGATCTCACCGAATCCAGGAAAAAGAGAAAATAACCAGGACTAGAAATCTCAGCAGGGAACTAGGTCCTTACTCCTGACTAGGCAGAAAAAAACTGAGAAACCTAGAGCAGGGAGGGGGTTTTATACTGACGGAGGACAGCCCATGAGAGTTTTTTTTCTGCCTAGTCCTACTCCTACGAAGATGATATAACCCTACTGTTCTGAATAAAGAAGGCTGTGTCTGTCAATGAACGAATGAGAAAGTGAGTTTATTTTAAAAGATCATGATTAATAATAGCTACTTTTCATACATATTCCATTATGAATAGCATTAGGTGCGATCATCACGAGGGGTTATTTAACCAGTTACTGCACGCCCACTGTCAAATGCGGGGGCGCACAGCGTGGCGATCGTGGCTGCGCCGTGTTGCTAGGACATGGTACGACCCCGATCTCTGTAAATAGCTGCGTCCATGGCTCTTTAACCCTGTGATCAGCTGTGTCCAATCACAGCCGGCAAATCTCATTCTATGGCACTGCACAGGTCACATGTAAACACAGAGATGCTGGTAATCAGCGTTCCTCGCTTCACACTAACAGAGTGTGTGGCGAGGAGAGCAGATCAGCGGCATCTCCACGCAGGAGAACTTCTAGGTATGTAATCAGATCATCAGTGCCCTTATTACAATATAGCTCCAACAGTGTCACCAACCAGTGCCCACCATTGCCCACCAATGCCAGCAATCAGTGCCCACCAGGGGCAGTAATCAGTGCCCACCACTGTCCACAAGTGCCACCAATCAGTGCCCATTAGCGATGCCAGTCAGTGCTGGCTATCAGTGCTGCCTATTAGTGCTGCCCATCAATGCCCATCACTGCTGTCCATCAATGCCCATCAGTGTCGCCCATCAGTGCCACCCATCAATGCCCATCAGTGCCTATTAGTACCGCCTATCCATGCCACCTATCAGTGCCCACCAGTGCTGCCTATTAGTGCCCACCAGTGCCTCTTATCAGTACCCACCAGTGCCACCTATTAGTGCCCATCAGTGCCACCTAACAGTGCCCATCAGTGCCATCTATCAGTGCCATCTAACAGTGCCACACATCAGTGCCACATATCAGTGCCCATAAGTGCAGCCTCATCAGTGCCCATAAGCACCACCTCATCAATGCCCACCAGTTCAGCCCATCAGTGCCTATCAGTGCCGCCTCATCAGCACACATCAGTAAAAGAGAAAAATGACTTAGTTACAAAATTTACTGAGAGAAACTAAGTAAAAAAAATGTTTTCAACATTTTTGGTCTTTTTTTTTTAGTAAAAAATAAAAAACCAAGCAGTGATTAAATACCACCAAAAATTATAAAAATGTCATCTGGGTACAGTGTAGCATGACCTTGCAATTGTCATTTAAATTGCGACAGTGCTGAAAGCTGAAAAATGGCCTGAACAGGAAGGGGGTGTAAAGTTCCCGGTAGGCAAGTGGTTAAAGAAAAATAAAAAAACAAGCTGGAACTCGCTTTAACATATATTATTATGTATTATGTCTAGTGATGTTATTATCTTGTTTGGAGTTCTATTTTAAACCCGCTTTAAATTAGAAAAATACAAAGCTGAAAGTGTATTCTAGTACAGCAAAGATACAGAGGTTAGATCCAAGCGAATCTATTTTAAAACTGTCATAAATATTTTTTAGTGATCCATCATATGGCAATGTTATATATCAGTGTAAGTGCCAATGAACTAAAGATCTTGTCCCGCTCATATTAATCTTCAGACATCTGCATGTTAATGGTTCTAGCAAATAGAACACTGGAATGGATCCAGACTCTTTGAAGGCGGCCTTATATCTTCAGATTTATATGTAAATTTTAATAGGTTATCATTTTCTATCTATGACATGTATAACCCCATGAGTGCTGGTAAATGTCTGCACTGTATTCACTTATATTCACACAATTGTAAACCCAAGCTGAATTTTCTAAAAGAAATAGTTTTTCTTTCAGATGCACATACATTATTTCCAGCAAGTTTTCCTTTAATATAAAGTCATCTAATGGTAGTAGGTTCAAAAAAGGTAGTGAATAGGGATTGGCGATGGTTGGGCCCAAGCATAAGTTGGGGCCAAACTTTCATTGTTCGGTCATTCAGAGAGCAGCCGAACAAACGGGTCGTTCGACCGTTTGTTCCCCCCCCGAACCGACCACAATGCATTGCGGCACTGAACAGTGCATTGCAAGCCCTGATTGGCTGAAGCAGTGAAAACTTCAGCCAATCAGGGCACAGAGCACTTTCAGTGTCATGATTGGACACTGTCATCATGACTTTATCCAATCATGGCTCATTCCCGCCGCACAGTATAAAAGTCTTATTTCAATGTCAGTCATTTTCAGTGTGATTTCGGCGTGGAGAGAGATAGAACAGGGCTCTGTTCAGTGCTATTAGTTAGTGTGCTATACTGTGCTATTTTGCTTCAATTGTCAGTGTAGAATATTAGTTTAGTGTAGGGACAGCTCAGATAGTTTCACTGTAGTGTAGTGAGACCGTGTCATTCATACATACATTAGTGTAGAGTAGGGACAGCTCAAATAGTTTCAGTTTAGTGTAATGAGACTGTGTCAGTGATTTTTACATTAGTGTATAGCTAGAGTAGGGACAGTTCAGATAGCTCCAGTGTAGTGATGGTTGAACACTGTCTATTTGATTGCGTTACTGCCAGCTTAACACCATTTACTTCTCTGTGAGTTACTGCCAGTTTAATGTCAATTAGTTTTGTGTGCATTACTGTCAGTTTAACGCCATATAGTTCTGTGTGCGTTACTGGCAGTTTAACGCCATATCGTTTTGTATGCGTTACTTCCAGTTTAACGCCATATAGTTCTGTGTGTGTGTTACTGCCAGTTTAACACCATATAGTTTTACGTGCGTTACTACCAGTTTAACGCCATGTAGTTCTGTGTGCGTTACTGACAGTTTAATGCCATTTACTTCTGTGTGCGTTACTGCCAGTTTAACGCCATATAGTTTTGTGTGCGTTACTGCCAGTTTAACGCCATATAGTTCTGTGTGTCACTGTACATTTGGCGCATTATATTGCAGCATATTATAATGTATCCGTGGAGTGTGTCTGTGTAGTGTAAGTTCTCAAATGAAAGTGCACCAAACACCTCTTTACATTGATTAAAGTGCATCTACGTACAGATTTCAACTTCTTCTTTACATTTGCTTATAAGCACCACCCTCTCCCTTCCAATAATGTCTGGGAGGACAACAAGGAGAGGCAGACGTTCCCTTGGCACTGTAAAGGGACCAGCAACAAATGTGTCCACAGGCAAAGGTGGACGTGGTGGTCAGTCCTCAGGCAGGGCATTATTTCCTCTGTTTAGTGAGTTTGCCCATGCTATCCAGCCACAGCATGCAGAGGAGGCGGTGGACTGGCTTACTAAACCTTCCTCATCCTTCACATCCTCTGTCATGCAAGCAGAGACAAGTGTGCAGTCCTCTGCAGTTGCCACAGTGGATAAACTTGCCTCTTTGTCCACATCTATTCCTGCCAAAACTCCAACATCAGCCATTGAGGAGTCAGCTGAGTTATTTGACCACAGCATTAGCCACTTGCACCTTGATGATGCCCAGCCATTACTGGATTCAGATGTTGGTTCTGAGGTTGAGGATGACAGGAACATGAGCCTAGAGAGAGGGAGGAACACTGGTAGACAAATTGGCATTCATGTCCCCCAAGCCGCAGCGTATTGCCAAGTTCTCTCCAGTGGTAATGATGAAGATGAAGGAGATGAAGATGATGATGATGATGGTCACTGATGCGACTTGGATGCTAGATAGAGCAGAGGAGGAAACTGAAGGTGAGGCGGCACAACCCCAAAGAGGCCGACATCAAGAAAGAGTAGCGAGCAGCCACCCTATTCCATCACATTCTGCAGCTGTTATCTCTCGGCCAACTCCCCAAAGCTCAGCTGTCTGGGCCGTTTTCAGCACATCTGCAGCAGATCGAACTGTTGCTATCTGCAAACTGTGTCTCAGGCACATCAAACGTGGCAAAAACACCAACCATTTGGGTACCACATGCTTAACAAGGCATTTAACATCCAACCACTCAGCCCACTGGCAAGAGCACCTAAAAGCCACACAAAAGGGGCACAAATCTGTCCCTCCTCCTCCTTACCCACTTCAGTCTGCCCCTTCGGTACCGAGTCATTACCTCTCAGCAGCCTCCACTGACAGGGATGATGGTATAGCACAGGGTGTCTCAGGTCTTAGCAGAACATCTTCCAGCAGCACACCACCAGCTGTAGACTGTAGCTGGCAAATTTCTCTGCCCCATCTGCTGCAGCGGAAAGTCCCTGCTACCCACATGCCCAGCGTCTGAATGCAAGCTTGTGAAAGCTGTTGGCTCTCCAACTTCTGCCTTTCAGCCTGGTGGATTCTGCCCGTTCCGTGAATTCACACAATGTGCTGTACCACAATGGCAAGTTCCCAGTCGCTACTACTTTTCATGTAAGGTTGTTCCATCTTTCTACCATCACGTGGAAGGGAATGTTCTGGCATCATTGGGCAAGGCAGTCAGCCGTAAAATCCACCTTACTGCTGACACGTGGTCCAGCAAGCATGGGCAGGGACGATATATATTGTTAACAGCGCACTGGGTAATGCTGCTTGCAACTCGAAAGGATGCAGGACAGGGCTCGGTGCTGCAGCTTATTTGCCCCCATGTCTCCATAAAGCTGGTTGCTCCTCCTCCTCCATCACTTCCATGTCCTCCTCTGCAGAATTGTCCTATGAACATCAGGTACCCCCTAAGCATTCAAAGGGCTATTCCCAGAGTAAGGCTAAAAGGTGCCATGCAGTGTTTCAGCTAGTGTGTTTAGGGGGCAGGAACCACACTGGAGCAGAGATTCTTGCAGCTCTGCAGGGACAGGCCCAGAGGTTGTTCACACCACGCCAGCTGGAGGCAGGAATGGTGATGTCCGATAATGGCTCAAACCTCCTGTCCGCCCTTAGACAGGGAATTTGGTGGTGCAGCATTTCCTAAGTACGTACCCAGGGTTGCAAGATGTACTAAAGCAGGCCAGAAGAGTCTATAGACATTTTAGGTGTCATACACAGCCAGTGCTTGGTTGGCTGAAATTCAGCGGGAATTCCACCTGCCCATAAACCGCCTGATTTGTGACACCAGGTGAAACTCAACATGGGGAATGCTGCATCGGCTATACGTGCAGCAGAGGGCCGTGAACGAGTAACTGTGCCAGTACGGCACAACGACAGGCTCAGGCCGCCTCAGCTTTATTTCCCTACATCAATGGCTGATCATTAAGGATGCATGCACTGTATTGTCACAATTTGAGGAGGCCACAAGGATGGTGAGCTGTGACAGTGCATGCATCAGTGACACAATCCCTGTTATGTTCCTGCTGGAGCAGAATCTGGGTGGCATTATGGACAGGGCACTGGAGGCAGAGCAGCAGGAGAAAGAAGTGGTCTTCCTTTCCTCTCAAGGCCCACTTTATCCAGACACCATAATTCCTATGTCACAGAGCACACAGGAGGAGAGAAGGGAAGAAGGATGAGGAGGAGGATTCTGGCACTTTCATAGGCTTTGAAGAAGAGGAAGACATGCGTCAATCTGCAAGCGATGGCTTTCCAACCCAAGGAACAGTAGAAATATGATTGCCCACTTAGGCTCTGAAGAAAGGGGTACTCCCCCGAAACGTGTCAGCCATTTTGTGATATCGGTTTGATCGACTCGACATCAGGTCCTGGATTGCCGGTGTTCGGAACAGTGAACCTGTTATATTGTCAAAGCCTCATACAAATGCTCATTTGTGAGTATATATTTTGTTGTTTTTATGCTTTAATAAAGTTTTACTAGTGGTAATGCACTAGGTCGGTGCGCCCTCCCTCATTTCTTTTCCAACCCCAGGACCCTTATTAGTAGTACGTGGCTGGCAGGAGAAAGTTCCAGATGCTGTCATCCTGAGTGACCCAGAGGAGTCTGCTTCTCAAGCCTCTGCAAATTTGAGGCGCATGGGCAACCTCATGCTTCAAAGCCTGCGAAAGGACACAAGAACAGGTGGCATAAAGCAGAAGGATTATTACTGGTTGGCAACCCTCCTTGACCACCGTTATAAGGGGAAGATCTCAGAACTCATCCTGTCCCCGCAGAGTGTGCAGAAGATAAAATCTCTTGAGGACACTTTAAAGAGGATGTTATTGAACGTTTTTCCTGACTCCAGTAGGTTACAGGGTCATGGAAAATGTAGTTTTGAGTCTTCTGTTAGTCAAGAGAGGAGCGTTGGAGAAGGCATCCGCCTAAATGAGGCATTTTGGAATTATTTTAGTCCTCGCCGCCCAGGGCTGTCAGCTTCCACATCCCATCGGCAGCGTCTGCATCACATGGTGGAAGATTACCTTGTGGCCAAAACAGAGATGGAGAGCTTTCCAACTGACGATCCACTGACTTACTGGGTCATGAGAATAGGCCACTGGCCAGAACTTGCCCAGTATGCAAGTGAGTTGCCCTGCATCCAGCGTGCTTTCAGAACGAGCATTCAGTGCTGCAGGAGATTTCATTACTGATCATAGAACGTGTCTGTCCACAGACTCCGTGGACCGTTTGACTTTTATAAAAATGAATCAGTCCTGGATTACCAGCTATGAAGCCCCTGATGCTGATGTCACTGATTAAGTCTTTTTGGGATGTGAAATCTCTGCCAGACTTTGAGGCTGCCTAGCTTTGAAGGTGTTCAATCATTTCATCTGGAAGCATGTTTTTGGTATAGGTTTCATGGGCACAATTAACACTCAAAGACCAATTTTTCAGCACCTGTTTGACAGCTGCATATCATTATAAAAAGAAATAGCTGCGCTGAAAATTATTGCATGTGAAAACCAAATCAAATATGAAAGTGATACTGATCGTGATCAGAATTGGATTGACGTAAACTGAATTCAATCCATAACCTTCCAACCAATCAACATAAATACTGAAAATAAAACAAATTAAATATAAAAAAAATTCTTATATAAATAAGAGTGACTGAAAAACTGAATTCAGTGAAGTGACATCATAAAGGCAAAAAAACAACAACATATAAACTAAAAAATTAGCATGCACAAAGTCCACAATAAATGGTAGAGATCTGTTGTTATGGTTCAATGGTGATGTTGCACTCAACACCCTCAGAAAAGTGATGGAATACACCAGGCAAGAAGGAGAAAAGGATCCTCAACCAATAAAAACACTGCAGCTTACCAGCTGGTCTGATCTCTTTGTCAAGGAGATCAGAAAGGCCTGTGGCTTATCACCCTGCCAGGGTCTCTATCCCGGATGCTCCAAGTGGCACTCTCAAAGTAAACATATATATCCTGTCAGGGTCCTCTTTATGCCGCGTACACACGTGCAGACTTTTGCCGGCGGACTTAGTCCAGCGGACAATCCCGCCGGACTTTCCAGCTGGGTCCGCTGGACTTTCCGAGCGTGTGGACTTGCCCACACACGCATGGACTTCTCCGGCGGATAATCCACCGGCCAAAAGTCTGCAGGACTTTTGAAAATGAACGGACTTGCCCACACACGGAGCAGTCCAATCATTTAGAACGTAACTTCAGGTTACGTAGCTAGCGTAGGCAGTAAATGCCGCCGCGCTAGCTCCGTGACCTGGCATGGATTTAAAGGGACTCCCCACGCCGAAAAAACGGCGTGGGGGTTCCCCCCAAATCCATGTCAGACCCTCATCCGAGCACGCAGCCTGGCAGGCCAGGAAAGGGGTGGGGACGAACGAGCGCCCCCCCCCTCCTGAGCCGTACCAGGCCGCGTGCCCTCAACATGGGGGGTGCCCTGGGGAAAGGGGGGCCGTGCGGCCCCCCCACCCCAAAGCACCTTGTCCCCATGTTGATGAGGACAAGGGCCTCTTCCCGACAACCCTGGCCGTTGGTTGTCGGGGTCTGCGGGCGGGGGCTTATCGGAATCTGAGAGCCCCCTTTTATAAGGGGGCCCTCAGATCCCGGCCCCCCACCCTATGTGAATGAGTATGGGGTACGATGTACCCCTACCCATTCACCTAAGGTGTAAAATGTAAAGTAAAAAAAACACCCACACTTTTGAAAAAATAGTTTATTGCACTGCTCCGGGGGTCTTCTTCCGTCTTGGGGGTCTTCTCGCCGGACTCCCCCGCCATTTACCAAGCTCTTTTACCGAGCGGGGGAAGTCCGGCTACCTTCTTCGTCGTCGCCGCCGTCGTCTGGGGGTCTCGATCCGCCTTCGGGGTCTTCCGGGGTCTTCCGGGGGTCTCTTCTGTTCTTGCGGCGGTCGTCGTCTTCCGCGCCGCCGGCGCCGCCTTCTTCTTCTTGTCCTTCTTCTTGTTCTTCTTCTTCTTCCGATGTTGACCCGATGCTCTCTCTGCCCGGAATGCCTGTGCCGCGCTGCGCTGGGACTTATATAGGGGCATGGGGACAGGGTCACATGCTCATGTCACATGGTGACCCCGCCCCCTTGCGATGTCACAGTCCCAGCATCCTCCGGGACTGTGACAACACATTCACATAGGGTGGGGGCCGGGATCTGAGGGCCCCCTTATAAAAGGGGGCTCTCAGATTCCGATAAGCCCCCGCCCGCAGACCCCGACAACCAACGGCCAGGGTTGTCGGGAAGAGGCCCTTGTCCTCATCAACATGGGGACAAGGTGCTTTGGGGTGGGGGGGCCGCACGGCCCCCCTTTCCCCAGGGCACCCCCCATGTTGAGGGCACGCGGCCTGGTACGGCTCAGGAGGGGGGGGGGCGCTCGTGAGTCAGCCTATTCACACTGGTACTTTATGATTGGAACACTGCGTAGCCTGTAATATTGTCAAAGTTGGATAATGTGACCATGGAGGGCTTTATAAGAAATAGAAGAACTTTAAAAGCATCAAAGTCTATCCAGCTCTTGCATGCAGAAGCACTGTTAGAAAATACCCAGAAAACAAGCCAAATAAACTTTTAACCTGGGCCATTTTAACTGCAATGGCATTCTTGAAAAATAACACCTTTCATATCTTCCTCCCCTAAAAAGAGATGTCTGGTAGCCCAAATGCTTAACTTCATAACACATTTTCCTTTACCATTCCCTTTTTTTTTTTTTTAAATCAGCCATTGTGAATATAATAGATACTCATGAGAAAGCAGTAGATGACCCCAGTAAATCCTCACTACAACTGTATAATATATAGCGTACTTATGCATGGGAATGCATCTCATTTGATGAAATAAAGAGACAAAAAGCGGAAACACTTTCAAATATGTTCAGTCTCAGTACTTCTAGCAATATCTTTATTCTGCTGGTACACATACTGCAAGAGAAAAGAGAAATTAACTTTTGAGGGGGAATCAGTTCTCCGTCTGCAATGAGAGTGATTTATATAAATGTTTATATAGGTTGCAGTATACCATAAAATATTTGCAAGCTAGACATCTTTGAAAATATATGATAAATATATGAAGTATATACTTTTTATTTTTCATCCCGCTGATGAACCAACCTTGACTGGGTCATGTTTGGCGATTTGGTGTTTCCCTTCATAAGGAGATGTAACACGTGCTTTTGACCATAATATATGATGGGCCAGCCACAAGATCTGGTAAGAGGCTTTAATACTTGCTGTCACCTGGTGGTGGAAGCACTATGAATGAATCGTGGATAATTTGTTTCCTTTGTTTCCTTAGGACTTTCTTATTTCACATATATTTTTCCTTTTTAGCTGCTTATAGCCTTCCACTTGTACAGCAAAGCTCAGCCTGGAAGAAGGAGGGGCAACACATTGAACGTATAAGGCCGGTTCAGGAACCGGCTGAGATTTTTACCGTTAATGGGCAGGCTGAATGTACCAAGTTGATCGATCAATCAACTTGGGTACAACCAGCCTGCTGGATTCTCTTATGATTATTGCTAGCGGCTGCTATAGCCACTAGCGAAAATCATTGTCTACCCCTGGTGGGGACGGCTTCCCCAACTCCCCCCCCCCCCCACCTGGAGCAGACAATTGTTCAGCAGGAGGGATTCCCCTAATATCGCTGTCTGTATTGATGAAGGAATCTTGTAAATTTCTTTCCTGCAACCGGTTGCAAGAAAGAAATATGTACCGTATATGGCCTGCCTAAGTTGTACTTCCTTGCTTATGTGTAAGTAAGGAACATGCTGATAGGAATAGAGAGCAGGATGACAGACATAAGCACACTGGGGAAGAGACAATATTTTTTAAAGTGTTACTTAACCACAGCAAAGTAAAATCAGATCTTCTGCCCTGATAGAAAAAGCTGTGTTGTGTGGCAGAGCTGTGTAACTCTGAGGACTGGACAGAAATCCAAAATTATTAATTATTTGGCAAGTAAAAAACTCTATCTATCTATCTTTGTAGTTAGCGGTTTGCCTGGAGCAGTAAAATAGCGTTTAGCGTTTTTCAAAAAAAAATCTTGCAATTCACATAAAAAGCTACTAAAATAAGACATATGAATAGAAAAACACACATGGGAGATTATAGGGCTGTACACCCCATATAGTATTGCAAAATAGGATAATTCCCCCAAATGTTTTTTAAGCAGCAAATTTAATTATTTGAAAGTAGTGATTTTAATAAAAAATATTTTTTTTGTAAAAAAATGGAATTCAAATTCATAAATTTAAAAAATATATGAGCTCTGGTTGCACGTTAAAGGGACATATTCCATCATACATGACAGTATTGACACAGTGGAGCAAAACATTACAAAATGCCAACCAGAGTATAATACTGCTTTTTTTGACGCATTTCGACCCATGTAGTCGTGGTCTTCTTCAGGGCATTTATTCTAAAAGGATACATCAAAAAATTCAGAATTGTAACATGTCATTTCAATCTTATTTTATTGTGAATTAATTATACACACTAAGACAGTTTTAGACATTTACATGTCACATTTACAGTCACTTATTTGTACATTCGATTAGTTATTCCATCATAATTCTTGTAAATGTCTTTACACATAACTAACAAAAATATACAAGACAAGACAATACAAATAACAAACCAACCCAAAAAAAAAAAAAAATGGAAAAAAAAAAAAAAAACATGTCATGATATAGAAGTATCTACATAAATAATAAAGGTGTATTTACCGCCAGAGAATGGAATTTGGAAACGGTCCTATAACCAGAGATTTATAAAAGAATGAGTGATCCAAAAGCCTCCATGAGCCATCCCCATTCCCTCAAGTGTGGAATCCAGTTCCAAGAGGTTTACAAGAAGCCACACTCTTGGCCTTCCAGAAGAAAAGACAGGTAGCACCTGCGATGCACTTCCCAAATGATAGCAATGAGTAAGTAGTAAATAGTAGTACTTTAGTAATTATGACAAGAGTGCAAGACTGGCAAAAAAAAAATATATATATATATATATATATTTTTTTAAATTTTTAATTATGAAATATATTTATATAATATGTATGTGTATGTATTTCTCGTTATTTGTCTTTTATATGTATCTTATTTAATATTCCAATGAAAAATCAAAAAAATATATAGAAAATCTTGATGAATTAATTTTTGGTTTAAGGAATTTTTTATTTTCTGTGTATATTTTTTGTTACAAACCAAAGAAAAATGGAACATAGGGAAATAGAGTAAAAAGTAGACAATATCCTGATAGCAATCAATATACAATCATAATGTGTGATGTATGTGTATATGAAACTGCATGAAACTGCATGAAAAAAATGCCATAGTGCCAACAAAATAAGACATGAGGTATTTCTTTAAAATGTGCGGTCTTTACCCATGACACCATTCAGTATTTTATCTCAGGATGTGATTTCTAGTAGGCTGGATACAGTGGAGACAGATTAGAACCCCTGACAGTTTTTATTGCTGTCTGTGCCCCCATTAGGGAGATTCAGTCTCTCTATTGCTACTGTTACTCCTTGTCACTGAAAGTGAAAGGAAAAGAAATTCCCACATTTTGGGTTGACATGAGAAAACTAATAGTGGAGAAAACTCCCCAATAGGACACAGATGGCAAAGAAAATTAAAACGGCCAGGGGTTCTAACCCTCAATTTCTCTATCCAAAATGAAAGAGAAAGTTTTGTCTTTAGTTATACTTTAAAGTCATTTTTGGTGTGATATTTGGCAAAGTCATTGCTATATCTTTTGACATGTCTGTTTTGTCTTGTTAGAGAATAGCCATTGTCATTCTCTGATGTTTTTGAAAGTGTCACTCTGGTTTCTATCTGTCAGACCTTCAAATTGATGATATCCTTCTCCTAACAGCTCAAATTCCTCTCCTTTGTAAGAATACTTGTCTATTCCTAGTACCATTCTGTCTTCCGAATATTTGAGCCAAAGATAGCTCTAAAAATAATTGTAAAAAGTAAAGTATCCACACTACGTACAGCATGTTCTACAAAGGGATTATACCATTGTGATGTGCACATACATTGTATTGTGTTTGGAGTGATTGGGAGGTTTATGCAGCAATTGATCTATATGCTTGTATATACACAAAACTCTCTGCAAATCTAGTGAAATTACAGGAGAAAATAGACATATTTTACTACATGTAATAGGGTGGATTTACTAAAGGCAAATATACTGAGCACTTTGCAATTGCAGTTGCTCCAAAGATTAGTAAATGAGGGGAAGCTCTGCTGACTCCCATCATCTAATCATGTGCAAGCAAAAATGCTGTTCGTTTTTTATTTTCCTTGCACGTAATTGGGTTTTCTTTGTAAAGTGAAGTTTTACCTAATTTCCTATGCTCTGCAGCAACTTGCAAAGTGCACAGTCTATGTGCCTTCAGTAAATCAAACCCAGTGATTCTGTGTTTTCCATATTTAGGTTTCTATGCATTACTGTTGAAAGAACTGATCCAAAAAGGTAGTGGCTACTCAAAATGTATTATTATATTTACATTCCATAAATACTGCATG
Organism: Lithobates sylvaticus; assembly: GCA_028564925.1. Taxonomy (NCBI): domain Eukaryota; kingdom Metazoa; phylum Chordata; class Amphibia; order Anura; family Ranidae; genus Lithobates; species Lithobates sylvaticus. The sequence goes on along the minus strand of CM053027.1, from coordinate 304,217,726 downwards.
CCTGGACCACGACTTTTCCACCTCATTGACTGAGATGGCAGCGGGAGCCCATTGGCTCCCGCTACTGTCAATCACAGCCAGTGAGCCAATAAGGAGAGAGCAGAGGGTCGGGAGTGAGCATGCAGCGGTGCCCCCAGGACAAGTGGCTTTCTCTGGGGGCACTGCTCGAGGGGGAGAAGCCAGGAGCGCCGACAGGTCCCTGAAAAGAAGAGGATTGGAACTGCTCTGTGCAAAATCACTGCACTGAATAGGTAAATATGAGGTGTTTGTTATTAAAAAAACTAATAAAATAAAAAACAAGCTTTAATACCACTTTAACCACTTCCCACCCAACCAATGCATATAAACGGCCGGGTGGGCACTCTCTCCTTCTGAGTGGACGTTCAGGAACATCCCTCAGAAGGAGGGGGATTGCGCGCGTGCATACCCGCGCAGCAGCGCGATCGCGATGCGCTTGTGTCACCCGGACACGGCGCATCTCTGATCGGCAGGAGGGCTCTGTGATTGGCCCTCCTGATCACATGACGGCCGTGTCCAATCACAGCCATCATGTGATGTAAACACAGAGTCGGTTGCTAGGCAATCAGCTCTCCTTTCCTTTCCTTTCCTTTTTACTCACTGATCACCAACCTAGTGTAAACACACATGTCACCACACAGTATAAACACACATGTCCCCACACAATGTCCCCAAAACACATGTCCCCAAATAATAAAAACACATATCCCCAAATAATAAAAACACTTGTCCCCCACATATGTCCCACTAAAATCACATGTCCCAATGATTATCTGCACACATATGTCCGTGATCACCTGCGCAAATCTGTACATGATCATTTGCGTACATATGTCCGTGATCACACAAATCAATTATTATACACTTAACGGATTTTTTTTTTACCATAAACATCTAGCAGAATACATTTTGGCTTAAATGTATAACAAAATTCGATTTTATTGGATTTCTTTTAAAATAGAATAAAGAAAATATATATATTTTACCAAATTTCCGCTCTTTTTTCGCTTATTTCGCAACAAATTTAAAACGGAGTTGAGAATAAATACCACCAAAAGAAAGCTCTATTTGTGCAAACAAAATGATAAAAAGTTCACTTGGGTACAGCGTAGCATGACCGCACAATTGTCATTGAAAGTGCAAGAGCGATGAAAGCTGAAAATTGGTCTGGGAAGGAAGGAGGCGAAAGTGCCTAGTATTGTAGTGGTTAATACTATCATATCAATGAGAAAAGGACCTTATAGTATTATCATGTTTCCTGAGACAATATCTTGCTACCACTTTACCCATAATTACTGACAGCATTCTAACTTCTGCTTGCTAGGTTATGTGTGTATTCAGTAGTTCAAAAATCAGGAAAAGAACTGGACCAGAGAGAGACAGAGATGCAGAGTTTTAAAAAGATTCAAATTTTAGCTGAAGTTTTGAAATTAAGGCAAACTGGAGAACTGGATAGTTAGCCTGAAGACATTGCAGATAATGCAGAAGATGCATTAAAAGGTACTGCTATGTCTAGACAGTATGTGAGCAGAAAGTGGTGAAATCATTTTTCTTTTATATTTACACACTATCTTTTTCGTTCCTTGGCTAAGGTAAAATACACGTATGGGGCTGTATACGGTAAGTTAAAATTTACTTTTGTTGCAGGTTAAGCTTAACTAAAATGTATGATATAGACTGTGCACACTAGTGGAAAACTCTTAATTAGATGCAGTTGTCACAATTTCTATGAAGCAGACAAGCTGACTCAAGACCACAACAATGCAATATGTATTATTTCTGAGATAAAAGCCATAAATATTGTACAGACTCCATGCACACTATGTCAGCCTTTTTACTAGGGTGCAATTTCAGAGCCAGAGACCTGGCAGGTTTTATCATGAAATAAAAGCTAGAGACAAAAATCTGAAATTTTCTACAGACTTACTGCACATAATATTTAACCCTTTTTACCAAGCTGCAATTTAAAAAAGGAGAGACTAGCCAGTAATATGAAATAAAAACTAAAGTGCATTTCTGACCACTACATACCTTCCTTGTTCCAGTACCACTTCTGCTTCTATGGTGCATCACTGTGTGCACTTCCAGATCTTAACCAGAGTGTTGCTTCAGCCTCCTATCAGCACAGCCTGCTGATGCTGAGGGAAGTGTCAGCTGCAACTAATCAGAGTAGCCTTCTCACATTTATGGTTACACCAGTCAGTGCTGCCTTCTTCCTTTGCTCAACACATTTAAATTGCCCCTGGCTTGCTGCCCAAGCAATGCTATTACTGGCTAGCTTCCATGACACTGGTGAGGCTTACTGCTCCAGCTTGTATCCTTTTCCATTGTTTTCTGTGTATAACCTCTGGCTTGTATTTTGGCTATCTTTGTCCACAGCCAGACCTTTAGACTTCTTTTGGGCTGTTACCTAGTGAGCTATTTTGGTCCAATGTTATCTACAGTTCATCTGTTGCAGACTGACTTCCTGGTGTCTCCCTGACGTGTGGCCTAAGGTGCATGAGCAGGATGAACTGGGCAGTTGCAACCTGTATTCAGCATGCAGCTAAGTTCAAACCCCCCTTCCCAACTGAGGGGGTCTTCGGTGAATACCAACTATCTGGGGGATCCCACATCACATGTTCTCACTTGAGACCACCCATTCTTTGGTGAACCATGATTTAGGTACCTGGTCTTATCTGTTCCACTGTAATTCTGGTCCAATTTCCTGGCCTTACTACTTTCAATGGGATCCAGTGGGGTTCCTATTCCAAAGATCCTACTTTTAAGTCTAATGTACTACATGTTACTTTTTCCTTCATAACATCTGGTTCTTGATTTACACTTCTCAGGTATACCTGCTGCTTAACCTTAGCCAGAAAAAAAGCCAGAATTATTGTACAGACCTCATTCATACTGTAAAAGTAGTTTCAGAGAGAAAGACTAGGCAGGCTTAGTTCTGAAGTCAAAATTAGACTGTATTATTTTTAGGAGAGAGATCAGGAAGTTTTTGTTTATGAAAAAACAATTAGAATGTGTTATTTCTGACATTAAAGCCAGAAATATTGTATGAACTGCATGCACGCATGTCAGAATTTGAATTAGGCCATCATTTCAGAGACAGAGATCAGGCAGGTTTAACATGAAATATAAATTATGTTATTTCTAAAAAAAACAGCCAGATATATTTTGCAGACTCCATGCGTACTATGTCAGCCTCTTTACCTGCTTCCACTTTCAAAAGGCAGGTTTTATCATGAAATAAAAATAAAATATCTAATTTCTCAGACAAAAGCCATACATTTTGTGCAAACTTCTAGCACACTTTGCCAGACTTTTTATTAGGCCACAGACTGGGCAGGTTTTACCAGAAAATATAAATTAGAAAGTGCTATTTCTAAACATATTTAAAAAAAAAAAAAAAGAAAAAAGAATGTGTTATTTCTGAAACAAAAGCCAGAAATATTGTACATATTCACTGCACAATATTTAAGCAATTTTATTAGACTGAAATTTAAAATGCAAAGGCTAGGTAGGTTTCATCACAAAATAAAAAAAAATATTATTTCAGTGTCAATAGCCACAAATATTTGCCTTAGAGTATGTACGCAGCTTTATTAATTAAACTTAAAGAAACTTAAAGAAACTTAAACAATCTAATAGGAAGTGACAAGGCAGTTTTTGCAATAAATGAAAATCATAGTGTATTATTTCAGAAAAATAATAGACACAAATAATTTTGACTGCCAGAACAGTAGAACAGACCCAAACTAGGAGACACAAAGTTGGGTTTACCCTGCAACAAACATTAGAAAGTTTGCAGCTGCTAGATTTACTCTTCAGCAAACATTAGAAATTTTCAGCTGAGGACTAGCTGCAGAAAAAATTATTTGTGACACCTCTACAGTGCTGGAACACCAGAATAAGGCAAAAAAGGCAGCAGTAACTGGTAAAGATGACAGACCAGGTATGAAATTAGGGAACATTTGCAACAGTAAAACAAACAACAATAAAAGCTGACAGAGTTTCTAGCATTTCTCTATATATCATTAAAAATCAATCAATCAATTTCCCGTCACTTTCTGTCTTGGGAATAACATTTTTACCAGACAGGAAGTGAAGGAATCTCACAAGAGGAGCTTTCGCTAACAGGTAAACCTAACAGGAGTTCTAACCCTTGCAAACTCTATGAAAAACGAAAGAAAAAAAATATTGGCTATAGATACATTTTAAACAAACAGACTTTTTTCAAGCATCTACAAAAGGAAAAATAAACCCATTTACTTCTAAACTATACCCAGACTTTGTTATAACACTTCTTATGATTATTGAGTCTGTCCACTTAGTGGGCGCCACTCAAGCCAGTCAACCATAGTGGTACATGGGTTTTCCACCTCGGCTTAAATGATAATGCCTATCAATGTTGTCAGTCATGTACAGAAACCTGGCATATATAATTGCCACAGACCAAAGACTAGATCTTCTGTAAATAATTTTTTCAGTTATCTGCTTAGAGTATGATACTTATTTTTGGGTGACACATTTATAACACAGTAATAGATTTAAAAATGCAATCAATATGACTGGCGTCAAAGTTCTTTCAGACCTAAATGCTAAGAAACTCACTCAATTTGTACCACACTCCGATACTCACACAGCTAAGACAGGAAACTTGTTTATTTTAAATACCCCTATGCTGACAATATGAGTGTGAATGCTTGCTAAAATGAGAGGCTGCTAAGCATCACCAAAATGCCAAAATTATTATTACTATTGTTTGGAGGTAGGTGAATTTTTCATAAGCAGAGTAAATATTGAGCTTAAATCCCAAGGTTAAAAATGTATGTACAGGAAGCTGTACTTCTATAAAGTAGTACTAAACACTTAAACAATCTGTTAATGAGCTCTAATGCCCTGTACACATGGTCGGAAATTAAGACGGAAAAAGTCTGATCGGATTATGTTGTCGTAAAATCTGATCGTGTGTGGACTCTATCGGAGCTGGATCTAAAATTTCCCGACAACAAAATCCGATCGGACTTTTTCCGATCGTGTGTAGAGAATTCCGACGCACAAAGTGCCACGCATGCTCAGAATTTTTTTTCGAGACGAAAGCTATTGGTTACTGGACTCTATGTAGACCCGTCGTACGTGTTCTACATCACCTTATTCAGAACGATGGGATTTTCCGACAACTTTGTGCGACCATGTGTATGCAAGACAAGTTTCAGCCAAAATCAGTCGGAAAAAAATCCGACAAATTTTGTCGTCGGAATGTCCGACCGTGTGTACAGGGCATTACTATACAGTGGAACATTAATCACTATATTATTATTACATTTGTGTGCCCACCAGCTCCCCATTGCCCCGCCACCCACCACCCAGCTCCAGAGTGCTCTACGCTGCTTCTGTGTGTGCGCGTTGGTAGTGCACATGCAAGGGTGAATCCATGGAATCATGTAAAGGGATGAAGCCACCTGAAGACAGAAATCTGAGCTGAAGGTAAATTAACAGATGGAATTTGTAGCAACCACAGGCCTGGGAAGAAAAGCACACAGCAAACATTGTAAATGCTAAGCTCTACAGCACTAAATGCTTTTTTATTTTTAGGGATAAATAACACTTTAAAGATAAAGGGGAAGTCATGTGCAAATAAATCATTAGAAACATTGACCAACTTATATAAGTTTGCATTGAAAATGTCCAGTTTATGTCTATTGGAAAAAAAATTGTGATTCACAACTGAATTCTATCTTGCAAAACCGATAAAGATCTTCATCCATCTCTTAAGCAGACATTAAATAGTTTCAGGTATGACCAGTGTCTACTGTAGACCCACTTTTCACCTTTGTTAATCTCTCGCTATGGACCCTTCCAGACTTTTTAATAATGTATGTGACCCTTCAAGGCACAAGTATGAATGTAAAAGAAAAAGGTCAGTGACAGTGCAAGCAATTTCTTTTTTTCAAGTAAACAGCAGATTGAAACATCAACTACATAGTTATATATATAATATACAGTGAGAGCAAATAATAAAACCTAGTCTTTCTTATTTGAAGACTTATTACCAATGGACTGACTTGCAATAGCAATATAATCTGCTGGAAAGAAATGTTACACCCCCATAGAATTGTTTATGCTTCCCTCTCTTGACATGCAGAGATTCATTATATTCTTTCCATTAAAAGAAATGTACAAAACCAAACTTTAAAGTTTATTTAGGATTAAAGGAGAAGTATAGCCAAAGCTATTTTGGCCATACTTCTATGGATCACAGGAGTGCAGTTTGTTCTACACCCCTGTGACCTGTTTCCAGCTGACAGCTAAAGCCTGTGGTTGGCTGATGTCTCTCAGCTAGTCCAGGCTTGGGAAAGACAGTCACAGCTCTCTGCTTAGAGCGCGGGGGGAGAACTGAGTGATCAGCAGTGTTTGATCACTCAGTTTTCCAGGTAGAGCTAGCAGGGAACAGCTGCAGCTAGGATCGGTGTTGCAGCTATCTAGGTTTTCGAATACGATTTTATTTTTTTGGATTCCCATACTTCTCTTTTAAGTATAAAGCACAAATTGCTCAGGGCTTTCGCTAGATAGATCTAGTACATATGTCAAGTGTGCCAATCATATGAACAGGAAATAATTTATCAATGTGTCTTAACATGAGAACTGCTGTGTCTGCTGCCTACTGCTCATGAGAACGATCAGATACTTCTGTTTAGTTTTCTACTGCAGTTTAGAATATAAAAAGTCGTTTTCCTAAATGAGAACCTAAATTATATAGTATGTGAGGAAATTACATGGTTTATATTGTGATAAATGTGGGTTGTAATTAATTGATTCACTTAGCTGTCTCAGGTCATTTAAAAAACAATTCAGATACCTAGGTCTTGTGAAATTTCTAGAATTACCTTTAGTACAAGAATAACAAGACTATTTAATTAGTTGTAATTCTTAAAATGCTGGATAGTCAGTTAGGTAACTACTATCTATCTCTTGATATAGTTACTCATTACTAAATATGAGTTATTATGATTGTTCTGATCTACTTTTTGGCGCCAAAGTTTTAAGTTTGGTTTTAAATCTTGGCAGTCCGGCGGACAATCCCGCCGTTAGTGGGCAAGTCCGCGGGACTTTTGAAATGAACGGACTTGCCGCTCATCGGCAAGTCCGTTCATTTAGCACGTGACTTCAGGTTACGTAGCTAGCGTAGGCAGTTACTGCCGCCGCGCTAGCTCCGTGACCTGGCATGGATTTAAAGGGACTCCCCACGCTGAAAAAAACGGCGTGGGGGTTCCCCCCAAATCCATGTCAGACCCTCATTCGAGCACGCAGCCTGGCAGGCCAGGAAAGGGGTGGGGACGAACGAGCGCCCCCCCCCTCCTGAGCCGTACCAGGCCGCGTGCCCTCAACATGGGGGTGCCCTGGGGAAAGGGGGGCCGTGCGGCCCCCCACCCCAAAGCACCTTGTCCCCATGTTGATGAGGACAAGGGCCTCTTCCCGACAACCCTGGCCGTTGGTTGTCGGGGTCTGCGGGCGGGGGCTTATCGGAATCTGGGAACCCCCTTTAATAAGGGGGCCCCCAGATCCCCGGCCCCCCACCCTATGTGAATGAGTATGGGGTACGATGTACCCCTACCCATTCACCTAAGGTGTAAAATGTAAAGTACAAAAACACACACACTTTTGAAAAAATATTTTATTGCACTGCTCCGGGGGTCTTCTTCCGTCTTGGGGGTCTTCTCGCCGGACTCCTCCGCTCTCTTCTGCTCTTTTACCTAGCTCTTTCACGAACAGAGGAGTCCGGCTACCTTCTTCGTCGTCGCCGCCGTCGTCTGGGGGTCTCGATCCGCCTTCAGGGGTCTTCCGGGGGTCTCTTCTGTTCTTGCGGCGGTCGTCGTCTTCCGCGCCACCGGCGCCTTCTTCTTCTTCTTGTCCTTCTTCTTGTTCTTCTTCTTCCGATGTTGACCCGACGCTCTCTCTGCCCGGAATGCTTGTGCCGCTCTGCGCTGGGACTTATATAGGGGCATGGGACAGGGTCACATGCACATGTCACATGGTGACCCCGCCCCCTTGTGTTGTCACAGTCCCGGAGGATGCTGGGACTGTGACATCGCAAGGGGGCGGGGTCACCATGTGACATGAACATGTGACCCTGTCCCCCATGTCCCTATATAAGTCCCAGCGCAGAGCGGCACAGGCATTCCGGGCAGAGACAGCGACGGGTCAACATCGGAAGAAGAAGAACAAGAAGGACAAGAAGAAGAAGGCGGCGCCGGCGGCGCGGAAGACGACGACCGCCGCAAGAACAGAAGACACCCCCGGAAGACCCCCGAAGGCGGATCGAGACCCCCAGACGACGGCGGCGACGACGAAGAAGGTAGCCGGACTCCTCCGTTCGTGAAAGAGCTAGGTAAAAGAGCAGAAGAGAGTGGAGGAGTCCGGCGAGAAGACCCCCAAGACGGAAGAAGACCCCCGGAGCAGTGCAAAAGTGTGTGTGTTTTTGTATATTTTAAATATTTTTTCAAAAGGGTGTGTGTGTTTTTGTACTTTACATTTTACACCTTAGGTGAATGGGTAGGGGTACATCGTACCCCATACTCATTCACATAGGGTGGGGGGCCAAGTCCGTTCATTTTCAAAAGTCCTGATTCAGTGATTTTCACTTCATTGAGCTTTTGTAATGTCAGCTAGAAATGTGCAGTTAATTTCCTTCCGAATTGAAATTTGGATGCATTTTCCATTTTCGGAAATTCAGATGTATCCGAATTTTCAAATTACAATAGTACAGAATTTAACCACTTACAGACTGGAAGATTTTCCTGTTTAACCACTTGCCTACCAGGCACGAACACCCCCTTCCTGCCCAAGCCATTTTTCAGCTTTCAGCGCTGTCGCACTTTGAATGACAATTGTGCGGTCATGCAACGCTGTGCCCAAATTACATTTTTATAATTTCTTCCCCACAAATAGAGCTTTCTTTTGGTGGTATTTGATCACCTCTGCGGTTTTTATTTATTGCGTTATAAACAAAAGAGTGACAAGTTTGAAAAAACACAATATTTTTTACTTTTTGCTAAAATAAATATCCAATTTTTTTTTAAAACTAATATTTTCCTCAGTTTAGGCCGATATGTATTCTTCTACATATTTTTGGTAAAAAAAACGCAATAAACGTATATTGATTGGTTTCCGCAAAATTTATAGCGTCTACAAAATAGGGGATAGATTTATAGCATTTTTATTTTTTTTTTATTTTTTTTACTAGTAATGGCAGCAATCTGCGCCTTTTATCATGACTGCGATATTGTGGCGGACATATTGGACACTTTTAACATATTTTTGGGACCATTCCCATTTATACAGCGATCCGTGCTATAAAAAAGCATTGATTACTGTGTAAATGTGACTGGCAGGGAAGGAGTTAACACTAGCTGGTGATGGAGGGGTTTTTATTTTTTGCGCTATAAACCAAAAAAGAGTGGTAATTTTGAAAAAAAAACAATATTTTTTATTTTTTGCTATAATAAATATCCCAAAAAATGTTTTTAAAAAACAAATGTATTCATCAGTTTAGGCCAATATATATTCTTCTACATATTTTAAAAAAAAAAAAATCACAATAAGTGTATATTGATTGGTTTGCTCAAAAGTTATAGTGTCTACAATCTATGGGAAAGATTTATGGAATTTTTAGTTTTTTTTGCTAGTAATGGTGGTGATCTGTGATACTGCAACATTTTGACACATTTTTGGGACCATTGACATTTATACAGCAATCAGTGCTATAAAAATGCACTGATTACTGTGTAAATGTCACTGGTAGGGAAGAGGTTAACACTAGGGGGATATCAAGGGGTTAAATGTGTTTCCACGATAGTGTTTCTTACTGTGAGGGAATGGGACTGACTGGTGGAGGAGACATATCGCTGTTCCTTCTTACTAGAAACAAACGATCTACACACACAAATTCTCGTTCTGGCTTTCGTGTCCTCAATCATGGGTGGCCGGCGGCGATCGCGCATCAGGTCCCCTGCCGCGCAGCAGGCGTGTGCGCACACCTCCGGCGGCTCTCAAAGGGCAAAATGTACCCATATGTTGTTTTGCAGGAACATGCCACTTAGTTGACATATATTGGCGTGAGCCAGCTGGCAAGTGGTTAAACTAATCCGAAATAACGATAAAAAAATTCAGACAAAATTTGAATTCAAGTCGATTCAAATAGTTTTCAAATCAATTTTGAATAGATTTCAAATCAATTTTGAATAATTTTCGAATTCAAAAAGTTTTCGAATTCAAAAAGTTTTCGAATTTTAATAGTTTTCGATTTGTTTTCCAATTTCCAAAGAGAATAAAATAGAATAGAAAACATTTAAGAGAATAGAAAAGAATAGACTAGAAAAAGAATAGAATAAAATAGAAAAAATTATACCCATTTCAAATAGAATAAATTCAAAATTGAATACATAAGAAAAGAATAGAATAGACAAAAAGAACAGAATAGAATAGACTATAGTAGAATAGAAAATAATAGAATTTAATAAAAAATAGAATAGAATAGAAAGAATATAACCATTTCCCAAAGTTCAAATAGAATCAATTTGAATTTGAATAGAAAAGAATAGATTAGAATAGAACAGAAAATAACAGAATAGTATAGAAAAAAACAACAGAATAGAATAGAATGAATAGAATTATCTTCCAAAAATTCAAAATTTTAATAGAATAAATTTGAATTTGAATAGAAAAGAATAGAATAGAATGGACAAGAAATAATAGACTAGGAAAAAGAATAGAATAAAAAAATAGAAATAAAAAAAGAATAGAATAGAATAAAATAGAAAGAATTTCCATTTCCCAAAATTCAAATAGAATCTATTTAAATTTGAATAGAATAGTCTTATTAAACTCCCTTCCGCAAAAAAGTTTTATCCCTATTGTGGGGTCGCCTGTATGGTATTTGTAAATAGAAATCATATCTCAAGCATCTCTTCTCCAGAGAGAATAAGTTCAGTGCTTGCAACCTTTCTTCATTCCAGTACATCCTTTCTGAGGACTGGTGCCCAGAACTGGACAGCATACTCCAGGTGAGGCCGGACCAAAGTCTTGTAAAGTTGGAGAATTATTGCTTTATCCCTCCCTGGAGTTAATCCCCTTTTTAATGCATGCCAATATTCTGTTTGCTTTGTTAGTAGCAGCTTGGCATTGCATGCCATTGCTGAGCCTATCATCTCCTAGGACCCCCAGGTCCTTTTCCATCCCAGATTCCCTCAGAGGTTCACCCCCTAGTGAGTAGATTGAACTCAGATTTTTGCCACCCATTGCATTATTTTATATTTTTCTACATTAAACCTCATTTGCCATGTAGTTGCCCATCCCATTAATTTGTTCAGATCTTTTTGCAAGGTTTCCACATCCTGCAGAGAAGTTTTTGCCCTGCTTAGTTAGTGTCGTACGCAAATACAGAGGTTGAGCTGTTTACCCCATCCTCTAGGTCGTTTATGAACAAACTAAACAGGATTGGTCCCAGCACAGAACCCTGGGGGACCCCACTTCCCACCCCTGACCATTCCGAGTATTCCCCATTTATCACCACCCTCTGAACTCACCCTTGTAGCCAGTTTTCAATTCATGTACTCACCCTATGGTCCATGCCAATGGACCTTACTTTGTACAGTAAACATTTATGGGGAACTGTGTCAAAAGCTTTTGCAAAATCCATATACACCACGTCTACAGGCCTTCCTTTATCTAGATGGCAGCTCCCCTCCTCATAGAAGGTTAACAGATTGGTTTGGCAAGAATGATTCTTCATGAATCCATGCTGATAACTGCTAATGATACCGTTTTCATTACTGAAATCATGTATATAGTCCCTTATCATCCCTTCCAAGGGTTTACATACTATTGATGTTAGGCTAACTGGTCTGTAATTCCCAGGGATGTATTTTGGCCCTTTTTTAAATATTGGTGCTACATTGGCTTTTCTCCAATCAGCTGGTACCATTCCAGTCAGTAGACTGTCAGTAAAAATTAGGAACAATGGTCTGGCAATTACTTGATTGAGTTCCTTAAGTACCCTCGGTGCAAGCCATATGATCATGGTGATTTATTAATGTAAAGTTTCCCAAGTCTATTTTTAATTCTGTCCTCTGTTAACCATGAGGATGCTCCCTGTGATGTGTCATGAGGACAAACACTGCAGTTTTGGTTACTTAAGCCCCCCGTTTCCCTTATGAAGACTGAAGAGAAGAATAAATTCAATCCCTTCACCATCTCCCCATCCTTTGTAACCAGATGTCCTTCTTCATTCTTTATGGGGCCAATATGGTCTGTCCTCCTTTTTTACTGTTTATACATTTAAAGAATTTCTTGGGATTTTTATACTCTCCACCGCTATGTGTTTTTAGTGTTCTATCTTAGCTGTCCTAATTGCACCCTAAAGGCCCATACACACGATCGGACTTTTTGACAACCAACATGCAAATTAGCTGTTTTGGACCAACATCCGACCGTGTGTACGCTCCATCGGACCAACTTTTTCCAGGTTTCATCAGACTTTTGTTGGCTGTGCGAACGGACCAACTTTCTGCCAACAAAAGTCCGATGGACCAAAGTCCGACCGTGTGTACACAAAACCAACGGACTTTTGTACAAACCAATGCAGAACCAATGCAAAAGATCAGACAACAATACAGAAGTTGACCAAAGGTGGCGGTAAAGAGCAGAAAAACCGAGTGATTTGGTGAAAGTTGGCTGAAAAAGTTCTGCCGTGTGTATGAAATACCAACTTGGGGCCAACGCCCTTTGGACAAAAATCCACGGGAAAGTTGGTCCACGGTCCGATCGTGTGTATGAGGCTTTACATATCTTGTTGCATTCTTTATTAATTCTGAATGCTGATGACGATCCCTCAGCCTTGTATTTTTTGAAGACCTTCTCTGCTTTTATATGCATTTTTACATTAGGGTTAAGCCATCCAGGACTTTTGTTTGCTCTTTTAAATGTATTTCCCAATGGGATGCACTGGCTAATGCCCTTATTTAATATGCTCTTAAAGCAAACCCCTCTCTCCTCTGTGTTCTTTGTTTCTAAGATTTTTCTTCTAGCAAGGTTCGTAGTTTAGGAAAGTTGGTTCTTTTGAGATTCAGTGTCTTGGTGTTCCCCTTATGTTTCCTATTTGTGTGATTTATACTGAAGCCAATTGACCTGTGATCGCTGTTTCCTAAATTGCCCCGTATTTCCACATATGGGTCTGTATTGTTGGTAACTACTAGATTTAGTAACGCCTTGTTTCTAATTTGTACGTCTACCATCTCACCCATGAAATCTGACCCATGAAATTGTCCTGCAAGACATTTAGGAACTGGTGAGCCTTAGAAGAATGCATGGTTCCCTCCGCCCAGTCTATGTCTGGATAATTAAAATCCCCATTATGATAACACGAGCAATCTCTCCTCTCTACTACTAGTTCGAGCAATCTCTCCTCTCTACTTCCTGACGAGGAGAGATTGCTTGAACTAGTAGTAGAGAGGAGAGATTGCTCGAACTAGTAGTAGAGAGGAGAGATTGCTTGAACTAGTAGCAGAGGAGCAATTAGTGGGAATCTTCTTGGTGGAATGGACAGAGTAGAGGGACCGTTCCTTTCCGGATGATCACTTTCTGCCTGACTAGTTACATCAGCTGATCCCCGTTCAGGAAGCCGCCTATTATACAGCCTATGTGCCTATACAGCTTGGCCATCCGGTAAGCATGTATTTTATCCGGTGGTCGGGCTCCACAACCTTTTATGTCACAATCTAAGTGAAGCATAGTCACTGTGGTGTTTTCTTCCTCTATTTATCTTGGAATACTCTATATGGAAGCCAGAAATTAGGACTTAACAGGACTATATATACTGGATTCCAATTAGACTGTGGACTGTTTGGATTCATTTTACTTTTCAGTAGGGATGAGCCGAACACCCCCGGGTTCGGTTCGCAGCAGAACCTTCGAACCGACCGAAAGTTCGCGCGAATTTTCGAACCCTATACGTTATAATGGACGCGAACGTTCGAAATCAAAAGTGCTAATTACAACGGCCAATATGCATGTTAATGTCATAAAACAGGTTTGGGGACCCGGGTCCTGCCCCAGGGGACATATATCAATGCAAAAAGAACTTTTAAAAACTAACGTTTTTTCGGGAGCAGTCATTTTAATGATGCATAAAGTGAAAAAAAAATGTGAAATTTTCCTTTAAATATGGTACCTGGGGGGTGTCTAAAGTATGCCTGTGAAGTGGCATGTGTTTCCCGTGTTTAGAACTGTCCTTGCACAAAATGACATTTGTAAAGGAAAAAAAGAAGCCATTTAAAACCACTTGCGGCTTTAGGTTTGTTCTTAAGTAGAATCTGAACAGGTACATTATGAAGTGTAGCTCCATCCCAAAAAAATCTATTTTTAAGCTTTTTGGAGAACATAGGGAGGGGTTATCACCCCTGTAACATTTGCTGTCTTTGCACATCTGTTCAGAACATGTCACCTAACTTTCCGTCCCAATGACAAATGTTTTTGGAAAAAGTGGGGTTTTAATTGAAACAAGGATTGGTGATAAAGTATCAGTAGAGAGGAGATACCTTTTTCCCAAATTAAATCTAACAGGATAGAATTTCCCTTCCTAGGGGTAGATTTCCTCTCACTTCCTGTTTTCTCTTTCCATTTGCAAGTAGGAGTCGTTTGTAAGTTGGATGTTTGAAAGTAGGGGCCTGGCGTATATACTCTGCAGAAATTTGCCCTATTAGATGTTGGTGTAGCCACAAGACTGGTGGGCACAGGAATGGGCCCTGCTGTGAGTTAATAGATCAAGATTTGTAATTGCATGCACCTGTTGAACAGGGCAGAAAAATTGGGGGTGGTGGTGGTGGTGGTGGACGGTTTTGCCACAAGACTGTAAGCTCTCACAGTTACTCTTGGTGGGCGCAGGAATGGGCCCTGCTGTGAGTTATTAGATCAAGATTTGTAATTGCAAGCACCTGATGAACAGGGCAGAAAAATTGGGCCTTTGGCGGTGGTGGTGGACGGTGTTGCCACAAGACTGTAGGCCCTCATAGTTACTCTTGGTGGGCGCAGGAATGGGCCCTGCTGTGAGTTATTAGATCAAGATTTGTAATTGCAAGCACCTGATGAACAGGGCAGAAAAATTGGGCCTTTGGCGGTGGTGGTGGACGGTGTTGCCACAAGACTGCAGGCCCTCATAGTTACTCTTGGTGGGCGCAGGAATGGGCCCTGCTGTGAACTATTAGATCAAGATTTGTAATTACCCGCCCCTGTTAAACAGGGGCTGAAAAATTGTGCCTTAGGCACTGGTGCTGGTGCCACAACACTGCAACCCCTCACAGAGACTGTACTTGGAGCACAGCAGTCACACGTGTTGCGAAGCATTTTTTAAAAAAAATTGTAAGTACCCGCCCCTGTTAAACAGGGGCTGAAAAATTGTGCCTTAGGCACTGGTGCTGGTGCCACAACACTGCAACACGGCCCTCACAGAGACTGTACTTGGAGCACAGCAGTCACACGTGTTGTGAAGCATTTTTTTAAAAAATTGTAAGTACCCGCCCCTGTTAAACAGGGGCTGAAAAATTGTGCCTTAGGCACTGGTGCTGGTGCCACAACACTGCAACACGGCCCTCACAGAGACTGTACTTGGAGCACAGCAGTCACACGTGTTGCGAAGCATTTTTTTAAAAAATTGTAAGTACCCGCCCCTGTTAAACAGGGGCTGAAAAATTGTGCCTTAGGCACTGGTGCTGGTGCCACAACACTGCAACACGGCCCTCACAGAGACTGTACTTGGAGCACAGCAGTCACACGTGTTGCGAAGCATTTTTTTAAAAAATTGTAAGTACCCGCCCCTGTTAAACAGGGGCTGAAAAATTGTGCCTTAGGCACTGGTGCTGGTGCCACAACACTGCAACACGGCCCTCACAGAGACTGTACTTGGAGCACAGCAGTCACACGTGTTGCGAAGCATTTTTTTAAAAAATTGTAAGTACACGCCCCTGTTAAACAGGGGCTGAAAAATTGTGCCTTAGGCACTGGTGTGGTGGCATGGATCATTGAGGAGGAGGAAGAGGATAGTCAGTGAACATAAGAGGACAGTCACTCAGCATCAGCATAGGCAGTCTTGAAGGGATGTGACATTAAAAATTATTCGGTTATATCCGCCTCAGGTGCCTGGTAGCTGGTGGTGATCCAAGACTGATTCATTTTGATGAATGTCAGTCGATCAACCGAGGCGGTGGACAGGCGCACCCTATGATCAGTCACAAATCCTCCAGCAGCACTGAATGTGCGTTCGGAAAGAACGCTGGAGGCAGGACAGGCCAGTAGCTCAATTGCATACTGTGCAAGCTCTGGCCAGTGATCCATCCTCAGGACCCAGTAAGCCAGAGGATTTTCGGTGGGAAAGGTGTCCAAGTCTGACCTTGCCCCAAGGTATTCCTGCACCATGTATATCAGACGCTGGCGATGGTTGCTGGAACCGATCATACCTTGGGGCTGCGGACTAAAAAATTGTCTGAACGCATCGGTCAGACGTCCACCTTCCCCACCGCTCCTTCTGCCACTGACCGAAGCCTCAGCAACTCGTCGCCCAGGACCAGGAGTTTGTAGCCTCCCAGTTTCTGGGAACGCGTTGCACAGACCTTTCTGCAAGGCCTCCCTGAGATGTCTCATCCTCTGCTCCCTCTGCGACGGCAAGATAAGGTCCGCAACCTTACCCTTGTACCGCGGATCAAGGAGAGTGGCCAGCCAGTAATGGTCCCTCTCCTTGATCCGAAGAACACGAGGATCCTTCCGCAGGCTTTGCAGGATCAGGGAGGCCATGCAGCGTAGGTTAGCTGAGGCATTCGGTCCGGAGTCTTCTGGGTCACTGAGGATGACATGATCGCCAGCCACCTCCTCCCAGCCACGTACAAGTCCACTGGTTTGTTGGGACTGTACATCATCCCTAAAAGACTGCTGCTGCTGATGCTGAGTGCCAGGCTCCACCTCCATGCTCACACAATCCTCCTCCTCCTCCTCCTCCTCCTCCTCATCCTCTTCCTGTGTGATGGGTGGGACAGAAGGAACACTGTCCGGATAAAGGGGGCCTTGAGAGGCAAGGAAGTCCTCCTCTTCCTGCCTCTGTTCTGCCTCAAGTGCCCTGTCCATTATCCCACGCAGCGTATGCTCCAACAGGTGGACAAGAGGGACAGTGTCACTGATGCATGCACTGTCACTGCTCACCATCCTCGTGGCCTCCTCAAATGGTGAGAGGACAGTGCATGCATCCCTGATCATGCTCCACTGACGTGGGGAAAAAAAACCAAGCTCCCCTGACCCTGTCCTGGTGCCGTAGTCGCAAAGGTACTCATTGATGGCCCTCTGCTGCGTGTGCAGTCGCTGCAGCATGGCCAACGTTGAGTTCCACCTGGTGGGCATGTCACATATTAGGCGGTTCTTGGGCAGGTTCAGCTCCTTTTGCAGCTCAGTCAGCCGAGCACTGGCATTATAAGATCGGCGGAAATGCACACAGACTTTCCTGGCCTGCCTCAGGACATCCTGTAAGCCTGGGAACCTGCCCAAGAACCGCTGCACCACCAGGTTGAGGACGTGAGCCATGCAGGGCACATGGGTGAGCTGCCCCTGTCGCAGGGCGGAGAGGAGGTTGGTGCCATTGTCAGAAACGACCATTCCTGGCTTAAGCTGACGTGGCGTCAACCACCTCTCGGCCTGCCCCTGCAGAGCTGCCAGAACCTCTGGCCCAGTGTGGCTCCTGTCCCCCAAACACACCAGCGCAAGCACGGCATGGCATCTTTTTGCCTGCGTACTTGCGTAGCCCCTTGTACGCCTACGGAGCACCGCTGGTTCCAAGGACAGAGCACTGGAGGAAGAAGAAGAGGAGGGGGGTGGAGGAGAGAGGTGTGTCACAACCAGTAGCAGTAGTCGCGTTTTGGAGGCGTGGTGGCGGAACAACCTCCAACACTACTGCACCTTGTCCTGCATCCCTCCCAGCTGCCAATAGAGTGACCCAATGGGCCGTGAAAGAAAGGTACCGTCCCTGTCCATGCCTGCTGGACCATGAGTCAGCGGTAATATGCACCTTACCGCTGACCGCCCTGTCCAGCGAGGCATGGACATTGCCCTCCACATGCCGGTAGAGAGACGGAATCGCCTTCCGCGAGAAAAAGTGGCGTTTGGGAACCTGCCACTGAGGAACCGCACATTGAACAAACTCACGGAAGGGGGCCGAGTCTACCAACTGAAAAGGCAGCAGTTGAAGTGCTAGCAATTTAGCCAGGCTAGCATTCAACCGCTGGGCATGTGGATGGCTGGGAGTGTACTTCTTTCTACGGTCCAGCAGCTGGGGCAGGGAAATTTGCCTGCTGCAATCGGACGTCGGTGTACTGCAAGTACTTGGTTGTGACACACCTAATTCTACACCTTCAGTCCTCTCAGAGCAGCTTTCAGAGAGGACTGAAGGTGTAGTGGGGATGGAGATCCCAGCTGAGGAGGAGCAAGGAGAGGTCCGCTTAGTTCTTTGGTGTGGGTCTTTTATGTGTGCCTGCCAACGAGCTGCATGGCAGGTCGCCATATGTCTGGTCATGCTTGTGGTGCCCAAGCGGCTGATGTTTTGGCCACGCGAGATACGCTTGAGACAAATATTGCAAATAGCAGTGGTGCGATCTGCTGCACTCGTCTCAAAAAAGGCCCACACCAAAGAACTTTTCTGATAACGTGCAGAGGCAGCGCCCTGCACAGGCGGAGCTCTGCGGTGTTGTACAGTTGCTGTGCTGGCCTCTACCTGGCCTCCAGGGGGCATCCTGCCTCGTTGGACATGTGACGCCGCATCCTCCTCCTCCTCGTCCTCCTCCTCATCCTCTCTCCCTTCAGGCACCCACGTGGAGTCAGTGACCTCATCATCCCCTCCCTCTTCACCACTAGAGCAAACCTGGCAGTAAGCTGCAGCTGGTGGAACAGTACTGCCAGATTCCTCAAGCTGGGTATCATCATCCGAGCCTTCGAATCGTTGGGCATCCTCCTGGAGCATGTACCCAACACTGTGCTCAAAGAGTTCGGGGGACTCCTCAGGAGGACATGGTGGGTCTAGGAAAGGGGTGGCTGATGATGCTCTGTCAGTACCCTGAGCCTGGGTGAGAGAGGATGAGGAGGATGAGGAGGGCTTGGTCATCCATTCTACCAAGCCTTCAGCATGATGCGGCTCCACATGTCCAGCTGCCGAAAACAAAGACGCGCGTGTCCCATGGCCACGTGCTGATGACGATGCACGACCACGTCCACGTCCACGGCCACGTCCACTAGAAACAGAGCCTGCCTGCCCTGTGTTCTTGGCTCTGCACGCTCTGCCTCCCCTTGGTGGTCTTCCAGCCATTGTAGTCGGTAGTCCTGTGGGTGCTGCTGAGAAGAATATATAGGAGCTCTGTGTGATGCCACTAACACACTAGAAGTTCTGTGGGTGCTGCTGAGAAGAAAATATAGGAGCTCTGTGTGATGCCACTAACACACTAGAAGTCCTATGGGTGCTTCTGCAAAGAAAATAGAGGAGCTCTGTGTGATGCCACTAACACACTAGAAGTCCTGTGGGTGCTTATGCAAAGAAAATAGAGGAGCTCTGTGTGATGCCACTAACACACTAGAAGTCCTGTGGGTGCTTATGCAAAGAAAATAGAGGAGCTCTGTGTGATGCCACTAACACACTAGAAGTCCTGTGGGTGCTTCTGCAAAGAAAATAGAGGAGCTCTGTGTGATGCCACTAACACACTAGAAGTCCTGTGGGTGCTTATGCAAAGAAAATAGAGGAGCTCTGTGTGATGCCACTAACACACTAGAAGTCCTGTGGGTGCTTCTGCAAAGAAAATAGAGGAGCTCTGTGTGATGCCACTAACACACTAGAAGTCCTGTGGGTGCTTATGCAAAGAAAATAGAGGAGCTCTGTGTGATGCCACTAACACACTAGAAGTCCTGTGGGTGCTTCTGCAAAGAAAATAGAGGAGCTCTGTGTGATGCCACTAACACACTAGAAGTCCTGTGGGTGCTGCTGAGAAGAAAATAGAAAGTTGTAGGCTTAGCAGAGATCACACATGTAAAAAGAAGGGGATTTTTGAGTTTCATGCCACATCCTATAGTACAGAAAAGCAGGGAGGGGTCCCCTAAGGGTTTGGACTTTTAAGGCATGTATGATATATAACCCCAGATATAATATGAAATATTATGTATTTAGTAGAAAATGTTTTATTACAAAAAAATAATTATACATAGAGCATTTGACAAAATATCAGAATAAAAGCTTTTGAAAAATTCGAACAACGATTTATACATACAGTATATAAATAGATATTTTTGTGTAGGCGTTGACTCACACCTGACGCGTTTCGGAGGTTTTTGCAAATTTCCTCCTTCTTCAGAGGTAGGAGCACAACATTTCTAATATCTGAAGGATATTGTAATAGAACAATTTGTCAAAAGAGATGAATCTTAATGTATAATAATGCTTTCAAAGAACATAACAATTTTTTTGTATAAAGATATATGCATAGGAAAAAATATTCACATACCGTTTACAGAGAGATTTTTCAATGTAGTTAAAAACAGTGGCTGGGAGGAGGAGCTCCTTAGACCAGATTTCTTGAAAAGACAGATTTTGATCAAAAATTGGTGTCCGTGTGATGGATATGACCACTCCTAAAGGTTATGTCATATATCTAGAATTTGTTGGAATCCCAAAACAGATTGCAAGTAACTTGGCACGATAACAGCAGGGGGCGCCTGTGAGGCACACTGGGGTCGGGTATGAAGGCCCTGGTAGATTTGAAACATGTGTAAGTAATTGTAAATACATGAATGTATTGGTACTGAAAATTTATTTTCACAGACCTGTGTTATAGATCTGTGACGTATCCTCATCAAACCTTGCACTAGTGGTAGGACACCAATGAGCATTCAGAAGCTATGGAGAGAGGGTCAGAGATGTCCAGATAAAAAATCATCGTAGTCACCTGTGAATATCCCTCCCGAATGATCCCCACAATTAGAACCCCATAGTGTTGGAATGCAATGGGACGTATGGGTATATTGTGGCTATATTTAAATGTGTAGATATTATTGAGCCTAATGTACACATATATATATATATATATCTTTCTCAATATGTGTTGGCCATTGCAGGAACGGCTACGATGATTTTTTATCTGGACATCTCTGACCCTCTCTCCATAGCTTCTGAATGCTCATTGGTGTCCTACCACTAGTGCAAGGTTTGATGAGGATACGTCACAGATCTATAACACAGGTCTGTGAAAATAAATTTTCAGTACCCATACATTCATGTATTTACAATTACTTACACATGTTTCAAATCTACCAGGGCCTTCATACCCGACCCCAGTGTGCCTCACAGGCGCCCCCTGCTGTTATCGTGCCAAGTTACTTGCAATCTGTTTTGGGATTCCAACAAATTCTAGATATATGACATAACCTTTAGGAGTGGTCATATCCATCACACGGACACCAATTTTTGATCAAAATCTGTCTTTTCAAGAAATCTGGTCTAAGGAGCTCCTCCTCCCAGCCACTGTTTTTAACTACATTGAAAAATCTCTCTGTAAACGGTATGTGAATATTTTTTCCTATGCATATATCTTTATACAAAAAAATTGTTATGTTCTTTGAAAGCATTATTATACATTAAGATTCATCTCTTTTGACAAATTGTTCTATTACAATATCCTTCAGATATTAGAAATGTTGTGCTCCTACCTCTGAAGAAGGAGGAAATTTGCAAAAACCTCCGAAACGCGTCAGGTGTGAGTCAACGCCTACACAAAAATATCTATTTATATACTGTATGTATAAATCGTTGTTCGAATTTTTCAAAAGCTTTTATTCTGATATTTTGTCAAATGCTCTATGTATAATTAATTTTTTGTAATAAAACATTTTCTACTAAATACATAATATTTCATATTATATCTGGGGTTATATATCATACATGCCTTAAAAGTCCAAACCCTTAGGGGACCCCCTCCCTGCTTTTCTGAGAAGAAAATAGAGGAGCTCTGTGCGATGGGACTAACACACTTCAAGTCCTATAGGTGCTTCTGAGAAGAAAATGTAGGTCTGTGTGTAATGGGACTAACACACTTCAAGTCCTATAGGTGCTTCTGGGAAGAAAATGTAGGTCTGTGTGTAATGGGACTAACACACTTCAAGTCCTATAGGTGCTTCTGGGAACAAAATATATGATCTCTGTGTGATGGGACTAACACACTTCAAGTCCTATAGGTGCTTCTGGGAACAAAATATATGATCTCTGTGTGATGGGACTAACACACTTCAAGTCCTATAGGTGCTTCTGGGAAGAAAATGTAGGTCTGTGTGTAATGGGACTAACACACTTCAAGTCCTATAGGTGCTTCTGGGAAGGAAATAAAGGTCTGTGTGATGGGACTAACACACTTCAAGTCCTATAGGTGCTTCTGGGAACAAAATATATGATCTCTGTGTGATGGGACTAACACACTTCAAGTCCTATAGGTGCTTCTGGGAAGAAAATGTAGGTCTGTGTGTAATGGGACTAACACACTTCAAGTCCTATAGGTGCTTCTGGGAAGGAAATAAAGGTCTGTGTGATGGGACTAACACACTTCAAGTCCTATAGGTGCTTCTGGGAAGAAAATGTAGGTCTGTGTGTAATGGGACTAACACACTTCAAGTCCTATAGGTGCTTCTGGGAACAAAATATATGATCTCTGTGTGATGGGACTAACACACTTCAAGTCCTATAGGTGCTTCTGGGAAGAAAATGTAGGTCTGTGTGTAATGGGACTAACACACTTCAAGTCCTATAGGTGCTTCTGGGAACAAAATATATGATCTCTGTGTGATGGGACTAACACACTTCAAGTCCTATAGGTGCTTCTGGGAAGAAAATGTAGGTCTGTGTGTAATGGGACTAACACACTTCAAGTCCTATAGGTGCTTCTGGGAACAAAATATATGATCTCTGTGTGATGGGACTAACACACTTCAAGTCCTATAGGTGCTTCTGGGAAGAAAATGTAGGTCTGTGTGTAATGGGACTAACACACTTCAAGTCCTATAGGTGCTTCTGGGAAGGAAATAAAGGTCTGTGTGATGGGACTAACACACTTCAAGTCCTATAGGTGCTTCTGGGAACAAAATATATGATCTCTGTGTGATGGGACTAACACACTTCAAGTCCTATAGGTGCTTCTGGGAAGGAAATAAAGGTCTGTGTGATGGGGACTAACACACTTCAAGTCCTATAGGTGCTTCTGGGAAGAAAATGTAGGTCTGTGTGTAATGGGACTAACACACTTCAAGTCCTATAGGTGCTTCTGGGAACAAAATATATGATCTCTGTGTGATGGGACTAACACACTTCAAGTCCTATAGGTGCTTCTGGGAAGAAAATGTAGGTCTGTGTGTAATGGGACTAACACACTTCAAGTCCTATGGGTGCTTCTGGGAACAAAATATATGATCTCTGTGTGATGGGACTAACACACTTCAAGTCCTATAGGTGCTTCTGGGAAGAAAATGTAGGTCTGTGTGTAATGGGACTAACACACTTCAAGTCCTATAGGTGCTTCTGGGAACAAAATATATGATCTCTGTGTGATGGGACTAACACACTTCAAGTCCTATAGGTGCTTCTGGGAAGAAAATGTAGGTCTGTGTGTAATGGGACTAACACACTTCAAGTCCTATAGGTGCTTCTGGGAAGGAAATAAAGGTCTGTGTGATGGGACTAACACACTTCAAGTCCTATAGGTGCTTCTGGGAACAAAATATATGATCTCTGTGTGATGGGACTAACACACTTCAAGTCCTATAGGTGCTTCTGGGAAGGAAATAAAGGTCTGTGTGATGGGACTAACACACTTCAAGTCCTATAGGTGCTTCTGGGAAGAAAATGTAGGTCTGTGTGTAATGGGACTAACACACTTCAAGTCCTATAGGTGCTTCTGGGAACAAAATATATGATCTCTGTGTGATGGGACTAACACACTTCAAGTCCTATAGGTGCTTCTGGGAAGAAAATGTAGGTCTGTGTGTAATGGGACTAACACACTCCAAGTCCTATAGGTGCTTCTGGGAAGGAAATAAAGGTCTGTGTGATGGGACTAACACACTTCAAGTCCTATAGGTGCTTCTGGGAACAAAATATATGATCTCTGTGTGATGGGACTAACACACTTCAAGTCCTATAGGTGCTTCTGGGAAGAAAATGTAGGTCTGTGTGTAATGGGACTAACACACTTCAAGTCCTATAGGTGCTTCTGGGAACAAAATATATGATCTCTGTGTGATGGGACTAACACACTTCAAGTCCTATAGGTGCTTCTGGGAAGAAAATGTAGGTCTGTGTGATGGGACTAACACACTTCAAGTCCTATAGGTGCTTCTGGGAACAAAATATAGGAGCTCTGCCTGCCTGCCACGAACACACTACAAGTCCTATAGGTGCTTCTGGGAACAAAATATAGGAGCTCTGCCTGCCTGCCACGAACACACTACAAGTCCTATAGGTGCTTCTGGGAACAAAATATAGGAGCTCTGCCTGCCTGCCACGAACACACTACAAGTCCTATAGGTGCTTCTGGTAACAAAATATAGGAGCTCTGCCTGCCTGCCACGAACACACTACAAGTCCTATAGGTGCTTCTGGTAACAAAATATAGGAGCTCTGCCTGCCTGCCACTAACACACTACAAGTCCTATAGGTGCTTCTGGGAACAAAATATAGGAGCTCTGCCTGCCTGCCACGAACACACTACAAGTCCTATAGGTGCTTCTGGGAACAAAATATAGGAGCTCTGCCTGCCTGCCACGAACACACTACAAGCCCCTCTTTCTTAATCAATCTTTGTAACTGAATCTATCTAACTCAATCTCTGTAAGTAAATCTCTCTAACTAACTAAATGCAGCAGAGTGTCACAGATCTAGCCTGCTCAATCTGCGCCGGAACAGCATGTGACCGGCGCAGACGGCGTGGCGGCCTTTTATAGGGGGGGGGCGTGTACTACAGCCCCTGAGCTGTAATTGGCTACAGGCGTCCTGCCTGTAGCCAATTATGGCTCTTCGAAATTCCGGGGCTGTGATTGGCCAAGCATGCGGGGTCACAGTGCATGCTTGGCCAATCATCAGCCAGCAATGCACTGCGCCGGCCGCGCCGGCCGCAATGCATTGCGGGGCCGCTCGCATCACACGAACGTGATGCGAGCGGCCAAAATAGTTCTGGGCTCGCCGAGCGAGCGAACGCCCGGTGCTCGATGCGAACGTGGGTTCGCATCGAGCACCGGGCCCATCCCTACTTTTCAGGTTGCTATGTGATCCTCCATGGCCATAGACTACATTGTTAGAACTGTCATTTCAGGTTATACAATATTTTTATATTTTTTTCTTTATATTTTTTAATATTTTAATATTTTTTTAAACTATTTTAATTTTTACTGGCGCAGCTTTATACAATTCCCTATCTATCCATGTGTGTGTATCCCACTTTTAGCAGCTGCCTTTTATAGATTGGTTCTTATTCCTAGCGCGGTTTATTTATTTGCAGAATGCGTTCATTGCTGACTATCTCTACCTTTGGACCCTCCCCCGTCTCCTAGTTTAAAAACCCCTCTAACTTTTTGGCCATCTTTACTCCTAGCAGATCTGCACCCTTCCCATTTAAGTGCAGACCTGGTGACCAACTGAGAAGTCAGCCCAGTTCTCCAGGAACTCAAACCCCTCCTTACTACACTAGATCCTCAGCCACTTGTTTACTTCCCTAATCTCCCTCTGCCTTTCTGGTGTGGCTCTAGGTACCAGTAGTATCCCTGAGAATACTACCTTGGAGATCCTTTTCCTCAATTTAGCTCCTAAGTCCCTAAAATCATTCTTTAGGACACTCCGTAAGCCTCTGACTTTGTCATTAGCGCTAACATGCACTATGACAGCCGGGTCTTCACCAGCCCCTCCCAGTAATCTGTCCACCAGATCCGTGATGTGCTGAATCCAAGCGCCCAGTAGACAGCATGCAGTTCGGCGATTCAGGTCTTTGTCACATATTGCCCTCTCTGTCCTTATAATGCCCCGTACACACGGTCGGACATTCCAACCACAAAATCCGTCAGATTTTTTCCAATGGATTTTGTCTGAAATGGGTGTTGCATACACACGGTCGGACAAAGTTGTCGGAAAATACGATCGTTCAGAACGTGGTGATGTTCGTTGCGTACGATGGAACTACGTAGAAGCTAGTAGCCAATAGCTTTGGTCTCGTAATTTGATCTGAGCATCCGTGGCACTTTGTCCGTCAGAATTCTCTACAAACGATCAGAAAAAGTCAGATTTTGTTGTCGGAAAATTTTAGATCCTGCTCTCAAATATTTTCTGACGGAAATTCCGACGGAAAAAGCCCGCTACAGCCCAACATAATCCGATCAGACTTTTTCCATCGGAATATCCGACCGTGTGTACTCTTTTTTTTATTCGACCCTTTTGTATTAGTTTCTATTCTATTCTTTTATTTTCTACTCTATTTTGTTTACTTTATTATATTCTATTCTTTTATTTTCTGTTATATTCTTTTCTAGTCTATTATATTTTTTTATATTATATTCCTTTATGTTCTTTTTTATTATATTCTCTTTGGAAATTCGAAAACAAATCGAAAACTTTTGAAATTGAAAACTATTCGAATTCGGAAAATTTGAATCGATTTAAATATGAAAAACGAAACGAATTCCGAAATTAATTAAATGGATTAAACAAATTTAACTAAACAAATTTATGTATATAATGAATCGACTGCGTTAAACCCAAAGAAGTATATAAAAAAAGCAGCACACACTCAAACAAACAAAGTTCAAAAATTCAAGAGTAAAAAAAAAGTTTAGCGCTAATTACTGCAAACAATATATCAATGTACTCAAACAGTGATAATATGATAAAATGGTGAATACTGCAAAAAATAAAATAATAATAATGAAATATCAATGTGCTCAGACAGTGACAATATGTAAATAGCAGCAGTATATATGCAATGCTTATCCCAGATCAGAAATCAGTGTATATAAACAAATATACATGCATAAACTGTATAGGGGATGACCCACGATGGTATTCAAATAAAAAAGTCCCACACAGTGAATAGTCCAATCAAGTGATCTGTGATTCAATTGCCCAAAGTTGTAGTCAGAGTGAATCTTGAATCAATCTCGGTAGCTTCACTGGTGGAAATCAGATAGAGAGGTAGCTTCACAGGTGGAAATCAGATAGAGAGATAAAACACTCTTACCATATAAGTTGGATGCAGATACCATATGGCAATGTATCATACAGGCTTGAAGTGCTAGAACCATTAGCACACAGGGAGGACAGAGCCAGACGATCCAGGCTACAAGGTGGCCATCATGAAGAGCAGTGCATATCTACACCAAATGTCTTGTGATGAAAATGTCTCAGCAAAGGTTCCATAATGGCTCAGAACAATCCCATGGTGTAAAAAAACAAAAAGGCAAAGAACGCCAATAGTGCAGGTCAATAATTATCTAAAACTTTATTCACATCTTAAAGTAAAACAGATAAAAAGATTAAAAGCAATGTGAGAAGTGTAAGATAAGCGTAGCCCGACGCATTTCGACACAATAGGTCATCGACTGGGGCATATCTCAGACCCCCCCACATTGCAAGAGTATATATAGACAAAATCATAAAACCACCCCTTGGCAGCCACACCTACCAGGGTGTGACCTAAGGCGGAGCCAGCATCATTGTTTAAATCCCTCAGTGGGATAATAAATATAATTCTTAATATATTCAACAATAATAGCTAATGCCGATCCAACGAAGGTCTGTCACAGTACCACAGGAGGAGGACGTCATCTATGTACCTAGCCAAAAGGACCAATTCTGGTCACTTCAAGGCATAGACGTTGTCCTCCTCCCATTGGGCCATGAATAAATTGGCCAGGCTGGGGGCATATTGATTTGATTTGGGAATAAAAAATACCCTGACGCTCAGTTCCAGGTCATAGATAAATTTGTACCGCATTGGCGTGAAGACTCTTGCTTATGTGGAGTCTCAAGACTTGAAACTTATTGGATATACGAATTGAAGTGCTACTCGCCCCACGGTATGAATGTTGAGTAGGACATCAACGGTTTCATTAACCAGGCGTGAGTGACATCTTTTCTCCTTTTTTTTGTGTCAGATTTTGAGTTATTGAACTGTATTTTGTATATTTAGCTAATATTCATATATATTATTTTTACTGATTTATTTGTTTTATATCTTACCGCGTGTCCCCATTTCAGGTCTGGTTTTGCAATTGAGCCATGGGGCCACTTGGTTGGATTTAGTACTCCACATGGCTATTCAGCTTTGAATGTCTGTCTCAGCTTGAGTTAGACATACTTTGCTGACACTCCTTTCTCACAGCCGGTTTTCCCTTTGTGTGGTTGGTTCCCGGAGGTCATGTGCTTTATGATTCCGGGATACTGCTGCACTATGACCGGGATACTGTGTTTTTTGATGCCGGGATACTGTTTCAACATGACCGGGATGATTGAATGACACTGGGAGGCTGTCGCGTCACTGACGTGTTTACGTAATGACGCTATGACGCGGACGCTGCCACCAGAAGTGATGCAGGGTGTGTCTTACATCCTCTATTGGTGGAACACATACACGCACAGTGGGGCTGTCCAGTAAGGCTTGGGTGCTGCCTCGCTCCCTGACGGTGAAGAGTGGATATGCACTATAGGCTTGTGATTTGCCCTTTTGAGCGTCGGCCTCTCCCGGTGGCCACTTGGTCAAGTTTGTCGGCACACCCACGTGACTAACATATTCTGGCCGCCATTTTGAGTCATTGTGTGTTTCTTTGGCCGCCATTTTGAGTTTTTGTTGATTTAATTAACTTCAATTGGGTGGGCGTTTTAGTGATTTTGCACATGTATACCTCCATTGTTGTTTGCTCTCGATTGGATGGTCGACATCTGCCTTCGAGAATTGTATTATGATTAACAGCGGGTATTTATATGTATGAATTTATGAACATATTTATTGATGTGTTTATTTATTTATTATTTATTATGTTGTACTATTATTGTTGAATATATTTAGAATTATATTTATTATCCCACTGAGGGATTTAAACAATGATGCTGGCTCCACCTTAGGTCAAGCCCTGGTAGGTGTGGCTGCCAAGGGGTGGTTTTATGATTTTGTCTATATATACTGTGTGGGGGGGTCTGAGATATGCCCCAGTCGATGACCTAAACGCGTCGGACTATGCTTATCTTACGCTTCCCACATTGCTTTTAATCTTTTTATGTGATTTTGTTTTGCTTTAAGATGTAAATAAAGTTTTAGATAATTTTTGACCTGCACTATTGGCGTATTTTGCCTTTTTGTTTATTACATCCTTGGGATTGTTCTGAGCCATTCTGAGACCTTTGCTGAGACTTTTTCATCACAAGATGTTTTGTGTGGATAGGCGCTGCTCTCCATGATGGCCGCCTTGTAGCCTGGATCGTCTGGCTCCGTCCTCCCTGTGTGCTAGTGGTTCTAGCACTTCAAGCCTGTATAATACATTGCCATATGGTATTTGTATCCAACTTATCTGGTAAGAGTGTTTTATCTCTCTTTCTGATTTCCACCTGTGAAGCTACCTCTCAATCTGATTTCCACCTATGAAGCTACCGAGATTGATTCAAGATTCACTCTGACTACAATTTTGGGCAATTGAGTTACTGATCACTTGATTGGACTATTCATTGTGTGGGATTTTCTGTTATATCACCACAACTTTGGGCAATTGAATCATAGATTCGCCCTGAGGCGATTCAGTTCGCATAGGTTGCGCTATACAAGTCATTCATTCATTCATTCATTCATTCACAGATCACTTGATTGGACTATTTACTGCGTGGGACTTTTTATTTTAATACCATCGTGGGTCATCCCCTATACAGTTTATGCATGTATATTTGTTTATATACACTGATTTCTAATCTGGGATAAGCATTGCATATATACTGCTGTCACTGTCTGAGCACATTGATATTTCATTATTATTTTTTTTTGCAGTATTCACCATTTTATCATATTATCACTGTTTGAGTACATTGATATATTGTTTGCAGTAATTAGCGCTACACTTTTTTTGCTCTATAATGAATCAAAACAAAACAATTTTTTTTTTCCATCTGCACATGTCTAATGTCAGCACATAAAATGGCTGACCTGTTCTTGGATATGCAGTTGATTATCTCTAGTATTTTCCTTTCTTGGGTAATTTCTTTTTAAGTGAGCAGTGTGAAGTACAGATTGATTTCTGTTGAAGGAACATATTTGGGAACTTTTGTTGATCAGCAGCCACAACCAATTGCCTGAAGCTGCTGACTGTGATTCTGTGGATGGAAGAAGCTTTTATTTTTTTTATTTTTTTAATTCAGCCTATTGGGCTGAACTAGCTGTCTATCACCAGCTTAAGGCCAATTGGAAAAGGAGACAATTAAACTATCGGCATGTCTTTAACCACTTATCCACTGGGCACTTAAACCCCCTTCCTAACCAGACCAATTTTCAGCTTTCGGTGCTCTCACACTTTGAATGACAATTACTCAGTCATGCAGCACTGTAACCAAATTTATTTTTTGTCCTTTTTTTCACACAAATAGAGCTTTCTTTTGGTGGTATTTAATCACCGCAGTTTTTTTTTTTTTTTGCGCTATAAATCAAAAAATACTGAAAATTCGGTAAAAAAATAAATAAATTCTTTGTTTCTATTAAAATTTATTGCAGAGTATTGGCGAGTATTGGCAGAGTATTGGCGAGTATTGGCAGAGTATTGCAGTGTTGCACAGTATTGGCAGATTATTGCACAGTGTTGGCAGAGTATTGCACAGTGTTGGCAGAGTATTGTACAGTGGTGGCAGAGTATTTCACAGTGGTGGCAGAGTATTTCACAGTGGTGGCAGAGTATTGGACAGTGGTGGCAGAGTATTGCACAGTGGTGGCAGTGTATTGAACATTGCAGGCAGAGTACTCCACACTGCTGTCACTGACCAGCGCTGTGGGCACTACACATCCAGCCGACAGCGCTGGTCCCATCTCTCCCCCTCTCTGCTTCTCCCCTCTCACTGTACCGATCGGTACAGAGAGGGGAGGGAGGAACCGGCGTCATTTGACGGAGAGATCACGTGGTAAACGGCCACTATCAGCGGCCGTTTACTGTGATCCTTGATGCGCCGGGTCCTCGGGACACGGTGGTCATGGATGTTCCCGAGTGCGCGCCCCAAGGTTCTGGGAGGACCTCCTACGGGCGTCTACCCAGAATAAGCCGACCCTGCTGTAGCCGTCTTTCGGCTATGGCCCCGTCGGCATGTGGCTAAAGTAGGGGAGGATACCTACACAAACAAAGCAAGAAATTAAAAAACTCCATGCAGATAGCACCCTAACCAGGATTTGAGCCGGGGTGAGGGCATGGCTACAAGGCAAATGTGCTAATCACTAGGCCATTACAGTTTTTGAGGTGAAAAAAGTTTGATTGAAAAAAAGACAACAGAGAATAAAATCTTCCTTAACCACTTGCCGACTGCCTAACTGGGAAAGTACATCATTAGTTTGATGTTAAATACCAAGGTTATAGCTGCAGCTAAATGCCATAACCCAGGCAATTTCCTATTCCTCAGGTGCCAGACTTTCAGATAAAAGTGATTCCCGCTGCAGGAGGGGTGCGGCCCCTCTCGCCACTTCTCAATGGTTCCCGGGTTTACCCTACCAATCATTGAGCCTGGGAACCCATTCGGTGCTGGTGGTGGCTTGGCATAGAAATGAATGATGCAAGATGGCGGCGAGGCGATCAGATCCTTCTTCCTGCTAGGCACGGAGACGAGTGAGGGAAAGATGGCCCCCACCTGTCTCCATACCATTGCAGGGCAGAAGCAATGTCAAAACGTCACTTTCGCCCCCTAGCTCTTAAAGGGCCATTTTTTTTTTTTTTTCAAATGACAACATTTTTATTATTTTTTTTTGTTATTGCATTTTAGTGTAAATATGATATCTGAGGTCTCTTTGACCCCAGATCTCATATTTAAGAGGTCCTGTCATGCTTTTTTTTCTGTTACAAGGGATGTTTACATTCATTGTAATACGAATAAAAGTGACACCATTTTTTTTAAAAGAACAGTGTAAAACTAAAAAATAAAAGGTAAAATAAATAAGAAAAATTAACGTAAGTATCGCCCACATATTCAAACCACACATGTGAGGTATCGCCATGATTGGTAGAGTGAGAGCAATAATTCTAGCCCTAGACCTCCTCTGTAACTCGAAACATGCAACCTGAGAATTTTTCAAATGTCGCCTTTAGAGATTTTTAAGGGTAAAAGTTTGTTACCATTCCAGGAGCGGGCGCAATTTTGAAGCGTGACATGTTGGGTATCAATTTACTCGGCTTAACATTATCTTTCACAATATAAAAAAAATTGGGCTAACTTTACTGTTGTCTTATTTTAATTTTTTCCAAAAAAAGTGTGCTTGTAAGACCGCTGCACAAATACGGTAAGACAGAAAGTATTGCAACGGCCGCCTTTTTATTCTCTAGGGTGTTAGAAAAAAATGAATAATGTTTTGGGGGTTCTAAGTAAATTTCTAGCAGAAAAAACAACAAATCTCAGAAATAGGCTCGGTCCTTAAGTGGTTAAAGAACCGCTGCACGAAACCATGTGACATAAAAAATTGCAATGATCACCATTTTATTCTCTAGGGCCTCTGCTATAATAAAATATATAAAGTTTGGGGGTTCTAAGTAATTTTCTAGCAAAAAATATTGATGTCTACTTGTAAACAAAGATTGGCAGAAAAAGGCCTGTTCAAAACTTTTTTTTTTCGATTTTGGATGTCAGAGATTTCCCTTCACTTCCTTTCCCATAGCCATACAAGAAGGGAAAGGAAATCCCTGCAATTTGAAGAAATCCCTTGAGGACCCCCAAGTCACTAGTCACTAGAACAAGTGCCCCCATTGGAAGATTTCCCCTCTATTACTTTTCTGGGGACAACCCGAATTTTCTTTACTTTCAATGATAATAGTAAACAGGACTAGGGATGAGCTTCATGTTCGACTCGAACATTGCCTGTTCACCTGTTCACAGAACAGCGAACAATTTGGGCTGTCCGTGGCAAATTCAAAAAGCTGCGAACACCCTGTAAAAGTCTATGGGAGAAATCTAAAGTGCTAATTTTAAAGGCTTATATGCAAGTTATTGTCATAAAAAGTGTTTGGGGACCTGGGTCCTGCCCCAGGGGACATGTATCAATGCAAAAAAAGTTTTAAAAACTGAAGTTTTTTCAGGAGCAGTGATTTTAATAATGCTTAAAGTGAAACAATAAAAGTGTAATATTCCTTTCAATTTCGTACCTGGGGGGTGTCTATAGTATGCCTGTAAAGCGGCGCATGTTTCCCGTGCTTAGAACTGTCCCTGCACAAAGTGTAATTTTTGCAGGAAAAAAAGCTATTTAAAAGCACTCGTGGCTATAATGAATTGTCGGCTCCTATAATACAGAGAACAGTCATTGAAAGTCATTGATTAAAGAAAAAAAGATGACGTGGGGTTCCCCCTAAATATCCATACCAGACCCTTTAGGTCTGGTATGGATTTTAAGGGGAACTCTACGCCAAATTAAAAAAAAAATGGCGTGGAGTTCCACCCAAAAATCCATACCAGACCCTTTATCTGAGCACGCAACCTGGCAGGCTGCAGGAAAATAGGGGGGACTAGAGAGCGCCTCCCCCTCCTGAACCGTACCAGGCCACATGCCCTCAACATTGTGAGGATGCTTTGGGGGTCTGTGACCCCTCAAAGCACCATGTCCCCATGTTGATGGGGACAAGGGCCTCATCCCCACAACCCTGGCCGGTGGTTGTGGGGGTCTGCGGGCGGGGGGCTTATCAGAATATGGAAGCCCCCTTTAACAAGGGGACCCCCAGATCCCGGCCCCCCAGTTTGAAATGGTAATACCATTTCACAAAGAAAGTGTAAAAAATTGTTAAAAAACACACAGACACCATTAGGAAAAGTCCTTTATTAATAATAAAAAAAATAAAAAAAAGATTCCAGCAGTGGTAATCCACTCTTGCTATCCAGCAATGGGTGATCCCTTCCCCGGGTCCAGCGATGGCTGATCTCTTCCAATGGAAAAGTAAAAAAGCTGCGCATACCAATAAACCTAAAAATAATCAAATAGGTGAAACAGACTCTAATTGAAAGTCACAGTAACTCAATCTGAAAATGTGTTATAACATCATACACCTTCTCAGCTTATTATAAAAACATAAAACAACACCCAGTGATATAAATATTCATGTGACATATAAACATAAATAAAAAATTAAATGAATGTGAAAATTGCAAAAGTTCATATATGGACCCAAAAAGGTCACAAGAGTGTCCAAACGTGATGAAAGTTCTTAGTGATTACAAAAGGAACTCTAATACTCGTGCTTCCACAAAGGGTTCCAGACTACAAGAAATCCTTCCTTCAACGTGGTAAGTGAATACTCCTATACACCACCACCGAAAAGAAAAGATGGCCGCTTACCGAAGATATGCGACCCCCCGTTACAGAGGATCAAACAGGCATGTGGTTAGGTTATCTCTGTATCGACCTTATAAGCTCATGTTGATAAGGGTTGAAAAAACTTTTTGGGGTTTAGGATTAGCTAACCATGTCTGTTACTGTCGTTTTGTGGAGGGAGCCCTTTATGTGTCTTCATCGATTATTTCTGACCTATTTAGGTCAGTGTGTCATACAAAATTTCTTATATAAACTAAGGAATGTATAAATTAAAACTCCTTTAGTTTTGATTTGTATGAATTTTTAAATAAAATCTCAATGGGTTTTGGTTGCACCCGAGGGGGTAGATTTGCACATTTCATGTGTACAGCCCCTTCCGTGTGTCATCCAATGTGTGTCTAACTATACCATTCCCTAATAAGGAGAGGATGTCCTTCTTTTAATTTTTAATTTATTTTATATTTTTAATATACAATTTTAGTTCCATTAGTGTCCAGTCGTGTGGGGCGTGCTCCTGTTGGAGGTTATACAGGCATCTGATCTGTTGCTGTGGTAACGGCAGAGTGTATTGAAGCTGCCTATGCTGCTGACGGTATGGCGTCGCGATGGAGGTGCATCACACGTTCGTCTGTGTTGACGACGTGATGCCGTTACGCCACGACGGAAGGCCGCTACCACGTCTGATCGCGCATGTGCATTTGAAGCGTATTCCCGATTGCGCATGCGCACTTGGAACGAGACGCTGGATTGGTGACTACGGACATAAAAGAGGTGAGACAGTGCGTCGCCCGTGTCCCCGGATGACGTGAGGTATCACAAAATGCATCGGGCGAGCGGCGCACTGTCACTACCTCTATACTAAGAAGCTCTTCCCATTGTTCTTTGCCAAATTCCGTTTGTGTGTGCATCCGGCCAGTGCACCGGACGTTCCCTGGCTGACCGTTTTTTATTGATATGTACGTTTTTATGTTATTTTTTTAATAAATTTGTTGGAGATAACGCACTATTTGGAGCATTCCTATTCCTTTATATGCCGTGCACTGTTGGTCAATTCCCGAGGGAGATTTGGAGGTCTGCTAAGCTTAATGACAGGAGTGCTTTGGAGGTCTGTGGCCATCATTCCTTTGGAGGTCGATACAGAGATAACCTAACCACATGCCTGTTTGACCCTCTGTAACGGGGGTCGCATATCTTCGGTAAGCGGCCATCTTTTCTTCAGTGGTGGTGTATAGGAGTATTCACTTAACACGTTGAAGGAAGGATTTCTTGTAGTCTGGAACCCTCTGTGGAAGCACGAGTATTAGAGTTCCTTTTGTAATCACTAAGAACTTTCATCACGTTTGGACACTCTTGTGACCTTTTTGGGTCCATATATGAACTTTTGCAATTTTCACATTCATTTAATTTTTTATTTATGTTTATATGTCACATGAATATTTATATCACTGGGTGTTGTTTTATGTTTTTATAATAAGCTGAGAAGGTGTATGATGTTATAACACATTTTCAGATTGAGTTACTGTGACTTTCAATTAGAGTCTGTTTCACCTATTTGATTATTTTTAGGTTTATTGGTATGCACAGCTTTTTTACTTTTCCATTTGTTTTCACTGTTTATATATACGGTATAGTTGCTGCAACCCCATTGGTTGTAATTTAACCTATTTATGATCATGCGGTTTATCCGCATTTATTCAACCTATAGCGCAGTTTCTTGCCCCATTTTTTCATGATCTCTTCCAATGACGTCCAGCGCAGCGCATCCTGTCTCCACGGAGACACTGCGGGGATCCCGTCTTAGCTGAGGAAGACCGGGCCACCCGTCACCTGACCCCGCCCCCCTCTGACGCAACGCAAGGGGGAAGCCGGGCTTCCCCAGTGACGTACGGGTGACCCTGCCCTCTCCTCAGCTAAGACAGGATTCCTGCAGTGTCTCCATGGATGCGCTGCGCTGGACCATCGGAAGAGATCAGCCATCGCTGGACCCCGGAGAAGAGATCAGCCATCGCTGGATAGCAAGAGTGGATTACCACTGCTGGAATCTTTTTTTTTTTTTTTTTTTATGTTTAATAAAGGACTTTTCCCAATGGTGTCTGTGTGTTTTTTAACAATTTTTTACACTTTCTTTGTGAAATGATAGGGGTACTTTTGTACACCCTTACCATTTCAAACAGGGGGGGGTTTGGGGGTCCCCTTGTTAAAGGGGGCTTCCAGATTCTGATAAGCCCCCTGCCCGCAGACCCCCACAACCACCAGCCAGGGTTGTGGGGATGAGGCCCTTGCCCCTATCAACATGGGGACATGGTGCTTTGAGGGGTCACAGACCCCCAAAGCATCCTCCCAATGTTGAGGGCATGTGGCCTGGTACGGTTCAGGAGGGGGGGGACACTCTCTCGTCCCCCCCTCTTTTCCTGCGGCCTGCCAGGTTGCAAGCTTGGATAAAGGGTCTGGTATGGATTTTTGGGTGGATCTCCGTGCCATTTTTTTTAAAATTTGGCGCAGAGTTCCCCTTAAAATCCATACCAGACCATCCATACCAGACCTGAACGTCACCACGTTCAGAATGATCAGATTTTTCGACAACTTTGTCCGACCGTGTGTATGCAACACCAGTGTTGGACAAAATCCATCGGATCCACAGATTTTATGGTCGGAATTTCCAACCGTGAGTACGGGGCATTAGTATGTAAGTATGTTATTCGTGACTCATTTGCCCCACTTTGATCGTTAACAAAGATATTTCCATGGACAAATGTGAATCTGAAGGTAAGAAAAACATTTACAGAGATCCTGCTATATGTTTTTACAAGGGGTGGAAAATGTATTTTCCTCTGATGATGCTGCTACAATGCAGAAACTCAGCCACAGATACAGTGGGTTTGCAGAAACTGCTGTTGTGTTTTAATTAGTTTTTTATTTGCAATCAGTTTTGAAAGTTATGACTATTTAAGAATATAACACTAGAAAATGGGTAAAAGTCTACGAGTGAGGCCTTGAATACTTACGCAAAGCACTGCATTCAAATTTTTGCAAGTGCTTTGCAATTTAATGTTATATTAAGCGTAAGGATGCCTATACTAGTGGATATATTATTAAGCACATTTTTCTGTACCCTTGAAAAATATCTGATTCTTATCACAAGTTACTTATCATGTTCTTATCAACACTTTAGAATATGTACAAAACAGAAAAATCGAGTTTTGAAGTATCAAAACTCTTTCATATGAATAATTACAATATATGAGTTGAAATATAGCAGAAGTATGAAGCCACTCTGAGCAATCTCATCATGTTTATTTATATACTGTGTAGACTGAGTTCCTTCAAAAGGAAGCCAGAGTAGTTTCACAGAGAGCTTTTAGAATAATATATATTTAGATAGATATTCACCCACTTTATGAAACATTTCATTGTTCAGTCTTTTTGAGATATAACATTAGATTATAAGATCAGGTATGAAATAATTGCACATTTGATTCAGTAACTCCTACAGTCAGGTCCATAAATATTGGGACATCGACACAATTCTAATCTTTTTGGCTCTATACACCACTACAATGGATTTGAAATGAATGTACAAGATGTGCTTAAACTGCAGACTTTTAGCTTTAATTTGAGGGTATTTACATCCAAATCAGGTGAACGGCGTAGGAATTACAATAGTTTGTATATGTGCCTCCCACTTTTTAAGGGACCAAAAGTAATGGGACAGATTAACAATCATCCATCAAACTTTCACTTTTTAATACTTGGTTGCAAATCCTTTGCATTCAATTACAGCCTGAAGTCTGGAACGCATAGACATCACCAGACGCTGTGTTTCATCCCTGGTGATGCTCTGCCAGGCCTCTACTGCAACTGTCTTCAGTTCCTGCTTGTTCTTGGGGCATTTTCCCTTCAGTTTTGTCTTCAGCCAGTGAAATGCATGCTCAATCGGATTCAGGTCAGCTGATTGACTTGGCCATTGCATAACATTCCACTTCTTTCTCTTAAAAAACTCTTAAATTGCTTTCGCAGTATGCTTCGGGTCATTGTCCATCTGCACTGTGAAGCGCCGTCCAATGAGTTCTGAAGCATTTTGCTGAATATGAGCAGATAATATTGTCGGAAACACTTCAGAATTCATCCTGCTGTTTTTGTCAGCAGTCACATCATCAATAAATACAAGAGAACCAGTTCCGTTGGCAGCCATACATGCCCACGCCATGACACTACCCCCACCATGCCTTATTGATAAGGTGGTATGCTTTGTATCATGCGCAGTTCCTTTCCTTCTCCATACTCTTCTCTTCCTATCACTCTGGTACAAGTTGATCTTGGTCTCATCTGTCCATAGGATGTTCTTCCAGAACTGTGAAGGCTTTTTTAGATGTTGTTTGGCAAACTCTAATCTGGCCTTCCTGTTTTTGAGGCTCACTAATGGTTTACATCTTGTGGTGAACCCTCTGTATTCACTCTGGTGAAGTCTTCTCTTGATTGTTGACTTTGACACACATACACCTACCTCCTGGAGAGTGTCCTTGATGAATGAATGACTTGTATAGCGCTGCAACTGTGAACTGAATCGCCTCGAGGGGGTCTTGAGTTTTGAGTTTTTTCCTGAAGGCCCGATGGTTTCCTTCCAAGCGGATGTTCGTAGGTAGAGCGTTCCATAGCCGTAGTCCTTGGACTGCAAATGTTCATTCTCCCCTTGATTTGTACCGGGACTTGGGGATGAGGAGGAGGTTTTGGTTGGTTGATCAGAGGTTGCGATTGGGAGTGTAGTGTTTTATTTTTTCGCATTAGTATTGAGGAGCAGCTCCTTGTGTGCATTTGTGGGTCAGGCAGAGGGTTTTGAATGTGATCCGATCCTTTACGGTTAACCAGTGTAGGATCATCAGGGAGGGGAGATGGATTCCCATGTTTTTTTCCCCGTGACTAGTCTTGCTGCCATGTTTTGAACGACTTGTAGGCGTGCAATCTGGAATTTAGGTAGTCCTATGTAGAGGGAGTTTGCGTAGTTGAGTCGAGAGTTGATAATTGTTCCTACCACTATGATCTGGCCAACTGTTGTGAAGGGTGTTTTCTTCTCCAGGGAAAGAATCCTTTGGTTATCCACCACAGTTGTTTTTCATGGTCATCCGGGTCTTTTGGTGTTGCTGAGCTCACAGGTGCGTTCTTTCTTTTTAAGGATGTTCCAAACAGTTGATTTGGCCACACT
Source organism: Lithobates sylvaticus (assembly GCA_028564925.1). Lineage (NCBI taxonomy): Eukaryota > Metazoa > Chordata > Amphibia > Anura > Ranidae > Lithobates > Lithobates sylvaticus. The sequence goes on along the minus strand of CM053027.1, from coordinate 304,177,901 downwards.
TAATGTTTTTGCTATCTCCCTGATGGGTTTGTTTTTTTTTTCAGCCTAATGATGGCTTGCTTCACTGATAGTGACAGCTCTTTGGATTTCATATTAAGAGTTGACAGCAACAGATTCTAAATGCAAATAGCACACTTGAAATGAACTTTGGACCTTTTATCTGCTCCTTGTAAATGGGATAATGAGGGAATAACACACACCTGGCCATGGAACAGCTGAGCAGCCAATTGTCCCATTATTTTGGTCCCTTAAAAAGTGAGAGGCACATGTACAAACAGTTGTAATTCCTACACCTGATTTGGATGTAAATACCCTCAAATTAAAGCTGAAAGTCTGCAGTCAAAGCACATCTTGTTCGTTTCATTTCAAATCCATTGTGGTGGTGAATAGAGTGGTGTATAAAGCCCAAAAGATTAGAATGACTAAGATTAGAATTGTGTTGATGTCCCAATATTTATGGATCTGACTGTATATCTCAACTAAACTCAAATGAATGGGGTTGATATAATAAAGAAGCACAACTTTCACTAAAATCAGTGAAACTGTATTTACTTTAGTCATTTAATTATGTTTAAATGAAATCCCCTATTCATTTTTTTTAACCTGGACTGTAGCTGAAAACTGCTGATGAACTATTATTCTTCTGCAGTGTAGACAGGGTTAAAATGAATATTCATTAATGCAAAAGTGCAGCAGGAGACCACTTTGTAATTATTGTCTTTATCGTGTCCCCAGTGCAGGGGGCATCCATCTTGGCTGGGTCTGGGTTGATCCTGGAAGTACAGTTATTGGCTGCTTCAATAAAGCAAGGGCAGGAGGGTTGGCAGACTGCTGAGAGGAAAGAAGAGGACAGTCTTAAAACAGATGGTGAAAAAAGAGACTGGACTGCTGGCTGACCAGAGAAACTGGAATTCTGGATGAATGGAAACCTGCAGTAGCTGACCACAATTGAATGAAACCTCCGAGAGTCTGATCACAGGACCTTGCCTCAAAGATGGGAACTTTCTCCCTGGGAAAGTGTTAGGTGTGATTTGGATGCCTCATGAGATCCGACTGTACTACAGAGCAGATTTCACAGCAACTCCCATTTCTGTCTGAGGCCTTCTTCTAAAACAGAGCAAATGTCTACAGACTCAGAGGGAGGCATCCTGGTTTTGGTAGGAGACTAACATTGTACATTATCTGCTGGGAACTGTTGCAATTTCTTCAAAGGCCCCAACATTGCCAGCCAACGGTTTTCTTCTTATTCATCAATTGCTGGCCAGTGTATTAAAACTGTGACTGTTACAGCAAGTAAGGACTGCTTTTATATACTGTTGCTAGGTAAATGCAGTTCAGTTCTGTTAATTACTGATAGTCAGAATACTGCAGGTGTTTAATAACCATATCTCACAGAGTAAAGTTTTGGTCTTATTTATTATTAGTATATTATTTAAGCACACTTGCGAATCCTCTCTTCATTTAGGCTATGCTTGACCTAATAATTTCTTTGGACTATATCAAGATGTTTTGGTAAGTGCTGGGTGAGTAAGGTGTGTCATCTTCAAATATATAGAGAAATCACAAGACAATTCAGCCACTCCTCCGGGAGTAGCACTACATTCCTCACATGATTAGGTGTTGAAAATAAATGCTGGTTTGGTTTGCTAATAAGGCCCCTTTCACACGGGACGGATCCGTATTGATCCGCCCCGTGAAGATCCGCTGCTCAGCGGGGATCGCTCAGCTGATCCCTGCTGAGCCGGCTGATGACAGGGCGGTCCCTGCACACTGTGCAGGGACCGCCCTGTCAGTTCTCCTCTCTCCTCCATAGGGGATCGGATGAACATGGACCGTCTGTCCGTGTTCATCCGATCCGCTCTGCAGACGGATGGAAAAATAGGGTTTTCCTCCGTCTGCAGAATCGGACAATAGCGGAGGCGGACGATAGCGGGTGTCAGCGGATGCTCACCCACTGACACCCGCTATCCCATAGACATGCATGTATGTCCGTTTTTTATCCAAAAACGGATGGATGAAAAACAGACATACGGTCCGCATGTGTGAAAGGGGCCTGAAGCCCCATACACACGGTCGGACTTTTTCATGGATTCTGTCAGATCGGACAATGTTGTTGAAAAATCAGACCATGTGTATGCACCATCGGACAGTGTACGTCGGATTGTCCGACGGACAAAGTCTTATCTCCTGCTGGAAAGATTTGCCGACAACACGGTCCGATCACACCAAATCCGATCGTGTGTACGGTTGTCCGACCGGACAAAGTGCTACGCATGCTCAGATCACATTACAAGACCAAAGCTATTGGCTACTAGCCTCTACGTAGTCCCGTCGTAGGCAACAATCGTCACCGCGTTCAGAATGATCGGATTTTACAACAACTTTGTCTGACCGTGTGTACGCAAAACCAACATCAGACAAAGTATGACGGACATGGTCCGACGGACCTGGTCCGCGGATTGTCCGACCGTGTGTATGGGGCTTTAGGGTGGTATTGCCTTCCAACAATTTGTTCAATTTTTATTGTTTTAAATGGATCCATGGTTTGTTTATACAGGGCAAACTAATAGGGATGAGCCCGATGTTCGAACAGCAAACAACAGCGAACAATATGCGGTGTTCGCTGCAAATTCGAACACCGATAAAGTCTATGGGACACTAACATGAAAAATCAAAAGTGCTAATTTTAAAGGCTTATATTCAAGTTATTGTCAAAAAAGTGTTTGGGGAATTGGTAACGGGGTACATTGTACCCCTACCATTTCACAAAAAAGTGTCAAAATGGTAAAAAAGACAAGAGACAGCTTAGGACAAGTTCTTTATTAAAAAATTAAAAAATAAAAATGTCCCACGATGTAAGTTCACACTGCCCGACCTACCGGAAAAAAGAAAATCCACAACCGACCCGTCTCGGGAGGCTCCCGCCGACTGATACATCTTCTCTGTGACAGCTCTTATATAACTGAGGGCAGAGCCACCCAGTGACGTAACTGGGTGACCCCGCCCCCTCTGACCGGGTAGCCGCACCCCCTTTTGCATTGATACATGTCACCTGGGGCAGGACCCAGGTCCCCAAACACTTTTTATGACAATAACTTGCATATAAGCCTTTAAAATCGGCACTTTTGATTATTCATGTTCGTGTCCCATAGACTTTAATGGTGTTCGTGTGTCCTGCCAAATAATTTGCCTGTTCGCATGTTCTGCTGCAAACCAAACAGGAGGGTGTTCGGCTCATTCCTACAAAGAAACTGATACATTAAAATAGTGGTTATCCTGGCTGCTGATCCTAATCTCTTTTAGCCTTTCACAGCCAGTTCCTGTCTACATTGACCTGCTACAAAGTTATACATCATTACTTTAGACTTTTTTCCAGTTAGTGGAAATGATAAATCATGCAAATGTAGTCAAAATATTAGGAATATGAGGGGGGTGGTATGCGCGTGACCCGGATGGCAGCTTAAGCCTGCAGCTATCCTAGGCCGGCCAGACAACGATCACTAAACGGGCAGAACTCGGACCCATCGAATCCCCAAAATACCTCAGAAAGGTCTGGGGAACACACCACGATGTCCTCCTGCAAACGCAAGGAGGAACGGAACCTCCAGGAGCTCACGGCCCTCTCTTTCCAGCGTGGACAAGATGGCGCCGCGGGAGCAACAACAAGACAGGCCACGGCCTACACCGACCTTCCGAGCAGCGATCCGGGGGACATGGAAGGGGAAACAATACCCCCATCTCGGGATGGCTCTCCTCCACTCACTCCTAACTCCCAAAGCCCAGCTAAAGCGCGGAGGCGCCTGGATGCCACCTACCAGGCCGGGACCACAGTGAGTATATCATTGCACAATGCACATGCCATATCCTCCCTACAATCCTCCATAGCAGCCTTCCCCACATCAGGACAGCCCGTCCTAGACACAACAATGAAGGACATGCTGTTGTCCCTTCAGTCATCCCTCATGACCAACCTGTCCTCCCTGATGCAAAAATTTACCACTGACATGAGACAAATGGGGAACAGAGTACAATATATAGAAGACAAGATGGAGGAATGCACAGAGACAGTCAATGATTTGGTAGATCGAATCAAATCAAAAATAGCAGACCTCGAAGACCGCTCATGCCGCAACAATATTAAAATCCGCGGAATACCAGATCGGTACCCCCTGCTGAACTACACGCATAGCACTATGTTTGCCGCCATGCTACCCGAGCTAACCCCTATAGAGCTCACGATTGACCGCATACACAGGATCTGTAAGCCCAACCACCTAGCTGAAACGGTCCCAAGAGACGTACTCCTGAGGATCCACTTTTACCAAGCAAAGGAGAAAATCCTCTCAAAAGCGAGGGCACTAAATACACTACCGGCTCCATAAGCAGACATCCAACTTTTTCCCGACCTCTCACAGTACACGCTACAATTGCGCAGGCAGCTAAAATCGATTACAAAAGCCCTCACGAATCATAAGGTAATTTACAAATGGCGCCATCCAGCCACCATCCTGGTTACATATAACGGCATCCCCCACACAATCTCCACAATGGAATGAGGCATGAAGCTGATGCACGCTTGGGGCATCATACCAGACCCACCGAATAGCTCCTCCACATCTGCAAAGAGACTCAACTCCCCTCCCCAAGGCACCCAACGGAGGAGCTACCACTCAAATATGAACTGAAAGCTCTTGCCCGTATACCTACAGAGCTACCATATAGAACCGCACACCTTTTGAAGATCCCTCCACTGCCGATACTCCAAAAGCAGCTAGAAGAAACCAAACAACACTCCTCCCAACTGTAAGTTACATACAACCACGAACACTGCAATGTCTATAACAGTAGTATCCTTGAATGCAAAGGGACTAAAGCATCCTGCCAAGCGCTCTTCCCTTTGGAAAACAGCCCTATCGCTCAAAAGTGACGTACTTTGTGTACAAGAAACAGATTTTACCCAAGACTCGGCCCCTGTGTGCCAACATAGACTGTTTCCCCGTGTTTTTAAATCATCATTCGCGAAAAAACAAAGAGGCGTACTAATTGCCATACGCAACACAGTTTCATTCCAACTCCAAAAATGCATCATGGATACCGAGGGGAGATACATTATCCTAATATGCAAGCTCAACAATACGCTATACACCTTGGTATCCCTGTATGCACCGAACCAACGCCAGATGTCCTTCCTCAATAAACTCATGAAAAAGGTCCACAATCTCCAACAAGGACATGTCCTGTGGTGTGGTGACTTTAATATTGTACCTGATGTCCACATGGACTCCACAGCGGGTAACAAGAAACATGCTTCACCACTGAAAAGATTTATTTGTTCTAATGATCTATTTGACATGTGGAGGTGTTGTCACGCTAGTGAACGCGACTATACTTATCTATCACCGCGTTACAACACCTACTCACGCATAGACTTATTTCTCTCTGACAAATGTTTGCTCCAAAAAATCTCAGCCTCGGCGATCCACACTACCACCTGGTCAGACCATGCCCCCATTAGTATCACTATAAAATGCCAAAACTCACCATCCTAACTCTTACTTATGGAGACTCGACAACTACCTTCTCCACAACCAGTCCATAAAACAAAAAATTCAACAACAACTAGAGGAGTATTTCTCCATAAATTCCCAATCGATGTCTGACACGGAGGTTGTAATCAGGGGTGTCTTCATCCAACTGGGAGCCAGGGAGAAGAAAAGAGATCACAAAAACTTGACCAGTTGACAGCTGACCTAGAACTCACTGACTCCCAAAATAAATCTAACCCCTCCCCTATCCTCCAAACACAACTCTTTAAATTGAGACATGAACTACGATCTCTACTCCTAGAGTCATTTGAAAAATCATATACCAAACTGAGAGCAAACACCTACTCCACAGGTAATACAGCAGGCAAATTGATGGCACTAAGACTTAAGGGCCATAAAGCCAAATCCAAAATCCCATACATGCATCACCCACAAACCAAAGAAAAGCTGCTTAAACCTCACAAAATAGCAAATGCATTCAGCACATATTACAAGGACCTCTACAACTTAAAAGACGACAAATATACCACTCAACCCTCCCAAGCAGACATAAACAATTTCCTAGAGCAAATCGATCTTCCCTCCATCTCACCAGCACAACTAACCAGTCTTAATGATCCCTTCACAATTCCTGAAATAGAATACGCTATCACTAAACTCCCGACTGCCAAATCCCCTGGCCCAGATGGATTTTCCAGGGAATACTACAAAACATTTCAACATATCCTGGCCCCCACGATTTGCACAGTATACAACTCAGCGGTGTCCTCATCCTCCTTTTCCTCAGACATGCTTAGTGCAATAGTAGTGACACTCCCCAAACCCGGCAAAGAACCTACCTCTCCCCAAAACTTTCGACCAATCTCTCTACTCAATGTGGATGTTAAAATCTACGCAAAACTGATCGCCAACAGATTAATTGACATTCTCCCAGATCTTATACACAAGGACCAATCAGGCTTTACGAAAGGCAGGCAAACCTCAGACGCCACCAGAAGGATGATAGATGTTATACACCAAGCAAGGCTCACGGGTACCCCCTCTGTACTCCTATCCCTGGATGCTGAAAAAGCGTTCGATAGGGTACATTGGGGGTACCTCTCGTCAGTCTTAGGGAAATTTGGACTCACAGGACAAATCTACAATGCCATCATGGCCCTATATTCCTCTCCCTCAGCCCGAGTATTCTCAGCAGAATCACTATCCACCCCATTTAGTATAACAAATGGTACTAGACAAGGATGCCCCCTTTCCCTGTTATTTAATTTAATTATGGAACCCCTCGCACAGACCATCCGTACAAATAAACTAATCACAGGCATATCTATAGGGAAACAAGAACATAAAATAAGTCTATTCGAGGATGACGTAATCCTCATGATCTCCAACCCCTCTACTTCCCTCCCGGAGGTTCAAAAGACGCTAGCCCGGTTCAGCAATGTGTCATATTACAAAGTCAACGATTCCAAATCCCATATCCTGAACCTAGGTATTGACTCCACAACCAGCTTATTACTGCAACAACAATATCCATTTACATGGGCGGACAAAAGTATTACTTACCTTGGAGTTCAACTAACTAAAACTACTGCAGAACTATTTTATCACAATTATATCCCCTTCCGCAACAAACTCCAAGAGGATCTCTGCAAGCTGGCGTCTTTTGAGCTGTCCTGGATGGGCCGCTGGGGGCATTCAAAATGCCTCACCTTCCCCAAATTCTATACCTCTTTAGGACCCTGCCAATCCCCATACCAAATAACTACTTTAGGTCTCTACAAACTATTCTCTCCTCCTTTACTTGGCAAAGCAAAAAGGCCAGAAGTGCACACAAACACCTAATTAAAACCCACCCTGCCGGAGGATCAGGCTATGTTGACTTCCACGACTATTATACGGCCTCAATCCTCACACAATTAAGAGAATGGTTCTCTCCCACCCACCGCACTATCTGGGGACAATTAGAAACTTCACTTACTCCAGGGAAAAGTCTACTTCCTTGGCTTCTCTCTAACCCGCGCATTTCCACCACCACCTCTCACCTTCCCCCCACAATGGTCGCCACAATCCAGAACTGGAATAGGTTTTTTACACCTCAAGCAAACCTACCCCACAAGAACGACTATGAAAATCCCGCTACTAGTGTTACAGTACAAAATGGACAAAGTCTCCTTTAAAAAGTGGCATGAGAAGGGCATCTCGCACATTAACAACCTCTTCAATGACAACAAATTCAAATCTTTTCATGACTTGCAAACAGAATTCCATCTCCTTGACTCAGACCTCTACCTTTACCTCAGAACTAAACACTACCTACACTCCTCTACTTCTTGGTCTTGCAAAATCCCCCAACCAGCTTGGCAATATCTGTACAACCCACTATGCAAACAGGGCATCTCCCTTTTTTATAACATACTCCAACAGAAAAACATATTTACCAAATCCACCTATTTACTCAAATGGGAATCAGACTTAGGACAAGTATACTCCACTGACCAATGGTCCAAAGCGTGCAATTCTACCTACAAAGCCACTAGCTGCTCCAACCTATGGGAATTGGCCATCAAAATATTTCAGCGTTGGTACCTGACCCCAGCAAGAACATCCAAATTCTCTGGAAACTCCAGCGCCCAATGCTGCAGGCTATGTGGCACACGAGGAGACATGCTCCATACGTTCTGGAGCTGTCCCAAACTGATGCTCTTCTGGGAATCAACGTTCCAACTACTTTCTGAAGTATTACAACATACGATTACTCCACACGACCCGACCTTGCACTTTTATCCCTAAACCTGGACCTATATCCAAAACAAATGAAACATGTCATATCCCATATATTGCTCTCAGCTAGGCTGTGCATAACTAGAAGATGGAAAAATCCCACACCACCCACTCTAGGAGAAGTAGTGATAACAACCCATCTACACTGCATTTACGACCAAAACATAGCACTCCGAAATGGCAAAAGGGCCCACAGCAACCAACTATGGCTCCCTTGGTCCACGTGGATCGAGAATAACAAACAAATTCCACTGACCGAGAAGACCCATCTTATGCTTAAATTGCATACCATGATAGCAAATGCACCCTTCAATAACCGAATGTGAATGTATTGTACCGCCGTTACTTACGTAAATGATTCTTTAGTTACTTATTCATGGAAATTAGCAGTCCTATATAACCCACAGGGTGGGAGGTCTCGCACTCTGGTCACAGTCGTGATCCCGTAAGGTGTGACTGGGATGTGAGACCATCCACCCTCTTCAAAAGACAGTACAAGTACTATTGTTAAAAGGGGTCCACAAGATTGAACTGCATACAACCTGTATTCTTCTGTTCTACATGACATCGTGTTATAGTTCCTAAACTACTGTTTGCCACAGTTACTACTATCAGTTTATATGTATTTGCCAGTGCCTGGCTTATTCTTTCTTTTTGTATTACTTGAAATACTTCAATAAAAAGTTATTGTTTAAAATAATAAGAATATGGCCATCCAAATGCCCCCCAAACCTGTATTAGAAGGATCTGTATGTGAATAAACTGGTGCAGGAAAGAAAAAAAAATGCTTGTCCGGCTCTAATGGATTCAAGAAAATGGCACCCATCTGCACACAGACACTGTCTCACTGTAACTTAAACATAGATGAAAAATAAGCTTCAGCTCATATTCCCCACCTGTATAGGACTCCTCAGACACATTTTACCTTTTCTGGGGTAAAATATGGGAAAAACTAATTTTTAGGTGTCCTCTACAGGTGGAGAGTATAAGCTGAAGCCTATTTTTCATCTACATTTACTAGACATGTGCACACTGAAATATTTTGTTTAGAAATTTCATTTTCGTCCGAAAAATAAATGTATTTAGTTACTCCCGAAATTCAGTTTTATTTATTTTGTTTTTAGTTTAAAAATGGCATTCGTCGGAAAATCCAAATGAATTAAGGTCGAATCTGTCATTGAAGGTTAATGGTGTCTGTCAAATGTTCAAAGAAGATTTGACGGATCAGCTAAACTGTATGACGCTGTATAGTTTAGCTGCAATTCCACCCAATTCCAGCAGCAATCTTTTCTCTCTATGTCGAGTCTTTTCTCTCTACGTCAAATTTTTCCTCTCTGCGTCGAATCTTTTCTCTCTACGTCAAATCTTTTCTCTCTATGTAGAATAATCTTGGACTAATAGAGTTAAGGTTAGGCACATTCGACCACAGGTTCAATGGACACAGATTGTTAGTTTACACACACAGGTCCAGGTCCCTGCTCTGTGATAAGCAATCGCTTGTGCCCTGGCGGACATTACGGCTACCAGGCACACGCATCGGTTCCCGAGTGACGCATGTGCCCCCTAGACGTCCGGGAAGCCGAGAACATCATATGACGGCCGCCTAGGATGAGAGAGCCACCTTGCGGCCATCATATGACTATACGCGGGATGGGAAGTGGTTAATGAATGACGCAAATGTAAAAAGAGTAAAGCAACATTTGAAATATTAATAGGTTAAAGTATAACTAAAAGGCAAACATTTTTTGGGGTTTTGGACAGAGTGTAGAGGGATTAGAACACATGTCAGTTTTTATTGCTGTCCATGCCCTGTATTTGTCCTGTTTAGTGTTATTATTGAAAGTGAAATTAAAAGAAAATCCAAAATTTTGGGTTGTCCCCAGAAAGTAATAGATCTTCAAATGGGAATACTAATTCTGGTGACCTGGGGGTCCCCAAGGAATTTCCTTACTTTGCAGGGATCTCCTCTCACTTCTATTTTGGCTATAGGACAGGAAGTGAAGAGAAATCTCCACAATGGAACACAGATGGCACAAAACAATCTGACAGGAGATATAGCCCTCCCTTCTTTTGCCTATAGTTGGCCCAGCTAACGTTTTAAAGTATATTCACGACCAAGACCTTTTTTCCTATTTTTGTAAAAAAAAAAATGGAAAGAAGAAACATTTATTTTGCCATAAGACCATGTAGGGACTATTTCATCCAGGCAATATTGAACACACTTTTGCCTTGATGAAGAAGTTCCCTGTGGCCTTGAAATGTTGTACTATTTATTGATGGAATAAATGGAACCATGCTTTCCATTTATTAGGCACTTTATCCCCAGCTTTTAATGGTATTTTTGTATCTATTGTATAGAGCAGCCTTTTTCAACCAGAGTGCCTTGAGGTTTCTTCAGGGGTGCCTTGGCAAAATGCCTAAAATTGTTTAAAAATTGTATACAGGCCAGCAGGTGGATCAAGCCTGCCTTTTAGTTACACAAAGCCACAGGGTTTTATTATGCACCATTACGACTTTCTAGACACTGGCATCCTAACAACCAATGACATCATCAGTTAATAAGGAGGATGTCTGTTGCCTCCACAGCATCCTTGTTTGACCCTCCTGTGCCCCTCTCAACTCAGCACTGGGGTGACATTAGCTGACTTATGGAGAAAAATTGAGGGAGAAGAGAAACATTGGAATACTAGTCAATACCAGTGTGCAAAAGTGTATTTGCTTTGGAAGAATAAATCACCTCTAACGTTGGGTGTCCTCCTTCTGTGGATGTTGCTGCATTATGTAAAGCTATAATGCCCCATACACACGGTCGGAAAATCCGACCACAAAATCCATCGGATTTTGTCTGACGGATTTAGTCCGACACTGGTGTTGCATACACATGGTCGGACAAAGTTGTCAGAAAATCCGATCATTCTGAACGTGGTGACGTTTGTTGCCTACGACGGGACTACGTAGAAGCTAGTAGCCAATAGCTTTGGTCTTGTAATGTGATCTGAGCATGCGTGGCACTTTGTCCGTCGGAATTCGCTACACACGATCGGAATTGGTGTGATCGGACTTTGTTGTCGGAAAATTTTTAGAGCAGGAGATACAACTTTGTCCGTCGGACAATCCGATGGAAAGTGTCCGATGGTGCCTACACACGGTCGGAATTTCCGACAACATTGTCCGATAGGACAGAATCCATCGGAAAATCCGACCGTGTGTATGGGGCTTTAGACTAGTTTTTTACATTTTAGAATAGGGTGCCTCGAGACTGTTGATAATTTTAAAGGGTGCCTTAAAATTGTCTATAATTTTAAAGGGTGCCTTAACTGAAAAAAGTTGAGAAACACTGGTATAGAGTGCATGGAATACTCTCATGTTTGAATGTTGAAACTATTTATTTTGCTGTCCTGCTAGAGAAATTCTCTATCACTATCCTAAAAAGACACAACAGAAAGTAAGAGGAAATTCTCCAAAGTGTTGGAAAGTCCACCATCTCTATAACAGTTATAACTGGAAAAGGTGTCTTCATTAAAAGATCTCTCCTATCTGTTCCAATACCAGCTGTAAAATGGTAGATATCCCATCATAATAATCCTGAGGGGTTGGCCTAGGAACACTGCCAAATCTGTCTTATTGGCCCAAAAAACCTTTTAGCTCTCTGAACCACTTAAGTTACAAATGTGTTTAGCTGAGGTATTTTTTAATATGGGATAATTCCTTTCCTATGTTAACAGAAAAAAATGTATTTGGACACGTACAAAAATATTATATGGCATTCTGGCAGCTGTTTAGAAACTTTAATTTCATCATATTGTCATAGATGTATTCTGTTTGTTCCTCATTTCATTTTCCAGAATTATCAGACATACTAATACAACAACAACGTGCTTGGCAAACCATAATTCAAAGTAAAATTTAATTACACAAAGTATAATCCCTGTTCACTTAGGGTATTACTGTTCTTTGAACAGTTTGCCACAGAGACCCAGTGATTCTCTTTGCTCTTATTATCTGGTCGTGCTTGTAATAATCCTTCTAATTGAACTGTACAAATAAACCTCTTGCAGTAAACCACGGGTTGTAATAACCCACACACTATTATGGATTAGGCAGACCCTAACTGAGAAGGACCTAATGTTATTCTCATTGAATGCTTGTTTCTTTTGCAATTAAGTGAGTGCTGTTGTAAAGCACTAATAGTTTGTCCCATAGCATTTGCAGTTAGGTAAATTGTTAGATAATAGTGGCCAGTAAATAGTTTTGCGATGATAACTTACTGAACTGTAAGCTAAAGCAGGACCTAAAGGGGAGCTAAAAATAAAATTTTGTTTTTGACCACAGTAAATATTCAGCATCTAAGTTTTATTTCTGCAGTTTGTGGTTTTAATATTATTGTGGTTGTAACCCTAAAATAAAAAAAACTTCTATTCATTTAAGGCCTGATCTATCACATGCCTGTGCTGTGTTGTGTGTCCTATTGTATGCTGCCTGTCCCTGTGTCCCCCTATGTGTACTGATGATGGTAATCATGGCTGCTGATCCATGACACCATGGTCAGTTTATGTGCCTCCGTCATCCCACTCTCTGCTCTGAGTTGCTCCCTTTCCCCCTCTCCATCTCTCTCTCTACCTGTCAGTTCTGAAGCCTGTGTGTGGGAGCTGATCTCCTCCCCGCCCCTACCCTCCTTCTGCTCTTCCCTGTGGCTTGAAAGTAACATTTATAAATAACTGGTATCCCCCCTCTTTTATCAAGATACAAAGTACAGTGTGCCCATTTTTTTAAAGTTCAAATTCTAAATAGTGATGATAGTGAACACTGCCGAACACCAGAACTCCCGAACGGCCATGGAAAAAGTTTGGACCCAAACCCAGAACCCTATTAAAGTCTATGGGACCCGAACTTGAAAAATCAAAAGTCCCTATTTTTATGGCTTATAGGCAATTTATTGGCCATTAAAGGAGCAGTAATTTTAATGATGCTTAAAGTAAAACAATAAAAATGAAAAATTCCTTTAAATATAGTGCCTGGGGGTCTGCCTGTAAAGTGGTGCATCTGTACCATGTATAGAACCTGTCGCATCAAAACTGACATACAGTATATAATAAAAGACATTTAAATAGATTGTCCCTGCAAGCTTTCTTTATTTTGTAAATAACAGCTTGGGGAGCCAATCTGTTAGATGAGGCCACATTTTAGTGCATGTGCTTTCCCACTGACAGCTCAATGAAAAAGAAAACATTGCTGGCATACCAGGCCCTTTGTTTAGCTCAGATAATGGTCTGGTATGGATTTTGAGGGAAACCCCCACGCCAACATTTTTAAAAAATGGTATGGGGTCCCCCCAAAATTCATACCGGACCCTTTTCTGAGCTTGCAGCTTGGCCAGGAAAGGGGAGGGGGGCGAGTTAGCACCACCCCCCTCCTGAACCATGCCAGGCCACATGCCCTCAACATGGCCCTCATTCACCCCAAAAAATTTAAAAAATAAATAAAAACACACACGCAGTTAAAAAAAAAAAAAATGTCCCCCAATGTAGATCCATCATTAATCATGACAGCTGCCACACCACCAGACCCAAAAAAAGAAGGAAAAGAAAAAGCTCCGCCCGCAACGAAGGCTACCGCCATCTGCCTCCTCTGCCATCTGACAGTTCTTAAATAGCTAGCTCGCCCCCCCTTTTTCCTGGCCTGCCAGGCTGAATGCTCGGATAAGGGTCTGGTATTGATTTTGGGGGGACCCCACGCCATAAAAAAAAAAAAAAATTGGCGTGAGAGTTTCCCTCAAAATCCATACCAAACCTAAGGGGCTGGTATGGATTGGGGGGACCCCCACGCCATTTTTTTTTCACATTTTTGTATTGCCAGCAATGTTTTTTTTTCATTCAGCTGTCAGCAGGGAAGACCACTGACAGCTGATGACTCATCCGTTGTTAAGTAAGCGGCAGCTGGCTTCCCGGCCCGCTCCTTGACAACCAGCTATTCACTGTGCTCTGTGCCCTGATCGGGAAAAGTCTTGCACCTGAAAGCTGGTCATGTGCATTGCTTCAGCCAATCAGGGTCCTGGAATGCACTGTGCAGCGCAGCATGCAAACATTCCGCCATGCACCTTGCAAATTCTGGCGCTGTTCAAGGCCGAACCAATGCTCTCTAATCCTAAATACCTTTTTGCACAGCACCGCTGTGTGGTCACATGACCGCCCTCTGCTGGCCAGCGGACATGAGAGGGAGCTCTAAACCCCTCCCACCCGTTCTCCTTAGATCTGGGAAGGAGAGCGGAGGAGGACACTTGACAGCATAGAGGTGTTGTGAGAGAAGGTATTTAGGATTAGAGTTTTACAATTTGGCACTGCGCTGATTTAACTGGTAATTGCGCGGTCTTGCAATGCGGTACCAAAAAAAATTTGCGGCCTTTTTTTCCCACAAATACAGCTTTTTTTATAGTATTTGATTGCCTCTGCAATTTTAATTTTTTGCGATATAAATGGGAAAACCGACAAATTCAGCCACATGTCTTTGGTAAAAAAAATGTCAATAAGCATATATTTATTGGTTTGCGCAAAAGTTATAGCGTTTACAAACTAGGGTACATTTCTTTATCGTACATCACAGGACACAGAGCCACAATAATTACTGTATGGGTTATATAGACACCTTCAGGTGATGGACACTGGCCCACCCTAGACAGGAAGTTTAACTCCCTATATAACCTCTCCCCTTATCGGGAGTACCTCAGTTTTTTCGCCAGTGTCTTAGGTGTTGGTCACGAGTAAAGATGTGCTGTGCTGAGTTCCACTGGAATATTCCTTTGCTGTGGCAAGCTATGCAACCGGATCCATTCAAAGTGTCTTTTCAGGCCGAATTGAATGGTACCTGGGCCTTGTGTCGGAAGAAACAAGGTTTTGCCTGTAACTCTTCTCTTTTTACAGAGCTAGACCCCAAGATCCAGTGCTTTGTTTTTTTCAGCCATATTTCATGGTGGGGTGCTTTATGGGTCCAAGGGTGTGGAACCCCCGATAAAAAGGGGCCCCCGGTCCTTGAAGGTTTTTTAACGGAGCCCACTGTGAGTGGTGAAGATTGAGTCTGTCTGGTTACCACAGAACCCTGCAGCTGGATAAGGTAAGTGGAGATTCCTAAGGAATCTTCTAATTTTTATGGGTTTTCTCCTTTAAGCAAATGTTGTCATGCCTGAAGTCGCCACCGGGGCCTGTCAAGAGCATGTACCTGTCCCATGCTTGTCAGATCTCGCTCTGTGTCAGTACAAGCTGCACGCTTCCTCCAGTCCCAAGCCTCAGGTAAGATGCTGGAAGGGCGGCTTTTTTTTTAGACATCCCCACCTGGACAGAAGTATTTCTCTCTCTCCAGGAGGTCGAGGGAGCATGGACCAGTCGTTGGTATGCCGCGCTGTTCCCAAGCCGCCACTGCCATAGTACAGCAGTTCTGTTCAAGCAGCTCTTCTCCTCTCCTCTACCCCAGCCCCCCCCCCCCACATGCCGATATGGTCGGATCGGAGCTCGTGTGGGAAAGCAATCTTTTTTGAAAAGAGTGGGGGGGTGGGAAGTCGGAAGGGAGGGGGGCGGGGCTTTGCGTGGCAATGACGTGCCCCATGTTCACAACGCAGGGGCATTCAGCTGATGGAGGGACACAGAGCAGACGGGGACATGTAAGTGTTGGTGACACAGGCATTACCAAGGCACAATTACTTTAAGAGCTTTAATAGCTGCAGCAGTTGCTGAACTATTTGCTCAGCAGTGGGTGCATTTTTGGTAGTACCTCTGCATTTGTGCCTAGCACTATGGTCAGAAGGGGAGGTACAAAAACCCCAAAGAATAGGGGCTCAAAGGGATCTCCCTCAGGCTCCGAGGACCCTGCCTCTGCAACACCACCCCCCGAAAGGCCTAGGGAGGCTGGTCAGAGTGAGCCATCGGGGTTGTCAGGGGTTGCAACTGCTTCCGGCATTTTAGCCCCTGTATATATTACTGAGGAGGTTTTCTCCTCAGCCATGATTGGATTGGAGGAAAGATTAGCGGCTTTAATAGGATCTTCCCAGAGTGGGAGAAAAGGTCCCCTTCTACCACCCAGGACCCTCAAATAGAGGATCAGTGGGAAGGGGAAAATGAATCCCCCTCAGGGGACGGTGAAGAGACTGATGATTCCTCTTCCAAGGGATAAAGTGGGGAAGGACCTTCTTCAGCTTTACAGGCTGAGAAATTGCTGGTGCAATCTCTTACTGAAATGGTCTGCTCCACATTTAAGCTACCCTTAACTGAGTCGGTTGAAAAGCCCACTTCTTGTTCGGGTTCACTAAAGCCTCCTCATGCTTTGCGTGCCTTTCCTGTCCATTTATTGCTGGAAAAGCTTATGTATTTTGAGTGGGATCACCCAGATAAGCATTTTTTTCCCTCCTAAAAAGTTTTCAACTCTTTATCCTATGTAGGAAAAATTTACAAAGATGTGGGGTATACCAGCAATTGACGCTGCTATATCCTCTGTAAATAAAAGTTTGACTTGTCTGGTTGACAATGCTCAAATGCTTAGGGATCCAACTGATAAAAAATATTGGAATTCCTGTTAAAAAACATTTTTTCTTTGGCTGGTTCAGTAGCTCAACCTGCAGTGGCAGCAATTGGGGTATATCAATCCTTGAGAGACCACTTGAAACAGGTGCTCAAGGTTTTCCCTGAACACCAGGATTTAGCAGAGTTGCCAGGGGCTTTATGTTTTGCAATTGACACAATCAGAGTATCTATTTTTTAGACCTCTCGCCTTACGCTTGGGTTGGTGCATATGCATAGAATCTTATGGTTGAAAAGTTGGTCAGCCGAACCGCCATGCTGGGTTTCCTTTCCGCAGTGAAAGGCTGTTTGGGGAGGATTTGGACAAATATATCCAAAAGATATCAAGTGGAAAAATTACCCTTTTGTCAGTTAAGAAAAGGAGTAAACGTCCCTCATTTAAACGGGCTCTTTCTCCAGTGGCAGGGACATTAGTCTCTAGGCAGTCACGAAGGCCTCCACTGTCAGGTTCAAGAGGTAAACCTCAGGGTCAACCCCAGGGACAAAAGAAGTCCTGGGGGAGGAAACCTACATGACAAAATGCTAAAGCCTCTTTATGAAGGGGCGCCCCCGCTCGCTCGCTCAAGTGGGGGGAAGACTACTGCAGTTCTCAAGGGTCTGGTAGGAGGAGTTTCGAGACAAATGGGTGGTCGCCACAATAGTTCTAGGTTACAAACTAGAGTTCCGTGAATTCCCATCTCCTTGCTTCCTCAGGTCAAATGTTCCCAAAGACCCAGAGAAAAAGAAGTCTCTCTTTCAAGCGTTAGACCGACTTTTGACGCAAAAAGTGATCTTGGTGGTCCCCATGGAAGAGCAGGGGTTGGGGTTTTATTCAAACCTTTTCACGGTTCCAAAACCAAATAGAGATGTCAGACCCATTCTAGATCTCAAAGATCTAAACCGGTTCCTGAAAATCTGCTCTTTTCGCATGGAATCAATATGATCAGTAGTCTCCATCCTACAAGGAGGAGAACTTCTGCCGTCAATCGACATCAAAGATGCATACCGGCATGTAACTATTTTCCCCACTCATCAGAAATATCTGTGTTTCGAAGTGGAAAAACAACATTTTCAGTTTGTAGCTCTGCCTTTCGGTCTAGCTACTGCACCTCAGGTATTTACAAAATTTCTGGCCCTTCCTCTGGCCAGATTAAGGATTTATGGTATAACAATTATAGCATAACTAGATGACCTGCTCTTGGTAGACCGGTTGGTAGCCCGCTTAGACCAAAGCATGGTTACCACAGTCAACTATCTGGAATACCTAGGTTGTGTTCTCAACCTAGACAAATCTTCTTTAAAGCCAGTAAGAAGACTAGAGTACTTGGGTCTGGTTATAGATACAACCCAAAAGAGGGTGTTGCTACCCCAGGCAAAGATCAGTGCCATAAAGAAGCTGGTTCAGGTGGTAAGGGCGAAGAAGGATCCTTAAATTCGCCTTTGCATGAGGTTGTTGGGAAAGATGGTGGCTTCATTCGAAGCAGTTCCCTATGCTCATTTTCATTCAAGACTGCTGCAAAACAGTATCCCGTCTGCCTGGAACAAGAAGGTCCAAGTGATAGATTTTCCAATGCGTTTGTTGCCAAAAGTGCGCCAGAGCCTCAGTTGGTGGAGGATATCTGAGAATCTGCGGAAGGGGAAATCCTTCTTACCAGTTACCTGGAATGTGGTAACAACAGATGCCAGCCTTTCAGGTTGGGGAGCAGACCTGGAAGAGGCGACTGTCCAATGGGAAATGGTCCAGAACCGAAAGGACCTTGCCCATCAACATTCTAGAGATTCGGGCAGCGCACCTAGCCCTAAAGGCCTGGACATTCCGGTTGCGTAATTGTCCTGCCAGTATTCAATCCGACAATGCCACAGCAGTGGCTTATATCAATCACCAAGGGGGCACCAGAAGTCATGCAGCCCAGGGAAAGGTAAACCATATCCTAACCTGGGCAGAAAAGCATGTGCCATGCATATCGGCAATCTTCATTCCAGGGGTAGAGAATTGGCAGGCGGACTACTTAAGTCACCAGCAGTTGTTCCCGGGGGAATTATCTTTTCACTCCGACATCTTCCTGGCTATATGCAAAGATGGGGGATCTGGGATGTAGATCTGTTAGCATCCAGGTTCAATAACAGAGTTGACAACTTTGTGTCAAGAACAAGGGATCCACTCGCATACGGAACAGATGCGTTGGTGACCCCGTGGGATCAGTTCTTACTGATTTATGCATTCCCACCTATTCTGCTGCTACCCCAACTTCTTTGCAGGATCAAGCAGGAAAGGAAGTCAGTAGTTCTTGTGGCCCCAGCATGGCCAAGAATATCTTGGTATGCAGAGATCGTAAAGATTTCGGTAGGGGCCCCATGGACCAAATTACCCCATTTTGGAAAGTAGACACCCCAGGGAAATTGCTGAGAGGCAAGTTGAGCCCATTGAATATTTTATTTTCTTGTCAGTGAATGAAAAATGACAAAAAAAATAAAAATGACACAAAGTTGTCACTAAATGATATATTGCTCGCACATGCCATGGTTATATGTGGAATTACACCCAAAAATACATTCTGCTGATTTTCCTGAGTATGGGGATACCTCACGTGTGAGACTTTTTGGGAGCCTAGCCGCGGACAGGACCCCGAAAACCAAGCATCGCCTTCAGGATTTCTAATGCCGCGTACACACGTGCGGACTTTTCCCCATTTTGGAAAGTAGACACCCCAGGGAAATTGCTGAGAGGCAAGTTGAGCCCATTGAATATTTTATTTTCTTGTCAGTGAATGAAAAATGACAAAAAAAATAAAAATGACACAAAGTTGTCACTAAATGATATATTGCTCGCACATGCCATGGTTATATGTGGAATTACACCCAAAAATACATTCTGCTGCTTTTCCTGAGTATGGGGATACCTCACGTGTGAGACTTTTTGGGAGCCAACCCGCGTACAGAACCCCCGAAAATCAAGCACCGCCTTCAGGATTTCTAAGGGTGTAAATTTTTTATTTCACTCCTCGCTACCTATCACAGTTTCGAAGGCCATAAAATTCCAAGGCAGCACAAACCCCCCCCCCCCCCCCCCCCAAATGACCCCATTTTGGAAAGTAGACACCCCAAGGTATTTGCTAAGAGGCATGGTGAGTATTTTGCAGATCTCATTTATTTTTGAAAATGAAGAAAGAAAAAAAAACATATTTTTTTCTCTTTTATCAAATTTCAAAACTTTGTGACAAAAAGTGAGATCTGCAAAATGCTCAACGTGCCTCTGAGCAGATTGGGGTGTCTACTTTCCAAAATGGGGTAATTTGGGGGGGTTTTGTGCTATTTTTTCATATCATGGCCTCCGAAACTGTGATAGGTAGTGAGAAAGTGAAATCACCATTTTATGTCCTTAGAAAGCCTGAAGGCGGTGCTTGGTTTTCGGGTTCCTGTACACGGCTAAGCTCCCGAAAAGTCTCACACATTTGGTATCCCTGTACTTAGGAGAAGCATTAGAATGTATTTTGGGGTGTAATTTCACATATGCCCATGGCATGTTTGAGCAATGAATCATTTAGTGACAACTTTGTGTAAAAAAAATGTTTTTTAATTTTCCCGCTTGTGGCAAAATATAAAATACTCCATGGACTCAAAACGCCTCTCATCAAATAGCTTGGGGTGTCTACTTTCCAAAATGGGGTCATTTGGTGGTGGTGTTTGTGCTATCTTGGCATTTTATGGCCTTCAAAACTGTGAAAGGTAATGAGAAGTGAAATCAAAAATGTACACTCTTATGCCTCGTACACACGAAGGGACAATCCCGCGGGATTATCCTCTGGACTCAAGTCCAGCGGACAATCCCCTCGTGTGTGGGCGTCGGCGGACTTTTTGGTGCCAAAGCCCGGCGGACCAAAGTTTTATTTTAAAACTATCCGCTGGACTTGGCAGTCCGGCGGACAATCCCGCCGTTAGTAGGCTAGTTCGCCGGACTTTTTAAATGAACGGACTTGCCGCTCGTCGGCAAGTCCGTTCATTTAGCACGTGACTTCAGGTTACGTAGCTAGCGTAGGCAGTAAATGCCGCCGCGCTAGCTCCGTCACCTGGCATGGATTTAAAGGGAATCCCCACGCCGAAAAACGGCGTGGGGGTTCCCCCCCAAATCCATGTCAGACCCTTATCCGAGCACGCAGCCTGGCAGGCCAGGAAAGGGGTGGGGACGAACGAGCGCCCCCCCCTCCTGAGCCATACCAGGCCGCGTGCCCTCAACATGGGGGGTGCCCTGGGGAAAGGGGGGCCGTGCGGCCCCCCCACCACAAAGCACCTTGTCCCCATGTTGATGAGGACAAGGGCCTCTTCCCGACAACCCTGGCCGTTGGTTGTCGGGGTCTGCGGGTGGGGGCTTATCGGAATCTGGGAGCCCCCTTTAATAAGGGGGCCCCCAGATACCGGCCCCCCACCCTATGTGAATGAGTATGGGGTATGATGTACCCCTACCCATTCACCTAAGGTGTAAAATGTAAAGTACAAAAACACACACACTTTTGAAAAAATATTTTATTGCACTGCTCCGGGGGTCTTCTTCCATCTTGGGGGTCTTCTCGCCGGACTCCTCCGCCATTTACCAAGCTCTTTTACCAAGCGGAGAAGTCCGGCTACCTTCTTCGTCGTCGCCGCCGTCGTCTGGGGGTCTCGATCCGCCTTCGGGGGTCTTCCGGGGTCTTCCAGGGGTCTCTTCTGTTCTTGCGGCGGTCGTCGTCTTCCGCGCCGCCGGCGCCTTCTTCTTCTTGTTCTTCTTCTTGTTCTTCTTCTTCTTCTTCCGATGTTGACCCGTCGCTGTCTCTGTCCGGAATGCCAGAGCCGCGCTGTGCTGGGACTTATATAGGGACATGGGGACAGGGTCACATGCTCATGTCACATGGTGACCCCCCCCCCCTGTGATGTCACAGTCCCAACGGCCAGGGTTGTCGGGAAGAGGCCCTTGTCCTCATCAACATGGGGACAAGGTGCTTTGGGGTGGGGGGGCGCACGGCCCCCCTTTCCCCAGGGCACCCCCCATGTTGAGGGCACGCGGCCTGGTACGGCTCAGGAGGGGGGGCGCTCGCTCGCCCCCACCCCTTTCCTGGCCGGCCGGGCTGCGTGCTCGGATAAGGGTCTGACATGGATTTGGGGGGGACCCCCACGCCGTTTTTTCGGCGTGGGGATTCCCTTTAAATCCATGCCAGGTGACGGAGCTAGCGTGACGGCATTTACTGCCTACGCTAGCTACGTACCTGAAGTTACGTTCGAAATGAACGGACTGCTCCGTGTGTGGGCAAGTCCGTTCATTTTCAAAAGTCCCGCGGACTTTGTCCAGCGGATTGTCCGCCGGAGAAGTTCGGGCGTGTGTGGGCAAGTCCACACGCTCGGAAAGTCCGGCGAAGCCAGCTGGAAAGTCTGGCGGATTGTCCGCTGGACTAGGTCCGCCGGGAAAAGTCCGCACGTGTGTACGCGGCATTAGAAATCCTGAAGGCGGTGCTTGGTTTTCGGGGTCCTGTCCGCGGCTAGGCTCCCAAAAAGTCTCACACATGAGGTATCCCCGTACTCAGGAGAAGTAGCAGAATGTATTTTGGGGTGTAATTTTATATATAACTATGCCATATTTGAAAAATATATAATTTAGTGACAACATTGTGCAAAAAAAAAAAAGTGTAATATTCCCGAAACTTGTGGCAAAATATAAAATATTCCATGGACTCAACATGCCTATCAGCAAATAGCTTGGGGTGTCTACTTTCCAAAAAGGGGTAATTTGAGGGGGGGGGGGTTGAACTGTCCTGGTATTTTATGTACAACATTTAGATGCTTATGTCACACATCACCCACTCTTCTAACTACTTGAAGACAAAGCCCTTTCTGACACTTTTTGTTTACATGAAAAAATTTAAAAAAATGTGCAGTATCTGCGCAGCAATTTTTCAAACGCAAAAATTACATTTTAATGCACTAAAACACACTATATTGCCCAAATGTTTGATGAAATAAAAAAGATGATCTTATACCGAGTACATGGATACCAAACACGACATGCTTTAAAATTATGCACAAACGTGCAGAAGCGACAAACTACATACTTTACAGGTTACAGAGGAGGTCTACTGCTAAAATTACTTCCCTCGATCTGACCTTTGCAGTGATAGTTCACATGCATGGTGCAATGTCTACCCAGTCGTGAACTTCAGGTCCTGGAGACTTCTCCCCGTCGCCAAGTACCGCAAGGTGGTGATGAGCCTTTGCTCGGGAATGTTGGCTTGCCGCATGCAGGTGTCCTGCTTCGTAATATAAGGGGTCAGCAAAGCCAAGAGACGGTGAAAGTTGGGGTCCATCATCCAGAGATAATTCCTGAAATCATCAGGATTATTCTCCTGGAGCTCCCGCAACAAAGGCATATGACAGATTTGGTCATGATTAAGCAACCAATTCTTGGTCCAAGAACTCCTCCCCCTGTTCATGGACTGGACTTGGGTCAAAGCAATAACTCCAGTACATAAGAAGTGAATGTGGGACTTTAAATGTCGCAGCTTTAAAGCACTTTAGCACTAGTTGTGCTAGCCACCGCACCTGCTTGAACTGCACTTATGGGACTCGCCACATCACCACGTGTTACTGTAGTGCTGGTTTGACTACTGCCAGGGTGTACTAGGCCGCTGGTGCTTGCCAGTTCACCAGAAGGATGAGCGGCACTAGTACTGGCTCTCTGCTCCAATACGAGAGCCCTGCGGTTCTTGCATCTCAGCAACAGCAGAAGAACGTGATCTGGTATGCCTGACCTTGGCAGGGACCACAACTCCATCATCAGAGCTATCTGTCAGGGGGCTGTCTACAGGATCGTATTATGAGCCTGAATCTGATAGATGAGTGACTTCCTCTTCACTATCTGTCATGCTCAGAAACATGTAGGCCTCTTCACTAGTGTACCTTCGATTTGACATTTTGGTCTCTAAATTTACTGATACACTAGTGAGACTCACAGATTAAAAAGCTCCTGACTGTCAGCGACTGATTCAAACGCTACCAAAAAAACTGTTAGCATTCACAGGGATCAGGCCTGACTCTGCAAACACTGCAGTTATGTGTGGTGTGTTTTGTAAGTGACAGTGATCGGTTGATACTGCACTTGGGTGGGCTGGGCTGGGTGGAGGGGCTAAACGCAGGTGCTAGCAGGTATCCGGGCTAATCCCGCTAACACTGCATTTTTGGGAACCCTAAACTGCTGGAGACGCTAGTATAGATCTGATCAGATCAGATATTGATCCGTTCAGACACTATACCACTAAGGGAGGTGTATGGTGCGTGCGTGGGTGTTAGCACTACTGGCACTAATCTGACGCTGCCTGGGGGGATGCAAACCCTGACTGCCGCTAAAACCTAACTTATATCACCTGCCGGGTGATCAGGGGTTTAAACCTTTATTTAGGTAAAATAGGGTAGGTGCCCTAATGCTATAAAAAATAAACTAGCTAACCTGCGTGACACTTATACAGTGATCACTGGTGACAGGGAGTGAAAGGGTTAACTAGGGGGCAATCAGGGGGTAAAAATCTTAATTAGGTAATATATAGGGGTACCCGAGGCTATAGAAATCTGACGGTGAAACTAACTGGCTAACTAGCATCAGCAGTGACACAAATACGGTGATCGATTAGTGACACTGGCGACAGGGGGTGAAAGGGTTAACCAGGGGATTAAAACCTTTATTAGGTAGTATATATGGGGGTACCTGATGCTATAAAAACCTGACGGTGAAACTAATCACCTAACTGGCTAACTAGCATCACCAGTGGCACAATTACGGCGATCGTGACACTGGCGACAGGGGGTGAAAGGGTTAACTGGGGGGCGATCAAGAGGGTAATACTTTATTAGGGGGGTTTAGGGGGGTAACCTAGACCTGACGAGGGCTACTACTAACTGCCCTAACACTTATTTCAGTCACAAATGACACCAATGCAGTGATCAGTGAAAAATCTGAAAACTGCAATTGGTGACACAGTGACAGGCACTGAAAGGGTTAACTGGGGGGCGATCGGGGGGTAAGTATACCTATGTGTACTGGCATTAGTATAGTGTTGGTGCAACTCATGGTTAGATGTCCTCTCTCTCTCACTGGAATCGAAAAGACCCCACGAGGAGAGATGATATCACTTCCTCCTGTCTGTGTTTACACTTACACAGGCAGGGGAAGCTTTTAATTCTTTAGGAGCGATCACCAGGTCCAGACCATAAATCATTGGTCTGGCCCTGGGGACTGATCGCTCCCCTAACAAACCCAACCGCCGTGGGCACGGGGGGAGGGGGGCGTACAGGTATGCCCATTTGCCCACCCGTGCCATCCGGCCAACGTACATCGTAACAGTCGGGAACCGGTTAAACCGCTCTAATATATTTTATATTTTGAGTTGTTATTTTAATCTTAAAACAGTACTTGTTAACAATTTCAGACCTTTAAACGTACTTGTTTCATGCTCGTTATTTTGATTCATGTATTGTACTGTAGGTCCATTCACACCGACATGTGCACCACATGCACACTGCATGCACATGAATTGGAGTAAATCCACCCTTTTTGTAATTTCACTAAGGTTATTGCTGGCAAATGAGCACTATCACCTGTGTATGTAGATGGTAGAAAGGCTCCTTAACACAAAAACAATTGCAGCAAGCATGATGTTCTGAATTTATTTGAATGAAAATCTATTTAAACATCAATAATAGCTCAGTTGCTTACTCCAGCAATGCAGTCACCTCTATGATCATATTCACAAAATAGTATGCATTTATGCCAACCAATAAATAAACATATTATCTGACACTGTATGGTATGGCTTATTACTGCACATAAGGCCAGTAATGTGACACCATAGGATACTTACACTTAGCCACCCCAGTGATCACAAAGTTACATTGCATAACATATGCATGAATTCTGATATTAGTGAATATTATTGATCAGCTTTGCAGCATTATATGACAAAAAAATATTAACAAAACCAGGTAAAACGTAGCACCGAGCTAACAGTGTGTGTCACTTAGCTGCATAATTGAATAATTATAAAGAATCTGTGTTGGGTGTCATACCATATTTCTCCATTTTCCAAATTTGAATATAACTGTAAAGGGTTACACCTTAGATTAAGTAATCTTATGGTATGAATTTCAGTATCTTTAGATAGTAGCACATAAGATCACTTTTTTTTATTATTATTTATTTATTACATTTTTCTAATACAAATCTCACATTTTAAATACAATGACATGTACAACACAGTTTCAATATAGTACATTTATCTCTCCCTTTCACCTCCCCCTTTCCCCTCCCACCTCTCGTCATAATGCATTCTATGAGTTTTCCTTCTTTAATATCTTACTCTATTTAAGTTATTATTTCGACATATCTCCACGTCTTCTTAAATTCCTGCCAGCACTTCCATTCATCCATTACTCCCTCCTTTCCCTCCTCCCTATTGAATCTCAATTTCTCCAAGTAGTATGTTTCTTCCATAGCCCAAACCCAATCTACCATTTTAGGGCTTTCTTCTTCCTGCCATCTTTTTGGGATAAGGCTCTTTGCCGCATTAAGCATATAAGGGACTAATGTTTTATTATATTGTTTCACTGACCCCTCTGTTCCATGGAACAAACACATCCACGGATCTTCCGGTATATTTTCTCCATCTATTTCCTTTATGAGACGTAGGACTCCTTTCCAATATTCTTTGATTTTAGAACAGTTCCACCACAGGTGGGCCATCGTTCCTGGTGTCCTACATCCTCTCCAACACTCATGTTATTTCTCCGGTTGTTTTTTTTCTAAGTTTATCTGGTGTTGCGTACCAACTTGCCAGGCATTTATAGTTCATCTCCGCTGTTCTGGTATCAATAGCTGAACTGTGTGTTAGTTTCAGAGTTTTTTTTATCTTGTGTTTATATTCATGTGATTTTAATTCCTTACCCCATTTTTTAAAGAATGGCGGTACCTCCAGTTCCTCCTCTGCAAGTAAAATTTTATATAACCGGGATATATCCTTTTTTGATCCTACTTCCAAGCATATCTTTTCAAATGATGTTAGGTCCTCTGCTGTTCTTATAGGTTGGGGTAGATTCTCTACAAAGTGCTTCAACTGGAGGTAGCGCCATTCATTTATTACCATTAAATCCGTGTTTTGTTGTATCTCAAAGAGTGTGTTTATTTTCCCTTTATCAGTAATATCTCTTAATTGTGTATTTTCCCTAACCCAGTTCCCTCTTATATCCCTTTTCCCAGGCAAAAAGTAATCACTCTCTTTCAAAAAAATTAAAGGTGAATTATATTTCCATTTAAATGGTTTGTGAACTAAATCCCATATTTTGAGTGCATGTCTTGTCATTTCATGTGTATTTTCTCCCGACCCCCTATATTGTGGGGGGTTCCACATCACCTCCCTTAACCGTTCTCCACTAGTGTTATTTTATATATTGATTTTCACTTTTTCCCCTATAAGATCACTTTAACCCATTCCTGCCTAGCATAGGTCGGTCCTCCTAGACTCACTGAGATGCTACGAGCATGGGATCCTCCCTTGGGTGTCAATAGAGGAACTCCCAGAAGGCCAATGGTCTGGCCTGGCCTAACCAGCACCACCCAGTTACTTGTTCTATGTCTTCCTTAAAACTTATGGCAATGGACCTCAGTAGCAGCTTCACTGAGTACCTGTTTATTTCCAGAAAACATTCCCATCTTGAGGTTAGAAGAAGGAAAAATCTAAACAACTGAAAATCTTTTATCTGTTTACTTAACCAGTTGATTTACATACTTACATCTTTTCAGTCATCCCAACATTCTTGAGCTCCAAACAGATAGATAACAGCAGAGATGAGAGTTGAGTCGAGGAGCAGCCCATACCTTTTGGGGTTTTGCCAGAGTCTTAGATCCAGTAAAAGGTATGCGAGTAGGCCCATTA
The DNA here is from genome assembly GCA_028564925.1 of Lithobates sylvaticus. Taxonomy (NCBI): domain Eukaryota; kingdom Metazoa; phylum Chordata; class Amphibia; order Anura; family Ranidae; genus Lithobates; species Lithobates sylvaticus. Next base: position 304,150,088 of record CM053027.1, on the reverse strand, counting down.
TTCTTGGATCATTCCCTAAGGTGAAGCCCTGAGAAGCTTTTTTTAACCCAGTGTGCAAATGCTTATTTCTATCTTGTAAAATGTTAAAAACTGAAAATATCTGACAAAAATATCCAAACAAGCTAAACGATACAAAAGCTTTGCTGAAAGATGTGTTGGGGGTTAAAGGACAGACCTGATCTCATGATGTGACCAGTTGAATGACAACTGTTCTCTGTAAAGATATAGATATAGCTCTCTGTACAGATATAGATGATCCAGTGCTGTAAGGTTGGCAGTAATAGGGACACAGCCGAACAATGAGGTTTAATAAAACAAGGATCATCCTTGAGGGAAGACATGGATTTGTTCAAACTAAAAATAAAGGTGTGTACATGTGCTAAACCTATATACATGTGCACTCATAGAATTATATAAGTTTGCACTTTTTTTATGGTTTGTATTTGGCTGCTGTAACATGTATTAAACAAATAATTGACTCAAGCTATATTCAGATGGGGCTGAATGCATTAAGTGTCTTGAATCTGTGTTTTCAGGCAGACTTTCATCCTCCAAAATGTATGCCATGCCCTCTGGCTACCCAGATATGTACTAAGTTGTTTGGTTCCGTACAATTTATTACATTAGGTACTTAGAAGGTAAAAGGCAAGGGTCAAACGCACCTGCTCTGTGCCCTTTTTAAGTGGCTAAAGAGAGCATTACTCCCACGGCAGTATCAATGGAATGCACATTCAATGTATTAAGCCATTAATTGTATTTAAATGCCAAATACTCCCTTTTACAGCACTGTAAATTGATTTGACTTGTAACTGCCTAGTGTTAACTGGTGGCATTATAGAACTCAAAGCAAAGGAAACTCTCAGTTGGTTTCAAAGAAAGAAAATAAAGCTGCTAGAATGGCCCAGCCAATCACCATACTTAAATCCAATAGTAAATCTATGGAAAGAACTAAAGATCAGAGACCATAGAAGAGGCCCACATATCCCCCCCCCCCCCCCCAGACCCCCTTATACTTATCTGAGCCCAATCTCGATCCAGCGTGTGCTCTCTCTCTCTCTATCCTCTCTGGGCATTGAAGCCACATTGGCCATTGGCTCCTGCTCCTGTCAATCCCAGCCTGTGAGAGCTATGAGAGCACTAAGAAGGGGGAGGGGCCAGAAGAGGAGAATCGGTGCTGCTCTGTGCAAAACCATTGCACAGAGCAGGTAAGTAAGACATGTTTGTTATTTTTAAAAGATGTCCCTTTAGAATCCCTTTAAGCAAGGGCAATAAAGACTGAGGAATAAACGAAAGAAAATAATGTGGGGAATAGAAGGGAGAATTTCTATTCAGAATATAAAAAATTATGTTTCAAATACAATATGTAAGAAAGGGAAATGATGAACAAAAAATATAATCTCATATCTTGTACAGCAGCGAGATGTACATGATGAAAATAATAAAGCAGTATTTAAGCCTCTGGGAGACAGCATGCTAAGGTACAGATCTAATATGGCACCATTTCCCAATGCATCCATTTGCTATGTACACAAAGTATTCTGAAATATAGAGTCTCCCACAGAACTGAAAGTCAAAATATTTTAAAAATAAACCATGAAGTGTACAAGCAATGCATGACATCCAAAATGGATAAAGCACCCCCTAAAACAAGTCTTTGCACCACAAAATTATTGATGAAAACAATGATAAATACCTTCAATATAAATTGTAATTGTATAAATGTACATCACCCTGCAGATGTAACCCACAGACTAAAACCATAAGGCCCCTTTCACACTGGGGCGGTTTTCATAAAAAAAACAACCCCCCCCCCCCCGCCCCGCACAAAAAAAAAAGCTGTATTAATACATCAGTCCCTATATAATGATCAACCATCAGGGAAAAACGATGGTAAAGCAGCGCTAAAAACAGAACCCTGGATGACTCTGACTCAGATCATTAAATCATATGCATATTATGATATTTTAATTCACCAAGAACACATGCAAAATAAATGCAGCCATGCATAATACAAAGTACAAGAATATGAAATGTTAAAACACTGATAACCAACACCACCCTATTAACTAACTATAATTAATTTGTGAGAAAAACATATGAAAAAATATAAATGCACAGTCAAGACAAAAACCAAAAAATCCAAATAAATAAATAAATACAAAACAAAAATACTAAGCCTGGAATTGGTAGCAGGAGCTCCACTATCATGGCACCATATGTACTTTTTTATATTTTGTATAGGGATTATTTTTAGTTAGTTTATTGGGTAGGGTGGCATTGGTTGTTTGTGTTATCAGATTTCACATTCTTGTACTTTGTATTATACACATCTACACATTATACACATCTACAGTATTATTATTATACAGGATTTATATAGCACCAACAGTTTATGCAGCGCTTTACAATATAAAAGGGAGACATGGTGTATAAGTCTGGCAGCAGCATTCATGATAGACTGAAGAGGGGGTAGCCTATGGAGAGGCAGGTCAATGAGAAAGGAGTTGAAATAGTGAAGGCAAGAGATAACAAGGGAGTGAATGAGGAGCTTGGTGGTTTCATTTGTTAAAAAGGGGCGAATTTTAAAGATGTTATGAAGGTGAATTTTACAAACTTTTGACAACAATTGGACTTGAGGATGAAATGACAAGTCAGAGTCTAGGATTACACCTAGTACCCTGGTGTGAGGGGAGCATTGTTGATTTGGTTGCATTGTTGATTTTGATAGAAAAGTCAGGGAGGGGGGCACAAGCGGGGGGGAATATTATTAGCTCAGTTTTAGAGAGATTTCGTTTAAAGAAAGGGTGTGACATCCATGCTGATATGTCAGTTAGTAAGTTAGTAATGCCAGAGGAGACTGAAGGAGTGAGGTGAGGAGTAGGGATAAGCTGAACACCCCCCTGTTCGGTTCGCCCCAGAACCTGCGAACAGATCTAAAGCTCATGTGAACTTTAGAACCCTATTAAAGTCTATGGGACTCGAACGTTCAAAATAAAAAGTGCTAATTTTAAGGGCTAATATGCAAGTTATTGTCATAAAAAGGTCCTGCCCCATGGGACATGTATCAATGCAAAAAAAAGTTTTAAAAACTGCAGTTTTTTTTCAGGAGCAGTGATTTTAATAATGCTTAAAGTGAAACAATAAAAGTGTAATATTCCTTTAAATTTCATACCTGGGGGGTGTGTATAGTATGCATGTAAAGGGGCGCATGTTTCCCGTGCTTAGAACTGTCCCTGCACAAAGTGTCATTTTTTCAGGAAAAAAAAGCTATTTAAAATCACTTGCGACTATAATGAATTGTTAGCTCCCGTAATACAGAGAGCAGTTATTGAAAGTCATTGATAAAAAAAAAGCATGGCGTTCCCCCAAAATTCAATTACCAGGCCCTTCAGGTCTGGTATGGATATTAAGGGGAACCCCGGGTCAAATAAAAAAAAAATGGCGTGGAGTTCCAGACCCTTATCCGAGCACGCAACCTGGTAGGCCGCAGGAAAAGAGGGGGACGAGAGAGCGCCGCCCCCTCCTGAACCGTACCAGGCCACATGCCCTCAACATTGGGAGGATGCTTTGGGGGTCTGTGACCCCTCAAAGCACCATGTCCCCATGTTGATGAGGAGAAGGGTCTCTTCCCCACAACCCTTGCCTGGTGGTTGTGGGGGTTTGCGGGCGGGTGGCTCAAAATATTGAAGCCCCCTTTAACAACGGGAACCCCAGATCCCGCCCCCCCCCCTGTTTGAAATGGTAAGGGGGTACAAAAGTACCCCTACCATTTCACAAAGAAAGTGTAAAAAATAGTTAAAAAACACACAGACACCATTGGGAAAAGTCCTTTATTAAAAAAAAAAAAAAAAAAAAGATTCCAGCGGTGGTAATCCACTCTTGCTATCCAGCGATGGATGGTCTCTGCTCCAGGGTCCAGTGATGGCTGATCTCTTCCGACGTCCAACGCTGCATGTCCTGTCTCCGCGGAATCCTCTTAGCTGAGGAGGATGGGGCCACTCCGTCACCTGACCCCGCCCCCCTCTTATGTAACTGAAACCTGCGTTACATCAAAGGGGGGCGGGGTCACCCGTACGTCACTGGGGAAACCCAGGCTTCATGCATGTAAAGGGGCGCATGTTTCCCGTGGTTAGAACTGTCCCTGCACAAAGTGTAATTTATGCAGGAAAAAAGTAATTTAAAAGCACTCGCGGCTATAATGAATTGTCCGCAGTCATTGAAAGTCATTGAAAAAAAAAATGCGTGGGGGTCCCCCCAAATTAAATTATCAGGCCCTTCAGGTCTGGTATGGATATTAAGGGGAACTCCGTGTCAAATTAAAAAAAATATGGCATGGAGTTCCCCCCAAAAATCCATACCAGGCCCTTTATCAGAGCATGCAACCTGGCAGGCCGCAGGAAAAGAGGGGGGACGAGAGAGCACCCCCTCCTGAACTGTACCAGGCCACATGCCTTCAACATTAGGAGGGTGCTTTGGGGGGCTACCCATGTTGATGGGGACAAGGGCCTCATCCCCACAACCCTTGCCTAGTGGTTGTGGGGGTCTGCGGGCGGGGGGCTTATCGGAATCTGGAAGCCCCCTTTAACAAGGGGACCCCCAGATCCCGTCCTCCCCCCTGTTTAAAATGGTAACGGGTACATTGTACCCCTACCATTTCACAAAGAAAGTGTAAAAAAACACACAGACATCATTGGGATAAGTCCTTTATTAAAAATAAAAAAAGATTCCAGCGGTGGTAATCCACTCTTGGTATCCTGTGATGGATGATCTCTTCTCCGGGGGACAGCGATGGATGATCTCTCCTCTCCAGGTCCAGGGTCCAATGATGATGTCCAGCGCAGCGCATCCTGTCTCCACCAGAGACACAGCGGGAATCCCGGCAGCCTGACAGGTCTCTTAGCTGAGGATGGGGCCACTCATCACGTGACCCCACCCCCCTCTGATGCAAGGGGAAACCCGGGCTTCCCCAGTGACGTGTGGGTGACCCCACCCCCTCTGATGTAACGCAGGTTTCCGTTACATCAGAGGCGGTGGCGTCACCCGCACGTCACTGGGGAAGCCTGGGTTTCCCCTTGTGTCAGAGGGAGGCTGGGTCACGGGCGGGGGGCTTATCGGAATCTGGAAGCCACCTTTAACAAGGGGACCCCCAGATCCCGGCCTCCCCCCTGTTTAAAATGGTAACGGGTACATTGTACCCCTACCATTTCACAAAGAAAGTGTAAAAAAAACACACAGACATCATTGGGATAAGTCCTTTATTAAAAATAAAAAAGAAACCAGCGGTGGTAATCCACTATTGGTATCCTGTGATGGATGATCTCTTCTCCGGGGTACAGCGATGGATGATCTCTCCTCTCCAGGTCCAGGGTCCAATGATGATGTCCAGCGCAGCGCATCCTGTCTCCACCGGAGACACAGCGGGAATCCCGGCAGTCTGACAGGTCTCTTAGCTGATGTCGTCACGCGCAGCGCATCCTGTCTCCACCCCGCCCCCTCTGATGTAACACAGGTTTCGGTTACATCAGAGGGGGCGGGGTCACCGGCACGTCACTGGGGAAGCCTGGGTTTTTCTTGCGTCAGAGGGGGGCGGGGTCACGGGCGGGGGGCTTATCGGAATCTGGAAGCCCCTTTAACAAGGGGACCCCCAGATCCCGCCTCCCCCCTGTTTAAAATGGTAACGGGTACATTGTACCCCTACCATTTCAAAGAAAGTGTAAAAAAAACACAGACATCATTGGGATAAGTCCTTTATTAAAAATAAAAAAAGATTCCAGCGGTGGTAATCCACTCTTGGTATCCTGTGATGGATGATCTCTTCTCCGCAGCGATGGATGATCTCTCCTCTCCAGGTCCAGGGTCCAATGATAATGTCCAGTGCAGCCCCGCTCCACCGGAGACACAGCGGGAATCCCGGCAGTCTGACAGGTCTCTTAGCTGAGGTTTCCGTTACCTCTGAGGGGAAGGGGGCGGGGGTCACCCCGCCCCCTCTGATGTAACGCAGGTCGTTACATCAGAGGGGGCGGGGTCACCCGCACGTCACTGGGGAAGCCTGGGTTTTTCTTGCGTCAGAGGGGGGCGGGGTCACGGGCGGGGGGCTTATCGGAATCTGGAAGCCCCCTTTAACAAGGGGACCCCCAGATCCCGGCCTCCCCCCTGTTTAAAATGGTAACGGGTACATTGTACCCCTACCATTTCACAAAGAAAGTGTAAAAAAACACACAGACATCATTGGGATAAGTCCTTTATTAAAAATAAAAAAAGATTCCAGCGGTGGTAATCCACTCTTGGTATCCTGTGATGGATGATCTCTTCTCCGGGGTACAGCGATGGATGATCTCTCCTCTCCAGGTCCAGGGTCCAATGATAATGTCCAGTGCAGCGCATCCTGTCTCCACCGGAGACACAGCGGGAATCCCGGCAGCCTGACAGGACTCTTAGCTGAGGATGGGGCCACTCGTCACGTGACCCCGCCCCCTCTGACGCAAGGGGAAACCGGGGCTTCCCCAGTCATGTGCGGGTGACCCCGCCCCCTCTTATGTAACGCAGGTTTCCGTTACATCAGAGGGGCCGGGTTCACCCGCACGTCACTGGGGAAGCCTGGGTTTCCCCTTGCGTCAGAGGGGGGCGGGGTCACGTGATGAGTGGCCCCGTCCTCCTCAGCTAAGAGACCTGTTAGGCTGCCGGGATTCCAGCTGTGTCTCCGGTAGGGACAGGATGTTCTGCTCTGGACTTCATCATTGGAACCTGGACCTGGAGAGGAGAGATCATCCATCGCTGGACCCCGGAGAAGAGATCACCCATCGCAGGATACCAAGAGTGGATTACCACCGCTGGAATCTTTTTAAAAAAAAAAATTTTTTTAATAAAGGACTTATCGCAACGGTGTCTGTGTGTTTTTTTACAATTTTTTACACTTTCTTTGTGAAATAATAGGGGTACAATGTACTCGTTACCATTTCAAACGGGGGGGGGTGGGCTCTGGGGGTCCCCTTGTTAAAAGGGGCTTCCAGATTCCGATAAGCCCCCCGCCCGCAGACCCCCACAACCACCGGGCAAGGGTTGTGGGGAAGAAGCCCTTGTCCCGATCAACATGGGGGCAAGGTTCTTTGGGGGGCTACCCCCAAAGCACCCTCCCAATTTTGAGGGCATGTGGCCTGGTACGGTTCAGGAGGGGGGACGCTCTCTCGTCCCCCCCTCTTTTCCTGCGGCCTGTCAGGTTGCATGTTCGGATAAAGGGTCTGGTATAGATATTCAGAGGAAAAACCACGTCATTTTTTTTTATTTCCCCTTAATATCCATACCAGACCTGAAGGGCCTGGTAATTGAATTTGCGGTGACCCCCACGCATTTTTTTTTTTTATCAATGTCTTTCAATGACTGTTCTCTATATTACAGGGAGCCGACAATTCATTATACCGGCGAGTGCTTTTAAATTACTTTTTTTCCTGCAGAAATTACACTTTGTGCAGGGACCGTTCTAAGCACGGGAAACATGCGCCCCTTTACAGGCATACTATACACACCCCCTAGATATGAAATTTAAAGGAATATTACACTTTTATTGTTTCACTTTAAGCATTATTAAAATCACTGCTCCTGAAAAAACTGCAGTTTTTAAACATTTTTTTTATTTTGATACATGTCCCCTAGGGCAGGACTCGGTCCCCAAACCCCTTTTAGGACAATAACTTGCATATTAGCCTTTAAAATTAGCACTTTTGATTTTGAACGTTTGAGTCTCATAGACTTTAATGGGGTTCTAAAGTTCACGCAAATTTTCGGTCCGTTCCGGGGGGTGTTTGGCTCATCCCTACTGGTGGACATGTCACAAATGAGGCGGTTGGTGGGAAGGTTGCATTCCCTTTAAATGTCAGCCAGCCGAGCACTGGCATTGTATGACCGGTGTAAATGACCACAGACTTTTGTGGTCGGCCTCAGGAGATCCTGTAAGCCTGGAGCTTGTAAGTCTGTAATTACCTGCTCAAGAATCGCTGCACCACCAAATTCAGGACGTGTGCCAAACATGGAACATGGGGCAAGTGTCCCTGTCGGAGGGTGGAGAGAAGGTTGGTGCCATTGTCGCATACAACCATTCCTGGCTGAAGCTGACATGGCATCAACCACCTCTGAGACTGCCCCTGCAGAGCTGACAGAATCTCTGCCCCAGTGTGGCTCATGTCCCCTAGGCAGACCAGCTCAAGCACTGCATGGCATCTTTTACCCTGATGGCTTGCGTAACCCCCTGCCTTTGGCCAATTATGGCTCTCTTAGCAGAGGGCGCTGTGATTGGCCAAAGCATGCAGGTCAGGTGCATGCTTTGGCCAATCGTCATACAGCAATGCACTGCAATCTCGCAGTGTATTATGGGGCGTTCCGCGGCACTCGAATTTGCTGCGAACGGGCAAACACCCGATGTTCGAGTAGAACTGATGTTCGACCAGAACATCAAGCTCATCCCTAGTCACATCAAATACTGTATTCATATATTCATATATATATATATATAATATTATATATGATATATATATTATATATATATATATATAAACCCTATATATATATATATATATATATATATATATATATATATATATATATATATATATACTGTATATACACAAAATCTCGCAAAAGCCCTCACATTTTTGTAAATATTTTATTATATCTTTTCAAGTGACAACACTTAAGAAATTACACTTTTCTACAATGTAAAGTAGTGAGTGTACAGCTTGTATAACAGTGTAAATTTGCTGTCCCCTCAAAATAACTCAACATACAGCCATTAATGTCTAAACCGCTGGCAACAAAAGTGAGTACACCCCTAAGTGAAAATGTCTAACTTGGGCCCAAAGTGTCAATATTTTGTGTGGCCACTAATATTTTCCAGCACTGCCCTAACCTCCCTGGCAGTATGATTATTTCTGACTTTAGGTGCTGAAAGATGTACAATTATTTTGCATGGAAATTTGGCGTTTTATATTGTAGGCCTGTAATTCTTAGGAATAACTCACTTAAATCTGTCCAAACCAGAGTCTAGTAGACATCCCAGGTATGATAAAGTTTGAAACACAAAATCATAAATTATAATATAATAAATAACTTCAAATAATTATAACAAATAATAATATAATAATAATAAAAAATATTCTATAATGTAATCAAATCAAAAACATAGAAATGTGCTCAGTTGTTGAATTGTCGCTGTCCCCACAAATCGCTTTCGCTCAATTCTGCAAGTGATTCTAATTTATTTTAAAACCACTTTTGACATAAAAAGACACTTTTTGGTTGCTATGCACAATCTCCAAATTCCAGGCAGAAAGAAAACAGTATTTCTAATATAAAAGTGCATGCAGGGCACTGGACAGACCACTAGGGACAAAGGGGATGTTTATTTTTTTTTATACAGTACTGTAATCTGTAAGATTACAGTACTGTATATGTATTGTGTGTTTTTACTTTTTTGAATTTGGCGCCGATCTCCACTCCTGTGCGTAGCAAAATTGCAGGGAACAGAGCTTGTTGGCACTTGGCACTGTGTGAATCGAGCGAGTAGACAGCTTGCACACACAGCAAAGAGACATTGCAGGATCCAGGGGACAAGGTAAGTAACTTTCCCTGTACTTTCCCTGTATCCTGCGATGCAATCCCGAGTCTGGCTCGGGGTTACCGCTGATAGTATTGAAATTCCACTCTGAGCCAGACTTGGGAATACCGCCAGGGAGGTTAACCCTCCTGGGCATGGAGTTCACCAGAGCTTCGCAGGCTGCCACTGGAGTCCTCTTCCACTCCTCCATGATGACATCACAGTGGATGTTAGAGACCTTGCACTCCTCCACCTTCCATTTGAGGATGCCCCACAGATGCTCAATAGGGTTTGGGTCTGGAGACATGCTTGGCCAGTCCATCACTTTTACCCTCAGCTTCTTTAGCAAGGCAGTGGTCATCTTAGAGGTGTTAAATAGTAAAAAATGTGGTGCTTGCAAATACTAAAGGATACCACTCCAAGGGGAAACTCCAACAAGGATGGCTCCAAAAAAGCATCTAAAGCCCCATACACACGGTCGGACTTTTTCATGGATTCTGTCCGATCGGACCATGTTGTCGAAAAATCCGACCGTGTGTATGCACCATCGGACAGTGTACGTCAAATTGTCTGACGGACAAAGTCTTATCTCCTGCTGGATAGATTTGCCTACAACCCGGTCCGATCACACCAAATTCGATCGTGTGTACGGTTGTCCGACCGGACAAAGTGCTACGCATGCTCAGATCACATTACAAGACCAAAGCTATTGGCTACTAGCCTCTACGTAGTCCCGTCGTAGGCAACAAACGTCACCACGTTCAGAATGATCGGATTTTTCGACAACTTTGTCCGACCGTGTGTACGCAAAACCAACATCGGACAAAGTACGACGGACAGGATCCGACGCACCTGGTCCGCGGATTGTCCGACCGTGTGTATGGGGCTTTAGAATTAATATCTAAAATAATCGGCATATAGCAGCAGGTAATCAAGCAGTGCTATACAAATAAATGCATAAAATATCAAACAAGTGTATCCAGTTCCAAGTAAAAAATTAATCAGTGCAAAAAATAGACAATAATTCGTGCAATATTAAATTTGTGCAACAAATAAATATAGCAAGCAGCAATTCAGTGGAAAAATAAATATAAAGTGCGAAAAATATGAATAAAACTGAGCCTGTGCAAATATGCTGGAATGTGCAAAAAGCAATATTAAATATTGATATACATATATAAAAAAATGAATAAAGTGGCAGTCCAAAATAATCGTGCTCAAATAAAAAGTCCTGTGCACTCCAAATTGCTATTGCCGACAACCAGCTCCCATACAAAGTGCAATCACTATGTGGATTAAATTCTCTGTGAGGTGGGTTTTTCAAATATAGCTGTACAGTCCTTTTAGCAGTTTAAAGGTGCTCTCATCAATGCAAATTCCAGCGTATCCAAGGTGTTTCCCCCAGCCTCTTACCTCTAGGTAAGGAGTAAACAACCTTACAATGAACAAGCCACAGGTCTCCACCTCCTCCTCTTTAATCCTCTATGGCAGCGTCCTTACCAGCTCCTCTCCAGGCAACCATTGGACATGGGGGTATAAAGAAGGAGGCACTCCATAGTGCAGTATTTAAAAATATTTATTGTAATAAAAGGTAGAAAACTTACAGTTAAATGTGAAAATATCAGCGGTAATGAATAGTGTGTGATCCCGGCTGAGATTGCACACACAGCGTCACCTGGCTCTACTCTCCTGACGTGTTGCGTCACGCCCACATGACTTTTTCGAAGGATTTTAGAGCCGGGTGAGCAGCAGTGACTTAGATAAGGCAGCGGTTGTCAGGGCAACCGTGCAGATTTGATACGATCGGGTAAAAATACATACATATTGAGGTGATAATTTTACTAGTAATGTTAATCCTCTCTGGTAATAAATACATATATACCTTAAAACCAAAATATGCACCATATAAATTTATATATGGCATTGTGTGGCGAAAGTGCCGAGATAAGCGCCACCTGGTGGCTAAAATAAATAATTTAACTCCACATGGAAACGATAGTCAAGGCAACAGTGCAGATTCGATAAGATCGGGTAAAAAATACACATATATGGGGGTGATCAATTTCCTAATATCATTAATCCTCTCTGGTAATAAAAAGCGAAATAGGCGCAATAAAAAGTAATATATGGCATTGTGTGATGAAAATATCGGGATAAACGCCATCTGGTGGCTAAAATAAATGTTTGACTCCACATGGAAACAAAAGTGCCTAATAATACCATAAACACTTGGGCAGCTCAATTTTGATCGAGACAACCGTGGGGGCAAAGACAATAAATATAAATACATACATATGACAATAGTCTTCAGGGGGAACAATTAGAGCAATAATTTATGAATAAATAGCTAAGAACGCTATCAAATATCAAATACGTGCCATCTAGTGGCTAACACTATAATTCGCAGATGGACAAGACTCAAAATGACATCTCTAAGGTAAGCAGAGGGACTACAAATTAATCCAATCATGGAAGAGGGATTAGTATAAATGCATGATAAGAACCAATAATAAATTACCATCCGGCAGGTCATATATAAGAATGAGATCCTAATATAAAACCATAATAAGAATATATATAAGGTATATAAAACCGTAAGAATATATTAAAATCCTCTTTGAAACATATAAAATGAATAGATGTGCTGAATGGCCAATAATAGACAAATGCTAAAAGGCATCAATTAAACGAAGATTAAAAAGATAAAATCAGCCCATAGATTCTCCAATTCATGTAGGCAATCAGACGCGAAGGACATATAATCCAAATTACTCATGCCGACAACCAGCTCCCCAATAATTCTCACAAGAACATAAAATTAATAATATTTTTTTTAAATAATGGATGGCCAATAATAAACAACTAATAAAAGCCACCATCTTAGAGGTGTGTTTGGGGCTGTTATCATGTTGGAATACTGCCCTGCAGCCCAGTCTCCAAAGGGGGGATCATGCTCTGCTTCAGTATGTCACAGTACATGTTGGCATTCATGGTTCCCTCAATGAACTCTAGCTCCCCAGTGCCGGAAGCACTCATGCAGCCCCAGACCATGACACTCCCACCAACATGTAGGTAAGACACACTTGTCCTTGTACTCCTTACCTGGTTGCCACCACACACGCCTGGCACAATCTGAACTAAATACGTTTATCTTGGACTCATCAGACCACAGGACATGATTCCAGTAATCCATGACCTTAGTCTGCTTGTCTTCAGCAAACTGTTTGCAAGCTTTCTTGTGCATCATCTTTAGAAGAGGCTTCCTTCTGGGACGACAGCCATGCAGACCAATTTGATGCAGTGTGCGGCGTATGGTCTTAGCACTGACAGGCTGACCCCCCACCCCTTCAACCTCTGCAGCAGCGCTGGCAACACTCATACGTCTATTTCCCAAAGTCAACCTCTGTATATGACGCTCAGCAGGTGCACTCAACCTCTTTGGTTGACCATAGCGAGGCCTGTTTTGAGTGGAACCTGTCCTTTTAAACCGCTGTATGGTCTTGGCCACCATGCTGCAGCTCAGTTTCAGGGTTTTGGCATTATTCTTATAGTCTAGGCCAGCTTCATGTAGAGCAACAATTATTTTTTTCAGATCCTCAGAGAGTTTTTTTGCCATGAGGTGCCATGTTAAATTTCCAGTGACCAGTATGAGAGAGTGAGAGCAATAACACAAAATTTAACACACCTGCTCCCCATTCACACCTGAGATACTTTATATATATATATATATATATATATACATACACACATATAAACATACAGTGTGGAAAAAAATATTTGATCCCCTGCAAATTTTGCAAGTTTTCCCACTTACAAAGAAATCAAGGGTCTATAATTTGTAGAATTTTAAATGATAGAGACAGAATATCAACCAAAAATCCAGAAAAAACATTATTATGTTAGTACTAAGCCATTTGCTTGAGGATCAAATACTTATTTTACTCACTGAACTGCAACTTAATTCATACAATTTGTATAATGTGTTTTTCTGGATTTGTGCTTGATATTCAGTCTCTATGATTTAAAATACATTTATGATAAAAATTATAGATTGTTAATTTCTTTATACAGTGGGGCAAAAAAGTATTTAGTCAGCCACCAATTGTGCAAGTTCTCCCACTTAAAAAGATGAGAGAGGCCTGTAATTGTCATCATAGGTATACCTCAACTATGAGAAACAAAATGTGGAAACAAATCCAGACAATTACGTTGTCTGATTTGGAAATAATTTATTTGCAAATTATGGTGGAAAATAAGTATTTTGTCAATATCAAAAGTTCATCACAATACTTTGTTATATATCCTTTGTTTGCAATGACAGAGGTCAAACATTTTCTGTAAGTCTTCACAAGGTTGTCACACATTGTTGCTGGTATGTTGGCCCATTCCTCCATGCAGATCTCCTCTAGAGCACTGATGTTTTGGGGCTGTCGCTGGGCAACACAGACTTTCAACTCCCTCCAAAGGTTTCCTATGGGGTTGAGATCTGGAGACTGGCTAGGCCACTCCAGGACCTTGAAATGCTTCTTACAAAGCCACTCCTTCATTGCCTGGGCGGTGTGTTTGGGATCATTGTCATGCTGAAAGACCCAGCCAGGTTTCATCTTCAATGTCCTTGCTGATGGGAGGAGGTTGGCCCCATTCATTCTTTCATGTACACGGATCAGTCGTCCTGTTCCCTTTGCAGAGAAACAGCCCCAAAGCATGATGTTGCCACCCCCATGCTTCACAGTAGGTATGGAGTTCTTTGGTTGCAACTCAGCATTCTCTCGCCTCAAAACACGACAAGTTGTGTTTCTACCAAACAGTTTGGTTTCATCTGACCATATAACATTCTCCCAATCCTCTTCTGGATCATCCAAATGCTCTCTAGCAAACCTCAGACGGGCCCTGACATGTACTGGCTTAAGCAGGGGGACATGTCTGTCACTGCAGGATCTGAGTCCCTGTCGGCGTAGTGTGTTACTGATAGTAGCCTTTGTTACGTTGGTCCCAGCTCTATGCAGGTCATTCACTAGGTCCCTTCCCATGTGGTTCTGGGATTTTTGCTCACCGTTCTTGTGATTATTTTGACCCCACGGAGTGAGATCGGAGCCCCAGATCGAGGGAGATTATCAGTGGTCTTGTATGTCTTCCATTTTCTAATTATTGCTCCCACAGTTGATTTCTTCACACCAAGCTGCTTGTCTATTGCAGATTTAGTCTTCCCAGCCTGGAGCAGGTCTACAATTTTGTTTCTGGTGTCCTTCGACAGCTCTTTGGTCTTCACCATAGTGGAGTTTGGAGTGTGACTGTTTGAGGTTGTGGACAGGTGTCTTTTATACTGATAACAAGTTCAAACAGGTGCCATTAATACAGGTAATGAGTGGAGGACATAGGAGCCTCTTAAAGAAGAAGATACAGGTCTGTGAGAGCCAGAAATCTTGCTTGTTTGTAGGTGACCAAATACTTATTTTCCACCATAATTTGCAAATAAATTCTTTCAAAAATCAGACAGACAATGTGATTGTCTGGATTTGTCTCCACATTTTGTCTCTCATAGTTGAGATATACCTATGACGACAATTACAGGCCTCTCTCATTTTTTTAAGTGGGAGAACTTGCACAATTGGTGGCTGGCTAAATACTTTTTTGCCCCACTGTAAGTGGGCAAACTTATAAATTCTGCAGGGGATCAAATAATTATTTTTCCCACTGTTTATATCTTCAAAACTGCCTAAAATGTTTACACAGTACTGTACAGTACCTCTTTCTTAAATGAAAAAGAGGGATGCTTTTTTATCACAAAGTATGTAGGTAAAGAACAATACCCCAGTTACACAAATCATGAAGAATTAGGATGCACAAAATGACCGATTAAGCAGACAAGTGGGTTTCACCTCAGTACTTTATCTTTACACTGTTTTTCAAGTACAAAAACTAAAAAATTGGAGACTGGAATAAAAGTTTAGTGTTAAAGGGTTTGTTCATCTTTACTAACTTTTACGAAATACAATCCTATGCATTTAGTGTCCTTAAATTGGTTCTAAAGGCATAAGATTTTTTTACCTTAAAAGTGTAACTAAAGGCAAAACTATTTTTTTTTCATTTTGGATGGAGTAGAGAGGGATTAGAACATCTGTTAGTTTGTATTGCTGTCTTTGTCCCTGTTAGGGAGATTCATCCTTTCTATTTGTCCTGTTTACCGTCATCATCAATAGTCAAAGTAAAAGAAAATCCACAAATGTTGTGCTTTTTCCAGAACAGGAATAGAAAGAAAATCTTACAATGGGACACTAGTTCTGTTGACCCTGGTGGATCCCTCACTTTGGAAGGATTTCCTCTCACTTCCTGTTTTGAATAGGGGACAGGAAGTGAAAGGGAATATCCTTTATAGGACACATATGGCAAATAAAAAAATACTACCAGGCGTTTTAACCCTCCCTTACTCTATCCAAAATGAATAAAAAAAATGTGCTGCCTTTAGTTACACTTTTAGGGCTTGTTCACACTTGACTAAATTTCAAACAAACGCTCCTATAGCGTTAGTATAGGCATTAGAACTCGCATTAAGCACTTACGGATCGCCCGCCGTCATTATACATCGATACTTTAAAGAGAAGTATCGTTGTTATGGAAGCAGCTACCTGCCATAACCCCGGTATCCTCTTCTTCAGCGGGTGGTCCGCTTTCAGATAAAAGTGGTTTCTGTGGTGGATTCACTGTGAGATCACTTTTATCGGGGGCGGGAGAGGGGCCCCCCTCCCACCATGCTCCGGATCCCTCCGCCGCTTACTGGACCTACCGGCAGCAGTGGAGGCTATCAGATCCTGTGTCCTCTGTGGTATGGAGCTGAGTGAGGGGAAGCTGGCCCCCACCCGACTCCATACCAATGCAGGGCGGAAGCGACGTCAAAACTTCACTTCCCCCCATAGCTCTTAAAGCAAAAAAAATTTTTGTTCCCCAAACAAATTTTTTTTTATTTTAGTGTAAATATGCGATCTGAGGTCTTTTTGACCCCAGATCTCATATTTAAGAGGTCCTGTCATGCTTTTTTTCTGTTACAAGGGATGTTTACATTCCTTGTAATAGGAATAAAAGTGACAGAAGAAAAAAATAAATAAAAGAATAGTGTAAAAATAAAAGGTAAAATAAATCAGAAAAAAAAATGTAAACGTGCCCCGTCCCACTGAGTTTGCGTGCAGAAGCTAACGCATACATAAAAACAGTGTTCAAACCACACATGTGAGGTATCACCACGATTATTAATAATTCTAGCCTTAGAGCTCCTCTGTAACTAAAAAACACAGAGAATTTTTTTAAACGTTGCATATGTTTTTTTTTAAGGGTAAAAGTTTGTCGCCATTCCATGAGCGGCGCAATTTTGAAGCGTGATATGTTGGGTAGCAATTTACTTGGCATAACATCATCTTTCACATTATAAAAAAAAAAAATTGAGCTAACTTTACTGTTGTCTTATTTTTTAATTAAAAAAAGTGTATCTTTTTCAAAAAAAGTGCGCTTGTAAGACTGCTGCGCAAATACGGTGTGACAGAAAGTATTGCAACCACCGCCATTTTATTCTCTAGGGCGTTAGGGGGGAAAAAAATTGTTTGGGGGTTTTAAGTAATTTTCTAGCAAAAAAAATGATTTTAACTTGTAAACAACAAGTTTGAAATATAGGCCCGGTCTTAAGCCCCATACACACGGTCGGATTTTTGCATGGATTCTGTCCTATCGGACAATGTTGTCGAAAAATCCGACCGTGTGTAGGCACCATCGGACAGTGTTCGTCGGATTGTCCGACGGACAAAGTCCTATCTCCTGCTGGATAGATTTTTGGACAACAAGGTCCGATCACACCAAATCCGATCGTGTGTATGGTAGTCCGACGGACAAAGTGCTACGCATGCTCAGAAGAAATTCTGTGACGGAAGCGCTCGGTCAGGTAAAACTACCTTTCCTAATAGACACAGCACATTCGTCACGCTGCAATGTTAAAATGTCTTTAATGCAGTGCATTCTCTTTTTCTTTACAATGCAACAAGAATGACATGTTTTAGCTGCTCATATTCACCCGCACTTCTCCCAAACTTAGACCTTTATTACTTTTCAGGATTTCTACACTACATGTTTATTTTTACTCAGATCGTAAAAGAATCTTTGTTATATTTTTTGGATGATTTCTCATAGTTTTTTTTTGGTTGGAAGACATATTTTAAGGAGATGTTTTTTTTTTTTTTTTTTTTTGAGGGGGGTTGTGTGTCTCAACTTAGCAAAACAACATTATTAACAATTCTATTTGTTGCTAAAATTTTCTAGGAGTTTGTTTGTTGTTGGTGCCCCTTGTTAATTATACTTTATGATTAGTGAAATCTACCAGCCTACTCACAAATAAACTGTCATTGTAGAAAAGTAAAACACATAGGCAATGATTATTTCAAATCAAAAAGACCTTTATTTAGGTGTCAGCAACAAACCAAAGAGGAACACAGCGATGAAGAAACTTGGGGAATTTGCAAAGCCTTGGACCCCCACGGCAACCATCATTTTTCAAGCGTCTAAAATTGGGGGCCTGAGGAGTACGTATCTTAAGGGGAGTGCTATCTGGTCCTGAAGTCCAAAACATCCGGAACTGCAGCAGATGCCATCTATGTCCCCAGGCTCTGGTACTACGAGAGGCTCCATCTTCTCTCAGACCAGACTGAATCCAGGTCGTCACTCTCAGGTCTTCCTTCCACGCTTCCTTGCACGCTGTGGCTGTGTTGCTGGTGGGGTGGCAGAAGGAGGAGGAGGAGGCGGAGCATGGTCACTATGGCAAACATGTGTGAGTGGGGTCATCTCCCCAGCCATACCCTTATTTAGGACCTTGAGGATGAGCCCCTCACACATGTTGCGTTGCCCCACCTCCATACCCTTCATTTTAGTGACAACCACGGAGCCAAACGTCTCCTCGTCGGTGGGTGTGGCATGTAGGGCGGCTGAAGCCTCTCTGATCATCCGGAGCGCTGACTCTCCCGCCTCACCCCCCTTCTCGCCCTTTTGTAGGGAAGGCGGAGGGGAGGGATTTGGGAGTCAGTCAGGCTCCGAGGCCTACCCCCCTCTTGGCTGCCACTACCCACCTCTTGGCTGCCACTAACCCCTTCCTCCTCCTGACTGCCACATTCCACAGCCTCCTCCTGGCTGAGGTCTTCCTGTGTATGAAAAAGGGACATAGTTTCAGTTATTTGTCCATCAAAAACACACAATTCTCATCTAGTGACTGTTGCAAAATGGTTACAAATAGAAAACCATACAATTCTCAGCCCTGCAGTTTAGATTCTGGCCCCAAATGTCTACAACACTACTGTCAGTTGATATGTCAAACACGTTAGGAACTAAGCAATTGGTGATCCTGAATTCAGTGAACATCATTCCTTTTTCACAAAAATGGTTCCCAAACTACTATACCTGGAACAAGCTGGGGTCCTCCACATCTTCGGGACTGGAAGGCCCAGGTTGCTCCTCGGAAGCCTCATCAGGGGTGGCCTGCGCGCAAGGAAGCGTGGAAGGAGGAGGCGAGAGTGGCTCCGTGACATCAGTCTGGTCTTTGAGAAAATGGAGACTGTCATAGTACCAGAGCTTGGGGGCATAGACATCTGCTGCAACTCCAGGTTCTAGGGACTTCAGGACCT
Organism: Lithobates sylvaticus; assembly: GCA_028564925.1. Classification (NCBI taxonomy): domain Eukaryota; kingdom Metazoa; phylum Chordata; class Amphibia; order Anura; family Ranidae; genus Lithobates; species Lithobates sylvaticus. The sequence continues at coordinate 304,130,849 of CM053027.1, read as the reverse complement.
TCTTGCGCTCCCTGATATACGCACTCCTCAGGCTGCCAATTTTCTTTCTTAAATCACCAACAGTTGCCGTGGGGAACCTTGGCTTTACAAATTCCACAAGTTCCAGCAGGGCTGCGTACCTCATTGGTTTTCTGCCGTAATTGGGGTGTTTGGCCTGCCATAAAAGGGGAATTTCCCTGTATTTCTCAATGAACAGGGGGAGAAAACTCACGTCGTTGAATCCCTGCATAATCTCTGCAAGACACAACACCACACAAAACACTATAAATTATGTCAGGCTTAACTCTCCTAATCTTCTCCATAAAGAAGCCTCAAGGTCTAATCAGTCTAGGCTAGTTAAGTACCAAAGTCAAATTGTACCTTCGTTATAGCGATCGTCTCGTGCGTGAGCTTTCTCTCCCCTCGTCGCACAGATCGTGGCTACGACACAGGCGTGTGACGTTTTATATACAGTGCGCATGCGTCAAACTCCGCCCGCCCCTGGCGATCTTTCTCGTCTATTCCCCACCCCTTCTCTTTACGGCGCAGTGGGGAGAGCACATGGCGGGGACACAGCAGTTGCGCCCCAAATATTGCAGCAACGAGGAGGAGGACGAGGAAAGGCCGGAAGCAGAAACGTCCCGATCCCGGAGCCTGAAATTCAAGGCCTCCAATATGTCATTTGGAGAAATGTTGGAGATGGTGGACATATTAAAGAGGAGCGACTATGATGGGAAGTATGGGCCTTACCTCAACCCCAATGTCCGCAAGGCCAAGATCATGTCTAAAGTTGTGAGGAGGCTGTACAATCATTTTGGGGTACAACGTTCCAAGGAGCAACTGAGGAAACGCTGGTCAGACCTGAAACTGAGGGAGGCCGATCAGTACAGAAAGATCAAGCGAGTTCTTCAAAAAAGTAAGTAGTTGTGTTGTGTGTTTCATTTCTTGCTTGCATACTGCTCCATGTGTTTGTATTTTTACACAGTTGTACATTCTAAAATGGCCACTTTCAGGTTCGTCTGTGCATTCGATCGTACTCAACCTCGATCTTTCTGCCACTGTCATGTTCGTGTGTGTCCATTAGATCGTACTCAACCTCGATCGTTCGGCCACTTATAATACGAGGTTTGGTGAATTGTTTGGGGAAAGGAAGTTTGTTCTCTCTAGAAATGTCATCAAGAATGTCAAGCCAATTTATTCAATGTAAAGGAGAGGTCACCCAGTAGCTGTTTACCCATCTGGACTCTAGAGCACTAGTGCTGGGACACCCCAACCCACTTTTTATTAGGCTTTTCCACACATGTGCTCCAGTGGATACTAGAGGGGGGTCTCCATCAGACAAACTTCTACCAAAAACCTACTAAGTTTAGCACCTTTAAAAAGTGACTCCATTCATGTTGTTGTCATTTGTAACTGGCCCTACAAAAATATTGTCCCTCACTTTCAACCAATGTTTGACATTTCCTATTTCTGCCCTCAATAGATTGTGTTGCTAAATCTTCCTTTTGTACCTTCTCATAGGGGAGCGAAAACTCGTGACGTCAGAGGAAACCACCAAACCAACACCTCCCAAAGAAGGGGAAAGACCAGAAGCAGAGGAGGAGGAGGAGGAAGGTGAGATCAGAGAAATTGGAGAACTTGTCACCACAACAGGTGAGTGTGGGAGAACACAGCTACTGGTAAGCTAATCAATGTATGCCTGCCTCATTTCCAAGACCTTTTTTTTTTTTTTTGTAATTTTTTTAGGTGACGTGGATGTTGTGGAAGAAGAATCGCACTTTACCAAAGAGAGTGCCCACATACTCATCGGGGAGATAATGGTCTGCAATAGAGATCTAGATGACATAAAGCAAAACATCAATGATGTTCAACAAAAATTGAAGAACATCATTGATGTTTTAGGAAAAATATGAAAACGCACCAAGTAATTTACACACATTTGTGGCTGCTTCTGAACACATTTTCAACTTAAGAACTGTGTGAAATTTGGAACATGCACACATTGTGTCCACATGTGCTAGCTCCCATCATGGTGGATGAATGACCAAGTTTTTTTGGGGGTGCAACCACTTTACGAACTACTAAAGTGGTTGTGGTGAAGGGGTTGCACCCCCCAAAAACGTCCATTCATCCCCATGATGGAAAATGGCACTTTTGAAGATTCTAGCCATGTGTTTTACCATCTAATGACCATTTGGCGACCCAAATTGTGTGCATGTTCTAAATGTCCAGTTTCCAGGGGTGCCCCCCCATGTGATGAAGGCAAGATCAAACACACTTTGAACATATAGTCATGTCTGATCTTGTCTTCACTTTAGAAAGTTGATCTTTCCGAGTTACTATGTTCTGTTTTGCTCCATGCCTGGTTTTACCAAATGCGGAATGTTTGTAAACAATGTTGTCAATAAACCAGATCTTGTCAGTTTTGGCAAGAAGTTTGTAAACGCACTTGTGAATGTGTTGCAAGTAAACTTTTTTAATTTTCGAAATGTGTGGCTTCCTTATTTCAAAACCAAAAAACATTATGTATGTCAAATGTAAAGGATTTGGGGGGCAATGGGTGTTATTTACTAAAGGCAAGTCCAGTTTGCACTGCAAGTTTCTTTTCCAGGGCACTTTTGCACTGCACTTGTAGAGCATAGTGGATTTGACTTATGTAAATGACACCCACAGTGATTTTTTGGAAAACACGTAGCACACCATTTTGGGTAATACACACATTTCTGTCATGGTGATGACAAGGAGTATTTTGGGTGTCAGTTATGCACTAGAAACCTTCTCTAGACCAAAGATTAGGTAGCAAACACACAACATGAGAAGATTCTTTTTGGGAAGAAGAGACTGTTACATCCTTTTTCCCAGAAAGTGCATTCCCACTGTCGAAGCTAAAGGGCAAAAATTTCAAGGTCAAATAAGCAATAATACGGAAATTACAAGAAATCATAGGTTGGTTAAAAAAATATATTTATTAAAAAATGCCTCTCACACATCGTCAGGCTGAGCAATGGCCCCCCTACCCACAAAGTAGTCCATATATTGCTCGCGGACCGCGCGGGCATTTAGAGGGGGCAAGCCTGGACGTGCCGCTTGAAGGGCTGTGAGGTCAGCATTTGGAGGGCCCTCCACATCTGGGCCAACGGGCACCACGTAGTTGCTGTTGTGTCTTTTTAAAAAGTTGTGCAATATGCAACAGGCAAGAACTATGTGGTTCAGTTTGTATTCCGCCAAGTTTATAGCCGTCAAGAACAGGCGGAAGCGGCTGGCCAGGATGCCAAAGGTGTTCTCCACCATTCTTCGGGCTCTGGACAGCCTGTAGTTGAAGACCCTCTGGTCTGGGGTGAGGGTCCTCATCGGGAAGGGCCTCATCAGATGGGGAGTGAACGCAAACGCTTCATCTGCGACAAAGACGAAGGGGAGTCCTTCAGCATTCTCCTCTGGAGGTGGCAAGCACAGACTGCCACTTTGGAGACGCCAGTAGAATTCCGTGTGCGCAATGGCACCACCATCCGAGATCCGGCCGTTCATCCCCACGTCCACATACATAAACTCGTATGTCGCCGACACCACCGCCAACATCACTACACTATTAAACCCCTTATAATTATAATAGTAGGACCCCGAGTTGGGCGGTGGGACGATGCGGACGTGTTTCCCATCAATTTCCCCTCCGCAGTTAGGAAAGTCCCAACGGCTGGCAAAGTGGGAGGCCACAGTCTGCCATTCCTGTGGCGTGGAAGGGAACTGTGGAGTGAAACAATAAAAAAAAATTAGTCACTTTGCACATAAACATTGCAAGCAGATTAGACAATCAACATCTTGGAACAAGAGCATACTTTCACATTTTAGGCTGGAAAGTATTTGCACAGAAAAATAGAGGGTCCCCTTTGCAGATGACTCACCCCACATCAATCCCCCCACTTCTGATGGGCCATTGGCAATAACTAGGGTTTTGGGGGGGGGGGGGGGTTGGACAGGTAACCCTCTGCACTTCATTGATTGCCAAATGGCTCAATAATGTGTGCTAGTTTGGCCAGACCCTCTGTACTTAACACTATTGGCAGCCCACAGGAAAGATAAAATAACATTTCAAACACCCCCCCCCCCCCCAAAAAAAAAAGAAAAGCACATTGTGACATTCAGAAATTACCAAGCAAGCTAATAGGAGGGAAAGAACCCAAAAAAAGAGGAACTGGAAAGTATGGAGCCAGCCCCTTGTACTACATGCTTTGCTGAATTCATCACTAAAGATGCCCACTATAAAGAGGTAGGTATATAGTGTGCATTGACCTTGGGAAAGCCAGCAGATAGAGGATTGGTACCATCTGACAGAGCATTTGGGGGAGGGGGTTCCTAATGAGTTTGCCCCCCCCCCCCCCCAAATAAAAAAAAAAGGGGCTCTACATGAAGTAAAACACACAGCAAACATTTATGCATTTTTTAGGGGGTGTTTGGGGAAAAACAATACTATGCAGCAGACAAAATACATTGCTTAAGGGACTAGGCCATAGGTGTCTATTGGGCCAGAAGAGCATGCTGGTGAGGTAAGTGAAGGGAACAATGCATGAAGGAGAAAAGGGGCACAGCATATTAGAGCATATTGCAATCATGGTAATTAGGGAAGGAGGTCAAAAATACAAGAAATTAGCAAACAGAGCATACATAGAATAGAATAGTAAAGTAGAAATGTTACCTTAATATAGTCCTCCTGCAGGACCTGGATGATGGCAGAACAGGTCTCTGGAATAATGATTCGCAGGGCCTGGGGAGAGATACCTGAAGAGAACTTCAAATCCTGAAGGCTTCTCCCTGTCGCCAAGTACCTCAACGTAGCAACAAGTCTCTGCTCCGGAGTGATGGCTTGTCTCATGCAGGTATCCTGCCGGCTGATAAAAGGGGTCAGCAAAGCCAAAAGACTGGGGAAACACGGGGTCCGTCATCCGGAGAAAGTTCCTGAAATCATCAGGATTATTCTCCCGGATCTCACGAAGTAAAGGCATGTGCGAGAACTGATCACGCTGAAGAAACCAATTCTTGGTCCACATACTCCTCGTCACTCTGTTCATGGACGGGTCTTGGCTCAAAGCTAAAAGCCCGACACCAATTCCGCGTACAGCATGAACTCGGCGACGAGTACGTATGGGAAACATCGCTCACAAAAGGTCGGCTGGTCAGAACGGACAAACAGAAAGCACCAATAAACAGCAAGTTCTGAAAGAACGAAATGAATACCAGAAACGAGCAGACAATAAGCAGTGCAAATCAAAGCGTCCTATATCAAAATATAGGCCGCAATGACCAACAAATGCAAACTGACTACACGCACTAATAAACAGATACGCACGACAAGCACAAACTGAGGAGCAGTAACGATCTGAGTGACAAAACTGAGAAGCGCGAATCTTAAGTTCCCAAACTTCGACTAACTCGCGATAAACACAGGATCAGCAGAAGGAGCCCAACGGGTGCCTGACGTGGTGCTGAACTTCCCTTTTCTAGTCTCGTGGAAGACGACTTACGTCACGACGTTCTTGCAGACCGGAAATTCCGACAACGTTGTCCGACCGTGTGTACGCAAAACCAACATCGGACAAAGTACGACCGACAGGATCCGGCCGACCTGGTCCTCGGATAATCCGCGCGTGTGTATGGGGCTTTACAGTGGTTAATGAGCTTTAGTATGAGCGTTAGACAGGCGTTTTACAAGCATTAATGATGAATTTAAAATGCTCCCCAAACTCCCTATGGTCAGTTTTGAAGCATTTGATGAGCGCTAAGTTGCGTAAAAACTGTTCCACAAATGCCTATTCCATTATAGGAAATAAACTAATCTTAATGTCCTGCAACCACACCGCAAATGCCTGCTAGAGCATTTGCAAAGCATTACCATAGACTTGAATGGGAGGCATTGAAAGGCTTCAAATGCCTCCTGACTCAACATGAGGCTTCAATTTTAAAGTGACGCGATGCTAATGCCTCATGTTTTGATAGTGTGAACAGCACTGTGTGTTGTCCATTGTGTCATTTGCATAGGCATTTTAGGGGCGTTTTTAAACATTTAAAAAAATGTGTCAGTGTGAACTTATCCCTATGCATTCTTTGCATTAAGGTAAAAACCTTCCAATATCTGCTCCCCACAGCCCTCACTAAACACTTACCTGGCTTCTCTTTCAATCCAGCACTGTGCCCGAATGCAGCACTGCTGTTCTCTTTTCCTCTTCTCACAGGACACAGAGGCAGCAGTGGGAGTCATTGGCTCCTGCTGCTGTCAATCAAATCCTATGAGGAGGGAGCGGGGGGTGTGGCCAAGCCACGGTATGTGTGTCTATGTAGCATACAGCCCAGCTTGGGAGTGCGCCCACACAAGTGCCCTCATAGCACATAGCTTGCTATGAGGGCACTCAGAGAAGAGGAATAGCGGACAGTGCTGGCAGGGGACCCTAGAAGAGGAGGAAGAGACTGCTCTGTGCAATACCATTGCACAGATTAGGTATGTATAATATGTTTATTATTTTAAGAAAAAAATTATGCCTTTACAACCACTTAAATACATCAACATGCTGTGCTCCATTTTGTAATTAAGTGTTTACTTTTTCAGATACTCATATAATTGCAGATGGCAAGATGTATTCAGCGTTGGAAGCGTGGCCTCGGAAACTCATGAACGAGCAGCTTTGTTCCTAAAAGGCGATCTGATGACCTGTCAGTGTTGAAGACCTAAACCTGGGTTATAATAATACTTAATATGAGTACCCAGTGACTTCAAAAGTATGTATGAATAGTGTTTGAGGAAGAAAATCCAAAGGATAGGTAAGAATGAACTATTTAAAAACTGATTTTAACCTTTAGCACACCCAGGAGTGAGAATCAATGTATTAGGCATTTATCTTCCACGTAGCTGAAGATAGATTAGCATTACTCATGTCAGACAGCCTAATATCTTAAACAGATGAGTACGCATAGGTGCTGAAACTATGATAATGTAATTTATATTATAATTAAATCAAAGATGTGCAGTTTAAATAAGGCCAAGAAGATTGCAGGGGAAATAAAATTACCATTAGTCTGCTTGAACCACTTGTGCTCTTTTCATTTAATAAATATGTATGCAATATATTTAATAAAGGATAATCTTTTGTAGAACACTTTGCGGTCTTGCTTCCAAACTTTTCCAATATGCTTGATATTATGGGCATGCACGCTGCTCTTAAATGAATACTGTTAATTAAAAAGACATGATTTACAGCCTTTAAGACTTCTCCACTGCCTGTTATTGTCAATGATCTCCACTCTCTATTATTGACAATGATCTCTATGCCTGTGTGCATGTATGATGAAGTGCTAAGGGCAATTATGAATGCAGTGCAGTAACCTATAGCAACATATTGAATTTTAATTTGCTTAAAGTCTATAGTGAGTAAATGAAACAACACTGGCCCCTCCCTAGAGCACCGATAAAGGGACATTGGCTGCTTGCATTTGAGAGTATACAGTAGGGAAAATAATATGATCCCCTGCAGATTTTGTAAGTTTGCCCACTAAGAAGGAAATGAAGGGTCTATCATTTTTATCATAGGTGTATTTTAAATGATAGAGACAGAATATCAACCAAAAGTCCAGGAAAAACACATGATACAAATGTTATAAATTGAGTTGCAGTTCAGTGAGCCAATTAGGTATTTGGTCCCCAAGGAAAATATGACTTAGTACTTGGTGGAGAAACCCTTGTTGGCAAGCACAGAGGTAAGACGTTTCTTGTAGTTAGTGACCAGGTTTGCACACATCCAGGAGGGATTTTGGTCCACTCTTTTTTTACAGATCTTCTCTAAATCCTTAAGGTTTATTGGCTGTCACTTGGCAACTCGACGTTTCAACTCCCTCCATAATTTTTTTTATAGGATTAAGGTCTGGAGACTGACTAGGCCATGACCTAAAAGTGCATCTTCTTGAGCCACTCTTTTGTTACCTTGGTGGTATGTTTTGGGTCATTGTCATGCTAGTAGACCCTTCAATGGCCCATCTTCAGTGTTCTCACTGAGGGAAGAAGGTTCTCATCTAAGATTTTACAATACATGGCCCCGTCCATTGGCCCCTCAAGTCGGCAATGTCGGCCTGTACCTTTAGCAGAGAAATAGCCCCAAAGCATCATGTTTACACATCCGTGCTTGACTGTAGGGATGGGTGTTCTTAGGGTCATAGTCAGCATTTTTCTTCCTCCAAACATGGCGTGTCAAGTTAACCACTTAAGGACTGGAAGATTTTCCCCCTTAACCACTTCCTGACCGGCGCACGACGATGTACGTCGACAGAATGGCACAGACAGGCATAAGGGCGTACAGGTACGTCCCCTTTAAGATGCCGCCGTGCCATCGAGCATGCACCACCGGGAGCGCACGCACCGGTCGGGACCCCGTGAGTCCGGTCACGGTCCAGCGGACTCGATCGCCACGGGGATACCCGCGATCGTCTCACGGGATGGCTGAATGGGGAAATGTGGAAGTAAACAGCATCTCCCCATTCTGCCTAGCAACTAGTGACACCGATCTCTGCTCCTTGTGATTGGAGCAGAGATCAGTGGTCACTAGCTCACAGCCACGCCCCCCAACAGTTAGTAACACGCCTCTAGGAACACTTAACCTCTACACTGTCACCTAGTGGTTAACACCTTCACTGCCAGTGACATTTACACAGGAATCAGTGCATTTAAAGAGGAGGGCCGGGCAAAAAAAAAAAATTAAAAGTCAGCAGCTACAAATACTGCAGCTGCTGACTTTTAATAATCGGACACTTACCTGTCCCGGGGTCCAGCGATGCGGGGGAACGAGACCCCCCCCTCGTTCCCCACTCCGCTCACGACGCCGGCATTCTTAATGTGGGAACCCGGCTGGGCTTCACAGCCGGGCACCCACTGCGCATGCGCGAGCGGCGCCGTGCGCCGTGATTCGACGCTCACTCATCTGGGACACATGACATGTCCCAGATGACTGTGCGTTGCCTACAGGAAGTGACTTTTAGCCCGGGCAATGAAGGTGGCAGACTTCGAGGGACCCCCTAGCAACAGGCATTTAGAGGTGAGTAAAAAATTTTTTTTTTTTCCAATTATTTTTTTTTTAATTTTTTTTATGATTTTTAAGCCCCTTTTTGTTTTTTGGCTGCAACCCCACTTTAAATAGCACTGATGGTCCCAAAAATGTGTCAAAAATGTCCGATGTGTCCGCCATAATGTCGCAGTCACAAGAAAAATTGCTGATCGCTGCCATTACTAGTAAAAAAAAAAGTCAGTCTGACACCCCGCAACACCGATCTATGTAAAGAGTCTCTGACGGAGACTCTTTATCACGTGATCAGCCGTGTCCAATCATGGCTGATCACGATGTAAATAGTAAGAGTCAGTGATCGGCTTTTCCTCACTCGCATCTGACAAACGCGAGTAGAGGCTCATTGGTGCCACCTCATGGGTGCCACCATATCAGTGCCCGTCAGTGCCGCCTTATCAGTGCCCATCAGTGAAAGAAAAAACATACTTATTTACAAAATTTTATAACAGAAAAAAAAGCAAAACTTTTTTTCAAAAATGTCAGTCTTTTTTTATTTGTTTAGCAAAAAATAATAACCGTAGAGGTCATCAAATACCACCAAAAGAAAGCTCTATTTGTGGGAACAAAATTATAAAAATGTAGTTTGTGTATAGTGTAGCATGACCGCGCAATTGTCATTCAAATTGTGACAGCACTGAAAGCTCAACATTGTCCTTGGCAGGAAGGTGTATAAGTGCCCTGTATTGAAGTGGTTAAAGGCACAAGAGCATCACATGAGTTATCTAAAATATAAAGTTTAATTGTATCAAAATATACAAAGAATATAATAAAAAGATTTTTGTATATAAAGAGTAATGTTGGACATGGCATGAAAGCATATGAGATGGTTACATAGAAGACTGCATTGACCAATCCAACATGTTTCGGAGTAATCTTGAGTTCTTCCTCAGGGATAGTCCTTTTTGCAATTAATACAACTACAATCTACAAAGTAAAGAGCAAATTACAAAAATGTTATACAACAGTTAGCTGCTTGTATAGCAGTGAATGGAGCTGTTGATGCAATACTCACAATGCCTTGAACCCATAGCCCCACACCGTTCAGCATATTATAAACACAAAAAATTGTGTAAGATGACTACTCTGAAGAAACAGATGCAAAATGAACAGACGGAGACACTGAAGTTGAAATAATATGAAAGAGGAAAAAGATCTCGGCGAGAGGCTGAAGTTATACGCGCTGGGACCAAATGGCATCCCTAGGGGGAAAGTAGAGAGATTTGCAGAGTATATATGTAGTATATTTATGATATAAATAAAAATGTAATAAAGCCATGCTACACAGTCATATAAACACATACCTAGAATGCAGTGGATGGGAAGAGAGAACCCAGCTCTATATCTAATAGAGCTTTGACTGATCTCCAGACTTTAATCCTATAAAAAAAATGTATTGAGGAAGCTGAAACTTAGAGTTGCCAAGTGGCAGTCAATAAAACTTAAGGATTTAGAGAAGATCTGTAAAAAAGAGTGGACCAAAATCCCTCCTGAGATATGTGCAAACCTGATCACTAACTACAAGAAATGTCTTACCTCTGTGTTTGCCAACAAGGGTATCTCCACCAAATACTAAGTCATGTTTTGCTTGGGGATCAAATATCTAATTGGCTCACTGAACTGCTACTCAATTTATAACATTTGTATCATGTGTTTTTCCTGGATTTTTGGTTGATATTCTGTCTCTATCATTTAAAATACACCTATGATAAAAATTATAGACCCTTAATTTCTTTGTAAGTGGGCAAACTTAAAAAATCTGAAGGGGATCAAATAATTATTTTCCCCACTGTATATACATCCTTACAAGCATCCGACAATGATGTATTTTGTGTCCAGGTAAGATTGTAGGATACTGCAGCAACAGATAGAAAGAAGGTCTGATGTAATCTGAGATCAAACACATTTTTCATAAAAAGATACGGAGGATGACATGCGTACATGATCAATGTCAGAATGTAAAACCAGACAGCAGTGACTTATTGGTCCAAAAAGAACTTTTATGAAATCATGATAACTGTACTCTAGGTCAATGACATAGCCTTGTGTTAATTGGACACACTGAGTTTCCTAAATTGTGCTGTCAGATTATTTGCCTGTGCATAATCAAAACTCAAAAAAGAGGAACAGGGAACTTATGTTAGCTAATATGGGAATATTTTTGGATAAATCATTTTCACACAAATGATTCTATGTATTAAAGTCTAGTCAAAAAGTGTCCATTTACCACATGAGATTGAGAACATTCATCCTTGGAGCACCTGAAAAAATACTACATTTTTTAAAACATATATTAAAAGGTCCATCAAAAATATAAATGAACAATAACTAGGTGGAAAAGTAATCTGAATTCCCGATCCATTGCAAGACTCATGATCAATTTTTGCCCTGCGCTTCAGTTTTGTTAAAAACAGGTTGCGAGTGTTGAAAAGAGAAGCACACAAAGACAATATATTACATCAGAACCAACATAATCTTACAAGAAAGAGGACACATTAAATAGTCAATATGTTAGTTCCATTACACCAAATTGCTACCACCGGTAGCAGAACTGCTAAACTTCTAAATACAGCTTACAATATCAGAATAAATAATGCATGCATTTCTATAAACGGAAATTCTTCTGACACTTCAACATAAAGTATGATTAATCTTCTCTGCAATACTAAATACGATTTTGTTTTCCCTTTATGGTTCACTATTTTAGAAAATTATTATTAAGCTACCTCAATAGCTTGTGTTTTTAGACTTGTGTACTTTGTGCCATTATCTGTATTGAGTGTTTTGGGTATTTTTCCAGCTTTGCTACTTATTTAAGCAAGATATTGTTTCTCTTTTAATTAAGATTACATATATAACACAGTGTACCTTGAATTCACACTGCCCTTTGTTTGTATTGCATCAAAGAGATACCATTTCTTGCCTTAAGTTTGAGTTTTCATAGGACCACATACACTATATTGCCAAAAGTATTGGCATTCCAGTCTTAGTCCATAGGGTTCAATATTGAGTTGGACCCCCCTTTGCAGCGATAACAGCTTTAACTCTTCTGGGAAGGCTGTCCACAAGGTTTAGGAGTGTGTCTATGGGGATGTTTGCCCATTCTTCCAGAAGCGCATTCGTGAGGTAAGGCACTGATGTTGGTTGCAAAGGCCTAGTCGCAGTCTCCGCTCTAAAGCTTCATGCACACAGGACGCTCCAAAAAGAATTTCTGGATGTCGGATTGCTGGCAGGAAGACGCTGCTTGAAGAACGCGCTTTTATCAGCATTTTGTAATCAATTTGTAAAAAAAAAAAATTCAGCGTTTTTGGGCGTTTTTTGTAAAATTACACCAAGGACACTCCCAAACTCCCACAATGCATTCCCAAACACCCACATTGCATTGGGAAATTTTAATTTAACCCTAGGAGACATTTTGGGAGAGCAGAGAGAGCTCTGTTTTCAGCAGAGAGCTGTCTACTGTTGCTAGCTGCGTTCACTATGGATCCAGCCCTGAAGACAATGCAGGAAATACTCCACCTGATTTTGTTGCGTCGGATCAGAAGACGGAGGGAATTACATGAGAGGACCAGAGTTTGTCATTACTGGACCCATCCGTTGATGGACCAATGCATATCTTCTGGATATTTCACCAGCCTATATGTTCAGCTGCGTAACTATCCTGAAAAGTTTTTCAACTTTACACGTATGCCTGTTGGCACATTTAACAATCTTCTGGAGATGCGGCGACCCCGTCTTACTCGAATGGACAGCCAGATGAGGATGAGCGTGTCTCCTGAGGAATGTCTCCTGGTGACACTCAGGTATGTCATTATTTTAGACACATGTATTTAAATGTTAAAAACATTTTAAACAGTTATGTTTTCTGCAATTGTATTTAAATAAAAAATAACATTTTTGGAAAATATTGTTTGCCTTTTTTTACATGCCAACTTTTTTCTACTGGCCATTTTTTTTTTTATAACTTTTTTTTTGCTTGGACAATGTTTTATCCGAAAAATATGTGCAGGCTTGTTGAATTTTTTCTCTTTTTCTCTTTTTCAAATAAAAAGTATTGGATAGAAAAAAATGTTTTTAAAATGTTGTTACTTTTTTTACATGCAAAAATTTTTGTAGGTTCCTGGCCACAGGACAAACGTTTATCTCGCTACATCATTACTTTCTGATGGGTGTAAGCACAGTGGTAAAAGTGACCCGGGAGACCTGCCTTGCTCTGTGGGAGGAGTTAAATCATGATATGATGCCTGAGCCAATGGAAGAAACGTGGGAACAGGTGGATAAGGAATTTTGGGAAAAGACACAGTTTCCAAATTGTATAGGAGCACTAGAAGGAAAGCATGTCCGAGTGAAAAAAACACCTAACTCCGGGTCACATTATTTCAACAATAAAAAGTACTTTTCAATTGTACTTCTGGCATTGGCAGGTGCAAATCTGCACTTCAAATTTGTTGATGTGGGGGCCTACAGGAGACAGGAGGATGCCCGAATATTTCAGGAGTCTGCATTGGGTCATTGGGTCCACGAAGGACGGCTCAGGATTCCTTCTAGTAGGCCACTTCCGGGCACTACGGAGCCCAGTCTTCCACTGGTGATGATAGCCGATGAAGCTTTTGGCTTTGCAGAACATCTAATGCGCCCATATAGTGGGAATGGACTTACTTACCAGCAGAGAATTTTTTACTATAGACTAAGCCGAGCCAGAAGTGTTGTGGAGTGTGCCTTTGGAGTATGTACAACAAAGTGGTGTATACTTCTCTCCGCCATTCAGCATGATGTGGAGAACGCTATAAACGTCATCCTAGCATGCTGCCTGCTGCATAACTTTTTAATTGTCAAAGAGAGAGTCTCCACAGAACCTGCACCCTCAAACCCAGCACATGATATTTAATTCTTGGACTTGCGCAGCACTGCTAGAATTATGAACATCAGAAATCAGTTTGCCAATTTTTGTTTTCCATGGTGGTAGTTTGGCCTGGCAAGACCAATATACTGTATCTAGTTTCATTTTTCTTGATACTAGCCTTTTACTTGATACTTACCTTGAATGTTCTCACAGATTAAAAATATTGCATGCTTTTTTTTCAATTCAATAAAGTTCTGTAAATTGAAATAAAGTTCTTTACATTTTAAATAAAGTTCTGATCTTTTTGTTTCTTTTTTTTTTACATTTTCTTATTTTGCCAGGAAATGGTCATGTTTCTGGCAACGTCAGTGGCTGCAGTCCATGTTGCAGGGAAATGGCAACATTTTTTATTTGGTAATAGAAAAATAACACAACCAAACAGTATGATGTCAACAAATTACTTCTTTAATAAGTGTAATTAAAGAACTTTTTAAGAAAAAAAATAAACAGAGGTCAAACCCATTAGCCAATAGAACAACTGACCTTCAACTGGCTAATAACTTTTTATCTAATAAAATGGGTGACACGTTCATAAAAAAAAATGTACTCAAAAGTAATCATAAACGTTCATAAACAGGATATTCACTCTGATTCCTGGCATGGTGAATTGGAGGGATCAGTGGTGACAAGTCAATGTCCCTGGTGTTGAGGGGGGGGGGGGTGGCATGCTTGCAGGAGGCACATTTTGTAAGTAGGAGGAGAGACCTGAAACATTGTATGGGGAGGCAGAAGGGGAACCCTGACCAGTATGAGGGCTGCTTGAAGACAAGCTTGGCACATTGGTGGAGTGGTACATGGGTGGACCAGAAGGAGCAGTGGGAGAGGTACCTGGCACATTGGTGGACTGGTACATTGGTGGACCAGGAGGAGCAGTGGAAGAGAGACCTGCACATAGGTGGAGTGGTACACTGGTGGCCCAGAAGGAGCAGTGCAAGAGGGACCAGGCACTATTTCATTATAGGTAGAATAAGTTGGTTAAACAGGCAAAGCAGTGCTTGAGATGTTGACAAATGGAGAACCTAAAAAGGGTGGTTTTGGCATTCCACTCCTTTGCACCACTCTATAGGCCAAAACATATGTGTACATGTTCTCCATGCACTGTTTCTCCCGTTCAGCATCAGGATCCAAAAGCAGCATAAATAGGCTGTGAAAGAAAGTCACATGAGGATGACTGTGGTCCAGGAACACATCGCTTTCTGTACTCTGTTTATTCAAATCCCCAAGCAGCTGTACAATGCGTTGTTCCATTTGGTTGCTGTTGTTATTGTCTGGATCATGCTGCTGACGATTACCACGTCTACGACCCCCACTGGAATAACATCGTGTGTTGCGAACTGGAGTTTCCTATGAAGAAAAAAAAGCAGATAATTGATTTTTACAAAAGAGATAGATAAGATTACAATAAGAAATATACCTGCTCATTTGCCAGATCCGTACTGCCAACTTCTGACAGCGGGACAATGTGCAAAGATTTGGGGAAACAGTCGCCCGTGCAACACTTGCTTCCCTCTGATCATCCTTCTCTGCCTCTGTAACATCATTCCAGTTGGATGTGGTTCTAATAAAGATTTAACAGAAATGTTGTGACTTACTAAAACTGTTTTAAGAAAAGCAAAGTTTTAGTCATTTTAAATATTTTAATGTTCTTTCTTTGGTAAAAAATTACATATTTTTTTTAAATTTACAAATTTTACAAAATTTTAATAAATTGTAAACTTAATTTAAAAAATGTTTTTTTTTAAAATATTTGTTGAATATTTTCAAATATTTAAAAAAAATTTATAGCATTTTAATAAATATTTTTAAAAGTTTTTAAAACAAATCTAAATTAACAATTTTTAAAAATATGAATAATTTCTTAATCAAATTAGTTAAAAATATGAAAAATGTTAATTTAATTCAACTCAATTTACTAACTTACAAATTTTAAGAAATTTAAAAAATATATTTTTTAGAAAAACTTTAAAATATTAGGTGAATATTTAAAATATTAATAAAAAATGTAATTATTAAAAAAAATATTTTAAAAAATTGCACATAAAAATGAAAACAAATGAAAAATAATTGTAAAAAAAAAAAATCTGTTAACAATGTAACGTAAAAATACACTCAATACCAATGCTACTTCACCCCACTGGCCCCTCCCTGCAATAAAAATTACTTACGCTCTCGACTCCATGGAGTGTCTTAGGAAAGCAAGCTCTTCTGCTAAGCAGCTTATCTTTCACTTCCCTCCTTACTCGGTCAAGTAGTGACTTCCACCGACTCAGCATAACCTTAAACTGACAAAAAAAAAAGGGACTTGAGCATTTTTGCAACTATATATAACATACACAAAAACATTACATTCATGCACACATATGCACTTACTTTGATCTTTCTTTTGCCTATGGCTTATTTCATCCCAGTCCTCCGTTAGGCTGTGGCAGATCCAGCTGTTCTTTTTGGATACACGGTCCCCATGTCGAGGGTGAGACAAGTCCCAAACTAAAGTATGCATTTTCACTGCAGCAATGAGCTGCGACTGTGAAACATCCTTTGCCATTTTGCACAGGACTCAGCAGACATGTGTATGCAGCAAGTGGGGAAGAGGGAAGGTCAACGTTTGTTACCTGTATGCACAGGATTTCCTTTTTTTGGGGGGGGGGGGGGGGGGGGGGGGGGGGGGGGGGTTTTTAGCTCCGACATCACAAAAACACTGAATGCTCATAAATGCGTGTTTATGCGCGTTTATGCATGTTTATAAGCTTTTAACTTTTTAAAGTGTTTTTTGTGGGTCAGAAAAAAAAAACCTGATTGTGATTTTAGGGTGATTGGACAACAGTCCATAAACTCCCCTGTTGATAAACATCCAAAAACGTCCATGTGTGCATGAACACATAGGACACAAGCAAGCGGTGAGATGTCACTCAATCGCTAGCAATCTTGCAATCCTGCTGCTGGCGATTTGACAAACTGTCAGCATCAAGTGTCATCAGCCTTACTATCAAGGCATAGGGGCTCAACCTGTGGCCCTCCAGCTGTTGCGGAACTACAAGTCCCATCATGCCCGTGCCTTTGGGAGTCATGCTTGAAACTGTCAGCAACTTGCAATGCCTCATGGGACTTGTAGTTCTGCAAAAGCTGGAAGGCCACAGGTTGAATCCCCCATGTACTAAGGGGTAGGTGATTCCAGACAACATGCCCAACTGTATACAGTTTTCTTAAGAAAATATTTTTTTGTGATTCTGTTACAAATTTCTTACCTGGAGATCCTGTCAGTAACAGCACTTCATGTTGCAGGCTGACAACACTAAAGCCCCGTACACACGATCGGATTTTCCGACGGGAAATGTTTGATGTCAGGCTGTTGGCGAAAAATCCGACCGTGTGTATGCTCCGTCGGACATTTGTTGTCAGACTTTCCGCCAACAAATTTTGGCTAGCATGTCTTCAAATTTTCCGCTAACAAATGTGTGTTGTCGGATTTTCTGAGCATGTGTACACAAGTCCGTCTGACAAAAGTCAAAAGTACAAACACGCATGCTCGCAAGCAGAAGCGGTCGGTCTTGTAAACTAGCATTCGTAATGGAGAATTAACATTCGTGACGTGGCAAATTATAAAATCTCCAAATGCAGCGCACATTCTCTTCTTCTTTAATGGGATAATAATGAAGCTGCTTTGCTGGTGATACTGATGGAGTTATTGCAAACAAATTTTCAAAGGCTTTTTTTCTAGTGATATCAAGTGATATAATATTATTATGCTTTTTTTTTTTTTTTATTTGGGCAAGTTACCACAACACCATTATCCCGTAGTTTAAGATCAAAGATACAACTATGTTGGTGTCCCTTGTTAATTCTACATTGTATTTTTTAAAATGTAACTGCCTACTCCCAAACTGTCATTTGAATTAAAACACATAGCCAAGTATTATTCTCCACAATTTTTTTATTGTGCATTACAAAAAGAAAACAAATTAAATTAGACATGCTATCTGCCAAAAGAACTTAACCAAAAAGTGCATTCTATGCATCCAAAAATATAGAAAATATACCAAATCAAATCATCATTCAACCCAAAAAATTATGTCAAAGCAATAACTCCAAGGCCAATAATAAATAAAACGTTATCTCCTCCGATTCCGCAACATGTCTGGTTGACGAACAGCCATTCAGAAAATGAACTGAAAGCACGAAATGAAAAACGCGAACTGAAAAGCGCTAAATGAAAAGCGCGAAAAGAAAAGCACGAATCAACACTCACCAAACATCTGCTAACACGAAATTAGCAGAAGGAGCCCAAAGGGTGGCGCTAAAGAGCTGAAAAACGGCATGGTACGTCTAGTACGTCACTATGTTCGTAATTGTTGGCCAACATTTGTGTGACCGTGTGTATGCAAGAAAAGTTTGAGACAACGCCCTTCGCACAAAATTCCACGGTTTTGTTGTCGGAAAGTCAGATTGTGTGCATGGGGCTTAAGGTGTTGCCTCTCAGTTAGTAACAGTGTTGTCAGCCTACCATGGAAGCACCTTCAGTTGGCTGCTGGGCTTACTATCTAAAACACCTGATAAGCAGCCCAAATGAAGGAGCTTGCTGTGCAAGCTGACAATGCTGCGGCCAATTTGTTAGCTCGCAACAGGAAATGCTGGTACTGGCAGGATCTTCGGGTAAAAACCTTTGTAAAGTATTCATAAATAAACATTCTGCTCAAGAAAATCGTATGCACTAAAATATGGTGGCAAACATATTAAACATACTGAATAGTTAGGGTTTGCATACATTTTATTGCGCAGTTATTAGCCAATATATAGATAACTCCAGGAGAATGGAATGGATGGTAATGCTGCAGACATGACATGCTATTCAGTCAAGTTCTCTTTGGGCTGGAGAACAAGCAAAAGATCCACACATGTGTACACAGAAAATAAAAAATAAAAAGGGGACTGGAACAATTCTGCAAACGGATCCGAAATTTTAATAGTAAAGCATTTAATGGAAAAAATGAGTAATTCTCGTGAAATGTACTTTCTCGGGGAGATAATGCACATTATCCAAAATAAATTGTTCTCTAAGCAGTAAACATAAACTTTCCAGTGTAAGTGTTATGTAAATTGGAAACAATGTTTATCTTCCTAAAATAACCAGCTCACAGATATAAATTACAATGTTGGTGTCAGCTTTGGTAACGCTTTAGTGAAAATACAAGGTGTGTTAGAGGGGAAGGGAGCAGGGAAACATGTTAAGTTAACTGCTTCAAAGCAAAAGCTTGCGCTCAGACTAAGATGAGAAATGTAAGTCCAGTAAGGAAGGGAAAATCTGCCTTTGTAAAAGTAATAGTGACCCTAAGCTGTGGGCGTTTTTGTGTACATCAGAAACCAATCAGTGATTTTCTGGCATGCTTATTCTGGAATTAGTAAATGGGCAGCACTATTGCGGATGGTCATGATTTGAAAAGCCAGAAAAGAAAAAGGGAGCATCTAAAATACATGCAAGAGTGGCGAAGAAGGAACACGTAGGATAAGGGTTAAAAGTCTGAATTTTTGCAAATGTGGAGTATGCATTTTTGATTAAAGCCGAACGCAGATAAAAAAAAAGAAAAGAAAAGAAAAATTTATGCAATTATGAATTTGTTTAAAAAAATCAATACATGTATTTTAAAAATGCAACTGATATATAAGGTAAATGCTCAAACTTTATCCGACTTCTATTCCTTGTAATCCCCTGTGTAACAGCACTTGGACTGGAAGAGGGTAAAGCAGCATTTGGGGCTAGAACGGTATGATGCATTCACATGTGCCAACAAAAAACATGCTAACAGGATAAAGGCAAATGCAAACAAGAGCAAGAGGTGACCCCATCCAATTTATTCCGTTTATGATCCTTTACTGTCCAATCAAAAGTCAGAGGTGTGGAGGTGAACAAACTGATTTTCCTTAATGCAGCAGAGAAAAATCAGGCCACCATGCTTGCAGCACTGTATGGTGGGCTGTATAATGTGGAATTTCCGACAGAAAAAGTCAGACGGGAGCTTTTCATCATATATATTCCAATCGTGTGTATGCCCCATCTGACTTTTTAGGTCGAAAATTCTGACTGACCTAGAAAGAGAACATGTTCTAAATTTTTCCGACGGAACCAATTCCTATTGGGAGAACCGCTCGTCTGTATTCTGTTCCAACGTACTAAAAACGATGCATGCCCTGAAGCAAGTAAGAGGCGGCAGCTATTGGCTACTGGCTATTTCACTTCCTTTTTCAAGTCCCGTCGTACGTGTTGTACGTCACCGCGTACGTCGGTCGGACTTTTGTGTGACCGCATTTATGCAAGACCGCTTGAGCGGAACTCCGTCGGAATTCGGTTGGAGAAACCTTCACAGTTTATTCCGACGGCAAAACCGCTTGTGTGTATGAGGCATAATTGGTACTTAAAACATTGTATTTCAAAGGCATATTAAGCTGTTATCATAAAGATTTGCTTTAACATCTACAAGTTTGTTGGATTGTGTTTCAAGGTAATATGGCTGCCATTGCTGCCTTTTTCATTCTGCCTATACTAGTTACCTGACTGTCATGTTGATCGTCTTACCTTCAATACTTTAAGCAATTTAAATTGAAGAGGTATGCAGAAAAGAACTTCTGAATTTGCTCATCTGCACCCTAGTTCTGGGTCAGTGACTTGGAACCAGAGGATCGGCAAAGCAACCAGCCAACTAACCATGCACGCCCACCCGATTCCTACTGTCCACCTTCCGACCCGCATATGGCAACACCTCACTAATAGTACATTCCGCAATAAGGGAATATCGTTCTACTACAAAAATGTTCCCTGACACTTCACCCCTTTGCTGGAGAAATTGCGGACACAAAGGCCATCTTCTCCACATGTTCTGGGAATGACCCAACTTGACTAGCTTCTGGAATCAAATATTCAAACTGATTTCGTCTCTTACGGGAATTCTCACATCCCCCAATCCAGCAATGGCTATACTACATGTTGGATTAGAAAATTATCCACACAATATGCGACATGTAGTATCACATATCCTTTTAGCAGCCAGGTCCCTGATACTCCGACACTGCAAAGTCGCGCCCACTATTAACGTTACTGATGTAACCAGAATGGTACAACAAATCTACTCGTTTGAAAGATTATTAGAAATTAACTTGCTTACCTGCAGTAGATTTGACAAATTGTGGGAAATATGGACCTGTACCTATAACAATGTATAACTATATCCAGAAACGTACTATTGACAGGGCCGTTTTTTCCACTGGGCATGCTGGGCAGTTGCCCAGGGGCCCCACTTGTCTGGAGGGCCCCATCCAGGGCTGGTCCTCAGTGCTGCAACCAGCCTCGTTTTGGATTTTAGGTGTTTACATGTTTAAAACAGTTTTTTTTGCTAGAAAATGACTTAGAAAAAAAACAATATATAATGTTTGGGGGTTCTAACACCCTAGAGAATAAAATGGCGGCAATACTTTTTTTCACACCATATTTGCGCAGCGGTCTTACAAGCGCACTTTTTTTGGAAAAAAGTCACTTTTTCGAATAAAAAAAATAAGACAACAGTAAAATTAGCCCAATTTTTTTTTGGATTGTGAAAGATAATGTTATGCCGAGTAAATTGATACCCAACATGTACTGCTTCAAAATTGCGGCCGCTCGTGGAATGGCGTCAAACTTTTACCCTCAAAAATCTCCATAAGCGACATTTAAAAAATTCTACAGGTTGCATTTTTTGAGTTACAGAGGAGGTCTATGGCTAGAATTATTGCTCTTGCTCTACCGATCGCGGTGATACATCACATGTGTGGTTTGACTACCGTTTTCATATGCGGGCGCTGCTCACGTATGCGTTCGCTTCTGTGCGCAAGCTCGTCGGGACAGGGTGTTTTGAAAAAAAAATTTGCGTTTTTTCTTATTTATTTTACTTAATTTTATTATTTTTTTACACTGTTTTAACAAAAAAAAAATGATCACTTTTATTCCTATTACAAGGAATGTAAACATCCCTTGTAATAGAAAAAAAAGCATGACAGGTCCTCTTAAATATGAGATCTGGGGGGGGCGGCATCTAGCTAGCAACCAGTGACGTCAATCAGAGGCCGCGGCCCCCCCGGCATTCATAGTCCACCGCGGCTGCCGCAGTGGCTAGTGAACAGGCTCCGCCCACCACTGCCATGCCTTGATAGCTGGCGCTGCCTTTCTGCTGTGAGTGACACACTGTACTGCACCAGGCCGGTGGCCTCAAGTAAGTCTAACAATGTCTACTTAAATAAGTTCAAGTTGTGCATCAAACACAGCCACTGTCTGTGCCCCTCAAAAGCGGCCACTGTGCCCATCAAACAGCCACTTTGCCCATTAAACAGCCACTGTGCCCATCAATAAATATAGCCTTATTGATAATTTGCATTTTTATTCTCGTGCATGATCGTGTAGACAGGGCCCCAGTGCAATGTATTGCCCGGGGGCCTATAACGCTCTTAAGATGGCCCTGACTATTGAGACTCAGCCGATTCTAGCTGCATAGGAATAATCAATTTGGTCATGTGCTTCTTCTTCTTGTTTCTTACTGTTCTTGTATACTGTTGAAAATACCAATAAAAATCTTTCATTGGATAAAAAAAAAAAAAGAAATGGCAGCCCCTGGATTTTTTTTTATTTTAAAAATTGTTTTTTTGTTGTTTTCGCCTGAAGATCCTAACTGTATATGAAAGGGCCCTGTAGTAGAACCATTAAGGGGTCTCCCTAATTTACATCCCAAAGGCAATTCCTCTTGGGAATATTAGTTGTTTTCACTGCAGTTTTATAAGGTTTCCTAAACTTTGCATATATTAATTAAATGCAAATGTATTTGGCAAATGCAATTGCTACCTGTATAAATCCCTGTGCAGTCGGACAACTCTGAGCCTGCTTCTGAGCTCCATAGCACTTGCATGGTCAACTATGCCTATGGTTACACCCTTTCCTGCAGAGCAAAACCAAATGGGACAGGAGTCTGTCTAACTTATTATTTCTTTTTAGCCCTCTCTGTCCTTTCAGCAGTCAGGTCAACCACTCAAGGAGCAGTTGTAGTATAAATACTGATGGTAATCTAACATAGAGAACGACTCAAGGTAATTGCACAAACAAACTAGGGTTGATTTACTAAAGGAGTAGTTACAATTTAAATAGCGAAAGTTCACTTAGGTTAATGAATAAAGATAAGCAGCATTCACTTGAAATACCTGTTAGTATACCACAGTAAAAAACTGAATTTTGCTCATGATTGGATGATTAAAGGGAACAGGACTTCTCTTTATCCACAAGTGCTAAGTGAGCATTCTCTACTCCTTTAGCAAATTAACTGCTATAAATAAGGTAAAGATGTTCTGTGAATATAGACAAAATAGAAATATGTTTTACATGATTTTTACTGGCATTCAAACTAAGGTAGCATTATCTGCTTCAAATATACACACTCACTACTAATTCCACCTTTTTAAAGTGGCGAAAACAACACTAGTCTCAGTGATGTGACATATGGTAGACATCTTCCCCCTCCAGCTATGAATAAAAAATGCTTCGATAACTCTTATTTAGCAGGGATCCTGCTGTGAAATAGAATAGCTTGAGACAAATAGAAGATTGCCTATTCTATAATTTCAAATACCCCATGCAGCGTTGCCAGGCCTCGTCTTATATTCATTTTAGCTACACAACAGGGCTGAGCTGACATCTCTTCTGCTCGATCGCTGTGCTGGAGTTCAGAGGGTCACAATACACACATATTCATCAAAGCTGAACAAAAATGAAAAATAACATGAAATATGCCACACTTAGTGCTAGCTGCCAGTCAGATAACTGCATTGAAATAGATTGCAGGGAAAGGTCAATATCTGGATTATATAAACATATAAATAGAGAGAGAAAGAGAGATAAATGCATAGTGATGATTGCCCTCTCAGACCCCAACTAGTGCAGAGGTTTTATTGCTCTGGAACACCCAATCAAGCAGATTGAGGGTGATTGTCTATGGGGTAGGTAGCAGTTAACCTTTTACACATCCATGTGGTAGCTGCCACCATGTGTTTTATCAAAAACATGCACCAATCAAAGCACCTGCTGTTGTAATTCTGGCCTATTAGGCTGGGTTCACACTGGTACGACATAACTGTTGTACCACTGTCATCCTACTTTGCCCTGCAACATAGGTTCTACATTGGTCCTACTTTCTTCCGACTTGAATGAACAGGATACGTTTTTTTCTCCGACTTTGAGATAGCCCGACTTGTCCTTTGACCATTTAAAACAATCCCAGTGTGACATAAATACCTTTTCCTGCTGCTGTAATCACTATGTCGGATGTCACAAGTTGGATGGTTAGGACAAGGATCCAACTTTGATCCAACTTCAATAATCAATATTGAATGAGCTGAAAACAGACCAAAGTCGGACCAAAGAAGTGCAGGAATATTTTTCAAAGTCAGGCCGACTTGTGTCAAATCAGTTAAGATGGCTCTCATAGGGAACCATTGATTTATACATGGCCTGCGACATGTGCTCCCAAAGTCGGAGCGTATGTTGTACCAGTGTGAACTGGGCCTTAAAATAAATATATGCATCATGTGTTGCCACTCACAGACAGGCTTATAACACAGTTTACAATATGGTAGTTCCCTAAAAGGGCAAAAGTTATTTTAATTTGTAATTACAGCATTCAGATATTCAGCCTAATGATTTTAAATCTTTAAATCTTGTTTTAAAGATAAGAAAAATGGTGTAAAAAATATTTACAGAATTTTTTTTTACAAAACTAACAATAAAAGTAAAATAAATGGAATTACAAGTAAGCAATACTTAACAAAGTTTCTCTGATCTTTATTTGTCCAATTTTGCTTGCAGAGTAATGCCCCGTACACACGATCGGAATTTCCAACAACAAATGTTCGATGGGAGCTTGTTGTCGGAAATTCCGACCGTGTGTAGGCTCCATCGGACATTTTCCATCGGAATTTCTGACAACAAAGTTGTCGGAAAATTTGAGATCCAGATCTAAAATTTTCCGACAACAAAGTTGTTGGAAATTCCGATCGTGTGTACACAATTCTGACGCACAAAATTCCACGCATGCTCAGAATAAAGCAGTAGAGCCGCACTGGCTATTGAATTAAAATTTTCTCGGCTCGTCATACGTCACTGCATTCTTGACGTTTGGAATTTCTAACAACATTTGTGTGACCGTGTGTATGCAAGACAAGTTAGAGTCAACATCGGTCGTGAAAAAAACATGGATTTTGATGTCGGAATGTGCGATCGTGTGTACACGGGATAAGTCCAACCTGATATATCAGATCCACTGGCTCCCATAAATGACTCTTAGATTTCCTTCAAAGTTTCAGTAAAAGAGAACTTAGAGCTACAAAGGCAGCCAGAATTTATTTTTCCCTGAAAATGTTTTTTACAGAATTAACAATACCAATCAAAGGGTGTGTTGTAGGAGTGTTGATGTGTTTTATTATGCTCTAGCAGACACACCAATAATACTATTTTTTCTAAAAACATCTATCTTTCCATATGACCAGGTTTTACAATTCAACTACCCACATGTTAAAGAAAGAAATAAAATTACTATTCAGTAGAGAACAGATACGATATGGATATTGTGCACATCTCAGTTAGGAGGGCTAATATGTTTTATTAGCCTGCTGGACCTTGAAGCATATGCGTATTTGATGTCCAGTCACTGGCGTCTTCTCATACAGCAGTATAACCACTTTTTTTGAAGGTAGCTCAATTACAGTATGGAATATGGATAAAGTTTTAAATCTGGAAAATAAAAACAAGCCAGACTCAGGATGTGCATTAGCTGTCCTGTCAGACTTTTCATGACCTAGTCATTTACAACAGGGCTGCATTAAAACAGAGTTCCACCCAAAAATGGAACTTCACCTTTAAGTGCTGGTGACCCCCTGACATGCCACATTTGGCATCTCATTTTTTTGGGGGGGAGCAGGTACCCAGTTTTTATAGGCACCCAGCTCCCACTTCCTCCCCTGGTGCTGCAAGGAAGTTCACATCTCCCCCCTCCCTCCCTGCAATCTTCTGAGACATGTCACAGGTCCCAAAAGATTGCCAGGCCATTCACAGCACGGAGCGTGGCTCGCGCAAGCGCAGTGCGCGCCTGGCTGTGAAGCCACAGCTGGGCACCCACAGTTAGAATGCCTGTCCTGCAGAGAGGAGGGGGAGAGGAGCGAGACTTAGTTCGCCCGCATCCCTAGGCCGTGGTACAGGTAAGTGTCTGATTATTAAAAGTCAGCAGTTACACTTTTTGTAAATGTATGGAACTCCGCTTTAAGAGCCTTTTCA
Source organism: Lithobates sylvaticus (assembly GCA_028564925.1). Lineage (NCBI taxonomy): Eukaryota > Metazoa > Chordata > Amphibia > Anura > Ranidae > Lithobates > Lithobates sylvaticus. The sequence continues at coordinate 304,104,544 of CM053027.1, read as the reverse complement.
GAATTATGGCTAATAGGTTTACAACTGTGCTGCCTCCAGCAATATAGGACAATGCAGTTACATTTGTGTGTATAAGTTGTGCTGTTTCCTAGTTAATTGTTTTTAACCAAGCTGTCACCTTGTGACAATTGTTTTTATTGCATGTTATTTTCTGTATTCTCTTTTCCTTTCTGTGATGTAATTTGCTCTTCCTTTTATGTGAGTTTCTTTATCCTCCCCTACAAGGCACACATGAAGGTTAGGAAAAGCTAATGTTACTTTTCACCACCTTAAACATTTCTATATCAAGCCTACTGCATCTTATTGTATTTCCTCAGCGTTTTGCATGCAATAAAGACATTTGTGAATGCCAAGTGTTTTTTGAGTTTATTTATCTGACTGTCTGTGGAGATTGTCTCTGCTATATTCAGGCCAGACATATAGGTCTCAGCAAGGAATACACACTATTACAATAACTGTAGTCAGAATAACAATGTCCTACTTTGCTTCTTACATTAAATATTTTTAGTTTTTTTTATTTAAACCATTGGTTTTTGTGTTTATTAAAAGTCAGCAGCTACAAAAAGTGAAAAGTGTAGCTGCTGACTTTTAATGAGCACACACTCACCTGTCCCACGATGCAGCGATTCGGCTACCCGAACCCTCGGTTCCCTCCCTTGCCTCTCCCCAGCGCCGGCATTACAAGTGTGGGCACTCAGCTGTGACAGCTTGCGGCTTCACTGCGCATGTGCAAGTTGCGCTGCGCCTCCTCAGTGGCCGGGCAATCTTCAGGGACCTGTGACGTGTCCCAAAGATTGCAGGGGGGAGAGGAGAGCTTCCGCTAGAGTCACCTAGACGGCCCAAGTGGGAGCGGGGTACCTGTCAAAACTAGGTACCTGCTCCCCCCCAAAAAAAAATGACATGCCAAATGTAGCATAGAAGGGGCTGAGGAGTGCTTAAAGTGGAACTTCCACTTTTGGGTGGAACTCTGCTTTAACCTTACACCTTACGTAGCTGCCAAGCACAGATATTAAAACAAAATCTGTCTGTTTTTGTTACAGACTTGCAAATATTTAAGAAATGAGGTTGGCACTGTATTTAGCGTGACTACTTCACACACTTTGGGATTGGATTTGGGATCAGACCTCATTATTGCCATAGTAGATATATGAAATTATTAGTTGTCATTGCCAACTGCTGTCAGTGCTTAGGTGTATAGCAGCCCTCTGGGCTTGTGATGGTTCCTGCTACACAAGCTTTTTATCTTTTAATCCTGCCCTGCATTGTCCCTGGAACTCTATTACTGACCTTAACCTGTACTTTGAACCTTGACTTCCTTGCCTTGTCCTTGGATCTCTGTTGTTGAAATCAGCCTGTCTGGAAGACTCCCTCTATGCTAATTGCCCTGACCTCAGCCTGTCTCTGGAATACTCTCTGTCTATTGCCAGCCATGACATAAGCCAACCTTGGACTACTCTCTCTCTCTCTCTCTGTTACCAGCCCTGACATCCATCTATCACTTGTTCTCTCATTTAATTACATTACATGGCTGCTGTTACATCAGTCTTTGCCTCACTCCTCAGAATATCACAGATACTCTTTGTTTTAACATTGTTCAAACCCTTGTGCCATTGACCAGTGAGTATAGCACATGTAAGACCTGAGGGCAACCGAGTGCTGTCAGACCTTCTTGCCTTAAGGGAACAGAGGCTGCTATAGGAGAAGCTTTGCTTGCCAGCTATAGTTGCTGACTTCTGGTATTGTGGTTAGCATTACACTGACAAGACGAATGTGAAGACATCTGAAAGATAACAGCTTATTATTTGATGAATGTGGAAAGCAGTGTCAATCAGAAATATGGAAATGTGATTCAATGATGAATTATTTTACTGTTCCCATTTTTCTTATTTGAGAATACAGTACAATAGGATAGAATATGGAAAATAATTTTTAGACCTAATTTGCCTTTTAGGTGAACTTAAAATAAAAATTTGGAAGCTACTATTACTGGCTTGGTTTTTTGAAGCTCAATTGAACTTTTAGTTTAAAAAAACACTTGCATTACAAGTGCATGAAAACAAAAGGTGTGCAAAGTCTGACAGTTTGTTTTCTGTAAAAAGTAGTCACAACTCTATATATAACATTATATTTATTTTGGTCCCTGCCCATTTTTATTTCTACATATTATCTTCTTAAAAATCAATCTGACCTTATTAATTTAATCTGGCAAAATAAATCTTGTTTCGCTAAAAATGTTCTATATCATTCCCATAAAATAGGAGGTCTTGGTGTCCTACAAATTTGGCTACATTATATTGCATGTAATAATTGTATAATTGCATAGATTCTCCCAATTAGCTTGATGGAACATTAAGAACCTTAATATCCCTTGGCTTAGTTTAAACAGGAATCTATCCATCCATATTACCTACCTGAACTGCTATGGTCCTCTACAATAAAACCTAAAGAAATTTCTAAACGTAATGTAGTAGTCGCACAAGCGTTGAAGCTGTGGATGAGATACAGATACAATTTATCGCTTATTTCTAAAATCTCCCCTTTGACCCCCTTCTTAGGGGATCCTAGGTTTTTTTATAGCATTTCATAATATTAACTCCTTTCAATGATGGATAGATAATAATCTGACCTCATTGGCAGACTTACAATTAGAGAATAACTTTGTTTATTTTACTCAATTACAAAACGCAAAAAGATATCCCTCTACAAAAATCAAATCAATTGTTTACAGATCCGTATTTTTTTTACGCATTACTCTCCTGACTTAGCTAACTCTCACACTTCATTTGAATATGTTTTTCGCAACTCCCCTAGACAAAAAGGCTTAATTTCTATTCTCTATAACATTATGCTTTCCACTGAGGATGAATGTAAATTGTTATATATGTCTAATTGGGAGGCGGCATTTAAAACACAATATAGTATGCAAGAAGAGGAGACTAGGTGGACTAACATGCGGAAATGTACCAGATCATTAATGACACGTGAGAATGCACTTAAACTTTTTACGTGCTGGTATTATACCCCACAACCTTTGCATATGTTTTTTTCCACTTATCTCACCTTCTTGTTTCTGTGGTTGTCCTCTTCCAGGCTCCTTTTTACATATATTTTGGGAGTGTGAAAAGCTGCTACCCACCTGGAGAGAAATATTCTCCATATTTTCCCAAATGGCAGGTAAATCTCTTATGCCCTGTACACACGGCCGGACTTTTTGACAGCAAAGGTCCGACGGAACAAATCCGTCGGACATTCCGATCGTGTGTGGGCTCCATCGGACCTTTGCATGGCAAAAATCTGACGGACTTTAGAACATGTTTTAAATGTTCCCGTCGGAAATTCCGCCAGAGTCAGTTCCTAGCAGGAAAATCGTTCGTCTGTATGCTGGTCCGACGGACCAAAATACAATGGAAGGGCAGCTACAGCACCTGCCCGCGAGAATGTTTCTCGACGACAGGGCACTGTACATCTCGCGCTGGCTGCAATAGGAAAAACACATTTTCCTATCGCAGCGAGCGCGAGAGGGAAGGACCTTTGGTCTGGTATGGATTTTAGGGGAAGCCCCTATGCCAAAAAAACGGCACGGGGTCCCCCCAAAATCGATACCAGACCCTTATCCAAGCACGCAGCCCAGCAGGTCAGGAAATGGGGTGGGGACGAGCGAGCCCCCCCTCCTGAGCCGTACCAGGCCGCGTCAGCGACAGAAGAACCGAAGAGCGGGACAAGACTCCCGAAGTCGGAACAAGACCCCCGGAAGGCGGCGACGAAGAAGAAAGCCGGGCTCCTCTGCTAGTGAAAGAGCTAGTAAAAGAGCAGAAGATAGTGGAGGAGTCCGGCGAGAAGACCCCCCAAGACGGTAGAAGACCCCCCGGAGCTGTGCAATAAAGTATTTTTAAAACTTGTGTTGTTTTTTATTTACACTTTTTTCCCTTAGGTGAATGGGTAGGGGTACATCGTACCCCATACTCACTCACATAGGGTGGGGGGCCAGGACCTTATTAAAGGGGGCTCCCAGATTCTGATAAGCCCCCCGCCCGCATGCCCCGACAACCAACGGCCAGGGTTGTCGGGAAGAGACCCTTGTCCTCATCAACTTGGGGACAAGGTGCTTTGGGGTGGGGGGGCCACAGGGCCCCCTTTCCCCAGGGCACCTCCCCATGTTGAGGGCACGCGGCCTGGTACGGCTCAGGAGGGGGGGCGCTCGCTCGTCCCCACTCCCTTTCCTGACCTGCTGGGCTGCATGCTCGGATAAGGGTCTGGTATCGATTTTGGGGGGGACCCCCACGCTGTTTTTTCGGCGTATGGAACTTCCCCTTAAAATCCATACCATGCGACGGGGCTTGCAAGGTGTTAATCTCGCCAATAAAAGCGGCGAGATTGACTTCCTTTTCTAGTCCCGTCGTAACTCATCATGTTCTAAATGAACAGTCTTTGGTCTGTGTTCATTTGGAAGTCCGTCGGAACTCCACCAGGAAAGTCCTGCTGGAAAGTCCGGTCGTGTGTACAGGGCATTACTCTAACGCATGGAATTTCGCTCAAACTGTCTTGCCTACACGCGGTCACACCAAATTCCGACGGTCAATAAAACAGCGGCATACAACACATTCTACGGCACTATAAAAGGGAAGTTTAATGCTTCCGAGCATGCGTCGAATTGTTTCTGTGCATGCGTCGGAAATTTGCGCGTCGGAAATTGCATACACATTGCATACAAAATCCGATAGAAAGGTTTTCCGTCTGAAAAATTAAGGAACAGGTTCTCAATCCAAAGTCCGTCGGAAATTCCGACAGAAAAAGACCGATGGGCATATACACTGACGGAAAATCTGATGAAAAGCTCCCATCGGACTGTTTTCATCAGAAATTCCGACCGTGTGTACGCGGCATTAGAGAAATTACTGAAGTCCCCCCAAAGCTTAGAGAGAAGGATATCAAAAATATATAAAATATTGATACGGGAGGCAGAACATGAATATCCAACCTAGCTAGAAAAATGGGAAAGGGAGATAGGCCCCCTAGACAGTGATGAACATAGGGATAAGATAATCAGGCTGGTTCATTCAGTAGCAAAGAATGCACAAACATCAGAAATGTCATATAAGCTTCTGTCAAGGTGGTATATAACTCCACAGAAAGCACATGGTCTTAGAGGAGAGAACCTGCCAACGTGTTGGAGGGGCTGCTCGGCAGTGGGGACTTTTTCACATCTATGGTGGGAGTGCCCTAAAATTGTCCTATTGGGACAAAATAATAGAAGCAATCTTCGACATAACGGGCGAAAGGATTAAAAAACAACCATGGGTATGTCTGTTTCACGACACAGAGAAGGCAGTAGCTCAGTACAAATTAAATGTAACTCCATATCTCCTGAACGCAGCTAAGGCCCTCATTCCATGCTACTGGAAAACACAGGAAGCCCCGATTATAAAAGAATGGATAGAAAGGGTAGAGCGGACAAGAACCATAGAGGATTCTATACACACGATACAAGATGATAGGCTTAGCAATGGCATGCCAAGCTGCTGCTAATAAAGCAAATCGAATATTGGCATGCATTAAAAAGGGGATTAACTCCAGGGATAAAGCGATAATTCTCCCACTCTACAAGACTTCCGGCCTCACCTGGAGTATGCTGTCAAGTTCTGGGCACCAGTCCCCAGGAAGGATGTACTGGAAATGGGTCTGGAGGATATTAGTTATGAAGAAAGGTTGCGAGCACTGAATTTTTTCTCTCTGGAGAAGAGACGCTTGAGAGGGGATATGATTTCAATTTACAAATACCTTACTGGTGACTGCACAATAGGGATAAAACTTTTTTGCAGAAAGGAGTTCAATAAGACACGTGGCCCCTCATTAAAATTAGAAGAAAAGAGGTTTAAACTTTAACTGCATAGAGGGTTCTTTACTGTAAGAGTGGCAAGGATGTGGATTTCCCTTGCACAGGTGGTGGTTTCAGCAGGGGGCATCAATAGTTTCAAAAAACTATTAGATAAGCACCTGAACGACCACATCATACAGGGATATACAATGTAATACTGACATATAATCACACACATAGGTTGGACTTGACTTGTCTTTTTTTAACCTCACCTACTATGTAACTATGTAACTCAAACTGGAAATCTAATGTTGTACCATTTCCACAGGTGATTTCTCGAATAGATCAAATTATGACGATGGAATAGATTTTATACACAGTACAGGACTCTAAAATCACTTTTAAAGCTAAATGGACCCCATGGCATCTTTACAGACATCCAGACTGATATGGCCTCCATTGTAGATGTTACCCTGCCTATTGTCACACAACATTTTGCTTAAAGTTTGAACCATGGTTTCCAAACAAAATACTATACAGTATAAGACTTCTATTTGATTTGTTTCTTTTTCTTGTAATTGGTATACTTATTATTTTCTTATTTGGTGTTCGTATTCTAATATATTTGCTGATAATGAACCAAAATTTACCATTTTCCAATTTGCTTCCATACTAACTTTTTATCTTGTTTTATGGTTCTTTAGTAATTTTCAAACAATTATTTGATTTTATCTTGTCTTTATTACCATTTTACTGTAATTCCAATGTTTAATAATGTTATTATGTCATCAAATTTATGATACTCTGTATTGTCTTAATAAATTATTTCAATAAAAAGTTTGTAAACAAAAAAAATAAAAAGCAGTCACAGCCATATAGAATAGCCTATAATGTAACTGTAGAGAAGTGTTGTAGAGTTGTTGCCCAAGTAGAGATGGTGTTTTAGCAATACAGAACACCTCCCCCTTTCCTCTTTCCCATAACATAGTGAGACAATATAGCCCACGGAGAGAATTGGGAACAGTGCTAGCCAATAACACTGCAGCAGAGGCAGAGAGTAAAGTTTATTTTTTGCACTTAAAGTGTTACTAATCCCATTCACTATATCTGGTCTCCCACAGTACACAGAACATGCAATTATTTTAGTAAATATAAACTGCTAACTACCTTTTCTCATCAGCAGTATATAGGAGTCTTGTGATATCTATCAGTTCCTGGTAAAGCTTGTAGTAGGAGTTTTCATACTTCACTGAGCTGTACTATCAGGATCCAAGACCCCTGACCCTCTGTCTGGAGAGTGCTGATTGGCCCAGTGATGATCACATGCACTCTGCCAAGAAAAAAAAAACTCTCTAACAATACACACAAAACTGTGCAGCCTGACTCCAAGGGATCAATACTATCCAGACATGTTCTGGAGTCAGTGGAAGAGGAGGATCTGTGCATACAGGATCAATGCAGAAGATTCAATTCAAAATTTAAACCAGCCGGTTTTCAAGTATTAAAAGAGAATATCTAGTATACCTCCTTTTTGCACAGACTCCTGAATTTATCCCCACCTCTTACTGGTGACACCACCTTCTTTGCCCCCTGAATAACGAGGCTGGAGACATCTTTATTGTGACTGTCAATCCAATGTCTAGCAAAGTTAGTACCATAATTATTTTCTATGTCATATAGATGGTCATGGAGGTGGTCCCTCAATCTACGTGTAGTGCGACCCACGTACTGTAATTGGCACAACAGTTAATAAAGGATAAGATCTTAGATTGTCTATTTATTGTAGTTTCGAATGGGATGTTTCCCACTTCTATGAATGAAGAGCCCTGTCCTGTCTTCCTCCTTTATTTCACATTTGTATATGTGTTAACATTGATTCAGAGTAGCTCCATCACTGCTCTATGGGATTCACTAATGCATGTTTTACAATCATGCATCTATACATACATTTATATACACATATACAATATTGGAGATGTTGGTTACCTTCTATGTGTTGGGCATATATCTCTCTATATGATCATAGCTTCTGTGCAACTTCATCTTGTGTGATTTCATCTTGTGCGACTTCATCTTGTGCGATTTCATCTTGTGAAATAATCCTAATTTCTTCTTTTTAGTCCTCTACTTTGTGTGTGGGGGCGTCTGTTGGTTTTTATTTATTTGTTTTTGTTCTGTTTTATACATCTTTGATGTGTTCTTGGTTTGTTGGAAGATGTATTTGGGTATTTATAATTGACACATTGTAGGATTGTTGCGATTCGTCCCTCCACACACAGCCTTTGTTTGTCGGTTTGCCGGATTTGTCATCAGTCCATCCCTATCACTCCTGGAACGCATCACATTTTGTATTTTTGGTATAGTTTGTACATCTTACATGTATCTTGCATGTGTTTACTCATATGATATATAATGCATTTTATTGATCTTGTCATGTTATCCATTTATTTATTTATTATTTTATTAATGGATTTTCCTGCTTTTTGTACTTCTTATCAAAATGTTGTGTTTTTCTTTTTCTTTTTAATGTTTTCACGCATATGTGTATCATCTTAGGTAATGTGTATATATATATATATATATATATATATATATATATATATATATATATATACTCCATTTCTCTTATATATACATTTTCTATGACATATATACTTGGGTTTAGCTTCTTTATGCTCCTCTACACTCTATTTATATAATTTCTAAAACTTTTTTGGTAAGAGTGAGCATCTTTTGTGATACCAAGGGTTACAGGGTGTTGTGGCTGCACCTCTCCTTTGGTGCAATTGCTTCAGCTGCACTAATTGCCTTTTTGAATTTTTCATTGGTTACATCTGTAGGTTCAATGCAGATAGGCTCAATCTTTGAATATTATTTGTGTATATATATATATATATGTATATATATATATATATATATATATATATATATTGTGGCGGTAGGACCCTGTGCTACCTGGAGGATTGCTGGTTTACGCCAGACTTTAGAGAGAAAGGCACGCTGATTGCACAGCTGTGTGCTGGGCTATTTAGTTTTGACCTGGCTATGGCTCAGGGTTCCACCCAACAGACAGGAAGTCTGTGCATGGGAGTCAGGTGGACTCCCGTTCCTCTGAGAGTAGTCAGAGGCTGCAGCGGGCAGCCAGAGCATGCATGTCTGCAGGAGGCAGACGTACTTGGTGACAGAGCAGTAAGGCGCTGATCAGGAGTAAGCAAGGAGAGAGCTTAACTCTAGGAAACTCTTTTGGGTCTGAGGAGCAGACCTTAGGCCTAGGCTAAAGGCCTGAATCAGCCGTATGGGAAGAATGTAAGCCAGGAAGCTAAAGTATTGAGTGTGCAAGATACAGTAATGGTGGACCCCCCGTGTGGGTACTGATGTCGTTGTGAACCTTTCCGTGCTTCTAAATAAAAGTGGGCTACCAGGCCCTTAAAAATACAGTTTTGTACTGGCGTACTCACTGGAAAAAACACCTACAGTTTAAGACTGATAACCCCAATCTTACTATATATATATATATATATATATATATATATATATATATATATATATATATATATATACAAAGGGGATCGAAAGTTTGGGCACCCCAGGTAAAAATGTGTATTAATGTGCATAACGAAGCCAAGGAAAGATGGAAAAATCTCCAAATGGCATCAAATTACAGATTAGACATTCTTATAATATGTCCAAAAAAGTTAGATTTTATTTCCAACATTTACACTTTCAAAATGACAGAAAACCAAAAAATGGCGTCTGCAAAAGTTTGGGCACCCTGCAGAATTTATAGCATGCACTGCCCCCTTTGCAAAGCTGAGACCTGCCAGTGTCATGGATTGTTCTCAATCATCGTCTAGGAAGACCAGGTGATGTCAATCTCAAAGGTTTTAAATGGCCAGACTCATCTGACCTGGCCCCAACAATCAGCACCATGGGTTCTTCTAAGCAGTTGTCTAGAAAACTGAAACTGAAAATAGTTGACGCTCACAAAGCTGGAGAAGGCTATAAGAAGATAGCAAAGCATTTTCAGATGTCAATATCCTCTGTTCAGAATGTAATTAAGAAATGGCAGTCATCAGGAACAGTGGAAGTTAAAGCAAGATCTGGAAGACCAAGAAAAATATCAGACAGAACAGCTCGCAGGATTGTGACAAAAGCAATTCAAAACCCACGTTTGACTGCACGATCCCTCCAGAAAGATCTGGCAGACACTGGAGTTGTGGTACACTATTCCACTATAAAGAGATACTTGTACAAATATGGTCTTCATGGAAGAGTCATCAGAAGAAAACCTCTTCTACGTCCTCACCACAAAAATCAGCGTTTGAACTTTGCAAATGAACATATAGACAAGCCTGAGGCATTTTGGAAACAAGTTCTGTGGACCGATGAGGTTAAAATAGAACTTTTTGGCCGGAATGAGCAAAGGTACGTTTGGAGAAGAAAAGGCACAGAATTTAATGAAAAGAACCTCTGTCCAACTGTTAAGCATGGGGGTGGATCAATCATGCTTTGGGGTTGTATTACAGCCAGTGGCACAGGGAACATTTCACGAGTAGAAGGAAAAATGGATTCAATAAAATTTCAGCAAATTTTGGATGGTAACTTGATGCCATCTGTAAAAAAGCTGAAGTTAAAGAGAGGATGGCTTCTACAAATGGATAATGATCCTAAACACACCTCAAAATCCATGGGGGGTTACATCAAGAGGTGTAAACTGAAGGTTTTGCCATGGCCTTCACAATATCCTGACCTCAACATTATTGAAAATCTATGGATAGACCTTAAAAGAGCAGTGCGTGACAGACAGCCCAGAAATCTCAAAGAACTGGAAGACTTTTGTAAGGAAGAATGGGCAAAGATACCTCAAACAAGAATTGAAAGACTCTTGGCTGGCTACAAAAAGTGTTTACAAGCTGTGATACTTGCCAAAGGGGGCAGTACAAGATATTAACTCTGCAGGGTGTCCAAACTTTTGCAGACGCCATTTTTTTGTTTTATGTAATTTTGAAAGTGTAAATGATGGAAATGAAATCTAACTTTTTTTGACATATTATAAGAATGTCTAATCGGTAATTTGATGCCATTTGGAGATTTTTCCATCTTTCCTTGGCTTCGTTATGCACATTAATACACATTTTTACCTGGGGTGCCCAAACTTTTGATCCCCACTGTATATATATATGTGTGTGTGTGTTTTTTATACATGTACCTTCAGCTATGACTAAGCATCGGTAAGGGATGTGAAATGCGTCAGTTGATTCATCCACTGTCCTTGATTGCTGTATGGACTGATTTTATTCAATAAAGACATTTTTCACTGGAGTGCGGCTATCTGGATTTCCTCTATTGCATGGGGTCTAATGGGAGTGGTTTCATAATTAACTGTCATGTGTGAAGCTGCAGAGCACTAATGAGGAAATCGGCTGGGCCTACATCCCTTGATAGACGTGTTCCTATTGAAAGTATCTCTCCAAAAATGACAATTTGTTGCAGGGTATGCCTGAAATGGGACTTGTATCTTAGGCAGACATCTGGGAAAATTGTTGAGCCAATCACACAAGCAGGAAATTATGTTTCTGGGGGGTGGTCAGTGCACACTCTGTGTACAGAACAACTCCAGGTAGCAATATTGCAATGCATTCTCAGAAAATTACAGTGGCTGCAGATTGAAAAGGAAAGGTCATTTTTACTAACATTCAACTACAATATGATTAATGTCGCAATTATATGCGCTATGCTATTTTTTTCCCCGCGAAAGTGGAGTTACCCTTTAAATATAAAATATTTGACATATTTAATTCACAAAATGAGAAAGTACATGGTAGTGCTCCTTTAAAAGACAGTGTTTATTTTTGTTCATATAGTCCCTCTGCAGCTCTGAGACAGAAGCTTTCTGTAAGGACAAATTCAATTAAACAGACATGTCTATATTCAAATAGAAAATCCTCTCCTTTATGTCTTTGACTCTTTTACATACATTGACAATATAGAATTAGATAATAGCTGACAGAGAACATCTAGATGACAGATGAGGTGGCAATTTTTTTTACTACTTGATGGATCTACAAATATCACATTGCTTTTATCTGTGCTATTGAACTGGCTCAAATTCAACAATAGTCTGGCTTCCTAAGGGAGAATGTGCAACATGATCAGTTCTTCAGCTTGTACTGCTGTATTGATTGACCGCTCAGAAAACATCAATAGGTGCAAGTGTCTTCCCAAAATATCTCAGAGGATGAATTCCTAATGATGTACAAGGACATCTAACTCCTCTTAGGTAATTCAAGGTGCCTCTGGATAATGACACATGCTTGCAGTGAAGAAATAGTCTAGGAAGTCAAGTCAAGTTCTCTGTGCTTCTATTTAAATCAATAGAAATGACAAGATTCACAATGGGAGCTTCAATACGTTAACATTAAAGTGTGAGCATAGCTGCCAGAGCATTGGACCAAGATATTAAAATATGATCTGTTTTTTCTTAAGGATTAATCCACCTAAAGTTGGTATTTCAGATACAACTGAGACATTTTACCTTTCAAAATCCCTGCTTTGCCACTGCAAAGTTCCGCTACTCCTAATACATTCTCCGTAAAACAGCATAATTAAAAAAAACAACACTAATTCAGGCATTATTTTAGGTGCAGAGGATAGGAAGATTAGTGAGATCAGGTACAATAGTTTGATGCTGGAGTCCTAAAAGATATATAAAAAGTGTGTGTGGTGATGGGAGGGAGGTCAACAAGATTCATTGGCTATGGAATATATTCTTCAGCATCCAATATATGCCAGCTAAGTGGCAGTGTACCTAAAGTGTGATATTCTGTTTTTGAGTCTATTCAACTGATGGTAGCAAACTTAATTGTGCAACAAATTTGCAGTGAACCATATGCATAGCAGGACCTACTTCACATGGGCAGACATTTAGGCATTAGCCAACATACAGTGTTGCTTATGCTGGTACTTGGATTAGAAATTCAAATGAAAATTATCTCTACGTACACTGACATTTTTCTTCGGCGGACTGCTTGCCTTCAGCTAGATAACTCTGCTGCCTGTCTAATCCCAATTTTGGCCTGGACTCTGACTTTGCATCTGTTTTCTGTTTTGGTACCTCTGGAACCTGTCTTTAGCTAAATCCTGTTTGCCCTGCCTACCATTTTGCTTTCTACTGCAGTGTGTTCCTGTTCCTAATCTGCCAACCAACATTCTTTTCACGAATGTCACGTCTACCCCAATGCAGGTGGTCAGACACTATAGCTAGCTACTGTGTGCTTCACCTATAGCAGCCTTCTTTCCCTTAAGGCAAGCAGACCTACTGGTACTTGGTTGCCCCCACGACTTATACACAATGCTATAGTGCCCTGCCACCACACCAGGGCAGACCCGAACAGCGCAAACAACAGACTACTTGCAGATTAGCAGACAGATAGCATGGTTCTATGACAGTCCAGGTTAAAGGCAGGCTGAGTTCAGGGAATAGTCCAATATCCGATCCAATGACAGTCTACGTAAAAGGCAGGCTGAGTTCAGGGAATAGTTTAATATCTGATCCAATGACAGTCTATGTAAAAGGCAGGCTGAGTTCAGGGAATAGTCCAATATCTGATCCAGGTCATACACAGGGAAATCCAACAACAAAGCAGGGCAGACAAATGAGAGGCTTGATCCTGAACAATGCAGGTAACTATGTCTCTCTCACAAGCAAGGGATAGAGTGTCCGGTTTTCTTATATCAGGCGACTGACCAGATCAATCACCTTGCAGGTGAACACAGACAGAGGGAATGCAACAGCCAACACCCAGATGCTGGAATGAGTAGCTGGAGCACTAAGTGAACCTGACAAATCTTCAGAGGTCTGGTCTAAACCTTTCCAGCATCTCAGCAGGATCCAGACTGCTTCCAAATCACCTGTTGCATCCAGAACCAATGCAGGCACCATACTACTCTTTGTCCTGCTGTGCCCTGTCACCAACTCCAGGGAGTATTGGACAGGAGGTATAAGAGAAACATTCTTGTTAACTTGGCCTCCTCTGGATATGCGACACAGTACAGTCACTTTTTTTAACCAGTTCAGGTCCGCCCTATAGCAGTTTTACTGCTACAGGGCGGCACCTGTGCGTCAGATCACGTATATATATATATTAAAACAAAGTTTCCACCAGGAGAAGAGGTGGGATCTATGAGGAACTGGGGGAAAGATGAGGATACGATATGTGGCAATTTTGCCCCAAAGGGAATACTATTACCGTTATCAGAACTGATACGGAAGTTCGGAACGGTACAAATAGCTGAATGGAGGTACCATCAATTAGGGTGTTTCTACAATAAAAAAAAAGCTTGAGAACCCTTGATTCACTTACCATATTTGAATCTAAGTGCGCAAAGATGATGAAGCGTGGACATCTTTTGTCACAAATGTACAAGTTAGTTCTCGGGACCAGGAAAAGCTTAACACCCTACTACATTAGAGAGTGGGAAGGGGAGCTAAAATATAAATTTACCTCAACGCAAATTAATTGAGTCCACATATTGTACTTCGAGAAGTGCTCAAATTCAAGAAATGTCATATAAACTTCTAACTAGATGGTACCAGACCCCTGTGAAACTAGCTCAGATGTACCAGAAAGCAGATGCAAGGTGCTGGAAAGGATGTGGGCAGAAGGGAACTCTTCTCCATATATGGTGGTCATGCCCCATGATTAGAGGGTTTTGGCAAGAGATCGCACCATGGATTAAGAGGCTGTTATGGGGACAGATGGAACTGACGCCATTAAACTTTCTGTTCCATGGGTCAATGAAATCACGTAGAGTATACACGAATAGTATTACGTCGCATTTAATAAACGCTGCAAAACTATTGATACCTAGATTATGGAAACAGACTAAATGCCCAAACCTGCTTGACTGGAAGAAGGAAGTGAACGTGATAAGGGAGGCTGAAAGATGGATACATAAAATCCATAATAGAAAGGAGAGGTTTATGCAAATTTGGACAGAATGGGAAATCTGCTCAATAGAGATTGAATAAGGAAGAAGTATATGTAAAACGTTCAAAGAAAGGAGAGATGGGAGAGAGGTAGGACTTGTTTATTTTGATTTATTTATACCTGTAATTTTTTTTTTTTTGTTTTTTGTTTTTTCTTTTCTCTTTACTCTCTCTTCTGACCCTCTTTCCTCTTCTCACCTTCCACCTCTGTCCTCTTACACCCCCATGCCTACCACCCTTACGGCGGTCCCCCCCCCCCCCCAACCCAACCCTTCCATATAGGGCACATAGGAGGGAGAAATTAGAAAATGTAGATTTAGATAATAAAGTTGTGAACTAGGGGGAGGGAAAGTAGAGGGAAATTTAAAAGGGAATAAAATGGCCGTTAGAAGCCTCAGACACTAAACTTAACGGAGATAGACACATTTAATATTTTTTTTTTACTATTATTATCCTGCCGCTCCTTATATACAAAGGGAACGGAAAGCTTAACAGGGAGAGGGATAAGGGACAAATCACATTTAGTATTTAAAGAAGGGAAGGGGGAAAAGAAGGAAGAACGGGGGGGGGGGAAGAAAGAGAAACTGGGGGAGTGAGAGACAGAGGGGGGAGGGGGAGGAGGGAGGGGAGAGGAAGAGAAAAAGAGTTTTATCATTTTTATTTTTCTTTCCCCTTCTTATATGGGGGTTGTTGAAAAGGGGGGAATATGGAAGGTTGATAAAGATGTTTTTATGTAGAAATATTTGTATCCATGGTAAAAAATGTGATGTTAAATGGAAATGTCAAGAAAAATTAATAAAGATTTGATAATAAAAAAAAAAAAAGTATAAAGGACAGTGCTAATTCACAAAAATATGTGAAAACATACATCACACATGAATAATTATAAATTCCTGGAAGTAAAAGACCACATACCAAAAATAAAAAAATGTGTAATAGGTGATCTGAATATATATATATATATATATATATATATATATATATATATATATATATATATATATATATATATATATATATATATATATATATATATATATATATATATATATATATATATATATATATATGTTGTTTTTTTTTTTTGTTTGTTTGATTGTTTTAATTGACAGACTTTTTTGTTTATAGCACAAAAAAAAAAAACACAGAGGTGATCAAATACCACCAAAAGAAAGCTCTATTTGTGGGAAAAAAAGAAGATGAAGGTTTTGCCCCGGGACTTTAACCGCTTCAGTACCGGGCGATTTTACCCCCTTCCTTACCAGAGCACTTTTTGTGATTCGGCACTGCGTCGCTTTAACTAACAATTGCGCGGTCGTGCGACGTTACACCCAAAACAAAATTGACGTCCTTTTTTTCCCACAAATAGAGCTTTCTTTTGGTGGTATTTGATCACCTCTGCGGTTTTTATTTTTTTGCACTATAAACAAAAGAAGAGCGACAATTTTGAAAAAAACACAATATTTTTTACTTTTTGCTATAATAAATATCCCATTTTAAAAAAAAAAACATTTTTTTTACTCAGTTTAGGCCGATACGTATTCTTCTACATATTTTTGGTAAAAAAAATCACAATAAGCGTATATTGATCGGTTTGCGCAAAAGTTATAGCGTCTACAAAATAGGGGATAGATTTATTGCATTTTTTTTTTTACTAGTAATGGCAGCGATCTGCGATTTTTTTTCGTGACTGCGACATTGCGGCGGACACTTCGGACACACTTTTGACACATTTTTGGGACCATTCACATTTACACAGCGATCGTTGCTATAAAATTGCGTAAATGTGACTGGCAGGGAAGGGGTTAACACAAGGGGTTAATATGTTCCCTAAGGTAGTGATTCTAACTGTGGGGTGAGGGGACTCACAAGGGGAGGAGACCGATCGGTGTTCCTCCGTACTGGGAACACATGATCGGTCTCCTCGCCACTGACAGGACGTGGAGCTGTGTGTTTACACACACAGCTCTGTGGTCCCGCATGGTCCCGCTGTTTTAACAGGCAATCGCGGGTGCCCGGCGGACATCGCGGCCGCGGGGCACGCGCATCGGGTCCCGAGCGACGCCGCGGGAGCGCGCGCGCCCCCTAGGCGGCCGGGAATGGGAGGACGTCATATGACGCCCACCCAGGATGGGAGATCCACCTTGTGGGCGTCATATGACTATGGGCGAGATGTGAAGGGGTTAAATGAAGTGGGTACTGTTTCCGTCAGTAAACAAAACAGTAGTAAATACAGTATATGGTTTATTAAAGTAAAATTGTTTACATGCATAGATAACACCAACAGTTGCCAATTTAAAAAAGATACATAATCAAGGAATATTGATACATAGATGTAATAGCAGTCATAGTACACGGGCATCATACTAACTGACACGTTTCACGATATCCAGCTCACTCTTTAGGGGTGGATGTGTGTAACAATGTGCCTAGGATGAAAAAGTATATATTTGGCAATATGGCACAGTATTAATTATAAAGGCACAGGGTAGGAGGGGTTATGGGTCCCCATACTCACCACTGAGCTTGACCATGGCTACGGGTGTGCGGCTCCAAGATGGCGGCAGCAGGTGCCTCATATGTTACAGGGATGGAAGTGGGTTACTGGGGACACCAGACCTTTCTCCTTTTTTCTACTTTGTGGGAAAAAAGGACAACTTTTTTGGGGTACAGTATTGCGGGACCACACAACTGTAAGTTAAAGTAATGCAGTGACGTATCGCAAAAAATGGCCTGGTCATGAAGGGGTAAATCTTTTTGGCCGTCACGTGGTTAATAACTTTTTTTTTTTTTTTAAATGTTGCCCTATGCATTCTTAAAAAACAGAATCCTTAGGGCAGCAACCATGTCCTCAGGGCCCACTAACCGGGCAGGTTTGCAAGATAACATAAATACATCACAGGTGATCTCATTTTCTGCTCAGTGATTGTAGTATTCTAGTCTGCATCTCCCCAAGATAATACATAAAACCTGGCCTGTTAGTGGGCTCCTGAGGACAGGGTTGATGACCATTGCTTTAGTTGGATCAGCCTTTCTTAAGATTTTCAAAACAGAGGAACCCTTGAAATAATTTTCCAGTCTCAGAAAACCCCTCCTAAAAATTACTATAACCACAAGTCATGATACATTAGTGTGATGGTCATTGGAAAGAATGCTCCTTACACTTGTGGTCATTGGGAAGAATTGCCCCTTACGGATAGCTAAAAATATCAATGGTGTCATTGGGACCTTTTTGGAGAAGCAGAAATTGCTTCAGGAACCCATAGCAACCTCCGGAGGAACCCTGGTTTAGAAACCCTGAATTGGATGTTCAATGTACATGGCAAACTAAGTCTGCAACATACCCATTGAACATCAGTGCATGATTAACTAGATAGGTGAAGAATCATTGCCACTATGCATGACAATGTCCTTACACATATAAAGGCTCAAAATCCAAGCATGCTATAATGGCTTAAGCTATCTGTTCTTAGTTTTCTTTAGTCATTTATCACGTATAAGTTCAATAGATTTGGAATGTAAGATAAACATTTAGATAATCATTTAAAGGGCCTCAGCTTGATGGAAATAATTGTATCATTGTGCATTAAAGTGATTGTAAAGTCTTGTTTTGTTTATTTTTGTATAAAAATAACAAACACGTTATACTTATCTGCTCTGTTGCAGTGGTCTTGCACAAAGCAGCCCTATCCTCCTCTTCTCAGGTCTCTCTTCGGTGCTCCTGACCCCTTGCTGCTGTTGAGTGCCCCCACAGCAAGCAGCTTGCTATGGGGGCACCCAAGCCAAGTCACAGCTCTGTATGTCCATTCACACACGGAACCGTGACCCGGTCTGCCCCCTTTTTCTGATTAGCTGACTGACTTTGATTAACAGCAGTGGGAGCCAGGAGGGGAGTCCCATGCAGCTGAGAAACTCCTGCCTCATCGCTGCATCTAGATGGACCTCAGGTAAGGATTGGGGGGCTGAGGGGGGCTTCTGCACACCGAAGGCTTTTTATCTTAATGCATAGAATGTATTAAGATAAAAAGCCTTCTGCCTTTACAATCACTTTAAGGTTTTAAAAACCTAGTTTATCATTAGGAGGAATTGTGAATGATTTGGAAGATAGTGCTTGAATTTTTGATCTTGTCATATGCAAAAGTATAGTCTTTGCAAATGAAATTACTATAATTGAATGTAATACTGTAAACGATGCTTCCAGGCAAAGATAACCTATGGATTTTTAGTTTGGAAGTAAAATAGAGTTATATACATTTACCAGATAAAGTACAATCATTCTTGCCAGTTAATTATTCTGTTGCCTGGGTCAAGTTTCAAATACTTTTTATCTTTAGCAGTGCTCTAACCTCCCTTGCTGTTTAGTAAAAATGGCAATACATGTTAAGATTAGTCTCGTTCAGCCTGTGAGGCTGAAATAACTTGATTCCCCCATTTACATTAAACAGAGTGGATGAACAAATCTGCCTTGTCAGATATTGTACGAGTAATTTAGACAACCGGCACCCACAGAATACATGAACAGTGCTTGCATCTGATTGGATGCTGGTGCTATAAAGCTAAGAATTTTTTTCCTGTCTCCTTTGACAAAAGTCAATAGAAAAATCATCTTTTATCTAGTTGGTTGGTGCTGACAGGGCCACCCACAGAACAAAATTTGGCTGATTCACCAGGAAAGGGCTGAAATTTGATCTGTTAACGCTTTTCATGGACGTTCCTTCATATTTTCATCATCGAATGTTACAAATGTTAAAAAAATCAGATCTTAGGAACTAAATAATATATTCATCCATCCTTATGGATAATGTATTCATCCATCCATCCACAATCCTTTTCATAATGAAATTATAATCTACTATCTATGTATGATACTCTATGTTCTGGTGTAGGGAATCTTTTACACCTTGCCAGACATAAATTGTAGTCATCTTTTTGACGAATGCTAATGTTATGTCACATCTTTACAATTGTAACTCATAACAAAGTACTTAGTAATTAGAATAACGCTGTGCAGATGTTACATGTTTTATTATTAAACAGAGTATAATTTACGTCAGTTTGGAAGACATTCTTGATATGTCATTATACTTGCAATTGTAGAGTATTGTACCATGTTAGTCATCAATTAATGCACTTAGTTTGGAGTTTAAGTGACATGCTTTATTGGCTTTAATAACTTAAATTATTAACAATGTAAGCTTTTGGAAGGGGAAATTATATTTATACACAGAGTTACAAGAAAGAGCAATAAAATATAAATATTAAAAAATGCAACAATTTTTCCTAACACATTTGATTGGCAAAAGGACATTGTTAAGTTTTAAGAGTCGTGACACATGTATCGAAAGTCATCTGGTTCAGCAGGAACTGGCCAACTTTCAATATATGCGTACCCCTGTTTGTTTAACTGAAGCCGAAAAACAACTGGCTTCTGGTGAACTCTTCTGCTGGAAAACAGCATTTGATCTGCACTTACAGCCAATGGCTACAAATTCTTATTAGTGTATTCTAGCTGGGGGGCGGGGGCGGGGCAGTCAGAATACAATAGCAGTGGGAGAGATCCCCACATTACACATTTTTGTATTAATGCAGGGATCTTTCAGGTTTTTTTGTTCAACCAGCTGGTTGAACGGAAAAAAAAAAATGAAAATGTATACTCACTCAGCTTTAGGCTTTATACGTTAATAGGAGTGGTCATTGTAAATACCGTAGTTAGATTTTGCGAATTAACTAGAACATATGAAATCCTGGCAAACATTTCACCTCAGTTTGAGTCCTTGGAAATTCATATATACTTTTATTTAGAGCTTGAGGAAAAATAGGCTTTAAAAATTCAAAAATTCTAAAATTCAATTAAAACCATAGTGGCAAGAGTCAGATCACCAAGGATTGACCTCTTAATCTACAGGATACACTTCCTACACATTTCATATCACTATTATATGATATCTCATTAACCACTTGCCGACCACTGCACGCCAATATACGTCAGCACAATGGCAGCGGTGGGTAAATGGGTGTACCTGTACAGCGGGACTGTGCCTTCGGGACCCGTGGACTCCCGGCGATCGTGTAACAGAGCCGCAGAATGGGGAGATGCCTATGTAAAAAAGGCATTTCCCCATTCTGCCTTGTGACATGACAGAGATCAATGCTCCCTGTGATCGGGAGCAGTGATCGCTGTCATGTGAGTGGAAGCCCATTCCCCCACAGTTAGAATCACTCCCTAGGACACACTTAACCCGCAATCAGTGCATTTTTATAGCACTGATCGCTGTATAAATGACAATGGTCCAAATGTTTTCAAAAGTGTCCGTTGTGTCCGACATAATGTCGCAGTCACGATAAAAATTTTGGGTCACCGCAATTATTAATAAAAAGAAAAAAATAATAAAAATGCCATAAAACTATCCCCTATTTTGTAGATGCTATAACTATTGCGCAAACCAATCAATATACGCTTATTGCAATTTTTTTTTACCAAAAATATGTAGAAGAATACATATTGGCCTAAACTGAGAAAAAATATATTTTTTATATATTTTTGGGGGATACTTATTATAGCAAAAAGTTTAAAATATTGTGTTTTTTTCAAAATTGTCGCTCTTTTTTTGTTTATAGCACAAAAAAAAAAAAAAAACCCAAAGGTGATCAAATACCACCAAAAGAAAGCTCTATTTGAAGGAAAAAAAGAAGGTCAATTCTGTTTGGGTGCAACGTCACACGACCGCGCAATTGTCAGTTAAAGCGACGCAGTGCTGAATCGCAAAAAGTGCTCTGGTCAGGAAGGGGGTAAAATCTTCCGGAGCTGAAGCAGTTAATCAACTCATATTCTTCTTCACTGTACTGTATAGTGACGTGGTAAAAAAAGTCTTGAATTATTGCTTTCAAGCAGATGAATAACAGAAGATATTTACTCTTACTAGTACTGATGGTGCGACATAGGAACTATTAAATACTGACACATTGGAACCACTTTCCCTATACCCAAAAATACACATCTTCTTCACCTTTGCATGAGATGTAATACAGCAGTAGAGAACATGCTTTATATATGGTGGCTATTGGTGGCTATTGCCATTGCCCCCCACCCTACCCAATTTATAATTTGAATCTAAAATATTCAACCTTTACAAACTGGTCACAAGCTCTGAACTCAATACTGTATGTCCCCCAAAATTGTCCTTGTTTCTTTAATTCCAGGCTCTATTTTGTAAGCCAAAAGAGACATCCTCATATTTTTCCTGCAGGCAACAAGCTCTAACTACTTTGGAGTGGCTACAAGAAATTTAGCACAAGGAAGAACTGCATTTATCCATGATATATACTCAACATATACAGCATATGATCTTGTGAAGCAACTGGGTTATTTCTTTGGATTTCTCAAGTATTCAGGAACTATTAATTGACTGAACAAGGTACCTACTGGGTGGGAACAATGGACTACCCAACCTGGACTCCCTTGTAAGCCATAATAAAAATTGTACTGTTTAAAATCATAGTGACAAATAAAATCCTTGTCCTGATTTATGCCAAAGTCTAGAGTTTAGAATTTTTTTATAACTCATTCCTTGATTTAAAGTTCTTCACTAGTACCATACTGCTTATATTATTTTTGCTTTGGCCTTTGCTATAGAAATGGGCAGCTATAGGAATATCTATTTTGTTTTAATTAATTGATTTTGATTATTAAACATGAATTTATCATGGATTATTCGTTGATGGAGGTCTTGAGTCATCTCCCCTTAACTTAGAATAGTATAGGTACATTTGTAGATCTGCAGTAGAATAGCACTCTACTTCTGTTGTGATCCTGGCACTGGTGCCCTATCAGTGCTGTGTATATGAATGCAAGTTTAATTTTTCCTCTGCATACAGGGAGATGTTCTATTTGGTATTGGGCTATTTAACCACTTAAGGATTTGACTCCTTAATGACCAGGTCATTTTTTGCGATATGGCCCTGCTTCGCTTTAACTTATAATTGCGCGGCCGTGCGACATTGTACCCAAACAAAATTGACGTCCTTATTTTCCCACAAATAGATCTTTCTTTTGGTGGTATTTGATAACCTTTGCGGATTAAATTTTTTGCGCTATAAACAAAAAAAGACCGAAAATTTTGAAAAGAAAACAATATTTTTTTACTTGTTGCTATAATAAATATAAAAAAAAGTAAAAAGAATAATTTTTTCATCAGTTTAGGCCAATATGTATTCTTCTACATATTTTTGGTAAAAAAAAATCACAATAAGCGTATATTGATTGGTTTGCACAAAAAATATAGAATCTACTAAATAGGGGATATATTTATGGCCTTTTTTATTTTACTAGTAATGGCAGCGATCAGCGATATTTCGGCGGACAGATCGGACACTTTTGACAATTTTTTGGGACCCTTGACATTTATACAAACGATCAGAACTAAAAATAGACACTGATTACTGCATAAATGTCACTGGCAAGGAAGGGGTAAACACTAGGGGGCGCTCAAGGGGTTATGTGTTCCCTAGGGAGGTGTTTCTAACTGTGGGGGCAGTGTACTGACAGGGAGTAGAGAGAGATCGCTGTTCCTGATCACTAGGAACAGCAGATCTCTCTCTACTTCCCTGACAGAATGGGGATCTGTTTGTTTACATTGAAAAATCCCTGTTCTGTCTCTCTCTGGAATGATCGCAAGTCACCGGCAGACGTCGCGGCTGCGAGCCACGCACATAGGCTCTGGCATTACGCTGCGGGCATGCGCGTGTCTTCAGAGGTGCACGCGTGCCCCCTAGAGCTCTTAAAGCACCCGACATACAGATGCGGCGATTTGCGCACTGTGCCAACCTGCCACAGTATAACTACAGTGGCTGGTCGGCAACCGGTTAAGGCACTTCTCACAATGCTGTAAAGAACAGGAAAGAAAGTTGGTTTAGGTAGTTTAGTAACTGGGCAGGTCTGACACCACTCAGTCCACAAAAATGCTGTGTGTTGTCAACCCACAACAGGACCTGAAAGCTGAGAGCATTTCCTGTAGATCTGCAGGTAATTCTGTGTACTTACAGAATCGTAAAATTACTTAAAAATGTTGATTTTTGTTTTGGAATTTTTTGTTAAAATGCATTTATACTTAGTGAATATGTGTCCGAAGAAGAAATTTCACAGCGTCTCTCTACTGAACTTTTATACGTTTTATCTTTCCAAAGAAAAATATCTCACTCTTCACATTTACGTTCATGTCATCAGTTTTTGGCAGTACTTACATTTTCAAGGAGGAAGCACACAAAAAGGCAAAATTAGAACTAAAATACCTGATGAGCACCTTGGGAATTAATTGAGAATTGCTACTACATCCATCTAACTAGATATTGATGCATTAGTGCAGTGATGGCAAACCTTGGCACCCCAGATGTTTTGGAACTACATTTCCTGTGATGCTCATGCACTCTGCAGTGTAGCTGAGCATCATGGGAAATGTAGTTCCAAAACATCTGGGGTGCCAAGGTTCGCCATCACTGCATTAGTGTATCGAAAACAGTGTCTCAATACTGAGAAATATAGGCAGATACATATTCATCATACCATCAGGGAGACGTGTGATTGGCCCCAAATTTATTCTGCATCAGGACAATGACCCCAAATATACAGCCAATGTAATTAAGAGCATAAAGAAGAACAAGGAGTCCTGGAAGTTTTGGTTTGGCCCCCACAGAGCACTGATCTCAACATAATTGAGTCTGTCTGGGATTACATGAACTGACTTGAGGCAGCCTACATCCACAGAAGAGCTGATGTTTGTTCTCCAAGATGTTTGGAACAACCTACCTGCCATGTTCCTTCAAAAACTGTAAAGCCCCATACACACGCTCGGATTATCCGAGGACCAGGTCCGTCGGATCATGTCCGTCGTACTTTGTCCGATGTTGGTTTTGCGTACACACGGTCGGACAAAGTTGTCGGAAAATCCGATCATTCTGAACGTGGTGACGTTCGTTGCGTACGACGGGACTACGTAGAGGCTAGTAGCCAATAGCTTTGGTCTTGTAATGTGAACTGAGCATGCGTAGCACTTTGTCCGTCGGACAACCGTACACACGATCGGATTTGGTGTGATCGGACCGTGTTGTCGGCAAATCTTTCCAGCAGGAGATAAGACTTTGTCCGTCGGACAATCCGACGTACACTGTCCGATGGTGCATACACACGGTCTGATTTTTCAACAACATTGTCCGATCGGACAGAATCCATGAAAAAGTCCGACCGTGTGTATGGGGCTTTAGTGTGGTCACACCAAGCATTGATTTGATTTGAATTTATTTTCTGTTCATTTACTTTCCATTTTGTAAAAAAAATAAACTATTAATACTTCTATTACTGAAAGAATTATCTTTATCTATTAAATTCTCTAAAGCCTGGTACACACAGTCGGATTTTCTGACGGAAAATGTTCGATGGGAGCTTTTTGTCGGAAATTCTGGATCTCAAATTTTCCGACAACAAAATCCGTTCTCGTAAATTATGATCGTGTGTACACAATTCCGACACACAAAGTTCCAGGCATGCTCAGAATCAAGTACGAGATGGAAGCGATTGGTCTGGTAAAACTACCATTCATAATGGAGATAGCACATTCGTCACGCTGCAAATTTTGAAATCTTTTAATGCAGGGAATTCTCTTCTACTTTAGAATGCTATAATAATGAAGTTGTTTTGCTGCTCATATTCACACAGAGTTCTCACAAACTAATTTCTTTATTATTTCTCGTGATCTCATGAACATTGTTTTTTTTTTTTTCGTCAGGTCTCCATAATAATGTTTATAATTTTTGGTTAGAGGTTTTTTTTTTTTTTTTCGTTTTTTTATCCAGGTCTTCTATTTTTTTAATTATTTTTTTATAGTGATCTCCAGAATTTTTTCTTTTTTTTTGTGTCAAGGTACCACATCACCATTATTATCTTTTATTTTTTAAGCTCAAGGAGGTTGATTTGTGTTGGTGTCCCTTGTTAATTTGACATAGTATTTTTGAAATGTACCTGCCTACTCACAAACAAACTTTTTGAAATAAAACACATGGGCAAGTATTTCTGAAAAATAACTAGACATTTATTCTGGGTCATAACAAAATAAAGAGGAATGCAACGCTGGATAAACTGGTGAAATTTGCAAAGCCTTTTTTACCCCAGGGCACACATCAATTATTTTACAGTCATAATTGGTGGCCTGAGGTGTCCTTATAATAGTGAGCACAATCTGGTTGAGGACTATAAAAGATCAGGAACAGCAGCAGATGACATATCTGTCCCCAGGGTGTGATCATACAACAGCCAGCATCTTTTGCCAGACCAGACTGAACCCAGGCCATCACTCTCTTGTCTTCCTTCCACACTTCCTTTCAGGCTGTGGCTCTGGTGTTGTAGTTGTGGCAGGAGGTGGAGGAGGAGGACCATGGTTGAACTCACAAACGTGGCTTTGGCTTGTGAGTTCGCCCCTCAACCCCTTATTTAGGGCTTGTAAGGTGACTTCCTCACAGAAGAGGCGTTGGTCATCCTCCATTTCCAGCATTTTTCAGGCTGCCATGTAGGCATAGTCATCTTGAAGACTTTGGGGTTTCTGAGGGCCACAGTAGCCTTCAGAAATAGGCCTAGTGTTGCCTCCTCCAGGTTACTTCTCTTGCTGGCACTTTTTTGTGCAAGGCATAGGGGAGGGCCCTGGGATTCGGGCAGGCTACTAGGCCTGGCCACCTTCTTGCTGACACTTACCCCCGCCACCTCCTTGCTGCCACTTTCCACAGCCTCCTCCTGGCTGAGACTTTCCTTTGGTATGTGCTGTTGGTAAATGATGTATAGCTGTGGAAGACCGCCCTCTGTATCATCTACCCCCACCGCGCCGCAGGTGTGTAGGCTATAGAATTAGTGAAGGATTAAAAGTGCAAGTGTAAAAAGTATATATATATCAAACAGCAGCTACTTAAAACATATAAACATGTGGAATCTGCAATTCAACTTAAAAATGCAACATAGATAAGGTGAATCAGTAGCGCTAATATAAACAATGAAAAATATAATATAGAATGCTGAGTAAATACTATGCAAATAAATACTGTGCAAATATATAAACAGTGCTATATAAATATCAAAGTACAAAAATAGTAGTGTATAATTGACTCAACGTATAACTTAATAGCAGCGGTGTGTCTATTTCTCTTAGTGACAAGTGAAAAAGTTCATAAATATATAAAGTCCAGATTGTGAATAAATAAATAGGTAAGTGATTTTCCAAGTGTCTTCAGTCACAGTTTCAAAGTGGAGTCTTCTGACTGACTTGAATCTACCACCACACCACGTGATCACACTCCCTCTGAAAGGCCCACTCACCAGCTCACTAGGCCTCACACTCTCGTGTTTGGCAGATGCGTTTTTTACCCACTCCAGGGGTTAATGAAGGATGGCTTGTTTGATCCGTTTAACTCTCAATGCGATTCCATATGTAAAACAATGAGTAAAACACTCCACATAGTGTAAAAACGTATGATAAAATTTATTCACGTAAAAACACTCCAATGGTCAAACTCACATTTCAAAGGTTAAAATCAAGCCTCAAATCCAAAACCACGGCAAGCCAAACAACGCTGATGTATAAAAATATAAAGTATATATATATACTGCGGTCTCGGCGGACCAAGAGGAAGCCTCATTCCCGACATGTTTCGTCGCTTGGACTTATTCATGGGTATACCCATGAATAAGTCCAAGCGACGAAACATGTCGGGAATGAGGCTACAGAGCAAAAAGTAAAGATTGTATTTATTTATTTATATATTACGCCACTGTGGACTATAACTATACCACCACCAGGGTCTTCCTCTTGGTCCGCCGAGACCGCAGTATATATATATACTTTATATTTTTATACATCAGCGTTGTTTGGCTTGCCGTGGTTTTGGATTTGAGGCTTGATTTTAACCTTTGAAATGTGAGTTTGACCATTGGAGTGTTTTTACGTGAATAAATTTTATCATACGTTTTTACACTATGTGGAGTGTTTTACTCATTGTTTTACATATGGAATCGCATTGAGAGTTAAACGGATCAAACAAGCCATCCTTCATTAACCCCTGGAGTGGGTAAAAAACGCATCTGCCAAACACGAGAGTATGAGGCCTAGTGAGCTGGTGAGTGGGCCTTTCAGAGGGAGTGTGATCACGTGGTGTGGTGGTAGATTCAAGTCAGTCAGAAGACTCCACTTTGAAACTGTGACTGAAGACACTTGGAAAATCACTTACCTATTTATTTATTCACAATCTGGACTTTATATATTTATGAACTTTTTCACTTGTCACTAAGAGAAATAGACACACCGCTGCTATTAAGTTATACGTTGAGTCAATTATACACTACTATTTTTGTACTTTGATATTTATATAGCACTGTTTATATATTTGCACAGTATTTATTTGCATAGTATTTACTCAGCATTCTATATTATATTTTTCATTGTTTATATTAGCGCTACTGATTCACCTTATCTATGTTGCATTTTTAAGTTGAATTGCAGATTCCACATGAGACTTTCCTTTGTATGAAAAAGGGACATAGTTTTCGTTTTTGGTTCATCAATCACACACAATTTTAAGCCCATGGCTGTTGCAAATTGAATGTTAATAAACAGAAAAGACTATCATTCTGACCCCAGCATTTTTCATTCTTGTCCCAATCATTTGTGGCCACTACTGTCTATTGATATGTAAAACCCTTTGTAAAATCAGAACTTACTGATCAATAATAACATCAACTTAAAGCGGTTTAACACTGCCTCCTAGGTTTTGTTTTTTCTTTGTACAATGTGCATGATTATGAGCTGTAAATGCATTACTCACGTGTTCCTTTTTTCAATGTAACTGCTGCCGGTTTTCTTCCTCAAATATAACTTATATAAAATATTCCAGATGGCTTCCATCTTGCCTGTGGGCATCTGAAACCACACAGGCCCCTTTCTTCCTGGTTGCTGGCCCAGAATGCACCACCGTATTTGCGCCGATCTCACGTTCTCCGAAATCTTGCGAGATTTCGGCCACATCTGCCGACATCTCGCGAGATTTCGGAAGATGTGGCCGAAATCCCACGAGATTTCATGCTGACGGCGTCCCCCGTGGCTTCATGGGAAGAATGCAAAACATTTCCCAGGGGTCTTTGCAGAGCCGGGGGACAGCCGAAACCACGCCTACTCCCACGGGAGGACAGACCGGAAGTCATTCTAAGAATGACTACAGCAAGGTAAGTAATGCTTTTTTTTTTTTTAAATGCTCATTTGGGGATCTGTATGCATAACTGTTTTAAAAAAGATGAATGTGTATTTGTGAGTACCAAACCGCTTTAATATCGTTAATGATTTGACTAGAAATATGTTGAACAATTCTATACCTGGCTCAAGCTGGGCTGCTCCACATCATGGCTGGAAGGCCCAGGTTGGACATCGGAAACCTTAGCTGAGGTTTAAGGAAGCCTTGAAGGAAGATTGGAAAGTACTGGCCTGGGTTCAGTCTGGCCTACCAGAAAATGCAGTCTGTCATAGTACCACAGCCTGGATACATAAATGTCAGCTGCTGTAACTCCAGATCTCTGGGAATCCTGGACCTTCTTGCGCTCCCTGTTATAAGTGCTCCTCATGCCACCAATTAGGTCCTTAAAATAGGGGATGTCTGCCGTGGGGAGACGACTTCACAAATTCCAGCAATTGATCCAGCGCTGCCTTCCTCTTTGTTTTATTGTTATAAAAGGGGTGGTTTACCTGCCACAGACAGGGCAACCCTAATGTCAGGCTAAACTCTCCTAATCTTGTCTCAATATAGGCCTCAATCTATAAGCAGTATAGGCCACTGATGCATCAAGTTCAAATGGTACCTTCGTTCAAACGATACACCTTTCTCCTCTCACAGATCGTACGTACGACGCACGTGTGTTATGCTTTATATACACTGTGCGTGCGTGAAACTCCGCCTGCCCCTGACGCTTTTTCTAGTCTATTCCCTGCCCCTTGTCTTTCGGCGCAGTGGGAGTGCACATGGCGGAGAGACAACAAGTGTATGCAGACAGCAGCAGCATTAACGAAGAGGAAAGCCCGGAGCCACAAAGTCCAGATCCCTGGGGATATTTAAGGCCTCCAATATGGCCTTTATAGAGATGGTGGATGGTGGACATCTTTAAGAGTGCCGACTATGACGGGAAGCATGGACTTTACCCAAGCCCAAATGTGAGAAAGGCCAAGATCATGCCTAAAGTTGTGAAAAGTCTGCAGAAGAATTTTGGGGATCAACTGAGGAAACGATGGTCAGACCTCAAATTGAGTAGGCAGGATCAGTACAGAAGAATCAAGAGAGTGCTGCAACAAAGTAAGTGTTTTGTTGTGTGTTCCTATTCTTCTTATTACGTTTGTGCTGCTCCATGTGCTTTTCTTTACTGTTTTACAGTATAAAATGGCTTCAGGTTTCAGGGTCGTGGTCACAGTAATCATTCGTAGTAAACATAGTTTGTTTACCCACGACAATGTTTTTGGCAGATGCAGGTTAACTATATTTGCTCATGCCTATTTGTCTTAAAAGAAGTTTAGTACAAACTTCATTCAGTGTAAGGAGAGAACACTCAGCAGCTGTTGACACATCTGGATGCAGGAACACTTGTGTGGGACACCGGAACAAACTTTTTAGACCCCACACAGGTGCTCCAGTGAGTACTAGGGGTGTCTCCATGTGTGAAACTTTACCCCAAAAGGTAAGTATTCCAGCTTGAAGAAAGGGAAAAAATAATGTGTGTTCAGCTTGGAACTCTGCAAAAAAGACAATTGTACGACACTTCCAAGCAATGTTTCATATTCCAATTTCTTGCATCAAATATCTCTGTGTTAAGTATTCCTTTATTTTATTCACATAGGGGAGAAAAGACTGCTAAAGAAGGGGAAATCAAAAAACCACAACCTCAGGATGTGGAGGAAGGAGAGGTTTATGAAGTGGCCCAAATAGTGACCACAACAGGTGAGTGTCTGAGACCACAGCTTCAGATAATAGATGTATGCCTGCATATTTATAACACATGGTGTGTTTTTTTTTTAGGTGATGTGGATGTTGTGGAAGAAGAATCTCATTTCACAAGTACAAGTGCATATGTCTTCATCGGGGAGATCATGGTGTGCAATCTGGATTTACAGAAGATCAAGGAAGACATCAATGATGTGGATAAAAGACTCAAAAACATCATTGATGTTTTCGGCAGAATCGAAAACACACCAACATTTCTAAAATTGTTTCTCTTTTTCTAATTTTTCTACAAAATTTTGAAAGCCAAATTTTGAAGATGCACACAGTGTGTCAACGCTATCTACCATTACGGGATATCAATGTACGCGTTTTGGGGGTGCAACCCCTTCCTTGCAACTATGGTAGCTGAGAGGAAGGGGGTTGTACCCCCAAAACACGTCCATTGATCCCCCATGATTGAAGCTAGCACATGTTGACATTAGGCATGGGATCAGGAGGGAAATCCCCATTTTAACTGTGAATTTGTGTGCATCTTCAAAATTTGTCTTTCACAGGGGTGACATCACCCCATCTGATGAAGGCAATATCAACACAGTTTGGACATTCTAATGTCTGATATTGACTTCACTTTGTCAAAGTTGAACTTTGGAAGTTCCTGAGTTGTGTATTGTTTTGTGGTTTTAAAGATGCCTGTTTGAACACAAAAAAGGCTATTTGTACTGTCCAAAAAAAAAATGTTCTTACTAAAATATTTTGGTTGTTTCCAAAACCATTTTCTAACGCACATGTGAATGCGCACAGAGTAAAAAGTTTTCTACTCAACAATGTGTGGCTTCTTCTTGCAATCCTCGATATCATTTTTTGGACTAAGTTGGTTTTTACACTGAAATGGGGGTTATTTACTAAAGGCAAATCCCCTTTGCACTACAAGTGCACTTTCAAGTGCAGTTTCAAGTGCAGTTTTGCAGTGCACTTGGAGTGCAAAGTGGATTTTCCTTTAGTAAATAACTCCCACAGTGCTTTATAATTTTACACAATCATGCCATTTTAGTGACTCACCAAAATTCATTCATGGTGCTGAAAATTATGTAAATTGTTATCATTAATGCCTTACATGCATTAACAACAAAAACAAGGTGTGTGTGTAGCAGACCCACAACATAATAATTGTTTACCTCATGTCACCTCATGTATCAAATAAATTCCATTTGCACTATTGACGAAAATGGGCAAAAAGAAAAGCCCATTGGAGAATCTAGGAGACAGCTAAAAGAAACCCATGAAGTAAATCAAAGGAAATCTTCTTTCAGTTTAAATAAAAAAATTGTTTAAAAAATGTTTCTTAAACAGTTCCTGGCATAGCAATGGTCCCCCTACCTGCAAAGTACTCCAGATATTTTTGTCTTACTTCGCGGGTGATTTGGGGGGTGGGGGCAAGCCAGGACGGCCAGCTTCAAGCACTGTCAGGGTTTCTTCTTGAAGTATGGCCTCAGGCGCAACTGAGGAAACATAATTCATTGAATTTTACCTTAAAAAGTTGTGTAGAATGCAGCATGCCAGGATTATATGGTTAAGTTTATAATCCGCCATGTTGATTGACATAAGGAATAGGCGGAACCGGCTGGGTATTATCCCAAAAGCGTTCTCCTCCACTCTTCTGCCTCTGGCCAGATGGTAGTTATAAAAAAATGGTGATAAAATATTGCGCCAAACTTAAATGAAGTGTAGCAGCTAGCACAACAATTAGACATAAATTGTATAGAAAATAGATAAACACAAGTGCAGCGCTAGGGTAATCAAATAGGTGTCCCTGATTTTCACATAAGGTCCCACTGGGGTAACCAGCCTGTGGGTACTACTGTGAGCCAGGAGTTTAATAGATATCCCCGTAAATGGGGGTGCCAGCAGGATTGCTCCGCTGGTGAGTGCAAAAAGTTAAGTGGTGGAGATTTTGTTTGATAATGATAAGTGTAAAAAATATAGTGATAATCAACATAAAAATTATGTTATACCATCTAAGGGGGAAGTGGTAAGTGTTTTGCCCCAGTAGTACGTGAATAGAGAGCAAATTGGCCCCTGGTTAGAGCAGGCCTCTATTCAATCTCCTTCAGGTACCATGACTTTATATATAACATAGGTTCTCAACGTAGCAAAAAGAAAAGAAAAGAATTCAAAATACTTTCTGGAGAGTATGTTATAAATGTTACAAGTGTGGGAAGGGATAACGCTGCCCTTCAGACATATATCGCATACAATGCCCTAGATAGAAACGTACGCTGCCTATCCAGAGACAGCAGAACCACACTCAATGTTTAGCATGTGACTGGTTAAACAACACATCCAAACCAGTGTGCAGAAAAAATAATAATATGATTGAATAAAGCTTTCCCTGCTCCCACGGGAATATCAACCCAATATATAAAAATGATATACTAAGGCAGGGAGTGACCGACCTTAACAAATACCCACATCAATCATATACTCATAAAAAGACATAAGGGGTAGTCCTGATTAATAAGGAGAAAAAACAGTTCGGTCTGCAGGGTCTTCAGTAGATGTGGTGTGTCACTGAAGATGTTCAAGTTGTGTGGTCAGCTTAACAGACTCTAAGTAGACAATAAAGATGGGTACTCTTACCAGAGCTGTTAGACTCACGAACCTCTCGGTGTGAGTCGATAGGGCTTAGACCGGATATACCGGATAGGGGGTAAATATGTTGCAGTCTGCCGGCTTCACTGGACCGTTATCCAAGCCTCAATGTAGTCGCTTACCTACAGCTTGATGGAAGAGCCAGGTGGAAAAATGGGCAGTGGCAATACTTCTTAAAGGGTCTTTATCCGCAGCAGCTCAGGCAGGGAAGGAAACAGAGAGAGAGAGGCAACTCCTCATAGTGTGAAACCCAATTTCTCAATTGGCGTTTATTGAATAAAAAAGGTTAAAAACATTTTTCTTTGCGCAAAGGGTTAAAAAATGTGGCTTAGGTAGACATCTAACCCGACATGTTTCGCCTCCTGAAGGCTTCAACTGGGGTACATGTCTACCAGCCACCAGTCTACAATATATATACCTTTTGTGTTGAAATTCTAAGTGACAACAGCTGGTTTGGAGCACGGATTCTCACTTCCGGTATCGCTATAGCGTGCGTTCCACGCAGAGGCTCATCTAAAGCCAGGATGATGTCATCAAAAGGCATCAGAAAATCAAGCCTCACTATCAGATTGCTAAACGTCCAATCGGCAGCGGCTTGCAGGGATAAGCCAATCGGTTTATGGGCAACCATGGGAGGAGGTGGGCGGCGGCTTGCAGGGCTAAGCCAATCAATTTATAGGCAACCAAGGGAGGGGGTGAGCTCACACCCCTATGGGCGTAGCTCTCGTGTTTAAGGGAAGACCTAATCGTGTATCCAATTGCGCCTGCACGCTTACACAATAGGGGTTGTCCTAGAAACTAAAGAAAGCAGACGGGAGGGGCCACGTCTCAACACGACGTGACGTGACGTGTCGAATAGCGTCCCCGTCTCCAAGCCCTGGTGTTTACATATTGCTAGTGACGTATAGAGTTACGTCCGTGGCTGAAGTTTTGTTTAGAAATGACAAAATTTGTTAACCCTGAGTCTGCCGGAAAAAGTACTCTTCTACTCACATCCTAACTAAAAAATTTTAGAGGACATAATTTAGTAAAAGAATATAGTCTATTTCTATTTTTGACATTATTTGAACACTATGGTCATTATGTTTCCAATATAATGAAGGGAGAAAATCTGTTTAACACAGGGAAGTTAATCATTGTGTTGGGGCATGTTTATAAAGGGGATGAGGAATCCACAACTATATAATGAGCTCATCCAATGGACCTCCATTAGACAAATTCAATAAAAAACAGGACCCATATTGATGCAGCTCAAACAAATGTAGTAGATCATAACCACTAATGCAGCTGCATAATGGGGTTCCAAATGCAGGCGGTCCCCACATAAAAGTGGGATTATAACTGAAGGGAGAGAGAGATGTACAGAGACTAAGATATACAGAAACCCCGTGGGATGCATATCCAATTAGAGGGGACTTGTTTAGGTCATTATATCCAGGGACCACATAACTTGTCTTTCCTGGAGTATCCTATTCGCCGTTAACAGAAAGTGAAGATCTGTGGGCCAGTACAATATATGGCATATTTCCTATAATACTACCACACAACCCACAGTCATACCGTATTCCTTCTGGTGTAATGGACATTCTAAGCAAGGCATTTTAACATACTAATAGACTGAAAGATTTCCATAATTGTTTCCATAATACCATGTAATTATTTCAAAACATGTTTATCTGGAGAGGATTCTAATCAGGATTTGTTTATAAAGGCATTAATGTCCCATTCTATGTTGAGGCCGTACGGCAAGTAACTCTTCAGGGAGTATATCCAAAAGGTCTCAAGTTTGGACACACCCCTGACATTCGGTTCGCCCCTCCAGTGGGGGACAAATCTATCAATGATCTGAAACTTAGTCCCTATCGGGTTTCTGTTATGGTATATCCGGTAGTGTTTGGGGACGTTGTGGTCAGTGCGGCCCTTTTTTATACCTGCAATGTGCCCATTGCACCTTACGGCAAACGTGCGGATGGTCCTGCCTACATATTGCTTGCCGCAAGGGCAAGTGATAAGGTATACAACATACCGTGTTTGGCATGTCAGTAAATGTTTCATTTTATATTCTTTTCCTGTAACGCTCGATGTAAACGTTTCTGTTTTTTTCTTACCATACACATTATGAAGACACACGTTACATTTACGGCAGGGGACAAAAACCCTTCATATTGTGGAAAAAAGAAGGGATCGTGGGGGGATCAGATACACTCGGGGCTATCTGTCCTCCTAAGGAGGGAGCTCCTCTATAAATCACCCCTGCTTTCTCTGGTAGAAGGGGTCCTAAGATACTGTCATTTTTTAGGACTCTCCAGTGTTTGGAAATGATCTCTTTTATCTGTCTATGTTGTATAGAGAATGAGGTTAGTAATGACCAGTTATGTCGAGATTCTTGTGTTCTTTTGGGGCAATCTTTAATCAGTTCTTCTCTATTAAGCGAAGCCACTGCCTCGATATCTCTGTCTATACCCTGAATATCATATCCTTTATCTATAAATCTATGTTTTATGGTCTCTGCTTGTGAGAAGAAATCTGTTAAATTAGTACAGTTCCTCCTAATTCTGGTAAGTTGGCTGCTAGGTATAGATTTAAGCCAGGACGAGTGATGGCAACTATCTACCGGGATATACCCGTTGCGATCTGTCGCTTTAAAAAATGTTTTTGTGATCAAATGGCCGTCCAGAACCGATATTTCAAGGTCCAGAAAATGTATTGTGGAGGTGCTGACTTCATGTGTTAGTCTAATGCCCACCTGGTTATCATTCAAAAAAAGCATAAACCTGTCCAGAGAGTCTTTGTCGCCTTTCCATAGGAGGAGGATGTCGTCTATGTACCTAGCCCAGAGGACTATCTGAGGTAGCCCCTGGGCATAGACGCGTCCTTAGGAGGACAGATAGCCCCGAGTGTATCTGATCCCCCCACGATCCCTTCTTTTTTCCACAATATGAAGGGTTTTTTCCCCTGCCGTAAATGTAACGTGTGTCTTCATAATGTGTATGGTAAGAAAAAAACAGAAACGTTTACATCGAGCGTTACAGGAAAAGAATATAAAATGAAACATTTACTGACATGCCAAACACGGTATGTTGTATACCTTATCACTTACCGTTGCGGCAAGCAATATGTAGGCAGGACCATCCGCACGTTTGCCGTAAGGTGCAATGAGCACATTGCAGGTATAAAAAAGGGCCGCACTGACCACAACGTCCCCAAACACTACCGGATATACCATAACAGAAACCCGATAGGGACAAAGTTTCAGATCATTGATAGATTTGTCCCCCACTGGAGGGGCGAACCGAATGTCAGGGGTGTGTCCAAATTTGAGACCTTTTGGATATACTCCCTGAAGAGTTACTTGCCGTACGGCCTCAACATAGAATGGGACATTAATGCCTTTATAAACAAATCCTGATTAGAATCTTCTCCAGATAAACATGTTTTGAAATAATTACATGGTATTATGGAAACAATTATGGAAATCTTTCAGTCTATTAGTATGTTAAAATGCCTTGCTTAGAATGTCCATTACACCAGAAGGAATACGGTATGACTGTGGGTTGTGTGGTAGTATTATAGGAAATATGCCATATATTGTACTGGCCCACGGATCTTCACTTTCTGTTAACGGCGAATAGGATACTCCAGGAAAGACAAGTTATGTGGTCCCTGGATATAATGACCTAAACAAGTCCCCTCTAATTGGATATGCATCCCACGGGGTTTCTGTATATCTTAGTCTCTGTACATTTCTCTCTCCCTTCAGTTATAATCCCACTTTTATGTGGGGACCGCCTGCATTTGGAACCCCATTATGCAGCTGCATTAGTGGTTATGATCTACTACATTTGTTTGAGCTGCATCAATATGGGTCCTGTTTTTTATTGAATTTGTCTAATGGAGGTCCATTGGATGAGCTCATTATATAGTTGTGGATTCCTCATCCCCTTTATAAACATGCCCCAACACAATGATTAACTTCCCTATGTTAAACAGATTTTCTCCCTTCATTATATTGGAAACATAATGACCATAGTGTTCAAATAATGTCAAAAATAGAAATAGACTATATTCTTTTACTAAATTATGTCCTCTAAAATTTTTTAGTTAGGATGTGAGTAGAAGAGTACTTTTTCCGGCAGACTCAGGGTTAACAAATTTTGTCATTTCTAAACAAAACTTCAGCCACGGACGTAACTCTATACGTCACTAGCAATATGTAAACACCAGGGCTTGGAGACGGGGACGCTATTCGACACGTCACGTCACGTCGTGTTGAGACGTGGCCCCTCCCGTCTGCTTTCTTTAGTTTCTAGGACAACCCCTATTGTGTAAGCGTGCAGGCGCAATTGGATACACGATTAGGTCTTCCCTTAAACACGAGAGCTACGCCCATAGGGGTGTGAGCTCACCCCCTCCCTTGGTTGCCTATAAATTGATTGGCTTAGCCCTGCAAGCCGCCGCCCACCTCCTCCCATGGTTGCCCATAAACCGATTGGCTTATCCCTGCAAGCCGCTGCCGATTGGACGTTTAGCAATCTGATAGTGAGGCTTGATTTTCTGATGCCTTTTGATGACATCATCCTGGCTTTAGATGAGCCTCTGCGTGGAACGCACGCTATAGCGATACCGGAAGTGAGAATCCGTGCTCCAAACCAGCTGTTGTCACTTAGAATTTCAACACAAAAGGTATATATATTGTAGACTGGTGGCTGGTAGACATGTACCCCAGTTGAAGCCTTCAGGAGGCGAAACATGTCGGGTTGGATGTCTACCTAAGCCACATTTTTTAACCCTTTGCGCAAAGAAAAATGTTTTTAACCTTTTTTATTCAATAAACGCCAATTGAGAAATTGGGTTTCACACTATGAGGAGTTGCCTCTCTCTCTCTGTTTCCTTCCCTGCCTGAGCTGCTGCGGATAAAGACCCTTTAAGAAGTATTGCCACTGCCCATTTTTCCACCTGGCTCTTCCATCAAGCTGTAGGTAAGCGACTACATTGAGGCTTGGATAACGGTCCAGTGAAGCCGGCAGACTGCAACATATTTACCACCTATCCGGTATATCCGGTCTAAGCCCTATCGACTCACACCGAGAGGTTCGTGAGTCCAACAGCTCTGGTAAGAGTACCCATCTTTATTGTCTACTTAGAGTCTGTTAAGCTGACCACACAACTTGAACATCTTCAGTGACACACCACATCTACTGAAGACCCTGCAGACCGAACTGTTTTTTTTCCTTATTAATCAGGACTACCCCTTATGTCTTTTTATGAGTATATGATTGATGTGGGTATTTGTTAAGGTCGGTCACTCCCTGCCTTAGTATATCATTTTTATATATTGGGTTGATATTCCCGTGGGAGCAGGGAAAGCTTTATTCAATCATATTATTATTTTTTCTGCACACTGGTTTGGATGTGTTGTTTAACCAGTCACATGCTAAACATTGAGTGTGGTTCTGCTGTCTCTGGATAGGCAGCGTACGTTTCTATCTAGGGCATTGTATGCGATATATGTCTGAAGGGCAGCGTTATCCCTTCCCACACTTGTAACATTTATAACATACTCTCCAGAAAGTATTTTGAATTCTTTTCTTTTCTTTTTGCTACGTTGAGAACCTATGTTATATATAAAGTCATGGTACCTGAAGGAGATTGAATAGAGGCCTGCTCTAACCAGGGGCCAATTTGCTCTCTATTCACGTACTACTGGGGCAAAACACTTACCACTTCCCCCTTAGATGGTATAACATAATTTTTATGTTGATTATCACTATATTTTTTACACTTATCATTATCAAACAAAATCTCCACCACTTAACTTTTTGCACTCACCAGCGGAGCAATCCTGCTGGCACCCCCATTTACGGGGATATCTATTAAACTCCTGGCTCACAGTAGTACCCACAGGCTGGTTACCCCAGTGGGACCTTATGTGAAAATCAGGGACACCTATTTGATTACCCTAGCGCTGCACTTGTGTTTATCAGATGGTAGTTATAAACCCTCTTGTCCAGGGTGAGGGTCCTCATGGCTTCAAAACGGTCAGCTGGTCAGAACAAACTAACTGAACACACTGAAAAACAGAAAGGCCGGAGCTGAAAATCAGAAACGAGCAGGCAAGAACGCACTGAAAATCAAATACGTAATATAAATACGAACCCACAAGCACAAACTGAAGAGCAGTAACGGTCGGAAAAGCACGAGGCTGAAAAGCGTGAATCGCCTGTCACCAAGCCTCTACTAACAGGAGATTAGCAGAAGGAGCCCGAAGGGTGGCACACTTGGTATTGAACTTCCTCTTTCTAGTGCCGTCGTACGTGTTGTACGTCACCACGTTCTTGACGTTCGGAATTTCCGACAACATTGCGTGACCGTGTGTATGCAAGACAAGTTTGAGCCAACATCTGTCGGAAAAAATCCCATGGATTTTGTTGTCGGAATGTGCGATCGTGTGTACTAAGTTGGTGTTTACACTGAAATGGGGGTTATTTACTAAAGGCAAATCCCCTTTGCACTACAAGTGCACTTTCAAGTGCAGTTTCAAGTGCAGTAACAGTTCTTTTTCGTGCAACCTCGTGGGTTGCACAATAAAAATATCAGCCCATCAGAGACACTGTACTAATCCTGTGAGGCTTTAGCGATCTCCCTTCGCTGAGCTTGTATTCTGACAGGGGGATGCCCCCGCCAGAACACTCCAACTAGCGCTCTCTGCCATTGGCTAAGAGCGCTGATCGGGAGTCGTTCCGCTGTTGGTTTTCCAGTATGCACATCCGACATACACACGGGCAGAATGTCGGACAGTTTTTTTAACCTGGCAAATGTCTCCCGACATTCTGCCTGTGTGTACTGGGCTTTATGCTTAACTAGTTTAATTAGTTTACCTATGTTAATATGTCCTGACTACATTAACGGTATTTCTGTAGTAGTAAAAAACACTATAGAAAGTATAGCCATGGATAGTATAAGGAATAGTTAAGATCCCTATCAGGCTCATTTATTGCTCTTGCACATGGGTGTCTGAGCCCGTGCCACTTAAATCCTGGCACCCCCTTCCGACCCATGGCGACACCCAGGTGCTGTTTATAGCTGCCCATAGACATAAGTGGCTGTGAGTCGCTGTACTCCTGGTATAAGGCAGTACTTACATAAACATGTAAAATGTTAGCTAAATTATAAAGTACCCGAGTATGCAAGAAATAGAAAATTCTCTTGTTTTGCATATACCTGTTTGCTATATTCCTGCTTACATCAGCACTGCTGTATACCCAAAATACAGCTGCCACAGGCATTGATGTCTATGGATGGCTGTAGGCAGTACCCAGAGTACAGTAACGCACAGTCATTCATGTCTATGGGCAACTGTATGCAGTACCCTGTTTTTTCGGGCAGGATTTATATTGCATGAGCTCAGATGCCTATGTTTCCTGTCCTTTTACCTTCCCAGAGACACAGTAGAAGTAAGAGATCACTCCAACCTTAGGCAATATTTCTTCCTAGACAGTTCTCACCAAAATATGTTTCCTAATTCGAAGATTTCCAATGACGCCCTGTTCCTAAGTTCAAGCATTTTGGAAAATACATTTGTACCTGTCCAGGTGTCAATAGTCAACAGGACCAATAGGGAGGAGAAATCATGGTAATATGGACACAGACAGAAATTACAACATTTTAATTTTCCACCTGAAACAAAAAATAAAGTTTTGGTTTTACATATACTTTAATTACATTGGAATTAACCCTATTAAAAATAGTATGGTGTTTTCACTTTTTAGAGTTATTTTTCCCAATAGAAGAGAAGACTTTATTCTGCATGAACTGATTTGAGAGGAGTAGTTTAATATAACATTTAGTAAGAATGAATGAATATAATGAAATGTTCAACAAGGCAAAGAGCTGATCTGAAATTTACATATGGTTGCAAATTGTGTTTTAAAGGCAATGGCTGCACAACTCGATTAGCTTGAATAGCATTTTCCTCAACTTCCTTAACTTCTTACTGCTTTAGAGTACTGTTAAATACAGGGTCCAAAAAGATATAACTCTAATAATGGTGACAATTGTCCACTGTAATTTATAATATAATTTATAAGATCACTATAAATAGCTTGATTTTAGGGTAAAGTAGTATACAGCAAATATTCAATTTGCAGTTAGATCCTGCAGATTCTATTTGGCTCACACAGGGTAAGCAATATTCAAACTGAACTGCTGATAATGGAAATCGACTACAGAATAAGCAAATCTGAGAGGATATTTTTCTTTGTGAAAAGATTATATACAGAAATCTACATAATACATAATTTAGAACTCTAAATGGAACAGTTTTGATACATTAACACATCTTTACAATTACTTATGTTGCTGTAAAATCCCTTTAATTATGTAAGAGGATGTTTAGCTTTAAAGTGATCCTGGATTTTATCAGCAGCTTATTCTAGAATTTTCCTACGTTATAATAAGAATAGATTAGAAACAGTAAAATTATGTTTGCTAATGGGAAATGCATGAATGGTCAAAATAAAGTGATTTAAGATGAATTGTAGTTGAGAAGAAAAATAAAGTTTGGAAAGATTCCAAAATCAGAAATGGGAACAATTGATTGCATAAAATGATACACAGCTTATTGACTTACGGAAAAACCTCTATGGCAATTTTATGATGGCTGGAGGATCGAATATCATAATATTAATAGATGCAAGAGTAATGATAACAGTGATGAACATCATTCGTAGGCACCTCTGCATCACCAGATCA
This sequence comes from Lithobates sylvaticus, assembly GCA_028564925.1. NCBI lineage: Eukaryota > Metazoa > Chordata > Amphibia > Anura > Ranidae > Lithobates > Lithobates sylvaticus. The sequence continues at coordinate 304,062,332 of CM053027.1, read as the reverse complement.
ATGGACCATACCAGACATTAAATGGGTTGACATTAGATCTGGAAGTAAATTATCTGATGGATATATAATGGGAGAGATTAATGGTAGGAGTAGAAATAAATAGTACAATCTCCTCTTTCAGCCGTATTCTGATTGATTACAAGGCATGTGGTGGTGCAGCAATATCTCTACGGTTAAACCTATGCCATACAAAATTGGAGTTTAATGTTCTCAACTCTGACAGTGTGCTTTTTGCTGATGGGTGTTTGAAACACAAACTAGCTGATTCTTTTAGGGCAAAAAATCTGATCGGTTTTTATACCTAATTTGCATGCAAATTAATGTATTTTTTTATATTTGCATATTAAAGTATTAACAGGATTCTTTCCATTTCATATGAACTAATCTAAATTTAATTTTATATAGGGCTTGCTGAGAGCTTTTAACCACTTCAGCCCCAGAAGGTTTTACCCAATTTCTGACCAGAGCACTTTTTACAATTTGGCACTGCTCTGCTTTAACTGGCAATTGTGTGGTCATGCAACACTGTACCCAAACGAATGCATCCTTTTTTTCCCCACAAATAGAGCTTTATTTTGGTGGTATTTGATCACCTCTGCAGTTCTTATTTGTTGCAATATAAATGAAAAAGACCGAAAATTTTGAAAAACTATTTTATTTTCTACTTTTTGCTATAAAAAAAATACAATAAACTCAATTTTAGTCATACATATAGGCCAAAACGCATTCAGCCACATGTCTTGGGTAAAAACTAAATTCAATAAGCATATATTTATCGTTTTGAGCAAAAGTTATAGCGTCTACAAACTAGGGTACATTTTCTGGAATTTACACAGCGTTTAGTTGATGACTGCCTATCTAATTTCTTGAGGTACTAAAATGGCAGGGCAGTACAACCCCCCACCCCCAAATGACCCCATTTTGGAAATTAGACACCCCAAGGAATTTGCTGAGAGGCTTGTTGAGCACATTGAATTTTTTATTTTTTTTGTCACAAGTAATTGAAAAATGACAGAAAAAAATATTGTCACTGAAATGATATATTGCATGGGCATATGTGAAATTATACCCCAAAATACATTCTGTGTGGGAATTTTTGGCAGTGTAGCCACATACAGGACCCCAAAAACCAAGCACCACCTTTAGGCTTTCTAAGGGAGTACATTTTTGATTTCACTCCTCACTACATATCACAGTTTTGGAGGCCATGAAATACCCAGATAGCACAAAATCCCCCCAAATGACCCTATTTTGGAAAGTAGACACCCCAAGCTATTTGCTGAGAGGCATGTTAAGTCCATGAAATATTTTATATTTTGCTACAAGTTTCGGGAAAATTACAATATTTTTTTTTTCACAAAGTTTTCACTAAATCATATACAGTGGTGTTAAAAAGTGTTTGCCCCCTTCCTCATTTCCTGTTCCTTTGCATGTTTGTCACACTTAAGTGTTTCGGAACATCAAACCAATTTAAACAATAGTCAAGGACAACACAAGTAAACACAAAATGCAATTTGTAAATGAAGGTGTTTATTATTAAAGGTGAAAAAAAATCCAAACCATCATGGCCTTGTGTGAAAAAGTGATTGCCCCCTAAACCTAATAACTGGTTGGGCCACCCTTAGCAGCAACAACTGCAACCAAGCGTTTGCGATAACGTGCAATGAGGCTTTTACAGCGTCCTGGAGGAATTTTGGCCCACTCATCTTTGCAGAATTGTCCTAATTCAGTTACATTAGAGGGTTTTCAAGCATGAACGGCCTTTTTAAGGTCATACCACAACATCTCAATAGGATTCAGGTCAGGACTTTGGCTAGGCCACTCCAAAGTCTTCATTTTGTTTTTCTTCAGCCATTCGGTGGTGGACTTGCTGGTGTGTTTAGGATCATTGTCCTGCTGCAGAACCCAAGTTCGTTTCAGCTTGAGTACACGAACAGATGGTCGGACATTCTCCTTCAGGATCTCTTGGTAGACAGCAGAATTCATAGTTCCTTTTATCACGGCAAGTCTTCCAGGTCCTGAAGCAGCAAAACAGCCCCAGACCATCACACTACCACCACCATATTTTACTGTTGGTATAATGTTCTTTTTCTGAAATGCAGTGTTCCTTCTACGCCAGATATACTTGGACACACACCTTCCAAAGAGTTCCACTTTTGTCTCATCGGTCCACAGAATGTTGTCCCAAAAGTCTTGGGGATCATCAAGATGTGTTGTGGAGAAATTGAGACGAGCTTTGATGTTCTTTTTGCTCAGCAGTGGTTTTCTCCTTGGAACTCTGCCATGCAGGCCATTTTTGCCCAGTCTTTTCCTGATGGTGGAGGCATGAACGCTGACCTTAACTGAGGCAAGTGAGGCCTGCAGTTCCTTGGACGTTGTTGTGGGGTCTTTTGTGACCTCTTGGATGAGTCGTCGCTGCGCTCTTGGGGTAATTTTGGGCGGCCGGCCACTCCTGGGAAGGTTCACCACTGTTCCATGTCTTCGCCATTTGTGGATAATGGCTCTCACTGTGGTTCGCTGGATTCCCAAAGCTTTGGAAATGGCTTTATAACCCTTTCCAGACTGATAGATCTCAATTACTTTCTTTCTCAATTGTTCCTGAATTTCTTTGGGTCTCGGCATGATGTGTAGCTTTTAAGGATCTTCTGGTGGACCTTACTGTGTCAAGCAGCTCCTATTTAAGTGATGCCTTGATTGTGAACAGGTGTGGCAATAATCAGGCCTGGGTGTGGCTAGAGAAATTGAACTCAGGTGTGGACAACCACAGTTATAGTATGTTTTAACAAGGGAGGCAATCACTTTTTCACACAGGGCCATGATGGTTTGGATTTTTTTTCACCTTTAATAATAAACACCTTCATTTACAAATTGCATTTTGTGTTTACTTGTGTTGTCCTTGACTATTGTTTAAATTGGTTTGATGTTCCGAAACACTTAAGTGTGACAAACATGCAAAGGAACAGGAAATGAGGAAGGGGGCAAACACTTTTTCACACCACTGTATTGCTCAAACATGCCATGGGCATATGTGAAATTACACCCCAAAATACATTTTGTAATTCTTGGAATGCCCTGGCTACAAGCCCACAATCCTTGTGTCAACTGGGCCACAGGGGAGGTCACCTTTTCCTCTCCTTATTGCCAGAAATTCTGTGGCTCAAAGGACCCCCATGGGCCCTTTCCTTTGCTATGTCTGGACACTGAAGCTGAGCTATGCCAATCTGTCCCGAAGGCCTACCGTGACTTCATTGATGTGTTCAGCAAGAAAGGAGCAGAAACTCTACCTCCCCATTGGGCTTATGATTGCCCTATCAAGCTCCTTCCGGGGGCTGAAATCCCCTTCAGCAGAATCTTCCTGTTAACCGAATTAGAACAGGTGGGCCTTAAGGACTATTTCGATGAAAACTTAAAGAAGGGATTCATTCGTCCATCCACTTCCCTGGCAGGTGCGGGTATCTTTTTTGTAAAGAAGGATCACACACTTCGGCCTTGCATAGACTACCGTGAGCTCAATAAAATTACCGTCAAGAACCAGTACCCCCTTCCCTTGGTCCCAGAGTTATTCCAGAGACTGGGAACAGCTACTATCTTTACTAAACTTGACCTTCGAGGAGCCTATAACTTGGTCTGCATCAGGGAAGGAGATGAGTGGAAAACGGCGCTCCGCACCCGTTTTAGGAACTTTGAGTACCTAGTAATGCCCTTGGGGTTGTGGTACGCTACTGCCACGTTCCAGTATTTTATTAACAATGTTTTCCGGGACTATTTATATCTGTTTGTCATCGTCTACTTAGACGATATTCTAATCTTTTCTTACTCCCTAGATGCTCATCGCAGACACGTCAGGTGTGTTTTGAAACGACTTTGACAGCATGGCCTGTACGCGAAGTCAGAAAAATGTGAATTCAAACAAGAGAGTATACCATTCCTGGGGTTAATCATCTCCATATAAGGTATCAAGATGGATCCGCAAAAGATTGCTGCAATACTTGACTGGCCAGTTCCTGTTGACAAAAAAGGAATCCAATGTTTTGTTGGATTCGCTAATTTCTACCGGAAATTCATTAAGGGGTTTTCTGCTATTATTGCCCCTATTACCCAATTAACCAAACAGGGAGTTAGCTTCCATTGGACCCTGGAAGCTTAAGTTGCCTTTGAATCTCTCAAAGAATTGTTTACATCTGCCTCCATTCTAAAATACCCCAATTCCGCCCTGTTTGTCATTTGTACTTGAGGTAGATGCTTCTAAGATCGCTGTTGGAGCAGTACTCTCCCAACGCCAAAGAACGAAGGCACTGCTCCACCCGGTAGCCTTTTTCTCCCGTAAACTTTCGGCTGCCGAAAGGAATTACGATGTGGGGGATCGGGAACTGCTGGCAATCAAATCTGCACTTGAAGAATGGCGGTACTTACTTGAAAGAGCAACTCACCCAATCTTGATCTTCACTGATAATAGGAGTACTTAAGGTTGGGAAAAAGTTTGAAGCCATGGCAAGCCAGATGTGCATTGTTTTTCTCTAGGTTCTCTTTTCATGTTACTTACTGGCCAGGCTCTAAAAATACAAAACCTTAAGCTCTATCCAGAATGTTTCACAAATCCAAAGAAATAACTTCCCTTGATACCATTCTTTCCCCATGGAAATTTTCTTCTGCTGCAGGAAGATTTGCTCTCCCAGATCAAGTAGGCTACTCTGGGGTGGACGCCCCCCGCTAAATCAGAACTACGAGCAAAAGACGGGTTGTTCTGGTACAAGGACAAGAATTTTGAACTTGAAAGCGTACGAGTCCCTATATTAGAACTCTGTCACGATCACGCACTAGCTGGACATTTTGGCATAACTAAAACCACCGATTTGGTGACCAGGGTAAACACTGCATTTATTAATTTGCACCTTTTGGACTTATATATGGTCATTTATTTGTGTTAACAGTTTTTATGGACACTTGATGATTTTGAATCCTTGAATTTACAATACTTTTACTTTATATTTGGATTGCGCGCTTATAACTTTTCCACATTATTCAGAGCATGCCTTGCATGCAATTGTTTTTCAAAACAGTTCAATTGATGGGTTTAGTTCTGTTTTAAACACCCTACTCCACCCTCTCTCCTTTTCCCTCAATAATGTTCTGAGGCAGAAATATGAGTGCTGGTAATTGCATGTAAGGATCAACTTTAACTGTAAAGTGAAAAATGTCCTCTAGCACAATATAACAGCTCCCTAAGGCAGGCCATATATGGTTAATTTTTTTGCATTAAACCAGCTTGCTTAAGTAAAAAAAAAATTAACCTATTCACCCAACCACACATTCAATGTGGATGGGGGAATCTCTCCCACTGACCTATTGTTTTCTGCCAGTGGGAGCCTTACCTGCTGGCAGAATACAATGATCGGTGTTGTCTGCAATAGCCGACGGCACTGATCATTCAGGAAAAGCCTGATGGGCTGGGTGTACACAAGTCAATCGATCGATTAACTTGTGTACAACCTGCTAGCCCATACATGGATTGAAATTCTACCAGTCCCAGCTGAATCAGTCATCCCATCTAAGAAATGGTAAGCTGCAATATAATAAATGTTTTCTTTTGGGTTTAATACCACTTTTAGTCTGTTAGTAAACCAGTCCAGCTCCAGAAAGTTTACCCCCCTTCATGACCAGGCCATTTTTTGCGATACGGCATTGTGTTACTTTAACTGACAATTGCACGGCCCTGCGATGATGTACCAAAATAAAATGTTTGTCCTTTTTTTCCCACAACTAGAACTTTCTTTTGGTGGTATTTGATCACCTCTGTGGTTTTTATTTTTTGCGCTATAAACAAAAAAATTGGGATTTAAAAAAAAAAAAATCTACTCTAATAGCAGGACTGCGATTATGCGGCGGACAAATTGGACACCTAACTAACACTTTTGACACTTTTTGGGGACCAGTAACACTAATACAGTGATCAGTGCTAAAAAAATATGCACTGTTACTGTACTAATGACACTGGCAGGGAAGGGGTTAACATCAGGGGTGATCAAAGGGTTAAATGTATGCCTAAGTTGTGCTTACTAACTGTGGGGGAGATGCTTTGACTAGGGGAAGGCAAAGATCCTTGTTCTTGCTTAGCAGAAACACAGGATCAGTACCTTCCCCTCTGACAGAATGACAAAGGGAGGGGATCAGGCTCTGCTTCAGTATGTCACAGTACATGTTGGCATTCATGGTTCCCTCAAAGTGTCATTTCTTCAGTGTTGTTACAAGAAAAGCAAAAGCAAGGTGTAAGTTCTTCAGTGTTGTCACATGAAAATATATAATAAAATATTTTTTTCAAAAATGTGAGGAGTGTAATAACTTTTTGTGAGATACCGTACATACATGTTGAGGCTAAATAACTCAAATTTAGTCTCATCTGACCACCTTAAATGCACCTTGAAGATTCTCAGGCCACATGGAAAAGGTGTTATTGTCAGGTTGTCACGTTCCGGGTACGGCGGGGAACAGGAGGTGGATCCCCTATGCCAGTGGGGCGATAGCACGGGTTGTATTGGAGGACCGGTTCTAATGTTGCTACTGGTTTTCACCAGAGCCCGCCGCAAGGCGGGATGGACTTGTAGCGGCGGTAGCAACCAGGTCGCGTCTTCCAATAGCAACTCGACCCCACTGACAGCTGAGACAGGCGCGGTACACAAGGATAAGGCAGAGGCAAGGTCAACGTAGCAAAGGGTCAAGGCAGGTGGCAAAGGTTCGTAGTCGGGGGCAACAGCAAAGGTCTGGATACACAGAAGGAGCAAAACACACTAACGCTTTCACTGGACACTAAGGCAACACAAGATCCGGCGAGGACAGGAAGGGGAAGTGGGTTTTTATTAATTTAGGTGAAAACTGTAATTGGGCCAGGCACCAATTGATTGTGCGCTGGCCCTTTAAGTGAAGGAGGACTCGCGCACGCGCGCCTGGGGAGCGGGGGCGCGCGCACGCCGACGGAGGACAGCAGGGGACAGGTGAGAGGAGCGGGATGCTATCCCCGGGCAGACCGTGGATCGCATCCCGGAAACAAAGCAGCGCCTGCGGTCAGGGGAGCCGACCGAGGCGCTGCAGGGAGAAGAACGCCGTGAGCGCTCCGGGGTGGAGGAGGTACCCGGAGCGCTCGGCGTTACAGTACCCCCCCTTGGGTCTCCCCCTCTTCTTTGGCCTCCCCCTCCTCCTGGAACCCAAGAACCTGCGGATGAGATCCTTGTCAATGATGTTCCCCTCAGGTTCCCAAGACCTCTCCTCAGGCCCACAGTTCTCCCAGTCAACAAGATAGAAACGTTTACCTTGGACGGTTCTAGAGGCAAGGATCTCTTTAACGGAGAAGATGTCGGAGGAGCCGGTGACCAGAGCAGGAGCGGAGACCTTGGGGGAAAAGCGATTAAGAACAAAGGGTTTGAGGAGAGAAACATGGAAGGAGTTGGGAATGCGAAGGGAAGGAGGAAGATGCAGTTTGTAGGACACGGAATTGATCCGAGCCTTGATCTTGAATGGGCCGAGGTAGCGGGGACCCAACTTGTAACTGGGGATGCGGAACCTAATGTACTTGGAGGAGAGCCACACCCTATCGCCAGGGGAGAATACCGGAGGAGGTCTTCTTTTGCTGTCAGCATGTTTCTTCATGCGAGAAGAGGCCAGGGCAAGCGACCTTTGGGTCTCTTTCCAGATGGACGACAGCTCCTGGGTGACTTCGTCTACAGCGGGGACTCCGGAAGAAGTGGGGATGGGTAGGGGGGGAAGAGGATGACGGCCGTAAACCACAAAGAAGGGTGATTGAGAGGAAGACTCAGACTCTTTCAAGTTATAAGAAAATTCGGCCCAGGGCAGGAGGTCAGCCCAGTCGTCTTGACGGGCCGAGACAAAGTGTCGCAGGTAGGCCCCCAGGATCTGGTTGACTCTCTCCACTTGTCCATTGGACTGAGGGTGGTAGGCAGAGGAGAAGTCTAGTTTGACTTTCAGTTGACTGCAGAGTGCTCTCCAGAATTTAGACACAAATTGGACGCCTCTGTCCGAGACAATGTGGGATGGAAGTCCATGAAGACGGAAAATCTGAAGGAAGAAATGTTTCGCGAGTATAGGTGCCGAAGGAAGCCCTGGAAGCGGGACAAAATGTGCCATTTTGGAGAAACGATCCACGACCACCCATATGGTGGTGTGGCCGTGGGAAGGAGGGAGGTCCGTGATGAAGTCCATAGCTATGTGGGCCCAGGGTCGTTCAGGCACAGGCAGAGGGTGAAGAAGACCAGCAGGCTTCTGGTGAGGGGTCTTATTACGAGCACATATGGCGCAGGCCTGTACGAAGTCCGTCACATCCTTCTTTAAGGAGGGCCACCAGTAATACCTGGAAATCAGTTGGGAGGATTTCTTGATTCCAGGATGACCAGCCAGATGAGAGGAGTGACCCCATTTGAGGACCTGAAGCCGAAGACGTGGGGGGACCAAGGTTTTCCCAGGGGGAACTTGCAGTAGGGAGGCCGGGGCAGAAGAGATCAAACACTCAGGAGGCACAATGCGTTGTACAGGACACTCGGACTCAGAGGTATCGGTGGACCGAGAGAGAGCGTCAGCCCGGACATTCTTGTCCGCAGGACGGAAATGGATCTCAAAGTTGAAGCGGGCAAAAAACAACGACCACCTAGCTTGGCGTGGGTTTAATCGCTGAGCGGACTGGAGGTAAGAGAGATTTTTATGATCAGTGAAGATCGTGATGAGATGAATGGACCCCTCAAGGAGATGTCTCCACTCCTCAAGTGCTAACTTGATAGCCAGTAATTCACGGTCTCCAATGGAATAGTTCTTTTCAGGGGGGAAAAGGTCTTGGAGAAAAAACCGCAGGTGATGTTCTTGCCCTTGGAGTCTTTCTGGAGAAGCACGGCTCCAGCTCCCACAGAGGAGGCATCGACTTCCAGGAGGAATGGTTTGAGAGGGTCAGGCCTGGATAGAACGGGGGCAGCGGCAAAGACAGACTTGAGGTGGTTAAATGCCTCATCAGCTTGAGGAGGCCAAGACCTCGGATTGGCATTTTTTTTGGTTAGTGCCACAATAGGCGCGACAATGGTGGAGAAGTGGGAAATGAACTGGCGGTAATAGTTGGCGAATCCGAGGAAACGCTGGATGGCCCGTAGCCCCGTAGGACGTGGCAAGTTCAGGACGGCAGAAAGTTTCTCCGGGTCCATTTGGAGCCCTTGTCCAGAGACCAAGTAACCCAGGAAGGGAAGACTGCAGTGTTCAAAGAGACATTTCTCTAGTTTGGCGTAAAGATGGTTATCACGGAGCCGTTGGAGCACTTGACGGACATGAAGACGGTGCTCCTCCAAGCTAGAGGAGAAAATCAGGATATCATCCAGATAGACAACAACACAGGAGTACAGCAAGTCTCTGAAGATCTCATTCACAAAATCTTGAAAGACCGCAGGGGCATTGCATAAACCAAAGGGCATGACGAGGTATTCAAAGTGTCCGTCACGAGTGTTGAAGGCAGTTTTCCATTCATCGCCTTTACGAATACGGATGAGATTATATGCGCCCCGGAGGTCCAGTTTGGTAAAAATGCTTGCTCCGCGCAAACGGTCAAAAAGTTCTGAGATGAGAGGCAGTGGGTAGCGATTCTTCACAGTGATTTTATTAAGACTACGATAGTCAATGCAGGGACGTAAAGACCCGTCTTTTTTGGCGACGAAGAAGAATCCTGCTCCAGCAGGGGAAGAGGACTTGCGGATCTAACCTTTCTTGAGGTTCTCCTGGATGTACTCAGTCATGGCTTGTGTCTCCGGAATGGAGAGGGGGTAGATCCTACCACGGGACGGGGTGGTACCAGGGAGGAGATCAATAGGGCAATCAAAGGGTCTATGTGGCGGCAAGACCTCAGCTTGTTTTTTGCAAAACACATCGGAAAAGTCCCGGTAAGGCTTGGGAAGACTAGGCAGAGAGGCAGAGATAGAGACTTGTTTAATGGACACCGCTTTGAGGCAATGCCTGTGGCAGGAAGGACCCCAACTTTTGATGTCCCCCGAGGACCAGTCGAGGGTAGGAGAATGTAGCTGGAGCCAGGGTAGGCCCAAAAGGATCTCAGAGGTACAGTTGGGTAACACCAAGAAGCTAATCTTTTCGTGATGGAGAACTCCAATCTTCATGAGGAGAGGTTCAGTGCGATAGCGCACGATACAGTTCAGGTTTTGACCATTTACAGAGGTGATAAAAAAGGGCTTGACGAGACGGGTAACTGGAACATTAAATTTGTTGATGAGTGAGGCTTCAATGAAGTTTCCTGCCGAACCAGAGTCCAGAAAGGCCACAGCGGAGAAAGAGGATCTCTTGGTCAGAGAAATCCTCACAGGAATGGTCAGACGTGGAGAGGAAGAATCCACACCTAGCAGCGCCTCTCCCACGTTAGCTAGGTGCGAGCGTTTCCCTGACGCTGAGGGCGGATAGAGCAGTCTTTTAAGAAATTATCGGGACTGGCGCAATACAGGCACAGATTATGGTCTCGGCGGCGAGTCCTCTCTTGAGTGGTCAAGCGTGACCGATCCACTTGCATAGCCTCCTCAGCAGGAGGAGCAGGAACGGGTTGCAGAGGATTCTGGAAGAGAGGTGCCAGGCGAGGAAACCGCCTGACGCGACCAAAGTCCTTTTCCTGGCGTAGCTCTAGGCGTCTTTCGGTATAACGCATGTCAATGCGGGTGGCTAGCTGGATGAGTTCAGACAGGGTGGCAGGAATCTCACGTGCGGCCAGCACATCTTTGACATGACTGGATAGACCTTTTTTGAAGGTCGTGCAGAGGGCCTCATTGTTCCAGGAGAGTTCAGATGCCAGGGTGCGGAACTGAATGGCGTAGTCGCCCACTGAAGAATTCCCCTGGACGAGGTTCAGGAGAGCCGTCTCGGCAGAGGAGGCCCGGGCTGGTTCTTCAAAGACACTGCGAACTTCAGAGAAGAAGGCTGGAATAGAAGCTGTGGCAGGATCGCCACGGTCCCAAAGTGGTGTGGCCCAGGCTAGGGCCTTATCAGATAGTAGGCTAACCACGAACGCCACCTTTGACCGTTCTGTGGGTAACTGGTCCGACAACATCTCCAGGTGGAGGGAACACTGGGATAAGAACCCTCGGCACAGCTTGGGATCCCCATTGAATTTGTCAGGAAGGGACAGGCGGATTCTAGCAGCAGCAACTCGTGGCGGAGGAGATGCAGGAGGTGGTGGAGGAGATGGTAGAAGCTGCTGTAGCATAGCAGTCAACTGCGCCAATTGCTGTCCTTGTTGAGGGACCACCGTGGTCAGATCCGAGAGGCTTGGCAGAGGGACCTCAGCGGGATCCATGGCCGGATCTACTGTCACGTTCCGGGTACGGCGGGGAACAGGAGGTGGATCCCCTATGCCAATGGGGCGATAGCACGGGTTGTATTGGAGGACCGGTTCTAATGTTGCTACTGGTTTTCACCAGAGCCCGCCGCAAGGCGGGATGGACTTGTAGCGGTGGTAGCAACCAGGTCGCGTCTTCCAATAGCAACTCGACCCCACTGACAGCTGAGACAGGCGCAGTACACAAGGATAAGGCAGAGGCAAGGTCAACGTAGCAAAGGGTCAAGGCAGGTGGCAAAGGTTCGTAGTCGGGGGCAACAGCAAAGGTCTGGATACACAGAAGGAGCAAAACACACTAACGCTTTCACTGGGCACTAAGGCAACACAAGATCCGACGAGGACAGGAAGGGGAAGTGGGTTTTTATTAATTTAGGTGAAAACTGTAATTGGGCCAGGCACCAATTGATTGTGCGCTGGCCCTTTAAGTGAAGGAGGACTCGCGCGCGCGCGCCTGGGGAGCGGGGGCGCGCGCACGCCGACGGAGGACAGCAGGTGAGAGGAGCGGGATGCGATCCCCGGGCAGACCGTGGATCGCATCCCGGAAACAAAGCAGCGCCTGCGGTCAGGGGAGCCGACCGAGGCGCTGCAGGGAGAAGAACGCCGTGAGCGCTCCGGGGTGGAGGAGGTACCCGGAGCGCTCGGCGTTACACAGGTGAGATAAAATTTAAATTATTTGGCCTCAACACCAAACAATATGTCTGGTGGAAATCCAATAGAGCTCACCATCCAAACAACACCATTTCTACAGTAAAGTATGGAGATGATAATATACTGTTATGTAGGTATTTCTCAGCAGCAGGGAATGGAGCACTTGTCAGGATAAAAGAAAAAATGATGGGGAAAAATACCATCAAATTCTTGCGAAAAATTGTCAATGGGAAAGAAGGCTTACCTTCCAACATGACAATGACCCAAAGCACACAGCAAAAATGACCACAGAGTGGTTGAAGGAGAAAAGGGTGAATGTCCTTGCATGGCCTAATCAGAGCCCTGACTTAAACCCCATTGAAAATATGTGGAATGACTTAAAGAATGCAGTCCACATGCAGTCACAATCAAATTTAAATGAACTTGAGCAGCTGTATACTGCCTCCAAAAGCACATTCCAGAGTGTCATCTGATGAAGCTAGGGTATCATGAAGTTTAAAAACAGCTCTGTTTGGATTTAAAAATGCTACTTTTGGTTGGCTAAAATGTTAAAAAGTGATTAAAATAATTGTGTCGTAATTGTATGCAATTAAATCAAAATTAGTTTCTTCTCTGAGTTTTTAAACAATAAGTGTTCTCCCTAGACAGGTACAGTACAGTAAGATGCGCTGACCCTATTAACTTATAAAATAGGCGCTAGCATGCATTCGTCTGAAAGCATTATTTTACACAGCATGAAACCCTTTTTCACAGGATTGCAATTAAGTAACACAATTATCAGTAATGACCAAGCAATGGGCAGTAAATCTGCCTCTCAATTATTTCAAGTAAAGGGGGCCTACAAGCCTTAGGTTGGACATATGGAACAACATTTGTAAGCTTCAAGGGAAATAAAGTAACATCATTTAGATCACTTGAAAATTATAAAAATGTGCATGATAATGCATGGAAAATGTGCAGATAGTAAACTAACTAGCCTAATCATTATTCTTCACTGAGCCGACAATGACCGATTTAATTGTGTTATTTCCTATGTTATGTGCACTTTGGGATTATGATAAAAGTGTTAATCTGCATTGTCTATAATTAAATGCTACACACTTATATGTGTATATTTATTTTAGAAATACAGTTAATAAATAATATATTCAATGATTACATCACGCATTTTGTATACAACAGTTTAAGATAACAATGATTCCAACATAATTATGACTGATTGCTTTAATGTATGTTATCCAAATAAGATGAATCAAAGGTTTAACACAACTCTATCTGTGAACTTTAATATCTTATGCCGCGTACACACGGTCGGAATTCTCATCAGAAAAAGCTCTGATGGTTTTCCCGTCGGAATTCCGACAAAATTTCCCTCAAACTGTCTTGCCTACACACGGTCACACCAAATTTAGACGGTCTGTAACACAGCGGCATAAAACACGTTTGACAGCACTATAAAAGGGCATGCGTTGAATTGTTTCCGAGCATGCGTCGGAATTTTGCGTGTCGGAATTGCATACACACGATTGCAAAATCCGATAGAAAGGTTTTCCGTCGGAAAAATTGAGAACAGGTTCTCAATCCAAAGTCCGTCGGAAATTCCGACAGAAAAAGACCGATGGGCATACACATGGTCGGAAAATACGTTGAAAGGCTCCCATCCGTTGAAAGGGCTTTCACACTGGAGTGGTGCACTGGCAGGACTTCAGAAAAAGTCCTGCCAGCAGCTCCTTCCCTTTGAAATAAATGGGGCAGCGCTGCTATACCACCGGCAAAACGCTGCTGCAACAGCATTTTGCGGGTGGATTTAACCCCTTTTCGGCCACTAGCGGGGGGTTAAAACTGCCCTGCTAGCGACCGAATAGCACAGCTAAAACGACGGTAAAGCGGCGCTAAAATAGCGGCGCTTTACCGCTGACGCCGGTGGCGGCACAGTGTGAAAGGGATCTAACAGAAGTCAATCAAGCGGTCAACTTCTGTTGCATGGGGACACATTGATTGGATTTCAGCTGGTCCCTGCTGAACCAACTGAATATTGATCAGTGTATAGTATTTAACCATCTGGCTTCCACATTGAGTCACTTATCTAGAACAATAAGGAAGACAAAGAATTTTGATTTTTCTGACTTTTTTTTCATCTGCTTAAGCCTACACACTATAAGCTTTTTTTTTTGTTCAACCCAGCGGGCTGAACGAAAAAAAAACTGAAGAGCTTGAGAGGAGATTGTGTACTAACAATCCGATGTTAGTACAGTGATCTGCCCATTGAGCTATTGTGTTCTGACTGGCCCTACCTGCCAGAACACACCGGTCAGCGCTCTCAGCCGTTGGCTGAGAATGCAGATCGGATTCTGATCTGCAGGCCTTTTTCAGTCATGCCCCTTCAACATAAGCCAGACATTCAGCCGGCTTCTGTCAGACTGGCTGCTGTACACAGGGGCTGAACATTTCTATTGAACCGGCCGATACCGTCCCTGTGTATGGGGCTTTATTCTGTCTGGGTCAGCGACTGAATAAGTAGTAATGCCAGTGGATCAACGTAACAGCTAGGAAAGGGAATGCAGAAGAAAAATCTATTCCGGAGGAATGCAAATCTATAAAATGTATTGTACTGATTTCTTAAAGGAAGCTGTGCACAACAATTTGTGATGATGGTATGATACTATCTTTAGTATTTTTCATATCATTTTCATGGAACAGCAGTCATCTCATTCATCCTATAAGGTATTTCCTCCTTTGCAGTTCATTCCTTACATTTCTTTTTCTTAGTACATGTATTTGTAAAGGTGTGTTACTGTTCTCTATCCACCTTTCACCTTGGCCACAAGTCACTGTGGGCAAAAATCCCTATGGATAGCTCCATATTATTTAGAACAGTTTGACTTTAAAGCGTTTCGTTTATTTTATTCTTTTCCTTTATTTATATAGCCTTGTCAAATTACATGGCTCTTTACAGAGTGTATGAAATTATTCACATTAGCTCCTATCCAATAAAGGACCCCACAATCTAATGCCCCTAGGAGACACTAGACTAGCAAACACTAGGAACTGTTTGGGTGGAAACCAGTTCACCTTCCAGTTAGTTTTTGAACTGAGGGAGGAAACCAGGGCATGTAAATTAAACCCATACAGACATGAAAAGAACCTACTAGCTGTTTGTAGTTGTTGTCCCTGGTAGTGCAAACCATTTGGCAGCAGTGTTGCTATTATAATCTTTGTCAGCCCGAAGCCTTCCTCTCCCATTTCTTCCTCTTGTTGCTGTACAGCTACATCCTGATCCTTATATATTTCTCAGTGAGAAAAACAATTGTCTATTACATAATGAAGACATTAGCTGTGAAAAAAACAAGTATATAACAAATGTTATAATTCCTTTCTTAGACACAAGCTTAATAGAGTGCCATTAATACGTGTGTTTGTGGCCATAAGTTGTAGTAATAATCAACTTGCAACCTATTCTTTGACAGCCTGCCAATAATGTATTCAGCTTTGGTCATTTTATAAAAGAATCTGTGGCTGAATTCATATGCATGCATTATGCTATCCTTAGAAGTTAATGATACATCTTATTAAACTCAATACAAATAATAATGTCAGTTTTGCATTTAGATGGAATAATTCAATTAGTTATCTGTGATGTTCATTTATATTAAAGCTGAGAAACCATAAGACTTTCAGTGACCACATTCTAAA
Source organism: Lithobates sylvaticus (assembly GCA_028564925.1). Lineage (NCBI taxonomy): Eukaryota > Metazoa > Chordata > Amphibia > Anura > Ranidae > Lithobates > Lithobates sylvaticus. The sequence goes on along the minus strand of CM053027.1, from coordinate 304,046,617 downwards.
CTAGGTACCAATTCAACTGAGGCAGTGCATCACCAAGTCATCACAATCTGACACAATTTTCAGATCAAGATTTTTATTACATTTTAATTATTTTTACAATACTGATTGGACTTGAACCTGTAACTGTGTAATCCTCCAGAATTGTACAGTACAGTAGGCAGTTAAAGTGGTTCTAAAGGCTGAAGTGTACCTCCTCCCCCCTTACACTTACCTGAGCCCAATCTCGACCCAGCAATGTACACGAGAACAGTGGTTCTTTCGGTTCTCTCCCTCCTCATAGGCTCAGAGACAGCAGCGGGAGACATTGGCTCCCACTGCTGTCAAACATAGCCAGTGAGGAAGGAGCGCTGGGTGGGGCCAAGCAAGCCCACATGAGTGCCCCCCATAGCAAACAGCTTTTATGGTGGCCACTCAGCTGGGAGCAGGAGACAGGAGTGCTGGTGGGGGGGGGAGGGGTGAGAAGAGGAGGATCGGTGGTGCTCTGTGCAAAACCACTGCATAGAGTAGGTGTGTATAACATGTTTGTTATTTAAAAAAATATATGTTTAGAATCACTTTAACCACTAGCTGACCGCCCACTGTCAAATGACGGCGGGACGGTGCAGCTACTTGTGCGGGCCGCCGTCATATGACGTCGTCTACAATTTGGCCCCTGGGGGGCGCGCGCGCGCCGCGGGAGGCGCGCGCGCCGCGGGAGGCGCGCGCGCCTGCCGCGTAGCTGGGGCCCCGGTGCGCGTGCCCGGCGGTCGCGATGACCGCCAGGCACCCGCGATTGCCCGGTAATCGAGCAGGACGTGGATCTGTTTGTTTAAACACAAACACCCACGTCCTGTCAGAGGAGAGGAGAGGAGACCGTTGGTGTGTCCCTTGTACATAGGGACACCGATCGGTCTCCTCCCCCAGTCAGTCCCCTCCCCCCACAGTAAGAATCACCAAGATAGGGTACACATTAACCCCTGCAGCGCCCCCTAGCGTTAACCCCTTCCCTGCCAGTCACATTTATACAGTAATCAATGCATTTTTATAGCACGGATCGCTGTATAAATGTGAATGGTCCCAAAAATGAGTCAAAAGTGTCCGAAGTGTCCGCCGCAATGTCGCAGTCATGATAAAAATCGCAAATCGCCGCCATTACTAGTAAAAAAAAAATAATAATAAAAATGCTATAAATCTATCCCCTATTTTGTAGACGCTATAACTTTTGCGCAAACCAATCAATATACGCTTATTGCGATTTTTTTTACCAAAAATATGTAGAAGAATACGTATCGGCCTAAACTGAGGAAAAAATTTGTTTAAAAAAAAAAAAAAAAAATTGGATATTTATTATAATAAAAAGTAAAAAATATTATGTTTTTTCAAACTTGTCCCTCTTCTTTTGTTTATAGCGTAAGAAATAAAAAACGCAGATGTGATCAAATACCACCAAAATAAAGCTCTATCTGTGGGGAAAAAATGATAAAAATTTTATTTGGGTACAGCGTTGCATGACCGCGCAATTGTCATTCAAAATGCGACAGCGCTGAAAGCTGAAAAATGGCTTGGTCAGGAAGGAGGTGTTCGTGGCTGGTAGGCAAGTGGTTAAAGAGGTGGTCAACCCGCACAAAAAATATTAAAAGTCAGCAGCTACAAATACTGCAGCTGCTGACTTTTAATAAATGGACACTTACCTGTTCCAGGTTCCAGCGGTGTCGGCAGAAGATGACGAGCAACCGCTCGTCTCTCGGCTGCCCCCGCCGCCATCCTCTGTCAGGGAATCAGGAAGTGAAGCCGCAACGGCTTCACTGCCCGGTTCCCTACTGCGCATGCGTATTGGTCCTCGTTGTGTCCTGGGAACTGTGTGTTTCCAAAGACACAATGAGGGGGGCCGGAATCTTCGGATAGGGGCTGGCATCTTCGGATAGGGGCGGGGCAGCTGTGGCTAGCTAGTCCCAGGAAGTGGGTGCAGATACCTGGATTATACAGGTATCTGCACCCCCTCCCCCCTGAAAGGTGACAATTGTGGCACCGGAGGGGGGGGGAGGAATCCGATAAGTGGAAGTTCCACTTTAGGGTGGAGCTCCGCTTTAAGCACTATTTGTAGCTAATACAGCCATGTACATGTAAAAAATGATTACTATTGATAGTGTCTCTTTGCTACTAATTGTAAATGTAACTAATTGTAAAATTTACTAATTTTCCACAGATTATCATAAGCAAGTAAGTCTGAGCCAATAAATCAGTTTCCAATATACATTTGGAGTTACCCCAACTCTGCCCTAGCATAAGGTGTGCTGTCAGTTAAAGGCTAAGTTCACCTTCCAGTAAAAAATTATAAAATGTGCATATTTTGCAGGTAAAAAAATGTGCACCCATTATTTCATTACACCTGAGCATGCAAAGTAGTGCTTCCACAGGTAGTGGATCTAGAGTGCAATGTCAGGCTCCTGCAGACTCTTTCTCCAGCTTTCTACCACTACCTCCATATTGGCTTTTAGTTAGAAAACTGGAGGGAGCTTCAATGGAATATAAGTGTGCTGATCCGCGTATTCATAGTCCATTGAGAACTACAAGTCACCTATCACAGTGGCAGACGGGACTTGTAGTTCATTCGTTCACAGATCACTCTGCCCACACAGCCATGTGATTTTACATGTGACAGCAGCTGTGGGGAATGGAAACCTTCACCCGCTGTCTTGGGTGGGGGGGAGTTCAGGGAGTGAGGCTGGTCAGTCCTTAGCAACAGGTTACACCCTAAATACACCCAAAAAGTTCAACCTATCCCTTAAAGTGATGTAAAGTGCATGGCAATGCTGGGGGCTAGATCTGCATACTAATAGTACTTTTCTTTTTTTTACAAAGACACGGGGTAAAATCTATTATCGTTTTGCATTTTTCAAATTCGTTGGAAAACAACATTTTACTTTTTTTAATTAGGTTGGAAGTCTTCTTTAATAAATATATTCACATGTCACTGTAAATATATATTCAATGAGCAAGGTCACCTAAGGTCACATTCTCTCTTTTCCTGCAAGCCCTGCAGCTTTAAATTGGAGTTAACAAACTGTTTGTTTCCAAAGCAGTTTGTAACCGCCTGAGAGATGCCTAGAAGACACCCAAGTTAATTGTATTCCGTCAATATTCCAGGAAGTGTCAGCTGTGTCAGATTTAAAGTTGGACCTTACAAGGGGGGAGGAAAATGCTCGCGCCCATTATTCAATCTGGCTGAATGAGGTTTCAGTTTTAATATCTCTTGAAATGGCCGGAGCCTGCAATGTTCTGATTGAAGCCATTTTAAAAACATGACAACATCCTCAGGACAATGCGCATATAATATAATGGAGCTGAAATGCATTAAGTAAAAGATGCAGAAGGCCTGGAAAGAGGCAATTAAGGCATTCCAGAGAGGCAACGCCAGGGCGCTATGTGAAATCTTATATGATTATAAGCAGAAGCTAAATGAAAACAGATGATTTAGTTGATATATTCATCTAATCAATTAAATTCATGGCTGTCTGTATTCTCCCATAGCTGTAGATAGGAAAAGGAATTTACTCCTACATCTGTTGAAGAACATTAATGCATGTGCTCCTGCTGATATCCTGCACCAAGAACAGATTGTCAAAATAAACTGAGGTTGCTTGACAGCTCTGTTAAATTAATGTTTTATCGGGTCATTTTAACCATCACCATTTGGTGCTGCAGGCTCGTTTCTTGCTGATGATAGTGTCTGAATTGTACCAAGCTAATGCTTCTATTTAAAGGGGGGAACGCCATAAGACATGGGTTTTCAAGTAGCATTACTAATAACAAATTGAAATAAATCTGTCAATAACATTATATATGGAATTGAGCTTATCTCTGGGCACACATGGAGAGCAATAAGGGACTGGCCAAAAAAAAAATTGCAGCCAAGCTAATTTACTTTTCTCCCAATTTCAGTTCCCAGGATTATCTGTTGTAATCCGTTGTACCCTATATGCTATCCTATTTTTGAACAAATGTGTTGAAATAGCGAGTATCAGATGACAAAGTCTGCTGGGCTTTTAAGGCACAGTCAAAGTACTATCACAAAGTAAAGTGACCAGCAAATGACAGTATACTGTAAGATAATTAGTACTCGTTAAAAACATCTTTGAATACAATGTCAAATGAATGACCTGAATCTGTCAGCCTTATGTAATCCTATGTACAGCATCACTGGGAGAAGGCGGCCTATGAGCCCATCAGGTTTTGTGCTAACAGTGAACATGCTAACAGGAGGTGAAAGGGGAGTGGGCAAATGACCTGCTGCTACTGTACCATTTACATAGTTGAGGTTGTGTTCTGACCTAGTGGGTAAGTTGTACTGCAGGGCAGGTGGTGTTGGATCTCAAAACTGGCTGCACAGAATTACAAATCCTTCAGCAGTAAAACAGTTTATTATTTATTTATTTTAACTGTGTATTTGGATGCGTGCCCGGTTCTCAGCTATATGGCCCCATGGTTTTACTCACTGTGGTCACTCTACTATCTTGCAGCTGCTAGAAATAGCAAATGCATGGAATTTTAACCATAGACACAACAAAAACAAAAATCCCCTTCTATGAACCCTAATGGCCATCTTGACCACAGTAGTATCTTGGCAAAGGAGGGCATGACCATGCAAATTCTATTTTAAGACGTGATGGTTGATTTACCAAAAGCAAATTGTCTGTGCACTGCAAGTGCAGTTGCTCTAGATATTAGGGGGACATGCAAGGAGAATTAAAAAACAGCATTTTTGCTTGCACATAATTAGATGATAGAAATCAGAAGAGTTTTCCCTCATTTCTGAGCTTCCCCTCAGATCCGGCTACTCTTTCTACCTTCAGACGATCCCTGAAAACTCATCTCTTCAGGAAAGCCTATCACATCTCCAACTAATCTTTTACCACTTCCATCAGCTCATTCCCGACAGTTACAACCTTTTGTACCACCTGCCCCATCCTATTAGATTGTAAGCTCTTCTGAGCAGGACCCTCTTAATCCTCTTGTATTTTATTGTATTATAACTGTATTGTCTCCCTTTTATATTGTAAAGCGCTGCGTAAACTGTCGGCGCTATATAAATCCTTTATAATAATAATAATCTAGCACAATTGAACTTGCAGTACACTGGCAGTGCACAGATTATTTGCCTTTATAAATCAACCCCAGTGGCAGTATATAGTTACATTGTAAATGATCATGATACATCCCCGAATGAAAACATCATTCATGTACTCCATACTTTCCGTGAAGTTGCTTTTAGTGCTCACATTATACAAACACTATTCAAAAATGTGCTAATAATATTACACAAATTTGTTTGAAAATCAGACAGATTTGTGAATTGCCTTTCATAATTCCTGAATATATGCAAGCAGAGTACCAGTCTGCACATAACATACAATCCATGAATCATGATTGCTATATTTCCTAAATTACTTGAATCTCTGCAAATCTACATGGAAAAGTGATGAACCAGCTGTACTCATAATGTTGATATCGGTCTACTAACATACTGAGTTGCTCGAGTGTGAACACCTGTATGAATGTTGCAGCCACTGTAGACTAAAAGCTTAGATGGGGCAGGAGTTAAATATTTCAAGATCTGCAAGAACCAGGTTCACACTTCACCAATACAAATGTACTTTTTTCAGATGTCTCCCTTGAAATACCAACTTGACACATCAGTTCCCACTTCCTGTATTCCTGGCTCCCAGTGGTGGCCCATTTACAGGGGGCACACGGGTGCCGCCAACACCCAACCCCCCCCCCCCCCTCCAGGCAGTCACAAAACATTTTTTTTTAAAACTGGCCCTTAAAAAAAAATAGAAAAAAAGGTCCTTAAGTGCACTGTGTTCGGGCGCCGGACACAGTGCACTATGGGAAGCACCACGTCTATGCAATCACAAGATTGCAGACACGACGCTTCAATTGCGGGCTTTTGACCCGCCTTGCAGCTTCCGCCCAGCGGCTGTAGTATCTATTACTATGGCCGGGTGGTTTGATTGACATCCGAATTAGATGTCACTTCCGGTTCTCTCTCTCTCATTGCGCCCAAGAGAGAAAACAGGAAGTATGAGGAGCGGACTCCTCCACCGCCGCTGCCAGTGCACACTGAAGGAGACACAACAGGAGGAGAGGACACCACAACAAGGTAAGTGCCAGTCCGGACTTCCCGTGGAGACTGGGGGGGCATTTGATGGGACACAGGCTGCATTTAATGGGACAGTGAGGCTGCATTTGATGGGACACAGGCTGCATTTGATGGGACAGTGAGGCTGCATTTGATGGGACACAGGATGCATTTGATGGGATACAGGATGCATTTGATGGGACACAGGCTGAAGTTGATGGGACAGTGAGGCTGCATTTGATGGGTCAGTGAGGCTGCATTTGATGGGACAGTGAGGCTGCATTTGATGGGACACAGGCTGCCTTTTATGGGACAGTGAGACTGCATTTGATGGGACAGTGAGGCTACAATTGATGGAACACAGGCTGCATTTGGTGGGACACAGTGAGGCTGCATTTGATGGGACAGTGAGGCTGCATTTGATGAGACAGTGAGGCTGCATTTGATCGGACACAGGCTGCATTTGATGGGACAGTGAGGCTGCATTTGATAGGACACAGGCTACATTTGATGGGAAAGTGAGAGTGCATTTGATGGGACAGTGAGGCTGCATTTGATGGGACACAGGCTGCATTTGATGGGACAGTGAGGCTGTATCTGATGGGACACAGGATGCATTTGATGGGACACAGGATGCATTTGATGGGACACAGTGAGGCTGCCTTTGATGGGACACAGTGAGTTTGCATTTGATGGGACACAGTGAGGCTGCATTTGATGGGTACAGTGAGGCTGCATTTGATGGGACACAGTGAGGCTGCATTTGATGGGACATTGAGGCTGCATTTGATGGGACAGTGAGGCTGCATTTGATGGGACAGTGAGGCTGCATTTGATGGGGCACAGTGAGGCTGCATTTGATGGGGCACAGTGAGGCTACATTTGATGGGGCACAGTGAGGCTGCATTTGATGGCACATAGGCTGCATTTGGTGGGACACAGTGAGGCTGCATTTGATGGGACAGTGAGGCTGCATTTGATTGGACACAGGCTGCATTTGATGGGACAGTGAGGCTGCATTTGATGGGACACAGTCTACATTTGATGGGACAGTGAGACTGCATTTGAAGGGACAGTGAAGCTGCATTTGATGGGACACAGGCTGCATTTGATGGGACAGTGAGGCTGTATTTGATGGGACACAGGAAGCATTTGATGGGGCACAGTGAGGCTGCATTTGATGGGCACAGTGGCTGCATAAGATGGGCACAGTAGCTGTATTTGATGTGGCACAGTGGCTGCGTTTGATGAGCACAGTGGCTGCGATTGATCGTTTTTTTTTTCAGAACTTTTCAGTTTGTTTGCACCCTCCCAAAAAAATTTGAGTACTAGCCGCCACTGCTGGCTCCCTCTCCTAGCTTGTCTGACTTTCTGGCTCTTGCCTAGACCCATTACCTACTGCTGGTCTCCAAGGACTTGCTTTTTCACTTTTGACCTGTTGAACTCTCTTTATATAAATGCTTGCTAATCCTGACCTCATTGGTACTCTGTCTTCCCTATCTTTTTGCTGTAGTTGATGACTACTTGCATGCTGCATGTTTGCTATTTTTTTGTCTACCCCTGAGAACATCCTTAGGCAATTTCTCTTGACTAAGAGGCTTATTTATAATGCTGGTCTTAGTCTGTAGGGTTCAATATTGAGTTGGTCCACCCTTTGCAGCTATAACAGCTTCAACTCTTCTGGGAAGGCTATCCACAAGGTTTAGGAGTGTGTCTATGGGAATGTTTGATCATTCTTCAAGAAACGCATTTGTGAGGTCAGGCACTGATGTTGGACGAGAAGGCCTGGCTGGCAGTCTCTGCTCAAATTCATCCCAAAGGTGTTCTATTGGGTTGAGGTCAGGACTCTATGCAGGTCAGTCAAGTTCCTCCACCCCAAACTCGCTCATCCATGTCTTTATGGACCTTGCTTTGTGCACTGGTGCACAGTCATGTTGGAACAGGAAAGCCATCCCACAAAGTTGGGAGCATGAAATTGTTCAAAATGGCTTGGTATGCTGACACCTTCAGAGTTCCCTTCACTGGAACTAAGGGGCCAAGCCCAACCCCTAAAAAACAAACACACACCATAATCCCCCCTCCACCAAATGATTTGGAGCAGTGCACAAAGCAAGGTCCATAAAGGTATGGATGAGCAAGTTTGGGGTGGAAGAACTTGACTGGCCTGAACACAGTCCTGACCTCAACCCAATAGAACACCTTTGGGATGAATTAGAGCAGAGACTGCGAGCCAGGCCTTCTTGTCCAACATCAGTGCCTGATCTCACAAATATGCTTCTGGAAGAATGGTCAAACATTCCCATAGACACACTCCTAAAAATTTGTTGACAGCCTTCCAAGAAGAGTTGAAGCTGTTATAGTTGCAAAGGGTTGGCCAACTCAATATTGAACTCTACGAACTAAGACTGGGATGCCATTAAATTTCATGTGTGTGTAAAGGCAAGCATCTCAATACTTTTTGGTAATATAGTGTTTGTTATACACTGCTATACAAACAGTAGCTCATCCCATACATCAAAATCAGGCCGTGTTGTGTAGCCACTGGAGATTCACAAAGCTCTCTCTGCTCATTGCAGCAGAGAGAACTCTGTGACTGAAGAAGAGCCCATCATGTGACTTGTGGTACATGACCAGGCTCTCCTCCCAGCTTTGTTTTTAAACCACGTTATTATATTATGTACTCCACCATCTTCAGAGTGCCAGTGCTGGTGGAGAGCAGAGCTAATTTGTAAAGCACTTGGATGTTTTTTTTTTTTTTTACAGCAGTGATGTCACTGTACCATTGCTTTTTAAACAAGACATTGCCCCATCTAGCGCATATTCTGCCCAGCTATGGCTTATCCATCTATTCCAAGTTCCCCAGCTGATATGTCCTCTAAATCCAAATTTAGAGTTAAAAATGCCAGGTATCTTCTGTTTTTTTTCCACTTAATTTAAAAACTACACTCAGGGATAAAGGAGTTGTGTATTCTCACAACTGTCAAGAATGAGCAGCAGGGATAGCTAAATCTTTGTAGCTAAACTAGGAAACTGATACCAGACTACATATTGTAAAGTAAACTGTTTAATAGTAATACAAAGGACATCTAAACACCAAACAGGAGACACAGCAAATGTGAAGTGAACCATTACTATATAAACAAAATCCCTAACTAGCAACCTAACAGGAATTCTAACCAACAAACTGAATATATACAATATGTATAAAAATGAGGAATACGGATAAACAAGATAATACCAGAGATGCAAGTAGGAGGGAGGAGCCAGGACTGGGGTCAGGAACAAGCAGAGCAGAAAAGGGACAGCGGGATTCAGGGTGCAGGGTGGGAGCAAGATCAGGATCTAGGCTCAAGATACAGTAGGTGGCAAGCAGTATTTGGAAGCAAAGCAAAACACTGAAGCGAAGTGTAATACTAGAGGAGGGAGTAAATACCCTGCCAGCAGCCAGCATCAGGTGGAGACTGATTACTGGAATCTGCTTTCTTCTGGCAGACACCTGCTTGTGGATACCAGGAAAACAACCTCCCATTCTGGGAAGAACAGTGCCCCCAGCAGGTGATCCAGCTCCTGAAAACTAATTTCTTGAGCTTCCAATCCTAGAATACCTGAGTCTCAGACACTTATTTTAGAAAACATAGTAAAACCTTTGTGTTTAAATTACAAGTCACTTTTCAAGCATGTAAATATGAGGATTAGGTTTAGCATCTTTGTAAAATTAATAACCAAAACAGCAATAACCTATTACCCTTTGTTATATCTGTGCAATAAGTGCAAAAAAAATGCCTTTGTCGGAAATTATGGGCTTTCCTGTGTCCTATGAACACTTTCTGCATTATTTCAATGAACCTGATTAGCCTTCTTAGTTTTTATCCTGGGACGACAGATCAACTAGTTCTTATGTTGGAAATGTGAGAAGAAGCAGCATGATTTGGTTGTTTAGCAAAAAAAAAAAAAAAACTGGGTGGGACTGATACCATTCAGTCCACAAAATGCTGTGTATTTTCAGCCCACAACAGGAGTGCATTTCTGGCAGATCAAGTATTTTTCTTCATTGGTATTTTTTTTTCTTTTTTTTATTTGATAGGACAAGTCAGCCAAAGTTTCCTGACATAAAATGGAAGCATGTGTCTATGTGCATGTGTCTACCTTCTGTATGAGAGTAATTGAAAAGAACGCACAGCAGAATGCTCTGCTGCCACTTTCACACTGACTTTCCATGGGATTTAGTGTATGGTACAGATGTACAGTATATGCAAAGAATGACATATGTTCATAGACTGCCAAAGATATTCTCAGATCTAAGACAGCCAGTCACCCACATTGTGACTCATCAGTCTCTTCAGCGTGCTTCTAGGACTTACAACCTAATACACTGCAGAGACGGAAAATCACATGAAAGGGAAAGATTGTGACAAATACGGTCTGCAAGCATTCTAAATGAAGTGTTCAGAAGCAACAAAAAATGCTTTCACAGGACACTTACATCACAAGCAAAGCATGTCACTGGAGGAGTCTGGCCGTCCCCGTTCTGATAACATGGTACATCTTCATTCTTAGAGACTGGAAAGAAAAAAAGGAAACAGAACTGAGCTTTCATAAGTCTTGGTTGCACAATAGTAAGGTAAACTATTATTTTTTTTTAACAATCATTTGTTCCTTCCAAAATGAATATTGCTGAATAGTATGCTCTGACTGCCTTTTCTGGTCATAGGGGACAGAGCACAAGCGTATTTAATGTTTATAACTAAGGTGTATAACTGAGGCATAGAACAAAGGAAGCTTTCACCTAAAGCCCAATAGCTGCATAATGATAGTTTGTCCAGAATACCTTAATTGTTGCCAAACCACCTACATATTTGTATGTATTACAAAGTGAAAAAGGAGCACCATTTTTCTATAAAAGTACAAATCAAACAAGTTTATTTGAATGTAAAATAGTATTGCAACATATAAAGCATTAACACTTACAAATATTTAAGGGCCTGTGTCAACAGTATTAGTCTAACATCAATTTGAGACACTTCTGAAAACATTCAGAATTCATTGACATTTGACCAGCAGGTGACCTCCTTCTCACTTGCATTTGACCTGCTTGAAGCGGGTTTTGGATTCCCTTGACTTGTATTGGAATGCAAAATCCTCTTGAAGTGAACAAATCCCATCGCCGCAGGTCCTTACTGTTCAGCTCAGAATGGCATAGACTTTTTTCACACAGCCAATGGATGCTGAAAAGCATCCAGTGTCTTTGCATTTGTATCCTGTACTTAGTTTGTACTTTTGCATAGAGTGTACAGCCATCTAAAAGGAAAGTTAAATATATTCACTTTGCTCAATACTTCTCAGCTTGTCTTTGTACACAGCTCACTGATGTTTTCTCCCAACAGATTGCTGTTACTACATCTTGCTCAGAGGAGTCCAAGTACATTGTGACTCCACCAGCACCATCAGAGCAGTTGCACCATCAGCATGAGACCCATCTGCTACCACCTGTTTTCCTGCCAGTGTGATTTCCTCCAATCTGCTTTCTGAAAAAGTGCAGTGAGTGAAGAAGGTTGATATTCATAAAATTAATCAATTGTAATTGGTAAGAAAAGTTAGTAGGTGTTTCCAGTAAGCTATAATAAGGGCAATGCCCAAGATCATTAAAGAATGAAGTACCTGAAAGTTTATCAGTACCGAGCACAGGATTGGTGGCTGGACTTCTTGGTGATCAGACTACCAGAAGACCTAATAATAGATGTGTTTTAGCATGAAAGAAATAAAAATCATTTTAAAACTTGGTGTCCTTGGTATTATATATGGACTCCCAATATCTAAAATCGTACTTATAGTTTAGACCTGACCAAGGTGGGTGTCATGAAGATCCTGCCAGTAACCGGTGCACAGGAGTCCCACAGTCCCACAGAAGTCCCTGGTACCCGTTTGCGGGTACCATTGCACAAGAGCATGCGCGGGAGGACGGGTGCGCACCCCTGTTGGCGCCAGTGAGCCTATTTAAATCCGTCTGTCACAGACGGTCCCCGCTGTCTGCTCCATAGCGTTCTGTGCCCTGATACCTAATCTGAAGTTCCTACCAGTGTTTGACCCGGCTATCTTGTGACCCTTCTGCTTTCCGCCTGTACCCGACCTTGGCTTGTCTGTGATCACTCTTCTGTTTTACCCACCTGTACTGCGCTGCCAGCCTGATACCTGACCCGGCCTGTTTGACTATCCAGTCTGCTCTGCTGATCCAGTCTGCTCTGCTGACCCAGTCTGCTGTGTGGCTCCAGTCTGCTTTGCTGATCCAGTCTGCTGTGCTGATCCAGTCTGCTTTGCTGATCCAGTCTGCTCTGCTGATCCAGTCTGCTCTGCTGATCCAGTCTGCTTTGCTGATCCAGTCTGCTGTGCTGTTCCAGTCTGCTTTGCTGATCCAGTCTGCTTTGCTGATCCCGTCTGCTGTGCTGATCCCGTCTGCTGTGCTGATCCAGTCTGCTTTGCTGATCCAGTCTGCTGTGCTGATCCAGTCTGCTTTGCTGATCCAGTCTGCTGTGCTGTTCCAGTCTGCTTTGCTGATCCAGTCTACTTTGCTGATCCAGTCTGCTGTGCTGATCCAGTCTGCTTTGCTGATCCAGTCTGCTGTGCTGATCCAGTCTACTGTACTTACCTTGTCCGCTGAGCTGATCCAGGGATCTCTCGTTACACGTCCTACGGTCCTGCCAGGCACCCGTGCCCCTCCTTACTCTTGGTCTCCCTGTTACCTTACCAGGGTACCGGGAGTGGGAGCCGCAAGGGAGGCTCTCTTCTGCAAAACCAGACTCATCACCACCAGGTGCGTGACAGTGGGTTATGATGTTATCCATCTTGAACAAAGGCAGTTGGTCATGTGCACAGAATCTGGTGTGAGCTTTCTTTGTGCTTTCCTTTGACCATCTTCTTCTCTTAATTTTCCCTTCTTGTCTCTCTTCTATCTCTGCTCGATTGACTTACTTGACTTTGCGTAGGTTATCTTTTATGATATTACCTAATGTTCCACAGGTTTTATACTGTTACCTCACAGAATGAGATGAGTGGGGTTGATTTACTAAAACTGTATATACAAGGTATATTCCTCTTGGGGGACTTTTAAGGGAAAGAGACAACTGCTTAGTATTAAGATATATTATTCAAAAGTTTTATTCAAAAGAATGAAAAGTAAGTTACGTGGGAGACAAACCCACTTGGGTATGCAATAACAAGTGTACATAAAATAAATAAATAAATGGGATGCACAAAACATAAGCATGGGCATAAGACACAGATACAAATATATGCGACTTGTCTGATGCGTTTAGAGTTTTAGCTCTTCTTCAGGGACATAGGGATCAGCACATATATATATAAATAAATCTATAAAGAAAAAACAGTATGAGAAACACATAACAGGTACATGTATATTGAAAATCATAATCATAATCAATAAAAAGTTAAGTAGGCACGGGTTATGCAGAGATTAATATAATATGAATACTGACCCTATACTGTGTCTTGAAATCTTATGAGGCATCCAAAAATGATTAAAAGCAAGGAGAAATAAGGCAAACCCCTGGTGTGATGAACACGAAGGTGTTTGTGCTGCTTGTGACCCCTGCGGCCGTCCCGGAATTAGAGGCAGGGCCCGTCCACCCCCCCCCCCCCACACTCACAAAGACCCCCGCTGAGAGGTGATCACCAACAGAGAGCGTCTAAAGATCCCCCGTAGTAGACATGTGCACAACAAAAAAATTAGTTTATTTTCGTTTTGTTTTTTTCGTTTCCGAAAAAAATTTGTTTATTTTCATTTCGTTTTTTTCGTTTCCATTGATTTGTAACGATTCGTACATTCGTAAGTCGTCGGTGTTCGTATTCGTATCGATTCGTACATTCGTAAGTCGGCGGTGTTCGTATTCGTAACGATTCGTACATTCGTAAGAGTTATTTTTCGTTGATTAGTTTTTTCGTTAGTTTAATTTTCGTTCATTAGTTTATTCGAAATTCGGATGCATTCGTAGTTATTCGTACATTCGTAACATTCGTAACATTCGTAACATTCGTAGATTCGTAATCGGAGCATAATTCATAATTTTATGTAATGTGTATGCTATTATTACATTTTAATAATTTACGAATCGAAAAAAAAAAAAAAGTAATGAATCGAAATAAAAAAGTTACACATCGAAAAAAAAAGTTACGAATGTACACATTTTTTCGTTCAATCTATTCGAAGCACGTTAAGCAGCACCATTGTAAGGGACATGGAAAATTACCAATTCAACAAAAAAAAAATGTCCGAATCTAAAAAAAAAGTTACGAAGCGAAAAAAAAAAGTTACGAATGTACGAATTTTTTTTTGTTCAATCTATTCGAAGCACGTTAAGCAGCACCATTGTAAGGGACACGGAAAATTACCAATTCAACAAAAAAAAAAAGTTACGAATGTACAAATTTTTTCGTTCATTTTCGTTGTTCCTTTTTTAGTTTTTCGGATTTTCTTTATTCGTACATTCGTTGTTTCTAATTTGTTTTTTTCGGATTTTCGTTGTTTTTCGGATTCGTTAGATTCGAACGATTCGTTAATCGGATTTGTACGATTCGAACGATTCGTTATTCGGATTCGTTCGATTCGAACGATTCGTTCATTCGTACGAAAACGAACGAACGAAAAAAACTAAAAAAAAATTAAAAACGAAAAAAACGAAACAAATTGCACATGTCTACCCCGTAGTGTCTGCAGAGATGACTCAAGGGCAACGCATGGCAACTGTAAATATATGTAAGGAATGAAAATGAAAAATGTGAAAAGTAAAAAGTAAGATACAAAAAAGTATAATGCAAAAACTTGGGAAAAAAAGGGAAACTAGCTGATATTCAGCGAGTAACCACCCCTCTGGATTGTAACCAGAAACGTATTGGGGTTAGCTCTAGACCAGAAATGCAGTCTAGGTGTATATGCAGAAATGAGTAGTTATGATGAAAAATAATGCAGATACCTTGGGGCCCAATATTGGGTAATGGACAGCGGATTTACTAAAACTGGAGAGTGCTAAACCTGGTGCAGCTGTGCGTGGTAGCCAATCAGCTTCTAACTTCAGCTTCTTCAATCAAGCTTTGACAAAAAAAACCAGGAAGCTGATTGGTTTCTATGCAGACCTTCACCAGATTTTGTCTTTTGTGTGCCCACTAACCATATGAGCTGTGTAATGGTATGGTTATATGAAGCATTGTGCATGTCATGTACTGCATATTTTAAACTTTGGAATATGATTGTATTGTGTACATTTATACACAGCTCTATACTTATTGTTTCTGTTATCTGTAAAAATAGACGTGTATTATAATTGTGTAACTGTTTATTTTATATGTAACTTATTTATTAAATGTATCTATAAGTCTATTCCTCCCTTCACAAGCTGCTAGAAAACATAGCCCTAAACATAATATTATACCACAGAATGGATCAATCAGCTACTCCTATTTTGTCACCTTGCCACCAGACCTTCACCAGAGTCAGTTGTACATTAAAAAAAAAAGTATGTTTCTTTAAAAAGAAGATAACATTTGTTGCACCCATAGCTGCTCCTGCCCCGCTCACTAACTGCTGTTAGTGCTGTTTCTAACACCACCTAAAAATTTCTATTACTAGTACCATTAATTGTTGAATTGTCATGTGCCACCATGTCTGCCTGCTACAAGATCCAAAGATGTGTGAGTTGATCAGTTAACCCCTTTGTGACCCAAGTACAATTTAATCAAACCATTAAAACTTTAATGGAAGTTGCAGCAGAGAATGTGAAACGTTATGCTTTCCTAGTTGTCTGACCCACTATCAATTGGATTAAATAGTCTTAAGCCCCTTACACACGATCTGACTTTCTGACGAGAAATGTTCGATGACAGGCTGTTGTCGGTAAATCCAACCTTGTGTATGCTCCATTGGATAATTGTTGTTGGACTTTCCGCCAACAAATGTTGGCTAGCAGGTTTTCACATTTTCCACAGGCAAATGTGTGTTGTCGGATTTTCCGAGTGTGTGTATACAAGTCCGTCGGACAAAATTCCAAAGTACAAACACGGATGCTCGGAAGCAAGGACGAGTCAGAAGAGGTCGGTCCTGTAAACTAGCAGTTGTATTGGAGAATTAACATTTGTGATGTGGCAAATTATGAAATCTCCAAATGCAGCGCACAATTCTCTTCTTCTTTAATGGGATAATAATGAAGCTGCTTTGCTGGTGATACTGATGGAGTTATTGCAAACAAATTTCCAAAGGCTTTTTTTTTCTAGTGATATCAAGAATAATATTATTATGCTTTTTTATTTTTTATTTGGGCAAGTTACCACAACACCATTATCCCGTTGTTTCTAAGATCAAAGATACAACTATGTTGGTGTCCCTTGTTGATTTTACATTGTATTTTTTAAAATGTAACTGCCTACTCCCAAAATGTAATTTGAAGTAAAACACATAGCCAAGTATTATTCTACACAATTTTTTTATTAAAAAATGCATTAAAAAAAGGAAACAAATAAAATTAGACAGGCTATCTGCCAATAGAACTTAACCAAAAAGTGCATTCTATGCATCCAAAAATATAGAAAATATACCAAATCTAATACTAATTCAACCAAAAAAATTATGTCAAGCAATAACTCCAAGGCCAATAATAAATAACACGTTATCTCCTCCGATTCCGCAGCATGTCTAGTTGACGAACGGCCGTTCAGAACTGAAAAGCGCAAACTGAAAAGCGTGAACTGAAAAGTGCGAAATGAAAAGTGACTCAACACTCACCAAACTTCTACACGAAATTAGCATAAAGAGCCCAAAGGGTGGCGCTGAAGAGCTGAAAAACAACATAGTATGTCTAGTATGTCACTACGTTCGTAATTGTTGGGCAACAATTGTGTGGCCGTGTGTATGCAAGACAAGTTTTGGCTAACGCCCTTCGGACAAAATTCCACGGTTTTGTTGTTGGAAAGTCCGATCGTGTGTACGAGGCATTAGAGTTATTGTTAAGTTAACTGATGCACACCAATGCTGAAAAAATTGGTGTAGATGTTTAAACTTTAAAAAAAAAAATGGTCGCAAGGGGTAAAGAAAATCTGTTTTATCATTCTTTAAAAAAAATTATATTTTACTTCTGCTTTACTCATTTAAATGTTTTTTTTTATTATTTATTTAAAAAGTCTCATGAGCACTGGTAGCTTTTAAACTTTCCACATTCTACTAGGAAAAGGGACAATGAGTGGGAAAGTAATGGTATATCCTGGGCTGCATATATTACTGTTTGTTATTTGATATTTAGACAGTACTGCCCTCTCCAAGATTGTTAAACCATTCCTTCCACTTCAGAGCTTGTTCTGGTACTAATAAATCAGTTTACTTTATTATTGGTGTGTCAGTGATTGTTAGGTCAGAGTACAGAGCAAGTCATCAATGGGAGTAGCAGGGAGACCCAACATCTATCCAGCAGCTTGTGGGTGTGTAGCCTATTGTGTGTTTGTAGTTGGCATCCCAAGTTAGGGGGAAGGGGGTTCATGTTTTTCTGCCTTTCCCCAGTGTGTGCACAGGCTTTTGCAGGAATCCAGCCTCCCTCCTGTGTTCTTTAAAATGGAAGAGGCCTGGAACCTAGTGAGCTCTGGGGAACACTTGGGGAAACACATGGGGAACCCACCCTAAAAAGACTCACTGGGACCGCTTTGAAACGCTTATTCACCATAAGAACCCTGGAATTCTCTGTTAGAGTACTGCAAAGTTTGGACTTTCATCTAAGAGTCTTCACCTGTGCAGGTAACCTGGGGCAGCCACAGTTAGGGTCAGTCAGGAATGGAATGTTTATGCATGTTATACATGTTTGCCAAGTTACAGTAAACGTTGATGCAACTGCTCAGAGCCCGGTCTGAAGTTATTCAAGTGGGCTTGTAAGTATTTCCCATATCATTAAAGAACTTGGGTTCTTAATCACAGTATAGGGTGTGTGTAACATCACCATGGTAGAGGTCCATGAGTAACCACAAAGAAAAACAGCAACCAGTTGTTGGTGTGGTACCTGATAGATGACAGGTTCTCCAGTAGTGAGGGGGTCAGTACTTGAACTCCCTCCCTAGCTGTCTGTATCCACCGGGAATGAGCTAGCATTATGGAGATCTAATACCTGGTCACTTGGTAAAGCAGGAGAGGAGTGAGAGCACATATGAGGTCCGTGCTTTGTTCTTGGCGGGGCTCCATTCTGGTACTGGGAGTGAGGTAACAGAGGTATACTGACTGGTGGAGTGGGCAGAGGCTCCACCTGTCCCTCTGAGTGCAACACATGCAACACATACTTTACATTAGTACAAGTGTGAAGGACATAGGACAAAGAAGTTTAAGGAGAAACTTTGCATCTTGAGTACAGCACATGTGTGGCTCATTTCTGAATTAAGAGATCGCATTAATGTTTGACTTTTCACATGACCACTTTTTCTCACCTAGTTCCCGGGCATTAGAGAGCATACCTTCCAGCACAGCATTACCCCCCGTTGCTTGGTGTAGACCAAAGAACCCACCCCGAGTAGGAAACTTCTCCTGAGACCCTTGCGTGGCACTCAACAAGAGAGGGAAGCATAGAAGACATGACAGATAACCTGTCTAACCCCCCCCCCCTGCAAGCTGGCTAGGGCGTTAGCGCTACATTAGTATATTAAAACAAGCAAAACATACAACAGAGAAGTCCTCCAGGGGGAAAGGGACTGCCCTGGTGTTGGGCTTTTAATTATGAAGCATGTTGTGGCATAAGGCATAACTATCTATATCCTTTCAAAAAACATTACAGAACATAACAGTATTTAAAAAAAATCTAATGCCTTGTACACACGGTTCGACATTCCGACCACAAAATCCGTCGGATTTTTCCCCGACGGATTTTGTCCGAAACTGGTGTTACATACATACACACGGCCGGACAAAGATCGTTCGGAACGTGGTGACGTTCGTTGCGTACGATGGGACTACGTAGAGGCCAGTAGCCAATAGCTTTGGTCTCGTAATTTTATCTGAGCATGCGTGGCACTTTGTCCGTCGGAATTCTCTTCAAACGATCGGAAAAAGTCAGATCTGATTTTTTTGTAATAAAAAATGTAGATCCTGCTCTCAATTTTTTTTATCGGAAAAAGTCCGATAGAGCCCACACACGATCGGATTTTCTGACTCAGACTTTTTCCATCGGAATATCCGACCATGTGTACGGGGCATAAGAGTAGCAAACTAACCATTGTCTGTGGTGTATACACTTTTAAATTCTCTATATTGTATATCACAATATTTTGTAGCACAAAAAACATACAAAACCTTTAAATTGTTGTTTTAATAACCATATATAATATTCTGTTAATAATAGCAGAAAAAGCACTATAAATAAACAATATCATTATACCAGAAAAAGCAATCATATTCCATGAAAATGATTGTCTTCAGACTTTTAGCAAATACACACTAGTGGATTAAAGGAATGAGCACACAGTATAATTCCTTGGCAAACATTAATGCTGAATGACTGTACATTAGATACAGATAATAAGCCTTACAGTTTTCTGATATCCATTTTGGTTATACTGAAGCAAAACCTTTGGGTACACAGTAAAATATCTTTAAAATAACAACACGTACAAATAGGAGACCTTTGAGATTTGAAATGCTTTCTGCACATCGCATTATAAGCATAGTATTGTGTTATTGGCCTTTTATCATGCCTGGCAATGAATATAAATGTGTTTTTTCTTACAGAGGAATCATCTATTGAATTTAGCAAGTGTTTATTTGCAAGAAGCGTGTTAGCTGTCTGAAACAACATTTAGTAACACGCACATCCCTGAGGGATTTTGAGTATGTTTAATTATCTGCCATTATCGTGCAGCAACCTGAAGAAAAATACATTATCTTTGTTTTTCTCGCACGGGCCATTTTTTTTCCTCCATAGCATCATCTCTGACTGCTATAGTCAGATGCATCTTTGTTTCTCCTGGCTGTAGATCCAAGAGGCTGCACATATATTTTTTCCTCTTACACTGTTCCTAACTGCTGTGGTCAGAGGCATGATAGACAAACCTATCTGAATTACTGCCTATCAGCACAGCCTTTGAAAACGTTCTATCCCTGAGTTGTTCATCCAGCGTGTAACTTATTTCATACTTCATCCCCTCCACGAATGAGTTGCAACAATGTTCCCCGTCTGTAAGTGCACTGTGCTCTGGCTTGGGCCAAACAGGGTCATTTCTATTAACTGTAATGAAATTATATATTTTGCACCATCATTTTCAATTATTTGTGACACCATAAATTAAATCAAACTCAGCAGGAAGTGGAGATTGGAGAAGTGCACATTGTAAAGAGAGAACTGCAATTTATTCTCTCCTTTTTTTATATTTGTAAAAGATCGGAACCCTACACTAAATATAAATTCCAAATGATCAATTAGAAATAAATGCATTTCAACCTAAATTAAATACAGTATTAAACAATGATTATACATTACACAAAAAAACACAGTGTCATTATACCTGGGCACTTGGATCACATATTCCTTGTTCCCTGGCAGATGCTCTGGGCCTTTAGAAAACTACACTTTCTCTCTGGTAGTTTAATGTTTAAAAGTTGTGGGCTGCATTAACAACAGCTCTGCCACAATCATATGTAAAAGCAGTAATATTAAAGACCTGAATTGTGGAAATTGTGCCCAAAAAAGGCAAGCAGACGTAGATGCAGGAAGATGTTTGTCTGTAGGTCCCCAGGTAAAGCTTACTCTACAGCCTTTCTCAACACAGAGGAGCCCTTGAAATATCTTTCCGGTCTTGGGGAACCCCTGCTAAAAATTAAAAATCTACAACTCTTGATACATTTGTGTGACAGTCAGTGGGAAGAAAGCTCCTTACGCTCATTACTCCCTTACAGATACACTATATTGTCAAAAGTGTTGGGACTCCTACCTTTACACACACATGAACTTTAATGGCATCCCAGTCTTAAGCTGGCCATACACCTATAGATTATCTGCAGATTTTCTATGGTTAGATGGAAAAAGTGCAACAGATTTCTCCATGTTCGCTAAACTGTGTGGATGGAGGAATCTCCCACTTTTTCCATCTAACCATAGAAAATCTGCAGATAATCTATTGGTGTATGGCCAGCTTTAGTCCATAGGGTTCAATATTGAGTTGGCCCACCCTTTGCAGCTATAACAGCTTCAACTCTTATGCCGCATACGCACGATCGGAAATCTCGTCGGAAAAGCCTTGGATGTTTTCTACGACGGAATTCCGCTTGTGTTGCCTACGCGGTCACACCAAATTCCGACCGTCAAGAACGCGGTGACGTAAAACACTACGACGAGCCACAAAAATTAAGTTTAATGCTTCCGAGCATGCGTCAAATTATTTCTGAGCATGGGTCGGAATTTTGCACGTCGGAATTGCCACAGACGATCAGAATTTCCGATAGAAACTTTTTCCGTCGGAAAAATTGGGAACATGCTCTCAATCTTTTGCTGGCTGAAATTCCGCCAGCAAAAGTCCGATGGAGCCTACACGGTCACGTTTTCTGATGAAAAGCTCTCATCAGTCTTTTGCTGGCCGAATTTACGATCGTGTGTACGAGACCGTGAGCCAGGCTTTCTCGTCCAACATCAGTGCTGACCTCACAAATTGGCTTCTGGAAGAATGGCCAAACATTCCTATAGACACACTCCTAAACCTTGTGGAAAGCCTTCCCTGAAGAGCTGAAGCTGTTATAGTTGCAAAGGGTCTACCAACTCAATATTGAACCCTACAGACTAAAACTGGGATACCATTAAAGTTCATGTGAGTGTAAAGGCAGGTGTCCCAATACTTTTGACAATATAGCGTAGCTAAAAAAGTCAATGATCTCATTGGGAACTTGTCTGAGAGGCAGAAATTGCCCATTGCTCAAGGAACTTCTAGCAACCTCTGGAGGAACCCTGGTTGAGAAACCCTGCTCTATAGTAAAGAGAAAAGTGGGCATCATAATAAAGACATTATAAATTATCCCTCCAAATCGCATGACACTGGCAGTCAGAGGCTCAGGATATTACACTGCAGATACATATTCAAGGTAAAAGGAAAATAGCTAAGTCAAACAACCTTTCTAGACGCTCCCTATAACACAGAAATGTTTCAATTTTTGAGTTCAGGTCCACTTTAAAGTGACCTTGTGCCCGGACTTTAAAAGTCATTAAAGTATTTACATGTTGTGTACAAGAAAAGGAGCAGTAATAGAAATTTTAAAAGTCATTAAAGTATTTACATGTTGTGTACAAGAAAATGAGCAGTAATAGAAATTTTAAGTGGTTACAAAGTCCAAACTTTTTTTTACCAGACTGCATGCCCTGCCCCCGGCCATCTTCCCCATCTCTAAACACTTACCTGTCTCTTCTCATGCTCCAGCGCTGTTCCTGGCTGCAGCAGCATTGCTTTCACTTCTTGGATTCACAGGATTCACTGAGAGCAGCAGGAGCCATAAGCTCTTGTTGTTGTCAGTCAAATCATCTAAGGAGGAAATGGGGGGGCCTGGCTGATCCATGCTGTGTATGATTATCAATGCACGCAGCCCGGTTTAGGAGGCCGCTCAAGCAGTTGCCCCCTTAGCAAGAAGAAAGAGTGGACACTGCAGGTGGAGGATTACCAAAGAAGAGGTAAGGGACCACTCTGTGTAATATCATTGCACAGAGCAGGTAAGTATAAGATTTTTTTTATTTTATTAAAAAGGATTATGACTTTATTATCACTTTAAAGTGTATTTCCACCTTTACAGTTAAATTTGAGAAAACTTACTATATGTTTTTGATGTGTTCCCATTCCCACAGCATGCCTAAATACATTTTATTTTTTAACCACTTCAGCCCCGGAAGAATTGGCTGCTCAATGACCAGGCCATTTTTTGGCACTATGTCACTTTAACTGACAATTGCGCGATCGTGCGACGCTGTACCCAAACAAAATTGATGTCCTTTTTTCCCACAAATAGAGTTCTCTTTTGGTGGTAATTTATCATCTCTGCGGTTTTTATTTTATGCACTATAAACAAAATATGAGTGACAATTAAAAAAAAAAAATTTTGTACTTTTTGCTGTTATAAATAGCCCCAATCTTTTTATTAAAAAGCTAATTTTGTTCCTCAGTTTAGGCCGATATGTATTCTTCTCCATATTTTTGGTAATAAAAATTGCAAAAAGCGTATATTGATTGATTTGCGCAAAAGTTATAACGT
Organism: Lithobates sylvaticus; assembly: GCA_028564925.1. NCBI lineage: Eukaryota > Metazoa > Chordata > Amphibia > Anura > Ranidae > Lithobates > Lithobates sylvaticus. Next base: position 304,023,245 of record CM053027.1, on the reverse strand, counting down.
CTACAAAATAGGGGATAGATTTATGGCATTTTTATTATTATTTTATTTTTTTACTAGTAATGGAGGTTATCTGCGTTTTTTATCGAGACTGCGACATTATGGTGGACACATCGGACACTTTTGACACATTTTTGGGTCGATTGACAACTATACAGCGATTGGTGCTATAAAAATGCACTGATTACTGTATAAATGTCACTGTCAGGGAAGGGGTTAACACTAGGGGGTGATGTTAACTGTGTTCTCTAGGTGTGTGTTCTAACTGTGGGTGATGGGAGTGACTATAGGAGCTGAGAGATCGTGGTTCCCTCTCTTCTCCTTACAGAACTGGGATGTGTGTGTTTACACACACACATCCCTGTTCTGCCTCTCGTTCCCATGATTGCTTGTGGCCAGCGGTCATCGCGACTGCCAGTCACGAGCATCGGCACCCCCGCTGTGCATCGGGCGCGCCTGCTATCCCGTTTAAAGGGTCCGATGTATAGCTACGACGGTTCGCGGGATCATGCCGACCTGCCGCAGTATAATGACGGCGGCTAGTCAGCAAGCGGTTAATAAAAGGTGTCATCGCTAAATGCAAGGTTTTTGAACAATGTTAGAGTGAGCCTGTCCTAAGTTTGTCCTCATTAACATACAATGCTGGAAGCCCAGCCTCTACACCTTTAACTTTTTGTTAGGAAAGTCAGTGTTCAAACTGAGTTACAATTGATAATTCAATTATGTCTGCACAGTACAGACAGGGTTAATTATGGCAAACACTGCTACCCAGCCCCCTCACAAACAAAAAAAACTACCTAGCATTTTTCCTTGCTGGAGTGTTCAGAATAGAGCATCTTAAAAAAGTAAGCTACATGTTTTACTTATTTGTTTAAAGACTTATTTCACCTTTGTGTAAAAAAAATAATAAAGGCACATGTTTTTGCAAGTAAAAAAGTGCATTGATTATTTTTCTTTTCAGGAGCCTGCAGAGCAATGTACCCACAATTAATGGAATGCAGTTTCAATGTCAGCCTCCTGCAGACTCCTCTGTATGGAAAGACAGTTACTGAGCTAGAGGAAGTAGTAATGGAGCATTAAGATGCTGATCAGTACACTTGCACTCCATTGAGAACTACAAGCCCTCTACTGTAGTTTATTTAATGACAGATCTGTGTGAATAAATGATGCCGGCTGTGAGGACAGAGCCTTTTTTAAAATGTGACAGCGACTGCAGGGGAGAGGAACCCCTGCCCGCTGTCAAGAGAGCAATTAGAGGGGGAGGGTGCTGGTGATTAGCAACATGTTACTTGTTATATCATTAGAATCATCATCATTCCATAAAATATGGCTGGCCACTGTCTATCATTAATCCTTTAGTTCTACAGCTTAGTTTAGAAAGCTGAGTGTTATATACTAGAGATTAGATTAAAGATTGCAGTGTGTGGAGGGGTTCACAAGTACTAACCATGTTTTGAAGTTTGCTGAAAGTTTTAACACAGACATAAAAAGGTCTGTGACACATACTGTATATAAACTACGAGTAACTTTCAGTTTGCAGCAAGCCTCAGTATTTTAGCCAATCAGGAACTCAACTGCCCATAATATGGTAAGTAAACTAATGAGTTCCTGCAGCTCCGAAGGGCCCATCTAGTCACACAGCAGCTGGTGGATGGAATTACAGCATGCAGAAGGAAGATGTTGGCATCCAACACATCTCAAAGTGTTAAATGCTGACGATTCTATTGAAGCTTCTAGCTCAGCAAGAAAGTGAAGATTGTTTTTACAGCGGCATCCCTGCTGGCCAATAAAGAGGCCAAAAACTCAGCACTTGGAAGAAGGGCAAGGTATCCAACAGTCGCATCGATGGAATGAAGGTGAGTATTCTGCAGACTGTAGTCCTGCTTTAAGGTAGCTCACTCCCTCACTCTGACACTGTATATATGAAGGGGCAATGCAGCCAACCTTGGACAGCAGCATTGTCAACCTGTGGAGAGGATAGAGTTATGCTGTGTACACACGACCGGACTTTCCGGCATCAAAGGTCCGATGGTCTTTCTGACGGACTTTCGACAGAGTTACGATGGACTTTTGAACGACCGGTCTTGCGCACACACGCACAAACTAAAGTCCGGTTGTTTGAACGTGTTGACGTACGAAGGGACTAGAATAAGGAAGTTCATAGCCAGTAGCCAATAGCCAATAGTCGTTTTTTGTCCGTCGGACTAGCATACAGACAAACGGATTTTTCAAACGGACTCAAGTCCATCAGAAAGATTTGAAAGATGTTTTATGTATAAAGTCCGTCAGATTTTTCGACTGAAGAGGTCCAATGAAGCCCACACACGATCGTAATGTCAGACGGATTTGTTCCATCAGACCAGTTCGGTCAAAAAGTCCGGTCGTGTGTACACGGCATTAGATGGACTAGAACACAACATTTTTTGTTTGCCCACTGGACTTTAAATAAGGCACATCATCAACATAGAAATTATACATAAAATAAAATAAATGTGATCTATAAATAAAAATATCAATACAGGCATAGGAAAGTGGTTCAAATTAGAAATCTGATTTGCTATATTCCGGTATGTATCTATGTAAGGTATACACTATATTTGTACAGTATACCCATTCTATGTTTCCATAGTCAGATCGATGGGGGGAATGCATCCCATATCTCAACCCATTTCATGAATATAAATTCACTTCCTTAGGAGTAGATGCTACTGACAAGATGACAAGATACCTATAGAGTATAAGAAGAACATAAATTAACTTTAAAACAGTTGTAGCAGAAAATGGTACTGATCTAAAGGCGCACTTGTTAAATAGGGATAATGACTCAGCACAATGTGCATCAGATGACAACAAAATGTGTTAGATGGATTAGAAGATTTAGATGAGCTCTGCATAAGTGACACATTAAAACTTAACTCTAGCGAAAAAAAATTTAGGCAGTTACAGCTTTTTTTCTTTAAGGATAAAGGTTCTGTATGTATAAACGATGAAAGAGAAAATGGAAAACTGCGCTCTGAGACTATAAATAGCAGCTAACACTCACTAGACATATAGTGAAAGCATAAAAGAAATATAGTGTTCCGCGCAAGATGAAATTAGATGCAGCCCACCCCACTTGTACCCACAGATGTGGGATCAGTGAAGGGATAAGAGAAGAGAAAGGTATGAGGGTGAGAGCACAGTAGAATAAAAAACTTCTCCCTCAATGTGAGGTCCACCACCGTGTAGTAAAATTGGCACACTTATCAGAATGTGTGGACCTTAACCATGTTTAGCTGTATTGGATGTATGGTATGTGATCACCCCGTCACAGTTTGAATGGAGAGGTTCCACTTACGAAAAACAGACAGCCAATGCACGGCAGACATCAATGGGATAGGCCGCTCCTGGACAACTTAATCCAGTTCCACTTGGTCTAAGTTCCAGCAAGCAAAAAGGTGACAAGTTTTTTTTTGCTTGCTGGAACTTAGACCAAGTGGAACTGGACTAAGTGGTCTTATACAGCTGGACATGGTGAAGGTATTACCTCACATATGCTTGTTTGACTCAATACACAGCAGTATATGAGTCCACACCTTCTGGTAAGTGAGCCAATTTTACTACACGGTGGTGGACTGCACATTAAAGTGGTTGTAAAGGTTCCTTTTTTATTTTCTAAATAGGTTCCTTTAACCACTAGGCGCCCGCGCTATAGCCGAAAGACGGCTGCAGCGCAGACGCTCCCTGCCGGGAGGACGTCGGGGAAGTTCTGTGCTGGCCGTGTCCGCCGGACACAGCCGGTCACATATCGCTGTAAACGGCCAATCACAGCTGTCCAATGAGAGATGCTCTAATATGTTTGCATATGCAAACATATGAGATCATCTGTCAGCGCCGCTCTGCCTCCACACACAGACAGCGTGTGAGGAGGGAGAGAGGAACGGTGCCGGTGCGCTGCAAGTAAGAAAAAATAAATAAATAAATAAAGTGATCTGTCCCCGCTGCCATGCTGCCACCTGTCACCAGTACCAACTGTCCCAGCTGCCACCTGTCACCAGTGCCACCTGTCCCAGCTGCCACCTGTCATCAGTACCACCTGTCCCAGCTGCCACCTGTCATCAGTACCACCTGTCCCCAGAGTGCCATCTGCCAGTGCCACCTGTCCCCAGTACCACCTGTCCCCAGTGCCATCCGTGCCATCTGCCAGTGCCACCTGTCCCCAGTGCCACCTGTCCCCAGTGCCATCTGTCATTAGTGCCACATCAGTGCCATCTGTCATCAGTGCCACGTCAGTGCCATCTGTCATCAGTGCCATATCAGTGCCACGTGTCATCAGTGCCACGTCAGTGCCATCTTTCATCAGTGCCACGTATCAGTGCCATCTGTCAAAAGTGCCACCTGTCAGTGTCACGTGCCATCTGTTATCAGTGGCACGTGTCATCAATGCCATGTATCAGTGCCATCTGTCATCAGTGTCACGTGTCATCAGTGCCATGTATCGGTGCCATCTGTCATCAGTGCCACGTATTAGTGCCATCTCTCATCAGTGCCACGTATTAGTGCCACATGATATCAGTGCCACGTATAAGTGCCATCTGTCAGCAGTGCCACATATTAGTGCCATCTGTCAGTGTCATGTGTCATCAGTGCCCCGTATTAGTGCCATCTGTCATCAGTGCCACATCAGTGTCACGTGTCATCAGTGCCACCTGTCATCAGTGCCACGTCAGTGTCACGTGTCATTGTCCTGGTGCTCCAGGGCCTATAAAAGTGTAATAGGTAGACAACAATTTAGATGTGTAATTTATGCTCCTAGAACACGTGATGGCGCATTTTGGGCCTCTCTAAGTGGCCAGGCTGTGGAAAAGTCCCACACATGTGGTATCGTAATACTCAGGAGGAGTAGCAGAATTTATTTGGGGTGTCATTTGTGGTATACACATGCCATGTGAGAGAAATAACCTATTACAATGACAATTTTGTGGAAAAAAAAAATAATAATTAATTTTGCAAAGAATTGTGGGAAAAAAAGGACAACATCAAAAAGCTCACAATGCCTCTTACTAAATACCTTGGAATGTCTACTTTCAAAAAAGGGGTCATTTGGGGGGTATTTGTACTTTCCTGGCTTGTTCGGGTCACAAGAAATGAGATCGGCCACCAGTGCATCAGATGTGATCAATTTTGTATGATTCGCACCACAGTTTGTAGAGTCTGTAACTTTCACAAAGACCAAATAATTTCCACTAATTTGGGTTATTTTTACCAAAGATATGTGGCAGTATAAATTGTGGCCAAAATTTATGAAGAAAAATTAATAATTCACTAAATTTTATCACAGAAACAAAGAAAAATGTGTTTTTTTTTTCAAAATTTTCTGTCTTTTTTCATTTATAGCGCAAAAAATAAAAAACCCAGAGGTGATCAAATACCACCAAAAGAAAGCTCTATTTGTGGGAAAAAAAAGACAAAAAAATCATTTGGGTTCAGTGTTGCATGACTGAGTAATTGTCATTCAAAGTGTGAGAGCACCGAAAGCTGAAAATTGGTCTGGGCGGGAAGGGTGTTTAACCACCTCACTACAGTGCATTTTCACCCCCTTCCTGACCAAGCCATTTTTCAGCTTTCAGCGCTGACGCACTTTGAATGACAATTGCGCGGTCATACGACACTGTACCCAAATGAAATTGTTATCATTTTTTCCCCACAAATAGAGCTTTCTTTTGGTGGTATTTGATCACCTCTGCGTTTTTTATTTTTTGCGCAATAAACAAAAGAAGAGCGACAAATTTAAAAAAAAAAACAATATTTTTTACTTTTTGCTATACTAAATATCCCCAAAAAATATATAAAAAAACATTTTTTTTTCCTCAGTTTCGGCCGATACGTATTCTTCTACATATTTTTGGTAAAAAAAAATCGCAATTAGCGATCATTGATTAGTTTGCGCAAAAGTTATAGCGTTTACAAAATAGGGGATAGTTTTATAGCATTTTTATTAATATTTATTTTTTTACTAGTAATGGCGGTGATCAGCGATTTTTATTGTGACTGCGACATTATGGCGGACACATCGGACATTTTTGACACATTTTTGGCACCATTGTCATTTATACAGCAATCAATGCTATTTAAATGCATTGATTCATGTATAAATGACACTGGCAGTGAAGGGGTTAACCACTAGGGGCGGGGAGGGGTTAATTATGTTCCCTAAGAGTGTTTCTTACTGTGGGGGGAGGGGCCTCACAAGGGAGGAGACCGATCGGTGTGTCTCTGTACAGAGAACACACCATCGGCTCCTCTCCTCTGACAGGACCGTTGATCTGTGTGTTTACACACACAGATCAACGGTCCCGCTGTGTTACCGGGCAATCGCGGGTGCCCAGCGGACATCGCGGCCGCTGGGCACGCGCATCGGGTGCCCAGTGACACGGCGAGAGCGCGCGCGCGCGCTCCCGGTGGCGCGCGCGCGCTCCCTGCAGTGCACAGAAGGGGAGGACGTCATATGACGCCCTCCCGGAACGAGAGATGCGCCGCCTGGCCGTCATTTGACGGCCGGCGGTCGCAAAGTGGTTAAGTGCCCAGTAAGCAAGTGGTTAAGCTAGTGCATTGTTGGTTCACTTACCTTTTCCTTTGACTTCCCTTCTAAATGTTTTTTTGCCGAATTTCTCACTTCCTGTTTCTCCTCAGTAAAATTCACACCATCATCCGAGCAGTGTTTAGTCAGTTTACTGAACAGCTTACTGAGGAGGAACAGGAAGTGAGAAATTCAGACAAAGAAAACAAAGAAAAAAAACATTTAGAACGGAAATCGAAGGAAAAGGTAAGTGAACCAACAATGCACTAGCTTAAAGGAACCTATTTAGAAAATAAAAAACAAACCTTTACAACCCCGTTAAGGGAGACATTTTTTATTCTACTGTGCTCTGACATGGTGGCTTCTCCCTCACTTTAAGGATTTCATTTTTATGGTGGACTATTCAATATTAAATGTTGACGTTTTTTTCATCACTCAATTTTGTCATACATTATTTGTTGATAGACTTTACATTTTGGAATTTTATATGTATTGCACTAACCTATTAGCTCAATTGCCATATTGGTTGATTTCAATACTTGCTTTATTGCACTTTATTATTCTTTTATATATACACACAATATTGAGCGCTGCACTATTATTTATTTGTTGCATGTATAAACAATGATCATTATAAACACCCCAGTCAGTGCTAAATGGTTTGTCACAGACCTGTGACTTTCATTTTTGCTGTTAAAAGAAGTTGAGAAAAAAACAGACTTACTGGCAGGATAAATGGATAATAAATTTGTGTTACAGGGGACTCAATGATCAATGAAAAACAATGATCACAATATTAATGCTATTGACTGACTGCATTATATATGCTTTTTTTTGTATTTTGCTCAAAGTACCATTGTAAATTAAAGTATACTATCCTTCCAACAGCTTGGGCCTTAAAGCGGTTCTGCACACATTTCATTTAGTAAATCTCTTTGCCTTCCAAATCAGGCAAAGAGTACTAAATGAAATGTTTTTTTTTTTTTTTCACTTACCTTGTAATCGATGACTTCCTGTCTTCTGTCTCTTCGGGGGTGGGCGGGGTCTGTGCGGGGATCCTCGTCACGCCGCACTGTCTCCTGGGATCTGGTGTCATTGATCCCAGGAGTCTGTGCGGGCATCTTCCGAAATCTCGCGAGATTTCGGACACATCTTCCGAAATCTCGCGAGATTTTGGACACATCTGCCGACATCTCGCGAGATTTCGGAGAACGTGAGCTGCACTTTGCCGTTACTGCGCACGTGCGAGCTCGGCGCAGTAACGGCGGTGCATGCTGGGCCATCTAAAGTGCCTGTGGGGTTTCACATGCCCACAGGCAAGATGGCCCCCAGGAGAAAAGAAGAATATAAAGAATTTTATCAGAGGAAAACCGGCTGCGATCGAGATGGAAGATGGAACAGGTGAGTCCCCCAATTTAGCTATATGGCCTTGGCATATTCCCCCCAAAAAAAAAAAGCAGTGCAGAACCGCTTTAAAGTAAACCAGATCCAGGTGCAAATCTGTCATCAGAGTTATGAGAGCCTTTCCATTCATAAAAAAAATATGTTAACAATTTTTAATTTTTATATGTGGTGCTTGCCACCAACAGAGCTTGTAACAAACATTAAATACACAAGCACAATTTCAGATTCCACATTTAGATGCACCAGCCTTAGCACTAAAACACATTTAGGTACAGCTGTGCAATTAATCCTATTTTCTTTTTATTTTCTCCTAAGTAAATTTGCCTAGATGTATTAGATCAGAGAATAACAAACACCCTGGTAATTTTCAGTTTAACTGGTATAAATGAGATCCTAGGAGGATTTAATACTTCTCTGCATTGCAGAAAGCAGCAGGTGCGGCATCTTAAAAAATGTCATTTCCTCCCCTTGTTCTGACACTGTTCACTGACGTTCCAATGTAAAAAGGACAAAGCCTTCTACGATCCTTAATCAGTCGAGGGCACTGATTTTTGGAGAGTTTTGTACCCTTTACAAATGCCATCCAGATCTAAAGGTGGGAGAGGGTGGTCATAAATCACTGGACTGCAATGTTAAAAAAGACAGCACAATTTAAAATTTAACAGAAAAATTGGACAAAATGAAAGAAAGTACACAGCAGGCTCAAACTTTTCTATTAAGCTGTGAAATGAATTATACAGTATGGCTAAAAAGACCTGTGTGCAGTTCTGAAATCTCCATCTGTCTGTCTCCTACAAATTAGCTTGTATTTCAGTATATACATGACCACAGAAACTAGGTAGGTCATCCACTTGACTGAATGAGAGCAATGACTGTATTTAAAGCAAACCTGTACTTTGCTCCTGCAAAGCAAAATAACAGATCTGCTTTATAAGAGGCACTATAAGCTATGTTCCCCACAGCTGCAGTCCACCATTTGAACCCCCCGAGAAACAACGAGCATTAGGAGACAAATGACTCTATCTGCTTTACTTCCATATAGTATACAGTTGTTTCCTGTCCTCTCATATCTGCTTCCTCTACAGTTAGTAGCTTTGTGACTTATAGAGACCTGACTAGTCAGCCATAAAAACTATGACTACTTGCGTATGGGTCAGCAGCTCAAATTGGAACATTCATTGATTTTCTTGCTAGTGTGTCATGAAAGGCAGTGTGTAAGGCTGATATGGGCCTGGGGCCATTGGGGATGACTTTGTTACGGCAGCCATCTTTGTTCACCTGCCCAGCCTGTTCCCACACAAAAAAAAAAAGATATTGCAACATGGCTGGCATCCAGGATCCAAAATGCCAGAAGTGTTTCAACACATTTCACAGGCATGGACCACAGTTATCACCATCAGAAAAAAACACCATAAGTAACACCATGCAGACATGGATTGATTACATGCATGTATACAGGAGGTGGCTGCAGGAGATCAGCAGCACTGGGATGCATCAAAAGATAATAAAATTGTGAAAACAAGTTTTCTATTGTTTATCATACACTGTGCTTTAGCAAAGTAAGTATCATTCAGTTAGAATTTGCTCAGTATCTACTTAAATTTTGAAGCAAGGATCTGTTTGCCACTACCAGATTTGATGATGTTGTGTAGTATTAGAAACAGTATAGTAAAACTTTTAAATATCTTAATGTTCTTTCTAATGATGAAACCCCTAATTAAATGTACCCACATTTGTCAAAAAGTTATCAAGTAAACCCTCTTAAGATGGGTATTCATGCTGCCAAAAACTGTCAAATCCCTGCTTCAACACAATTATGTGTGATGTGGGGATCTCTTCCGCTGTGCTATTGTATTCTGACAGTGGGCACTCCTCATCCCACCCCTTGCCAAAATACATTGATCAGCACTTGCAGCCATTGGCTGCAAGAACTGATCAGATGCTGGTTTTCCAGCATGACCATTCGACAGAAGCTGGTTGTGTAAACAGGGTTTTAATAGCTTTAGGTTAGTTTCCTTCCATTAAAAGTCTAAACGTGGTGTAGTTGGTATTAAATATGATCACTTAGAGCTTAGAGCACACAACAATGTGTGATGTGATGGTCTTTCCCCCTGTGCTATTGTATTCTGACAGTGGCTCTACCCCCCATCAAAATATACTGATCAACACTTGCAGCCATTGGCACTGGTCAAATGCTGGTTTTCCAGCATGACCGTTTGACAGGAGCCAATTTTTTGTAGCCAGTTGTTAGACTGGATTCTGTTGAACAGACAGCAGTATGACTGTTGGTACATGAGAACTGGGCTTTAGGTAGCTTTAGGTTGGTTTCCTTCTATTAAAAGTCCCAAAGTAATGTAGCTGGTATTAAATAATATCACTTAGAGCTTTACGCCAATGTGCGATGTGAGGATCTCTTTTCCTGTGCTATTGTATTCTGACAGTGGGGACTCCCCCCGCCTGCCAAAATATACTGATCAGCACTTGCAGCCATTGGATGCAAGCACTGCTCAAATGCTTTCCAGCATGACCGTTTGACAGAATCTGAAATTGTATAACTGGATTCTGTTGAACAGACCAGGAAATTACTTTTGGTACATGTGTATTGGGCTTTAGGTAGCTTTAGATTGGTTTCCCCAAAAGTAAACCAAAGTCCCAAAGTAGTGTAGTTTGTATTAAATATTATTACTCAGAGCTTTAAAACTTCAATATATGACAAACTGTTTCATAACAGTCCCAGCATAACTTTTTAAAACTTATTTAAAGTGCCTGAGACTAGAACATTTCTGTATGGTGACATCTCTTCAGATAATTAATTTTCTTTGTTTACCTAGGGCAGGAATCTGCTAGTACAATTTATTTCTTCGCGCACCAGGCAAATTGGCTACCAATGAAAGAAACAATTGCAAGCTGATGAAAGAGAATTAAATATGAGGAGCAAGGCACAGAAGTCATGCATTTTTAATGGGCCAGTTTTGATGACTTGAGCCATGAGTAATATGTGTAACTGTTGTTCAACTGTATTCTGTAGACTATTTAAGGCAATTTTTATTTGTTTGTCTTCCCAGTAGAGTATATTTGTCTGGGAAATAAAGTTCCTAAATAGGGTGCCTAAATATAAAATGAAAAGAAACTCAATATTATTCTCAAAAGACAATATCAGACCTCATACAAACAGTCTTCGTTATAGATACTATATCTAGGCAGGAGTAGGGAGGTGTAACTGACACCTAACAAACCAAAGTGTTAAAAGTACTAATAGGACTTCTATCTGGCAGCTTTCTGGTCATTCATTCAAATCCCAACCACAGCACTATTTGCCTGGTTTTGCGTGTTCTCCCTGTGCCTGCCTGGGTTCCCCTGGGCCCTCCGGCCTTCTCTCACATTCCAAAGTCGTGCTAGAAGGTTAATTGACTTCTGATTAAATCATCCCTAGTATATGGTATGAAAATGAGTTAGGGCCATTCGATTTTAAGCTCCTCGAGGAAGATACAACATTACAGGTACTGTTGTTTTGGTGCTAAACACCCCCCCCCCCCCCCGAAACAAAAATTACTAAACTTCAGCTTTAAGAATTAATAAAATAACACAGTAAAAAAAAAGAAAGAAAAATGGTTGTCAAAAATACTACACTGATATTGTGCCAGAAGACAGCAGCAAGTACCAGTCAGAGTGATACTGTGATACGTTGCCAAAAAGGAATAACAAAAATGTATAAGACTCATAGTCAAAACTTAATCCGTTTCAGTGCTACAGCCTGTCCACACAGTAGGTATTAATATAATCCTAAAACGTGTATTACATTCACATTTAGTTAACTCTGTATGTAACATTGCTAGTTTAATATCCACTTCACCAAGATACTGCTATTCCAAGTCATGTGATCAAAACATAATTAATGTTGCATTTAATGGATTTGGGTTTTACCTGTCTGTAATAATAAAAGTACTTTTAAATAAATTTCCCCTTTATAGACCCAGTAAACAGTGAATTAAAGTGGCTATAAAGTTAAAAGTTTTTTTACCTTAATGCATTCTCTTAATTGGGGTAAAAAATATTTTAATAGTAGCTTCCCTCCTGACCCCCCGTAAATACTCCTGAACTTGATCTTGATCCAGAGCTGTGCAGAGCTGCAGCAGCTCTTCTCCCCTCTTTCCTGTCCCACAGGCTTGGCTGAGAGCAGCGGGAGCCATTGGCCAAGCTGGGCTGTGTGTGTGAAAAGATGCAAATGGCCTGGCTCGGGATCGAGAATGCATGAGTGCCCTCAGGGTCCTGGATATAATCCTTGAATCTGACCTCTCCTCAGCCCCCATATCCAATCACTGGCTAAATCCTGCCGCCTTCACCTCCTCAACATCTCCAGAATTCGACCCTTCCTAACTAATGACATCACAAAGCAACTCATTCACTCCTTGATTATTTCCCGCCTTGACTACTGCAACTCTCTCCTTAAGCAGGCTATCCCCCTTCACTCTATTATGAATGCTGCTGCTAGATTAGTACACGTCACTAATCGATCCGTGACTGCCGCCCCCAATCCCTTCACTGGCTTCCCCTACCCCACCGTGTAAAATTCAAAATGCTAACCATAACATACAAAGCCATCCACAACATCACCCCCATCTACATCACCAACCTCATCTGCAGATATCACCCAAATCGTCCCCTCCGCTCCTCCCAGGACCTTCTGCTCTCTAGCTCCCTTGTTACCTCCTCCCATGCTCACCTTCAGGACTTCTCCAGAGCCTCTCCCATCCTCTTGAACTCCCTGCCCCATTATGTCCGATCAACCCCTACCCTGTCCACCTTTAAGAGATCCCTGAAAACGTATTTATTCAGGGAAGCCTATCCCACACCCACCTAACAACTGTGCCAAGCCACCCCCATCAAATCATTCTCTGCAGCTGTTACCTTTTGTACCACCACCCCGTCCCTTTAGAATGTAAGCTCTACAAGCAGGGCCCTCCTGTACCTTTTGTATTGAACTGTACTGTAATTGTGTTGTCCCACCTATACATTGTAAAGCGCTGCATAAACTGTTGGCGCTATATAAATCGTGTAATAATAATAATCCTGTACATTCATTTGATGGTGCTAAGTTGTATGCTGTATGGGTATATATGGGAAAATAGGAGAACTAATAATGTGTACTTTCAGTTTTGGTCAACACTAGGATCCTTGATGTCAGTGTGTACACATGGTTATAAAGGTACAGCACTTTTAATTGGTCTGATAATAGGATATATTGATACAACTAATATAGTACACTTATCTAAATACTACACCTTGTGTCTGGTTATTTAAGACTGCTCATCATTTCAATTATGAATACATCCCTATACTTGCCTATATTCTAAGTATAATACTATTATTTTCCTGAAAAGATTTGCATGATGTCTACAATCCCAGGCGCCCAAGTGACAAGTCTGAGTCTAGGCAAGAACAGTCAATTGAAAAATTAGCTGAAGAAGTCAAATTGCTGCCAGAACAGCTTCAGCTGGTCAAGAGTCAATGTACCGTTTTGCCAAGAGAGGTTAGCACCGGAAAATATGGGAAACACTGGTGTGCATTACAACATCTGTTAGATCCCTCAAGGATCTTTTTTTTTTTATTATCGGCAGATGTCTTCCTGGCACAAATAAAGCAAAGGATGTGTTGAAATCAAGGACAAACAGTCAATGTGTTTGGGGACATTTTCTGTCACTTGTGTTAATTCCTCAAATTGATCCTGTTGTTAACGTTCTCATAAAGGAAGAAAGATAGGACAATTCCAAGTTCCCAAGCCTTGAACAATTTATATTTTTTTAGGATCTTTTGCTTTCTGTGCTTTCTGTGTACAGTACATTTTTCTACATAACCTACTTACTAGCAGAAAATGTCCATCACCATCTAGAGAAAAATTTGTATGTCTGGCTGCATAATAAATGGAGGAAAATGCAGACGCCAGCCACCAGCTTGCCAGTCTTGGATGAACAAGTGCTATATTTCTGTAATTTTGTAACTGATATATAAAGCATTAAGGCTTTAAAGTGGTTGTAAACCTCTGAAATTAAAAATAAATAAAGCATATCCTTCTATAGTGTGTACTTTCCTTGATCCAAATCATATAGTGCAGTGGTGGCAAACCTTGGCACCCCAGATGTTTTGGAACTACATTTCCCGTGATGCTCAACTACACTGCAGAGTGCATGAGCATCATGGGAAATGTAGTTCCAAAACATCTGGGGTGCCAAGGTTCGCCATCACTGACCTAGTGTTATATTGTTGGTGTTTCTGTCTGCTCTGTCATTCCTCTGCTATCTGTATGAGTCACTTCTGACAGTCTATGCCGACATCAGACAATACCAGATTATGGCCCCGCTCCCCTCTCTCAGCACACACCAGGTGATTGACAGCCTCAGCTGTGCATGTTTTCCTTTAAAACTGTGTGCAGGGGGTTGTGTCTATTCTGTCTACTTATGTCTTAGATTACACTCAGCTCTCCTTCCTCTCTATGCTGGGCAGTGTATGACATTACATCCCTGCTCCCTTATTTCTGAAGCTCAGAAATGCTGTGTAAAATGTGTGCTTTAGGAGGCTGTAGATGAGAGAGGGCTGCAGATAAACAGGTACAACTTACGTTGTATGTAGGATGATTTGTTTCATCTTTGTTTATCACCTGAGGCTAATCACTTCAATTGGAATACGTAAGGGTTTACAACCACTTTAATATGAGTGTAATACACTGTGCAACATCAACAATCCGCAGAACGGAAAAATGCGTTTAGTTTTGTTTTGGATAGATTTCTTATGTTACTAATTTTGTTTCATTATGGAATTTGTTTAGTTTGGTTTTGGAATTTGTTTAGTTTAATTACATTTTTGTTTCATTTATAAATTTTCTAAGGAATTCCAACTTTTCAGAATGATTAGAATTTGGATTGGTCGAAAGACGAACGACCGATTCGAATTCTGTGTGAAGAAATAGCTGGTTTTTAAGCAGAGGGCTGGGAAACCGGCCGCCCATGTACTTAACAACCATGAGTCAGCGGGCTTTCCCACTGACAGATGATTGTAAAGAAAACAATGCCAGCAATTGCCCGGCAATAGAAAAATGTTTAAAAAAAACTGCGTATGCCCCCCCCCCCCCCAGTCCATACCAGGCCCTTCAGATTTGGTATTGATTTTTTTTTTTAATCAATAAATTTTTTTTGAAGATTTTCAAACAATGCAGAACAAATATGCAGTGATATGTTACAATATAATCGTATACATCTAGATGTGGCATATGCCAGGGAAGATAAACAAGATAAACAACTTGAGGCAAACTATGCGATGAGTGGCAAATACATCTTATTCATATGTAGTACTGTGAATTAACAGGGAGCCGTGCTGCCCGAGCACCCCTAATAGGGACCTGTTCTGTGCTCGTGCAGAGGCACCCCTTACTAGAGGCAAAGGCCTCAGTCAATCAGAGAGCAGTGTCCTTGCGGACTTTGTAGGTCCCATTAGGATGGGTAGTCAAAGATGTCAAAGTGATCAGTAAATTTTGAAGTTTTAGTCCAGTCAGTCCATGGACTCCAGTGCTGTGAAATACACTTTTGATTTCCTCTGAGTTTTAGGGTGGTCTCGTATACATGGTGAGTTTGTACTATGTGTAGGACCTCATTAATTGTGGGGGGTTCTGGGTTTTTCCATTTTCTAGTGATGGAAAGTCTTGCTGCCAGTAGGATGTGGGTCACAATGGGTTTCAAGTGTGTAGGGTACAGGTCAATGTCTAGGGATAATAGAGCTAGTGATGGGTTGCTGGGAAGGGATATATCGGTTATTTCGTGCAGGATATGGAATATATGTGTCCAGAAAGAGGTGAGTTTGGGGCATTCCCAAAGGATATGTATAAGGTCCCCTTTAAGCCCACATTGTCTCCAGCATGTGTGTGTCGTTTTTTTGTCAAATTTGGATATTCTGTCAGGCGTCAGGTACCAGCGATAAGTGATCTTGTAAGCTAGTTCCCATAAGGAGGAACAGTATGTGGCTTTGTAGATAGATTTACATGCCGCCTCCCATTGGTCTGTCGAGTATGTGTGGTTCAGGTCATTCTCCCATTTGAGTAATGGAGTTGTTTTGGTGAATGTGTGTTTGTGATGAAGGAGGTTGTAGAACATTGAGATGCCTTTGCGGTGGGGAAGCGGTGTTCTGTAGAACATCCACGCTTCTTGGGGAATTGAGCATGTCCGAAATTTCAGGGATTCTATACAGTGACGAGTGCGGAGGTAAAGGAATATATCGGAGTTAGGTAATTGGAATTCGGTTTGGAGTTCTGGGAAGGTTTTCATCCTACTGCCAATGGTGAGATCTGTGATACTGTTGATGCCGCATCTCTTCCAAGACCTGAAGGAGGTAAATTCCATCAAGTATTGGAGAGATTCTATCGGGATTTGCATCGTGGCGGGGATTGAGTGTTCAAATGGGGAGTGTGCTATTTTTGACCAGGCTCTATATGTTGCTACCATGGTGGGGGGGAAGTGAGGTGGAATTTTTGCTCCCAGTGAAACGGCATGCAGCCAAGCTGGGAGGTTGCCAGCCTGGACCGATGCTGACTCGATTCTACCCCAAATCGTGGGTAGGGGGTTGGGAATGAACCATTCTCTAGTTTGTGTCAGTATTGAGGAGATGAAGTATTCCTGGAAGTCTACATATCCTACGCCCCCTGCACGTCTGTGTTTGGTTAGCTGGTGATGTTTGCATCTGGATTTCTTACCTTGCCAAATGTATGAGGATAAGGTTGATTGTAGCGCTCTGAAGTAGTGTAGTGGTAAGGGAATGGGTACGGTGCGAAAAAAGTAGAGTATTTGTGGTAGGTGGAACATTTTAAAGGCCGCTAGGCGTCCTAACCATGAGAACTCAACAGATGCAAGTTTGGCCAGCTGGTGTTTGATTTTAAGTTTAAGGGGGAGGTAGTTGGCTGGGAATAATTCTTTGGTTGATCTTGTAAGTTGTATACCTAGATACGTAATGCTGGTATCTGCCCAGGCATAGGGAAAATGTTGTTTGATGAGATTGCGGGTGGTGTCGGGTATACTGATGTCTAGGATATTCGATTTAGCTTCATTTACCTTGTAATAAGATATGTCGCTGAAGGAAGTGAGAGTTCTTTGAATTTCAGGTAAAGATTGTTCTGGGTGTGTGATCATTAATATTACGTCATCCGCAAACAAGCTAATTTTATGCTCCATACCTCCTAATGAGATGCCGGAGATCAGTGTGCTGGATCTGATGGATTCGGCTAAGGGTTCCATGACCATGTTGAATATTAGTGGTGACAGGGGACAACCTTGTCGTGTCCCGTTGGATATGAGAAACGGGGTGGAAAGGGTGTCAGCGGAGTATACTTGTGCGGTGGGGTTGGAGTATAAGGCCATAATTGCGTTGTGTATTGGTCCTATGATACCAAATTTGTGAAGAACTGCAGATAGGTAACCCCAGTGGACCCTATCGAATGCCTTTTCGGCGTCTAAGGAGAAGAGACGGGGTTTTGGAGGAGTCAAGGTGGTGTATTATGTTGATCATGCGTCTAGTGGCGTCTGATGCTTGGCGACCTTTGGTGAAGCCTGATTGATCAGGGGCTATAAGGGTGGGTAGAATATTCTCGAGTCTATTGGCAATAATTCTAGCGTAAATTTTTATATCGGTGTTGAGGAGTGATATGGGGCGGAAGTTTTTGGGGGATGTTGGTTCTTTGCCTGGTTTAGGTAGTGTTACTATCATGGCGTTGAGCATTTCCTTCGGGAATGTGGCAGATGTTGTTGCCGAGTTAAAAACTTGGCAGAGGGTAGGGGCGAGCTGTTTTTGGAACTGTTTGTAGTATTCCCCCGTGAAGCCATCAGGGCCTGGGGATTTGAGGCTGGGTAATTTGTTGATCACTGCGTATATTTCTTCTATAGTGAAAGGGTCGTTTAGGGAGGTAAGTTGGGCTTGTGATATAGATGGGAGTTTTTGTTGGTCCAAAAAGGCTAGTATTGCATCGTTTGAGGGTTGTGTGGTAGTGGGGTCGTTTTTGAGATTGTACAGGTCGGCATAATATGTGCTGAATGCGTCTGCAATTTGTTGTGGTTTAAGGAGTTTTTCATTGGAATGTGGATGATGGATGAAGGGGATTTTGGTTTTGGTTCTGAATCCTTTGACTCTCAGGGACATGTTTTTGCCGGCCTTATTGCCTGTTGTGTACGATGTAGCTTTAAGTATTTTGTATGATTTCTCGTATTTCTCTAGGAGGAGGGATCTCAGTTCGTGGCGTAGGGTGAAGATTTTGGCCTGTAGGTCAGGGGAAGGGTGAGTCTTGTTTAGGGATTCGGTCGTGGCTATGTCAGATGTCAGGTCGTCAAGTTTCTGGGATCTATTTTTCTTTGCTCTGGCACCCATTTGTAGAAAAATACCTCTTACTACTGCCTTATGGGCGTTCCACACCACCAGCGGGTCAGACACTGAATCTTGGTTGAGAGAAAAGAAGTTCTCTAAGTTTTGTGTGATGGGGGTTCGATAGCATGGGGTGTTGAGGAGGTAGTTGTTCACTCTCCAGATATACGTGGCCGATTGGGGTATTTCTCCGGAGATTGTGATGCTAACAGGGGCATGATCTGACCAGGTGGTGGTGTGGATAGTGGATTGTGAAACAGAGTGTAGTAACCTTTTGTCTGCTAAAAAGAGGTCAATTCGTGAGTAGGTGTTGTGACGCGGCGAGAGGAAGGTAAAGTCTCTCTCGCTCGCATGACAACACCTCCAAACATCATACAAATCGTTGTTAGTAATAAATTTGTCCAAAGGGGACGCATGGCGTTTATTGCAAGCAGTAGAGTCTAGAGAATAATTTGGCACCAGGTTAAAGTCTCCACATATTAGTAAATGACCCTTCTGCAGTTTGCGTGCTTCACGGAGTGTTTTCCTGAGAAAGGGCATTTGACCCATGTTTGGAGCATATACGGAGACCAAAGTGTATTGGACATTGTTCATAGAACAGATCAAAATGATGTAGCGACCTTCAGGGTCTAGTACACTGTGGTGCAGTTGAAAGGACACGGTATCCTTAATAGCGATCATAACCCCTCTTTGCTTTTTATGGTAAGAGGAATGATATATAAGAGGAAAGTGCCTGTTTAAACATTTTGGGGTGGCATCAGCGGCAAAGTGGGTTTCTTGGACGCAGAGGACGTCGCAGTTCTGAGAGAGAGCTGTTTTCCAAAGAGATGCTCGTTTAACTGGGTGATTGAGACCCTTCGCATTGAGAGAGAGAATCGTGATGCCCATATTGGGAGCAATGGTGGTGGGTGCAGGTGTAGAGGTCACTTACAGTTCGTTGGTCTACGATCAGGAGACAGATATCTCGGATGTTCTGGATGTGAAGGTGAGCGGACACAGCTGGTGAGATCTGCTGGGATGAAGGCTGTTGATTAGGCGGTGGACAGGTGGGTCGTAGCGACAAATTCTTCGGTGATGCTGGACGAGAAGGTTAGTTTAGTGATGAAGAGTTCCGCCCCGGTGGGGCTGTTGAGTTCTGCTAGGATAGAATACAAGTTAGTGCAACAATGGTAATCAGTAACTGCGATGTATTTGACCACTATCGTGGAAAGAGAACAATTAGCCTCAAAATATGAGAGATGAACTGGAGGGGGGATGGAGAGAAAAAAAAAAAAAAAAAAGGGAAAAGAAATTGAAGTTCGATGTCAGTTAGCAATTACTGACAGCTAGGTAGATCAGTATAGTGTGCCCCAATTGGGCGACTGACCAGAGTATGGGGAAAAGTTCGGCAAGCAGGTGACGGTGACCAAGCCCAGACCGGACCGGGCTAGAGGCCTGCCGTAGTTTGCGGGCAGGTGGGTCAGTGCATTTTGTTTTTGGTTTTAGCTTGTTCCGATCCAAAGGAGAAGGGGTTCAGCTTATCATGAGGTTGCTGTAGGTTGTGAGGTGGTTCGGGTATAATACCCCAGGAGTGCAGTAATTTCATTCCACCCTCCAGTGTGGAGATGGAGTGAGGGATTCCGTTGTGGGTGACCAGGATTGTAGCTGGATGACGCCACTTGTACACTATTTTGTGGTTGTTGAGTGCTTTGGTGATTGTTTTGAGTTGCCTCCGCATTTGGAGGGTGTATTGGGATAAGTCGGCGTATAGTTGAATATCTGAGTAAGGCGGTGGTAGCGGCGATAATTCTCTGGCCTTTTGAAGAATTTGCTCTTTGGCCTGGTAAAAGTGCACCCTCAGAAGTACATCTCTGGGTATATCTGCTTCCAAATGGCGGGGTTTTGGTAGACGGTGGATCCTATCTATGGTAAGCTCAATTGGAGATAAGTCAGGGAGCATGCTGGAGAACATGGTGCTGGCATATCCGTGGAGCTCTTTGGGCTGTACAGATTCAGGGACCCCCCTAATTTTTATATTATTGCGCCTGGAGCGGTCCTCGAGGTCCGCGAGCTTTGCCTTGACCCAGAGAGTGTCCTCTTTTTGTTCAGTATAGGCATCTACAAGGTCGTTAATGGTATCTGTGCAATCCTCCATTTTGTGTTCCATAAACATTACCCTGTTATCAACATGTTTCAGTTCTAGAGAAAATTGATTGATTAGGGTAGTAAAGTTAGACATGAGTGAGGATTGCAGGGACAGGAGCATGTCCTTCATGGTGGTGTCTAACACTGGTTGGCCCGTGGTGGGGAACTGTGCAATGGATGACTGCAATGATGTGATGGTAGACATGTCAGGTTTAAGGGGAACCCCACACCAAAATAAAAAATAAATTTTAAGGGGAACCCCACACCAAAATAAAAAATAAATGAAAAAATGATTCTGAGCATGCAGCCCGGCAGGTAAGGAAAGAGGGGGACGAGTGAACGCCCCCCCCTCCTCCTGAACTATACAAGGCCACATGCCCTCAACATGGGGGGTGGGTACTTTGGGGAAGGGTGGCTCTACCTCCCCACCCCAAAGCATCTTGTCCCCATGTTGATGGGGACAAGGGCCTCTTCCTCACAACCCTGGGCTCTGGTTGTGGGGGTCTGCAGGCGGGAGGCTTATCGTAGCCTGGAAGCCCCCTTTAACAAGGGCACCCCCAGATCCCACCCCCCATGTGAATGAGTATCAGGTACATAGTACCATGCCCAGTCACCAAAAAAGAAAAGTAAAAAAATGATAAAAACACAGAGACAGTTTTTGACAAATTCTTTATTAAAAACTAAAAATGAAAAAACAGTGTCCCCTGATGTAAATCCGTCATCAATCATGCCACCCACTGACCCAAATTTCCTTTTTTAAATCACTCTCGGTGGCACAGAGGTGCTATGCCTACTGCAGACTCCTCCGTTTGACAGTTATTTTATAGAGAAGGGGCAGGGCCACCTGTCTACTTCACCTGGTGGCACCACCCCCCTTCTGAAATCACGGACCGATGCATGCTTGGTCTATGACATCAGAAGGGTCCGTGCCACCAGGTGACGTAGACAACTGGCCCAGCCCTACCCTATAAAAGAAATGTCAAATGGAGAAGCCTGCAGTAGCCTTTTCTTTTTTGTTTCGTGTTGGTGGGTGGCGTGATTGATGACGGATCCACATCAGGGAACACTGTTTTTTATTTTTGAATAAAGGATTTGTCAAAAACTCTGTGTTTTTATTATTTTTTTTACACTTTTTTGGTTAATGGGTACGGGTACCCTGATACCCATTCATGACATATACAGTGGATATAACTTGAAACCATCTGAACCGAATACACGCTTGACACCATCTGAACCAAATACGTTTTTCTTGGTCTCATCAGACCACAGGACATGGTTCCAGTAATCCATGTCCTTAGTCTGCTTGTCTTCAGCAAACTGTTTGCGGGCTTTCTTGTGCATCATCTTAAAAAGAGGCTTCCTTCTAGGATGCCAGCCATGCAGATCAATTTGATGCAATGTGCAGTATAAAGTCTGACAGGCTGACTCCCCACCCCTTCAAACTCTGCAGCCAAGCAATCATACATCTATTTCCCAAAGACAACCTCTGGATATGACGCCGAGCACATGCACGCAACTTCTTTGGTCGACCATGGCGAGGCCTGTTCTGAGTGGAACCTGTCCTGTTAAACTGCTTTATGGTCTTGGCCACTGTGCTGCAGCTCAGTTTCAGGGTCTTGGCATTATTCTTATAGCCTAGGCTATCTTTATGTAGAGCAACAATTCTTTTTTCAGATCCTCAGAGAGTTCTTTGCCATGAGGTGCCATGTTGAACTTTCAGTGACCATTATGAGAGAGTGAGAGCGATAATACCAAATTGAACACACCTGCTCCCCATTCACACCTGAGACCTTATAACACTAATGAGTCACAGGACACCAGGGAGGGAAAATTGCTAATTGGGCCCAATTTTGAATTTTTTACTTAGGGGTGTACTCACTTTTGTTGCCAGTGGTTTAGACATTAATGGCTGTGTGTTGAGTTATTTTGAGGGGACAGCAAATTGACACTGTTATACAAGCTGTACACTGACTACTTTACATTGTAGCAAAGTGTAATTTCTTTAGTGTTGTCACATGAAAAGATATAATAAATTATTTACAAAAATGTGAGGGGTGTACTCACTTTTGTGAGATACTGTATATATATATATATATATATATATATATATATATATATATATATATATATATAGAGAGAGAGAGAGAGAGAGAGAGAGAGAGAGAGAGAGAGAGAGAGAGAGAGAGAGAGAGAACAGTTAAGCAATGACGCAACCTTCACCAAACTTTCACTGCAGGTTAATCATCCAGGTGCATGTATTTTAAATGCCAGTGATTGATTTGCCACCAGTGAATGTTTAGTGAAAGTCACATTTACTGCTTTATAAATATGTCCCTAGTGTCTGAGATAATGGCCTTTTTAAATAAAGCAATGGGTATTGTTGTAAAATCCAAAAAATAACCAGCAAAAATGTTAATGACAGATTCTTCATGATAAAAGTTGAAATCTGATTAATCACCATGGGTTGCTATACATCATTGCTCTTTGCACTGCCTACAGTCCAAATACTGTATGTGACACAGATTTATTTTTATTTATTTTCATTTTTGGATAGATTAGATTAAATGTATTTGGACAATTTTTGGTGAGAGCAGATCAATACAAATGGTATTTCAACCTGACCTAAATCAAACCTCCTATGATAGTGATAATTTAAATGTGTTTGGAAAGGTCCAATGTTAAAAGAAGCAGATCCAGTCTATCAGCATAAAAATATAGCCAGGCAGCCAACAGCCATTTAACTTTTAGAATGCACTTTCCTCCAGGGATTTCATCATCTGCTTGTTGATATTGACAATTATCATTCTCATATTGTACAAATCATACGCAGTATGAATAGAGTGAGCAGCACAAATAATTTTTATTGGCAGCTTGTGGTGTGGAAAGAGATGTGCTCCCATGAATGCATTTAAAAGCGCCAAGGCAAAGCCTGTGAATTGGCTACTATATTCTGTTATTTTGACTTGAGCAATAGCACCTGTGAGACCAGAATGTACATTTCAATGAAATCATTAATTATGTGTAAATGCTTTCTAACTACCTATTTATTAGGTTTCTGGAAACAATCGGGGAAACACAACAGAGATTTCTAAATGTCTTGTTCATTTTTATCTGTCGAAATTCAGCTCATCGTGCAAAATTTACATTGATGACATAGAATTTTAATTTTAATTGAACTTGGGATTATGTAAATTAGCCAGGGAAAACGGGGCTGCTGCCAATTCTATCCACCCACCTAGAAGACTGTTGATGCAGTACGCGATACCAGATTTGTAGTTGTATTTGTAATGTCTTATGGTATTACACAATGTGCAGAGATTCACTTTTATTCTTCTTTAATTTGTCAGGGTTTATTTTAACTAGTTTTAATTTATTAACTTTCTGTACATACTTTTAAATAAACTTTGTATGGAAAAAACACACATATATATATATATATATATATATATATATATATATATATATATATATATATATATATATATACATACATATATATATATATATATATATATATATATATATAGATCTATATAAATTTATAGATCTATATATAGATATATTATGGTTAGTCATTTGTGTGATGGGTGAATATGTCTGTGTTCAATTTGTAAGAGGTTAAGCTAATCTGATTTGAAGTTCAGTGAACTTAACCTTTGCGGTCAATCCCTGTAAAGTCAAACGGGGGTGAATCCTGCTATTACAGTTTGGCCTTTTTTGAGGGCTGATATGCTCTACCAGGAGGGAGACAACGCATAAAATTGCTAAACGTAAGAGAAAGGGTCCTTTCTATGCAACTTTGAGGTAGACATTGAAAACACCAATTTTTTTTTAATGCTTGGCAGGTGCCTTTAAAGTTTAAGTTCACATACAGAAAAATCTGTAAGGTGAAATTACACAGCTCCCCCTCCTCACCCCCCCCCCCTCAGTCCCGCTGACCTGAACCACCACTATCTCCAGTTCTAAGCCTCAGTATATCCGTGCCAGGAGCCTGGGGCTTAGAAATCCTCTCTCCTTGCTAGTCTTCTCCATAGTTGACAGGATGGCTATGCGGCTGCTGATTGGTGGTTGGTGCCACCCATGTGATGGCTCTGACTAATTAGACAAGGGACGTTTTGGACATTCAGCAGAGAGGATTTCTAAGCCCCGGGCTCCTGGTGCACTTATACCAGGGCTTAGAACCGGAGATAGCGGCGGTCCAGGTCAGCAGGACCAGGGGGGGCGAGGAGGGGGGCCTGTGTAAGTTCACCTTACAGAGTTTTCCCCTTTAAGCAGTATGTGGTGTTACAGAACAGTACTTTTACGGACCGCATCAGCAACACCATATTCTGGCATGACATATTTTGGATGTGTATTGATTTTTTACTTTCACCTTCAGCTTGGTGTTTTGCTTGCGTTTTTTAAGGTTCCTCGTCATAGCTTAGAAGCTTAGACCTCTGTAGTGTATTAATGCTTTTACTAAACAGAAAAAAAATGCACATACAACCGCAAAATACACAATTCCTAGCATGCAAAGTATAATAAAATATGCCTACAATGTACAAACTATCTATCCTCTCTAACAAATAAGCATGTACAATGTATGGGATAGGCATAAGTATACTAATCAGTAGGGATGAGCCGAACACCCCCGGGTTCGGTTCGAACCAGAACCTTCGAACGGACCGAAAGTTCGCGCGAATTTTCGAACCCTATACGTTATAATGGACGCGAACGTTCGAAATCAAAAGTGCTAATTACAACGGCCAATATGCATGTTAATGTCATAAAACAGGTTTGGGGACCCGGGTCCTGCCCCAGGGGACATATATCAATGCAAAAAGAACTTTTAAAAACTAACGTTTTTTCGGGAGCAGTCATTTTAATGATGCATAAAGTGAAAAAAAAAAAGTGACATTTTCCTTTAAATATGGTACCTGGGGGGTGTCCAAAGTATGCCTGTGAAGTGGCATGTGTTTCCCGTGTTTAGAACTGTCCTTGCACAAAATGACATTTGTAAAGGAAAAAAAGAAGCCATTTAAAACCACTTGCGGCTTTAGGTTTGATCTTAAGTAGAATCTGAACAGGTACATTATGAAGTGTAGCTCCATCCCAAAAAAATCTATTTTTAAGCTTTTTGGAGAACATAGGGAGGGGTTATCACCCCTGTAACATTTGCTGTCTTTGCACATCTGTTCAGAACATGTCACCTCACTTTCCGTCCCAATGACAAATGTTTTTGGAAAAAGTGGGGTTTTAATTGAAACAAGGATTGGTGATAAAGTATCAGTAGAGAGGAGATACCTTTTTCCCAAATTAAATCTAACAGGATAGAATTTCCCTTCCTAGGGGTAGATTTCCTCTCACTTCCTGTTTTCTCTTTCCATTTTCAAGTAGGAGTCGTTTGTAAGTTGGATGTTTGAAAGTAGGGGCCTGGCGTATATACTCTGCAGAAATTTGCCCTATTAGATGTTGGTGTAGCCACAAGACTGGTGGGCACAGGAATGGGCCCTGCTGTGAGTTAATAGATCAAGATTTGTAATTGCATGCACCTGTTGAACAGGGCAGAAAAATTGGGCCTTTGGCGGTGGTGGTGGACGGTGTTGCCACAAGACTGTAGGCCCTCATAGTTACTCTTGGTGGGCGCAGGAATGGGCCCTGCTGTGAGTTATTAGATCAAGATTTGTAATTGCAAGCACCTGATGAACAGGGCAGAAAAATTGGGCCTTTGGCGGTGGTGGTGGACGGTGTTGCCACAAGACTGCAGGCCCTCATAGTTACTCTTGGTGGGCGCAGGAATGGGCCCTGCTGTGAACTATTAGATCAAGATTTGTAATTACCCGCCCCTGTTAAACAGGGGCTGAAAAATTGTGCCTTAGGCACTGGTGCTGGTGCCACAACACTGCAACCCGGCCCTCACAGATACTGTACTTGGAGCACAGCAGTCACACGTGTTGCGAAGCATTTTTTTAAAAAATTGTAAGTACACGCCCCTGTTAAACAGGGGCTGAAAAATTGTGCCTTAGGCACTGGTGCCACAACACTGCAACACGGCCCTCACAGAGACTGTACTTGGAGCACAGCAGTCACACGTGTTGCGAAGCATTTTTTTAAAAAATTGTAAGTACACGCCCCTGTTAAACAGGGGCTGAAAAATTGTGCCTTAGGCACTGGTGCCACAACACTGCAACACGGCCCTCACAGAGACTGTACTTGGAGCACAGCAGTCACACGTGTTGCGAAGCATTTTTTAAAAAAATTGTAAGTACACGCCCCTGTTAAACAGGGGCTGAAAAATTGTGCCTTAGGCACTGGTGCTGGTGCCACAACACTGCAACACGGCCCTCACAGAGACTGTACTTGGAGCACAGCAGTCACACGTGTTGCGAAGCATTTTTTTTTAAAAATTGTAAGTACACGCCCCTGTTAAACAGGGGCTGAAAAATTGTGCCTTAGGCACTGGTGTGGTGGCATGGATCATTGAGGAGGAGGAAGAGGATAGTCAGTGAACATAAGAGGACAGTCACTCAGCATCAGCATAGGCAGTCTTGAAGGGATGTGACATTAAAAATTATTCGGTTATATCCGCCTCAGGTGCCTGGTAGCTGGTGGTGATCCAAGACTGATTCATTTTGATGAAGGTCAGTCGATCAACCGAGGCGGTGGACAGGCGCACCCTATGATCAGTCACAAATCCTCCAGCAGCACTGAATGTGCGTTCGGAAAGAACGCTGGAGGCAGGACAGGCCAGTAGCTCAATTGCATACTGTGCAAGCTCTGGCCAGTGATCCATCCTCAGGACCCAGTAAGCCAGAGGATTTTCGGTGGGAAAGGTGTCCAAGTCTGACCTTGCCCCAAGGTATTCCTGCACCATGTATATCAGACGCTGGCGATGGTTGCTGGAACCGATCATACCTTGGGGCTGCGGACTAAAAAATTGTCTGAACGCATCGGTCAGACGTCCACCTTCCCCACCGCTCCTTCTGCCACTGACCGAAGCCTCAGCAACTCGTCGCCCAGGACCAGGAGTTTGTAGCCTCCCAGTTTCTGGGAACGCGTTGCACAGACCTTTCTGCAAGGCCTCCCTGAGATGTCTCATCCTCTGCTCCCTCTGCGACGGCAAGATAAGGTCCGCAACCTTACCCTTGTACCGCGGATCAAGGAGAGTGGCCAGCCAGTAATGGTCCCTCTCCTTGATCCGAAGAACACGAGGATCCTTCCGCAGGCTTTGCAGGATCAGGGAGGCCATGCAGCGTAGGTTAGCTGAGGCATTCGGTCCGGAGTCTTCTGGGTCACTGAGGATGACATGATCGCCAGCCACCTCCTCCCAGCCACGTACAAGTCCACTGGCTTGTTGGGACTGTACATCATCCCTAAAAGACTGCTGCTGCTGATGCTGAGTGCCAGGCTCCACCTCCATGCTCACACAATCCTCCTCCTCCTCCTCCTCCTCCTCCTCCTCATCCTCTTCCTGTGTGATGGGTGGGACAGAAGGAACACTGTCCGGATAAAGGGGGCCTTGAGAGGCAAGGAAGTCCTCCTCTTCCTGCCTCTGTTCTGCCTCAAGTGCCCTGTCCATGATCCCACGCAGCGTATGCTCCAACAGGTGGACAAGAGGGACAGTGTCACTGATGCATGCACTGTCACTGCTCACCATCCTCGTGGCCTCCTCAAATGGTGAGAGGACAGTGCATGCATCCCTGATCATGCTCCACTGACGTGGGGAAAAAAAACCAAGCTCCCCTGACCCTGTCCTGGTGCCGTAGTCGCAAAGGTACTCATTGATGGCCCTCTGCTGCGTGTGCAGTCGCTGCAGCATGGCCAACGTTGAGTTCCACCTGGTGGGCATGTCAGATATTAGGCGGTTCTTGGGCAGGTTCAGCTCCTTTTGCAGCTCAGTCAGCCGAGCACTGGCATTATAAGATCGGCGGAAATGCACACAGACTTTCCTGGCCTGCCTCAGGACATCCTGTAAGCCTGGGAACCTGCCCAAGAACCGCTGCACCACCAGGTTGAGGACGTGAGCCATGCAGGGCACATGGGTGAGCTGCCCCTGTCGCAGGGCGGAGAGGAGGTTGGTGCCATTGTCAGAAACGACCATTCCTGGCTTAAGCTGACGTGGCGTCAACCACCTCTCGGCCTGCCCCTGCAGAGCTGCCAGAACCTCTGGCCCAGTGTGGCTCCTGTCCCCCAAACACACCAGCGCAAGCACGGCATGGCATCTTTTTGCCTGCGTACTTGCGTAGCCCCTTGTACGCCTACGGAGCACCGCTGGTTCCAAGGACAGAGCACTGGAGGAAGAAGAAGAGGAGGGGGTGGAGGAGAGAGGTGTGTCACAACCAGTAGCAGTAGTCGCGTTTTGGAGGCGTGGTGGCGGAACAACCTCCAACACTACTGCACCTTGTCCTGCATCCCTCCCAGCTGCCAATAGAGTGACCCAATGGGCCGTGAAAGAAAGGTACCGTCCCTGTCCATGCCTGCTGGACCATGAGTCAGCGGTAATATGCACCTTACCGCTGACCGCCCTGTCCAGCGAGGCATGGACATTGCCCTCCACATGCCGGTAGAGAGACGGAATCGCCTTCCGCGAGAAAAAGTGGCGTTTGGGAACCTGCCACTGAGGAACCGCACATTGAACAAACTCACGGAAGGGGGCCGAGTCTACCAACTGAAAAGGCAGCAGTTGAAGTGCTAGCAATTTAGCAAGGCTAGCATTCAACCGCTGGGCATGTGGATGGCTGGGAGTGTACTTCTTTCTACGGTCCAGCAGCTGGGGCAGGGAAATTTGCCTGCTGCATTCGGACGTCGGTGTACTGCAAGTACTTGGTTGTGACACACCGAATTCTACACCTTCAGTCCTCTCAGAGCAGCTTTCAGAGAGGACTGAAGGTGTAGTGGGGATGGAGATCCCAGCTGAGGAGGAGCAAGGAGAGGTCCGCTTAGTTCTTTGGTGTGGGTCTTTTATGTGTGCCTGCCAACGAGCTGCATGGCAGGTCGCCATATGTCTGGTCATGCTTGTGGTGCCCAAGCGGCTGATGTTTTGGCCACGCGAGATACGCTTGAGACAAATATTGCAAATAGCAGTGGTGCGATCTGCTGCACTCGTCTCAAAAAAGGCCCACACCAAAGAACTTTTCTGATAACGTGCAGAGGCAGCGCCCTGCACAGGCGGAGCTCTGCGGTGTTGTACAGTTGCTGTGCTGGCCTCTACCTGGCCTCCAGGGGGCATCCTGCCTCGTTGGACATGTGACGCCGCATCCTCCTCCTCCTCGTCCTCCTCCTCATCCTCTCTCCCTTGAGGCACCCACGTGGAGTCAGTGACCTCATCATCCCCTCCCTCTTCACCACTAGAGCAAACCTGGCAGTAAGCTGCAGCTGGTGGAACTGTACTGCCAGATTCCTCAAGCTGGGTATCGTCATCCGAGCCTTCGAATCGTTGGGCATCCTCCTGGAGCATGTACCCAACACTGTGCTCAAAGAGTTCGGGGACTCCTCAGGAGGACATGGTGGGTCTAGGGAAGGGGTGGCTGATGATGCTCTGTCAGTACCCTGAGCCTGGGTGAGAGAGGATGAGGAGGATGAGGAGGGCTTGGTCATCCATTCTACCAAGCCTTCAGCATGATGCGGCTCCACATGTCCAGCTGCCGAAAACAAAGACGCGCGTGTCCCATGGCCACGTGCTGATGACGATGCACGACCACGTCCACGTCCACGGCCACGTCCACTAGAAACAGAGCCTGCCTGCCCTGTGTTCTTGGCTCTGCACGCTCTGCCTCCCCTTGGCGGTCTTCCAGCCATTGTAGTCGGTAGTCCTGTGGGTGCTGCTGAGAAGAAAATATAGGAGCTCTGTGTGATGCCACTAACACACTAGAAGTCCTATGGGTGCTTCTGCAAAGAAAATAGAGGAGCTCTGTGTGATGCCACTAACACACTAGAAGTCCTGTGGGTGCTTATGCAAAGAAAATAGAGGAGCTCTGTGTGATGCCACTAACACACTAGAAGTCCTGTGGGTGCTTCTGCAAAGAAAATAGAGGAGCTCTGTGTGATGCCACTAACACACTAGAAGTCCTATGGGTGCTTCTGCAAAGAAAATAGAGGAGCTCTGTGTGATGCCACTAACACACTAGAAGTCCTGTGGGTGCTTCTGCAAAGAAAATAGAGGAGCTCTGTGTGGTGCCACTAACACACTAGAAGTCCTGTGGGTGCTTATGCAAAGAATATATAGGAGCTCTGTGTGATGCCACTAACACACTAGAAGTCCTATGGGTGCTTCTGCAAAGAAAATAGAGGAGCTCTGTGTGATGCCACTAACACACTAGAAGTCCTGTGGGTGCTTATGCAAAGAATATATAGGAGCTCTGTGTGATGCCACTAACACACTAGAAGTCCTATGGGTGCTTCTGCAAAGAAAATAGAGGAGCTCTGTGTGATGCCACTAACACACTAGAAGTCCTGTGGGTGCTTCTGCAAAGAAAATAGAGGAGCTCTGTGTGGTGCCACTAACACACTAGAAGTCCTGTGGGTGCTTATGCAAAGAATATATAGGAGCTCTGTGTGATGCCACTAACACACTAGAAGTCCTATGGGTGCTTCTGCAAAGAAAATAGAGGAGCTCTGTGTGATGCCACTAACACACTAGAAGTCCTGTGGGTGCTTCTGCAAAGAAAATAGAGGAGCTCTGTGTGGTGCCACTAACACACTAGAAGTCCTGTGGGTGCTTATGCAAAGAATATATAGGAGCTCTGTGTGATGCCACTAACACACTAGAAGTCCTATGGGTGCTTCTGCAAAGAAAATAGAGGAGCTCTGTGTGATGCCACTAACACACTAGAAGTCCTGTGGGTGCTGCTGAGAAGAATATATAGGAGCTCTGTGTGATGCCACTAACACACTAGAAGTCCTATGGGTGCCTCTGCAAAGAAAATAGAGGAGCTCTGTGTGATGCCACTAACACACTAGAAGTCCTGTGGGTGCTTCTGCAAAGAAAATAGAGGAGCTCTGTGTGGTGCCACTAACACACTAGAAGTCCTGTGGGTGCTTCTGCAAAGAAAATAGAGGAGCTCTGTGTGGTGCCACTAACACACTAGAAGTCCTGTGGGTGCTTATGCAAAGAATATATAGGAGCTCTGTGTGATGCCACTAACACACTAGAAGTCCTATGGGTGCTTCTGCAAAGAAAATAGAGGAGCTCTGTGTGATGCCACTAACACACTAGAAGTCCTGTGGGTGCTTCTGCAAAGAAAATAGAGGAGCTCTGTGTGGTGCCACTAACACACTAGAAGTCCTGTGGGTGCTTATGCAAAGAATATATAGGAGCTCTGTGTGATGCCACTAACACACTAGAAGTCCTATGGGTGCTTCTGCAAAGAAAATAGAGGAGCTCTGTGTGATGCCACTAACACACTAGAAGTCCTGTGGGTGCTGCTGAGAAGAATATATAGGAGCTCTGTGTGATGCCACTAACACACTAGAAGTCCTATGGGTGCCTCTGCAAAGAAAATAGAGGAGCTCTGTGTGATGCCACTAACACACTAGAAGTCCTGTGGGTGCTTCTGCAAAGAAAATAGAGGAGCTCTGTGTGGTGCCACTAACACACTAGAAGTCCTGTGGGTGCTTATGCAAAGAAAATAGAGGAGCTCTGTGTGATGGGACTAACACACTTCAAGTCCTATAGGTGCTTCTGGGAACAAAATATAGCTCTGTGTGTGTAATGGGACTAACACACTTCAAGTCCTATAGGTGCTTCTGGAACAAAATATAGCTCTGTGTGTGTAATGGGACTAACACACTTCAAGTCCTATAGGTGCTTCTGGGAACAAAATATAGCTCTTTGTGTGTAATGGGACTAACACACTTCAAGTCCTATAGGTGCTTCTGGGAACAAAATATAGCTCTGTGTGTGTAATGGGACTAA
The DNA here is from genome assembly GCA_028564925.1 of Lithobates sylvaticus. NCBI lineage: Eukaryota > Metazoa > Chordata > Amphibia > Anura > Ranidae > Lithobates > Lithobates sylvaticus. Next base: position 303,990,876 of record CM053027.1, on the reverse strand, counting down.
CACACTTCAAGTCCTATAGGTGCTTCTGGGAACAAAGTATAGCTCTTTGTGTGTAATGGGACTAACACACTTCAAGTCCTATAGGTGCTTCTGGGAACAAAATATAGCTCTGTGTGTGTAATGGGACTAACACACTTCAAGTCCTATAGGTGCTTCTGGGAACAAAATATAGCTCTGTGTGTGTAATGGGACTAACACACTTCAAGTCCTATAGGTGCTTCTGGGAACAAAATATAGCTCTGTGTGTGTAATGGGACTAACACACTTCAAGTCCTATAGGTGCTTCTGGGAACAAAATATAGCTCTTTGTGTGTAATGGGACTAACACACTTCAAGTCCTATAGGTGCTTCTGGGAACAAAATATAGCTCTGTGTGTGTAATGGGACTAACACACTTCAAGTCCTATAGGTGCTTCTGGGAACAAAATATAGCTCTTTGTGTGTAATGGGACTAACACACTTCAAGTCCTATAGGTGCTTCTGGGAACAAAATATAGCTCTGTGTGTGTAATGGGACTAACACACTTCAAGTCCTATAGGTGCTTCTGGGAACAAAGTATAGCTCTTTGTGTGTAATGGGACTAACACACTTCAAGTCCTATAGGTGCTTCTGGGAAGAAAATATAGCTCTGTGTGTGTAATGGGACTAACACACTTCAAGTCCTATAGGTGCTTCTGGGAACAAAGTATAGCTCTTTGTGTGTAATGGGACTAACACACTTCAAGTCCTATAGGTGCTTCTGGGAACAAAATATAGCTCTGTGTGTGTAATGGGACTAACACACTTCAAGTCCTATAGGTGCTTCTGGGAACAAAATATAGCTCTGTGTGTGTAATGGGACTAACACACTTCAAGTCCTATAGGTGCTTCTGGGAACAAAATATAGCTCTGTGTGTGTAATGGGACTAACACACTTCAAGTCCTATAGGTGCTTCTGGGAACAAAATATAGCTCTGTGTGTGTAATGGGACTAACACACTTCAAGTCCTATAGGTGCTTCTGGGAACAAAGTATAGCTCTTTGTGTGTAATGGGACTAACACACTTCAAGTCCTATAGGTGCTTCTGGGAACAAAATATAGCTCTGTGTGTGTAATGGGACTAACACACTTCAAGTCCTATAGGTGCTTCTGGGAACAAAGTATAGCTCTTTGTGTGTAATGGGACTAACACACTTCAAGTCCTATAGGTGCTTCTGGGAACAAAATATAGCTCTTTGTGTGTAATGGGACTAACACACTTCAAGTCCTATAGGTGCTTCTGGGAACAAAATATAGCTCTGTGTGTGTAATGGGACTAACACACTTCAAGTCCTATAGGTGCTTCTGGGAACAAAATATAGCTCTGTGTGTGTAATGGGACTAACACACTTCAAGTCCTATAGGTGCTTCTGGGAACAAAATATAGCTCTGTGTGTGTAATGGGACTAACACACTTCAAGTCCTATAGGTGCTTCTGGGAAGAAAATATAGCTCTGTGTGTGTAATGGGACTAACACACTTCAAGTCCTATAGGTGCTTCTGGGAACAAAATATAGCTCTGTGTGTGTAATGGGACTAACACACTTCAAGTCCTATAGGTGCTTCTGGGAAGAAAATATAGCTCTGTGTGTGTAATGGGACTAACACACTTCAAGTCCTATAGGTGCTTCTGGGAAGAAAATATAGCTCTGTGTGTGTAATGGGACTAACACACTTCAAGTCCTATAGGTGCTTCTGGGAACAAAATATAGGAGCTCTGCCTGCCTGCCACGAACACACTACAAGTCCTATAGGTGCTTCTGGTAACAAAATATAGGAGCTCTGCCTGCCTGCCACTAACACACTACAAGTCCTATAGGTGCTTCTGGTAACAAAATATAGGAGCTCTGCCTGCCTGCCACTAACACACTACAAGTCCTATAGGTGCTTCTGGTAACAAAATATAGGAGCTCTGCCTGCCTGCCACTAACACACTACAAGTCCTATAGGTGCTTCTGGTAACAAAATATAGGAGCTCTGCCTGCCTGCCACGAACACACTACAAGTCCTATAGGTGCTTCTGGTAACAAAATATAGGAGCTCTGCCTGCCTGCCACTAACACACTACAAGTCCTATAGGTGCTTCTGGTAACAAAATATAGGAGCTCTGCCTGCCTGCCACGAACACACTACAAGTCCTATAGGTGCTTCTGGTAACAAAATATAGGAGCTCTGCCTGCCTGCCACTAACACACTACAAGTCCTATAGGTGCTTCTGGTAACAAAATATAGGAGCTCTGCCTGCCTGCCACGAACACACTACAAGTCCTATAGGTGCTTCTGGTAACAAAATATAGGAGCTCTGCCTGCCTGCCACGAGCACACTACAAGCCCCTCTTTGTCAATCAATCTTTGTAACTGAATCTATCTAACTCAATCTCTGTAAGTGAATCTATCTAACTATCTCAATGCAGCAGAGTGTCACAGAATCTGCCTGCTCAATCTGCGCCGGAACAGCATGTGACCGGCGCAGACGGCGTGGCGGCGTTTTATAGGGGGGGGGGGGGCGTGTACTACAGCCCCTGAGCTGTAATTGGCTACAGGCGTCCTGCCTGTAGCCAATTATGGCTCTTCGATTTTCCGGGGCTGTGATTGGCCAAGCATGCGGGGTCACAGTGCATGCTTGGCCAATCATCAGCCAGCAATGCACTGCGTCGGCCGCGCCGGCCGCAATGCATTGCGGGGCCGCTCGCATCACACGAACGTGATGCGAGCGGCCAAAATAGTTCTGGGCTCGCAGAGCGAGCGAACGCCCGGTGCTCGATGCGAACGTGGGTTCGCATCGAGCACCGGGCCCATCCTTACTAATCAGCTATTTAACTTGGTTTCCTGGTGATGGAATCTTCTCATGGCTCCTCATAGTCCAGCACATTTCCTTCCTTCTCTGTCTCCAGAACAAATCCGCCTTTGTCTGACCACATTGCCTGTTCAAAGTCCTACCCCTCCCCCCTATTTCCTGCTACATCATATCCTGTAGCCTGACTTCCTGTGCTGAGCTCATAAACCAATTTGACTGGTTAATTTGCATATCAATAGGGTGCTTATCTTCAAAAAACAGAACATGGTTTTAAAACCTAACAATTCACATATATCTATGCTATAAAATCACCCATAAATATCCATAGCAACACACTTGCCTTGTTAAAAACTGATAGATTTAAAAAAACAGGCTTTATAGTTTTGGCTGCAGTAATAGGTCTGAATTGAACAATGAAATAGCAGCCACAACATATCTCAAAACTATAGAAAAGTTTAACCTTAAAAATAAAGCTAAAGCCCTAACCTTAATACAAATTGGCCAGTTGCAAAACAGGTAATTATAATTTGTGAGGTTTGGTTTGGCAGTCCCACACTACATTTTATAAAACATTTAATGAAATGTCAAAACAGGGTGTATAAAAACACTTCAAAAACACAGCCGCATGTTCCATGAACCCCCTCCCATCCCTTTATCTCCAATTATTCATAAAAATATTCAAAATATAGATAGTGTATATTTGTTAAAATTTGGCTAGCATGAGAACAATAGCCAAGCATTTGAATAGGCAACATATAGAAAGAGACAATGCAGTTTTAATCTTACAATAAATATCAAAGTGTATTATCTGAGAATCAACAGCCTCAAACATTTGTTCAGTGGCTGGACAGTGCATCTGGTCATACACTTCCCTCTGAATTGACCGAAATGCTAACAGCGAGGGTCTGTAACAAAAGTCGATTACAATAAATTTAATTAAAAAGCATTAGCAGCTGTCAGAATAGAATAGCCCAGCAGGATGGAGGAATGTTTTGGATTTCTTTCCTTCAGTCCCTATGCTGAACCAAGAAAGTCTATTAGAGTTTGGCCCGCTTTAGTAAGCAGCATACTCAGTCCACAAAATAAGAGGGAGAGATGATGTAGATCTCATCAGCAGCGACTGTTGTTTTATTTTGGGGGGTGGCAAACAACGCAAACATTGCACCCACAGCCACTCCCCCGGTCTCCCCTCCCCGTGGGTTGGTTGTTCCTTCATTCGGTCGGTAACCCCGCACTTACCCCATCAAGCGGGAAGCGCTTCCCTCTGGGTGACAGGCGGCGGCTTCTCGTGAGTCTCCTCATGGCGGCCATGTGTCTCCTCCCTCCTCCTCTCTCCTTCCCCCCCTCCTCCTAGACCAAAAGGATGGCTTCTCCTTTCAGCCAATCACGAAAAGGGTCTCAAGAACCACTTCCTGATTGGTCGGGAGGAGAATCGTTGTGACAATAGCAACTATTCATTTGCTATTGTCACACAACTGCCTCAGACTCTAATTACGTGCTTCAAAAAAAAAAAAAAAAAAAATTGGAATCCATCCAGCACCCTGCATGTAGATTAGATGCATGGATGGGGAGGGCAGCACCCATGCACCCCTAATGGATGGGCCGCCACTGGATTTCATAGTGAAATAAATATTAGAGTGTATGTTTGAGATGCAATAGCCACAAATATTGGATGGTGCCTAGACTGTATGCAGGCATTTTGTTTAGGCTGCAATATAAGAGGGAGAGACAAGGCATTTTTTATCTTAAAATAGACGTTAGGATTCCCCTCTAGTGAATAATAGAAATTTGGTAGCTGAGGTACCATTGCAGAAACATATGTGCGTGTGACATTTTACAGTGCCAGCGCATAAGAATAGTCAAGGGGAAGTAGCAGCATCATCTTTTTTTGGGAAGGGGGGCAGCAGATACATTAACAAAAGCAGAGCACTGTGATTGATACCTAAATGTAGCAATAGCCTGTCCCTTTGTGGCAGAGCTGTCAGATGGATTTGGATGGTTGCTCCTTCCAAGCTCAGGTGCTGAAACACAACTGCCTTTTGCTGCTTCCTGTCTTATGTTCTCTCTCTTAATTAAATAATCCCACTGACTCCTTAATGTCAGTTTGCAGTACTATGGAGGGATTGGAAGATGAGGAAAAGGAAGCAGAGAAAACATATTAACAGCAGTTATAGACAACTGGCCACTCTGTGCCTGGAGGGAGGAAGAAGAGGAAAGCTTTGTTAGCCACTCAACAACCTCCTGCATGTGCTGTGGCTGTATAGCATGGGCAATCTGAGATAGAAAAGACAGGAGTGCCCTGTCTCTAGATGGTGTGGCCTGACTTGTGTTGATTAGTAACACATAATAAAGTCCCTACCACTTTAACATGCATTTTTAGTTTTTTTTAAATGTTTTTGTGATGTGTTTTTGACGTGTTAATGAAGTTTGAAAAAAATGCCCTGTGTGTTTTGGTTTTCTATTTGTTTTAAAGGGGAAGTGATGTAAAGGAAAAAATGTCTCCAGATTTGTGATTTGGTCCTGTCCACCTGGGAGATTTGGGGTTTAATTTTGCATGACCTAAAACCCCCGTTGCATCCTCTATAACAGGGGTCTCCAAACTGTTCAGGAACTACAGTTCCCATCATGCCTAGTCATGTCTGTGAATGTCAGAGTTTTACAATGCCTCATGGGACATGAAGTTCTGCAACAGCTGGAGGGCCGTAGTTTGGAGATCCCTGCTCTATAATACATAATATGAAAAAAATTCTAACAGGGAGAGTGGAGTCCCTCAGAATGGTATAAGTAGGTGTGCACAACTAAAGAACCCAAGCACTAATACCTCACCAATAAGGTCCCCGAGAAACACAGTCACATGGTTTAACTCTCCAACATCTACCAAAAACTGAAAATAAGTTTTCAGTGGCATGCCCCTTACTAAAACAGTACAACATCCATCTAGTAAAAAGAGAAGTAGACTACAAGGAAGACAGTGAGAAGAGGAAAACTACAAACTTTGAATTTTGATCCATGTATGGGCAGGCTGGTTGTGCAAGTCAATCTATCAAGCAACTTGTATACAATCGTTCAGTAAAAAACATCAGGCTGATTGTACACGATTGTCTATGGATGATTATCATGAGCATGTGAGAGCTGTCTTGTGAACCAATGTAAGGCTGTCATCCCTGGCCACCATTTTAAGCCTGAAACGACCACTAGACTGAAAAGCTAGGGGTCCATTCCATCCGGTGAGTGGGGACATAGAAGGGGTTGTTGCGCACCTCAAATTTTTTTGAGCACTTTGCACTTTATGGATTGGAGCACATCGTTCACTAATATATGGACATTCACTTACTAATGAATTGTTATTACATTATTGTTTATTATTGCGAGCGCTGTAATATATATATGTTTTTGTTTTTGATTGTACACAAGTTGAAGTACAATCAGCCTGTCGGGTTTTTTCCAAACAATCAGTGCGACCAGCTATAGCCAACAACACTGATCATTGTAGTAGACAAAGAGGAAGGTTCCCCACTGTTAGAATACAAAACCACGGTGGGAAGGATTCCCCCATCTACGCACTCGATACACCTGGTTTATCAAAAAAATTATCAATATATGGGCTGACTTACCTGAAAGCAACACTTCACATGCTTAGGGTATATTTATGTCCAGCTATGTGTTAAATCCACAACAACAGGATCCACAATGATCATTGTAGTTCGGTAACACTTTCTTGACTGCTCTCACACGTAAAATGTTTAAAATTATGATGTTGCCCTTGCTATAGCAATTAATTATGTTCCTTGACAGTAAAAGCCCCGTAAGAGTGTCAGAGTTTTTCTGTAGTAGGCCCTGTATTGACCCAGACATCACCAAAGTATGTGGCTGCTGCCTGTAATAATTGAAGCTTTGTGTGGGACAGTTTCTGCACATTATCAGTGACAACAGTGAGTTCTCTTACTCCACATGGAGTATTCCCGACTGTCACTCACAGAGCACCGCAGACTTCACAGCCAGCAGCCAGACACCCTGATGGGCCAGAAAGAAGGTGGGAGCTGTGAGTGCTGTCCAGAAGTGTCAGAAGTTGAAGAAATTACATTGCTGTTACTGGCAAGTGTCGCTTTTGATGACAGTGTATTTCTAAAGGTCTAAGGGATAAACTGAAACCCATATATCTGGTAAACTCATCATAAAATGCTCAATCCAATTTTTGTTAACACTTGTATGTACCCCTTTTTATTTTTATTAAGTGGTGTTCAGCAGTTCTTATGTTTAGCACAGACATTCATATCTAAACATTTTCTTGGGCACTACATGCAATTTCAAATATACTGAATGGCAAATAAATGTAATGTAAAGCCCTACAATTCTCAAAATATGATTGAACTGTTGACTCAAATGGTAAGCTTTGCATTTTACATATTCTCTAAAGTGTTCAACAATGCATTTTATTTTATCTTTATTATATTTCTTACCGACTTTACCGACCAATTTAAACTTCAGAGAATGGCATGACATCTATATTAACTTCAATCATGAGTACTAGATTATTAAAGCTGTGGTAATTTACCCCCTACCTAAGCTTTACCACCATTTCCTAACTAATAGATGGATTTAAAAAACACTAACTAATATCCTCATTTACTTTCCTAAATCTATAATCACATGACACCATGGATCCTGTCTTCTATCTAGAGTATGAGGGTTCTATTAAGTGCCCACAGTACTGCCTAGGTAAACACTTTCTGTTGACTGTTAGCAGTAGGGTCCTGTCAAGATACCCAGCGCTAGTTCTCTGCAGTGCTCATGTGACCAGATATGTGGAAACTACACAGAGGAAACCAGATTTAAACCTAATTAAATACAATTCATTATAAACACACAAGCACAAGTGACATAGAACATGAACACAGAAACCCATACACAACCCAATGAACATACACAAAAAGTAGAAACAAATTAAGTAACTAACTATTTATAAATGAGAAGGGGGATAAGGATAGTTGGGTACAGCAGGGTCAGGTGGGTACACAACAGGGAGCTAACATGTCAGCCATAGGGACCATAAGGGCTAGCAGTATCAGTGTCTAAAAGGTCCAGAATGTGCTGCCTCACAGTTAAAATACTGAGGCACTCTGTAAATCCTGTGAGGTGGGGCTAAATACCCTCCAAGCAACCAGAATTAAGCAGTAAGTAATCATGGAGGAGCTGCTGGTGGACACAGCAATTACATCATTCAAGTCTGGGGATGACAGTGCCACCAGTAGGTGTTCTAGCTCCTTTCATGTCCTCACAGGCTCCACAGGACTACTACAGCAGGATGATTTTACAACAAGGGGATCCGTTGGATTGCATTCAACTGATCCCCTGCAGCACTGGATCATTAGTTTCCACTCCGGGAAGAGGGACTTGCCAGTGAGTTACTTGTGACGGTTGATTTAGGTGGGGAATTATAACTTCCAATTCTGTAATATGATTGAGTGTTGTATACAAATAAGGTGAGACTTCAGCAATTCAACCCTAAAAATATTTTAAAAAATTGTAGCCACATTTGATCAAAAATTCTGCATATCTTTCTTTAGCTGAACAATTTATTTTTATCCACAAAAAAAATGTATGTTTTCAGGTGCAATAGTAGAATTGTAGTTATTTTTATATAATATAGCATACACCATAATATACATTTCAAACATTGCAGCACTGTTTGGTATTCATTTGTACAGTATATAATTCAAAAGTTGTAGCAGTGCTTTGAATTCCAATTCCAAGATTTTCCAAGCGCTTAAAGTGTATGTGAATCCTGACCTCTTAAAACAACCTATTCAGTTTAAAACAGAAATGAAAGGCAAAACATCTCTGTATATGTAAAACTATATATATATATATATACCTTTTTTTATAAGTGATCATGTAATCTCTGTTCTCAGCTGCATAAGGGGCTTGGAGAGGTGAAGGTGTATGGCTATGCAGGGGGGGGGGGGGGGCATGTAAGCACAGGACTTGGTCATCGAAGAACAGGCACCCAGCACAGCCAGAAAACTGACCCCACTAAGATGGATGTGCACTCTGGACTGGCAGGAACACCAGGTATTTCACACAAAGGAAACAATACAAAGAGAACAGGAATCATTCTACCACAAGAACATGGTAGAACAGAACAGGAATATGTAATATTGGGGTAACACATTCCTTAAAGCTCAACTTTAGCCAAGATGTTCTGGAAATCTCCTTTTCTGTCCTGTAACAGCAGCAAAAAAATAAGGGAGCGGTTACCACTGGGGCAGAACAGTGACAACCCATCTTTTTTCATTATTGTGTTGCAGTCTGTATTCTCACTGGAGAAACTTTCCCTTCAACATGTCCACACAAGAAGTGAGAGTAAATTCCCCCAATGGGAACATAGACTGCAATAACCTAACCGACCTCAATGCACTGTTTAATTAGGCAACTATGTGGCAAATGAGGTTTAATGTTGATAAATGTAAATGTGCACACATCATACATACTAGGAGGAGTACAGCTGGGGGAATCAATGGTGGAGAAGGATTTGGGTGTTCTGGTAGATCATAAGCTTAATAATAGAATGTGATGCCAAGCTGAAGTTTAGAAAGCGAGCAAAATCTTTTCTGTATTAAGAGAGGTATGGACTCCAGAGAGAGAGAAATCATTTTGCCCCTTTACAAATCATTAGTAAGACCTCATCTGAAATTCTCAGTTCAATTTTGGGCACCAGTTCATAAAAAGGATATTGGGGAACTGGAGAAAATTCAGAGACAGGCAACTCAACTTATGCACGGTGGAGCTTAGCTATGAGGAAAGATTAGAGGAACTGAATTTATTTTCTCTTGAGAACAGAGATTAAGGGGGATATTATTAACATGTATAAATACATAAGTGATCCATAAAGTGAACTTAATGTTCAGTTATTCACCTTAAGGTCATATCATAGAGGACAAGGGAGAAATCTTTCCATCTGGAGGAAAAGAAATTTAACCTCCAAATATGAAAAGGCTTCTTCTCAATAAGAGCTGTAAAAATGTGGAATATACTCCCTCAAGAGCTGGTTCTGGAAACCTTAGTAGATTATTTTAAAAAGGCCTGGATTATTTTCTAAATGTACATAATATAACTGGATGCTAACATTTATAAAAAAAAGTTGATCCAGGGAATATCCGATTGTATCTTGGGGGATCAGGAAGGATTTTCTTTTACCCCGCTGGAACAAATTGGATCATACTTTATTGGTGTTTTTTGCCTTCATCTGGATCAACTGTGGGTATAGGATTGTGTATACAAGGCTGGGTTCACACTATTGCGAATTGGATGTGGGTTTCGCAGCACAAATGACTAGACATGTGCAATTAGTTTAGTTCCGTATTCGATTTTTAACAAATTTTGACAAATTCGTTAATTCCGAATTTCCGAATTTTTCAATTTCCAAAATTTCCGAATTTCCGAATTTCAAAATTTGCGAAATTAGGAATTTCCGAAATTCCTGAATTTCCGAATTCCGAATTTTCGGAATTCGGAAATTCAAAAATTCGAAAATTCGAAAATCAGAAAAAAAGAAAGAAAATCTGTTTAATTCTAAATAATAACTAACTATTAAATTATAGGTATTGGAATTCCCTTTCAAATTTGTCTGTTAGTGAATGTAACGAGTACGAATTTATCCGAAGTTACGAATTATCTGAAATAACAAATGGAACGTAACCAAATGGAACGTAACGATCTAAAAATAATAAATAACAATAATAATAATAATAAAACCTTTTTATTATTATTAATTATTTATTATTAATTTGTTCCATTCCATTTGCTTAGATGCGGCATTCGTTATTTCAGATAATTCGTAACTTAACATAAATTTGTACTCGTTAATTTAATAGTTAGTTATTAATTAAACTGATTTTCTTTCTTTTTTTCAGATTTTCAAATTTTGCGTTTTTTAAATCTTTGAATTCCCGAATTCCGAAAATTCGGAAATTCGGAATTCCGAAAAACCGAAAATCCAAAATTCGGAAATTCGATAATTCGGAAATCCAAAAATTTGAAATTCGGAAATTCGAAAATTCAGAATTTTGGAAATCCGAAAATTCGAAATTCGGAAATTCGGAATTCCGAAAAACCGAAAATCCAAAATTCGGAAATTCGATAATTCGGAAATCCAAAAATTTGAAATTCGGAAATTCGAAAATTCAGAATTTTGGAAATCCGAAAATTCGAAATTCGGAAATCCGGAATTCCGAAAAACCGAAAATCCAAAATTCGGAAATTCGATAATTCGGAAATCCAAAAATTTGAAATTCGGAAATTCGAAAATTCAGAATTTTGGAAATCCGAAAATTCGAAATTCGGAAATCCGGAATTTCGGAAATTCGGAAATTCGAAAATTCAGAATTTCGGAAATCCAAAAATTCAAAATTCGGAAATCCGGAAATTCGAAATTCGGAAATTCAGAAATCTAAAAATTCGGAAATTCAGAAATCCGAAAATTCGGAAATTCGGAAATCCAAAAATTCGAAATTCAGAAACTTCAAGTTCCAATATGTGAAAATTTCCGAAATTTCCGAATTCTGAATTTTCGAATTTCCGAATTCTGAATTTTCGAATTTCCAAATTCCCGAATTTTCGATTTTCATTTGTGTCTTTTATTTTCCCTGATGTTTGGGTTTAAACAGCTTCGAGCATCACCAATTTTTTTGAAGCTCACTGGTACAGTCTTCTCAGTACAAAAAAAACTAAATATCCTGGGTCACAGATACTTGAGCCAACAAAGAAGTTTTAGATACAACCCCTGGCGAAAAGTATGGAATCATCACTCTTGGAAAATGTTAAATCAACTGTTTAATTGTGTAGAAAGAAAACTAATCACAGGCATGCCTCAAAACTATTTTCATTTAACATTCTAACCTTCTGGCTTTAAGAAACAGTTAAAAAAAAGTAAACAAAAGAATGAAAACTGTGTTCAGTTGCAAATGTTTTTGCAGATCAAGCAGAGGAAAAATATGGAATCACTCAATTCTGAGGAAAATATTATGGAATCACCATGTACTTTGCAGTTCTAAAACAAACATCTGCATCAGATTACATCCTGAAAAATTATGTCATCATCACCAAAATCCTTTCAATTGATGGAATAAAAAAAGTTTCCAAAATCTCAATATAAACGTGTGCATTTGTTGAAGATTTAATGACTGTCATCTCCCCCGTACCTTTACCTGACACGCAACCCCATATCATCAATGGAAAATTTGCATGTTTTCTTCAGGCAGTCATCTTCATACATTTCATTGGAATGGTACCAAACAAAAGTTTTAGCATCGTCACCCTGCCCAATGCAGATTGCAAATTCATAACTGAATATCACTTTTATCCAGTCATCCACAGTCCATGATTGCTTTTCTTTAGCCCACTGTAACCATTGTTTTTCTCTGTAATGTTGTGTTAATGATGGTTTTCATTAATATAAATCATATGGGAAGATTGTTAAAGGGAAACGTATTGGTAGACCAAGGAAGACATCAAAGCGTCAAGTTCTAAAACTTAAAGCAATATACCTTAAAGCAGAAGAAAACCCATCAATAAAACAGTTTTATTTTCGGCACATGCCGGAATTTTAACACTCCCATTGGTTGTGCTCTCCACCAAACTTTTCAGAGCTCGCTAGACTGGAGTGTTCTCCTAAAGTTTTTACATAAATATTGTACTATCATCCCAGATTAATATACAGTAGAAAAATTATTGGAGATACGGGACTGTCTATGGTACATACACAAAAAAAAAAAAAATTTCATAAAGGTATGATAAAATTGCTTGTTTTATTAACATATAAAATAAACAAAAAAGAGAAAAATTATACAATATTAGACTCCATGTACACCAATATATGGGTCATAGGGTTCGAAAGTACTACATACAACTCCTAATAGAACATCTATATGATCATACATTCAGAGTACACAGGTCATAATACTATGGTATGTATACAAAACAGTATATTGGTTAATATACAAAGCAATTGATAGTCATTAAAACGTTATATATGCTGTAAGGAGTATGCGGTAACAAGAATGTCTAATGAAGTCAATTTACACATGCATGATTCCCTACCTCCAATGTCATAGGGGTCATAGGCATGGCCAGACTTCCAAGGATTGGTGCCGGTGGACTCACTGGAACACCCCCCAGAAAGGGGTTTGCACAGGGCTATACCCAGCGAACGCCACCAGAATAGTGGCTGGGGAGTTGTAGGGGGAGAGAAAAATCCTATTCCTTTTCCTACAATGTGTTTATAGGGCCTGTAGAGTACAGAAGTACTTGTTAACCACAATTATGTAAACAAAGTATAAATATTCGTAAAGTAGGAAAGCAATATGACCATGCCCAATGTCAATTGTCAGGCTTTTACCTACCTCCTACGGAAGCTTGTAAAGATTTATATTTGTGAGAGGCTCGGGTCAAACAACCCCCCAAAAGGAAACAGATAATGGGGGGGAAGGGAACGGGAACTGTTTGGTCTTTGTTTTAGGTACTTGTCCACTAGACCAAGGCAATTTCTGAAAGATAACAAGACAAGAAAGAGAGACCCAATAAAAGTGCATAGGAAACCATATCCAATACATTTTATGGATCCCCAAAAGAGAGAGGGGTTACAGTCCCTACCTTGTAATGGAATGTATATGGCATCAGAGCGTATCATATTTTTAATGGCTGGTCAGCCCAATATACTGCCACTCAACAGGGGCTAAGTATATCATCCAATGCCTGTAAAAAGGGTATTTAAATAAGTACAATGGTTCCATATGTTCAGAGTTACAGTGGGCAAAATGTCCACCATTTGAAAGGATTAGAAAAATTGAATTAAATCAGTCTACCCGATGAAGTCGTTGTTCCCAAACGTATTGTGTGCATGACTTATGTGGAGGTGAAATTGTTTACTCAATATCTTTAATGGTAGACCAAGGAAGACATCAAAGCGTCAAGTTCTAAAACTTAAAGCAATATACCTTAAAGCAGAAGAAAACCCATTGGTTGTGCTCTCTACCAAACTGTCAAACCATCCAATGGCTGGTTTCATAACTGATCACATGTGCAGCATCATGGCAGTTGTAAATTAAACAGAGGCAAAGATGGCAGCTTCCTTGGCTGAAAATTATAGGGGTGTTTACTTAAACTTTAAAAACAGAAAGTGCAGAACAAATGGTCAGAAACCAAAGTAAATGTCTGTGACCGAACTGTAAGACGCCGACTATAGGAAATGGTATTTACATACAGAAAAGCCAAATGAAAACCATCAGTAACACCTAAATAGAAAAAAACAAAGTTACAGTGGGCTAAATAAAAGCAATCATGGGCTGTGGATGACTGGATGAAAGTGATTTTCAGTGATGAATCACGAAGCTGCATTGGGCAGGGTGATGATGCAGGAACTTTTGTTTGGTGCTGTTTCAATGAAATGTATGACTGCCTGAAGAAAACATGCACATTTCCACAATCATTGATGATATGGGATAGCATGTCAGGTAAAGGTACGTGGGAGATGACAGTCATTCAATCTTCAATAAATGCACAAGTTTATATTGAGATTTTGGACACTTTTCTTATTCCATCAATTGAAAGGATGTTTGGTGATGATGACATCATTTTTCAGGATGTAATCTGATGCAAATGTTTGTTTTAGAACTGCAAAGTACACAGTGATTACATAATATTTTCCTCATAATTGAGTGATTCCATATTTTGTTCCTCTGCTTGAGCTACAAAACCTGTTGCAACTGACTACAGTTTTCTTTCTTTTTTTATTTAAGTGTTTCTTGAACCCAGAAGGTTGGAATGTTACTTGAAAATAGTTTTGAGGCATGTCTGTGATATTTTTTTTTTTACACAATTAAACAATTGAATGAACATTTGCCAAGAGAGGTGATTTCATACTTCTTGCCAGGGGTTGTAGGTACCTGTACAATTTATATTCAGTTCTCAATATAGTTTGCTTAAAACAAGATTAAATTCCTCCAAGGATAATAAAAAAAACTATACTCTCTAGACTTATTTATAAAAAAATTTCCCAGCTGCTTTTATTTCCCAACTGCTTTTATCTCAATATTGCGTGGCATATTTGTATAAAAAAAACTACATTTGCTAACTTCTCGCAAGGTTGTCAAGCAATTTCAGCAAGATTGCTTAGAAGTGCCAGTAATCAGTCTACTGTAGGTCTAAATTCATAATGTAGTTCAGGTAAAGAAGCGCTTTCAGCTTCCTTCAAGAGACTTTCTATTTTTGTGCACTTTTAGTATAAAATACCATACTGGAATTCTCACGGTTTCAGAGAATAATTTAAAACATATATTTTTATCAATATAACCCTTTCTGACATCTTCCATAAGAAGAATAGATCATTCATTATTTACAGCAATACTGAATTGGAAGATAAAAATATGTACGCCTCCTTATCTTTAAATTATCTAGACAACTCTTGGACAGAATAATTAGTGGACATGATCACAGCTTTATCACCTTTGCCCAATGGCTTAGAAGTAAATTATATTTGCTTGGAAAGTCAGTGTAAAGGGGACCATACATTTTACAATTTTCCTTCCTTCAACCACGGCTCACTCTTGATGGGGCAATTCCTTACTGCAGTGCTTTTGTTTTATGTCAGCTGGGAGCGTGACGCGCCTTCCCCATCAGCAGAATATAATGATCACTACTGGAATCTATAGTAGGGATCGAATGGAAAAAAAACAGGCTGGTTGTACTGAAGTTGATTGATTGGTTGACTTCAGTATAGAGATGTGAAGGCTTTTTTGTTTTTTTCCTAAAAATTGAAAAAAGAAAAAAGAATTGTGGAATATTTTATTTTAACATGATGAAATTAATATTTTAATACAGGGTGTTCAAATATTTTCCAAATAATTTCTAAAAAAAATGTATGATATCAGATTATTCCAATTTCTGTGCACTGAGTGAGGACAAGCAAGTCCTAGGTAACAAAGTATGCATTTCTTCCTTTAGGAGGTGCTGTGCTGCTATTGTAACAAGAAAAAGGTTTCAGTTTTGGTGGGTGTGTTTGGTTTGTTCTGTCCTCTTCACTAGGCCTCAAAAGCATTGGAAGAAAATACAGAGCAACAAAAAGGACCTGAAAGTATATACTTAATTAAAAAAGGTAAGAGTTTACATTTATCTGATTCTGAATCCAGAAAACTGAATCATTTAGCTACATTAGTTTATCTTTATAAACTTTTGTGTAAATAATAAACACATTCTTGTATGTAACAGGTGTCCTGTAGATATTAAAAAATCCTTCAAAGATCGAAGTGAAGAGGACAACAATGATGACAATGCACATAGTTTTTCTCAACGTTCTCGTAACAGAATGACTTTCAATCTTAAAAAGACAAAAAAGTGCTAATGTAGCATTTTTTTAAATTTTTCCGAAAATTGACATTTCCACTTCAGTACAACCAGCTTGTCCATAGATGTATCAAAATTTGGCCAAATTTTGATCCTTGTCTGGCCAGCTCGATCCATCTATCAACTTTAGTACAACCAGCTTGCCCATAGACGTGTTGAAATTTGGCTGGTTCCTGCTGAACCGGCCAATTTTGATCCGTCTATAGTCGGCTTAAAGCTCTTTATTTACTCAGAGGTAATATTACTGCTTTCCTGTTATGGTGTTACATCCTAACTCCAGTCAAACATTTTAACCACTTCCCGACCGCCCCCTGTATATTTACGTCGGCAGAATGGCACGTACAGGCAGAATCACGTACCTGTACGTGACATTCTTCTGGCGGTTGGGGGGTCCGATCGGACCCCCCTCCGCCGGCGGGGACGGTCGGGATCGCTTCAGAAGCGATGCGGGACGAGGTAACGGCCAGTCGTTTCTGGCCACCCCCTCCCGATCGCTCTGGCCAATAGGATTCGTCCGCTTCCTTCCCCTTCCTGTGTAATTGTAAACACAGGCAAGGGGAAGTGATGTCACGCTCCTCGTGTCGGTCTTTCTGACCGGGACGCCGAGCGGAGAAGACATCAAGTAAGTGCACAAACACTACACTGACACCAGGTACACATAGGCACACATTTCACCCCCCTGTCACCCCCTGATCACCCCCCAGATCACCCCCCTGCCCCCCCTGTCACAGTGTCACTGATTGCAGTGATCATTTATTTTACTGATCACTGCATTTAGTGTCAGTGTGACTGCAATAACTGTCAGGGCAGTTAGTTTTAGGCCCCTTTAGGTCCAAGGTAGCCCCCTACCCCCCCCCAATAAAGGTTTAACCCCTTGATTGCCCCCTAGGTAACCCTTTCACCCCCTTTTGCCAGTGTCACTAAGCGATCGTTTATTTTGATCGCTCTATTAGTGTCACTGCTGTCGCTAGGTAGCCAGTTTTTTTTTTAGGTAACCGCCAGGTTTATATAGGATTATAAAATAGGTTTATAGGTCAGGTACCCCCATATTACAACCTAAATAAAGGTTTTAACCCCTTGATTGCCCCTAGAGTTAACTCTTTCACCAGTGATCACAGTATAAGTGTCACTGGTGACGCTGGTTAGCCAGTTAGTTATTTAGTTATTTAGGTTCCCCGTCAGGTTTTTATATATCGTCAGGTACCCCCATATATTACCTAATAAAGGTTTTAACCCCCTGATTGCCCCTAGTTAACCCTTTCACCAGTGATCACCGTATAACTGTTACGGGTGACGCTGGTTAGTTAGCTTGTTTTTTTATACTGTCAGGGCACCCGCCATTTATTACCCAACTATCGGTTTAACCCCCTGATCGCCCGGCGGGTGATATCAATTAGGTGTTAGGGTCAAATAAGGTCTGCGTCGCCCCAGGTTAGTGCCAGTACCGCAAACACCCACGCGCAAAGCATACACCTCCCTTAGTGGTATAGTATCTGAACAGATCAATATCTGATCTGATCAGATCTATACTAGCGTCCCAGCAGTTTAGGGTTCCAAAAAACGCATTGTTAGCGGGATCAGCCCAGATACCTGCTAGCACCTGCGTTTTCCCCCTCCGCCCAGCCCAGCCCAGCCCACCCAAGTGCAGTATCGATCGATCACTGTCACTTCCAAAACACTAAGCACACATAACTGCAGCGTTCGCAGAGTCAGGCCTGATCCCTGCGATCGCTAACAGTTTTTTTGGTAGCGTTTTGATTCATTCGCCAGCAGCCTAGGAGCTTTTTTTCCTGTGAATCTCACTAGTGTACTACTAAATTTAGAGCCCAAAATGGCAAATCGCAAGTACACTAGTGAACAGGCCTACTTGTTTCTGAGTATGTCAGATAGTGAAGAGGAGGTCACTCATCTGTCAGAATCAGGCTCAGAATACGATCCAGTAGACGACAGCGGCTCCATGACAGATAGCTCTGGCGACGAAGGTGTGGTCCCTGCTAAGGTCAGGCGTACCCGATCCCGATCTTCTGATGTTGTTGAGGTGCAGGAACCGCAGGTCTCTCGTATGGAGCAGAGAAGTACTAGCGCCGCTATTCCTTCTGGTGAACTGGCAAGCACCAGCGGCCTAGTACACCCTGGACGTAGTCAAACCAGCACTGCAGTAACACTTGGTGACGTGGCGAGTCCCATAAGTGCAGTTCAAGCTGGCGAGGTGGCAAGCACAAGTAGTGTCCCGCTGCCACCAAGAAGAAGACAAAGGCAGGCCCGTCGATCACATAGTGTCCTTCCTGCAGAATTCGCCAATCCTGATTGGGTGCCCACCACTTCTGCAGAACCCGTACTTCCCCCATTCACTGGCCAACCCGGTATTCAGGTGGAAACAGCTGATTTTAAGCCATCCGATTTTTATTCGCTGTTTTTCACGGAAGATCTCTATAGATCTATTGTGGACCAAAGTAATATATACGCTGGTCAACACATCGCCGCTAATCCCCAAGTGCCTTCCCTTGCCAGAGATTGGAAACCAATTACGGTTTCCGAATTTAAGACCTTTCTGGGCCTTTCCCTCAACATGGGCATACACAAATTCCCGACGCTGAGGTCTTATTGGTCCACCTCACCGCACCACCATATGCCCGTGTTCTCTGCCTCCATGTCCAGGGCACGATACGAACAGATCTTGCGGTTCATGCACTTCAGTGACAATGAACTTTGTCGTCCTCGTGGAGACCCTGAATTTGATCGGCTCTACAAAATTCGGCCCCTCATAAACCACTTCAACCAATGTTTTGCAGCCTTGTTTACGCCCAATCAAGTTGTCTGCGTTGACGAGTCCCTGATTAAGTTTTCTGGCCGCTTGTCTTTCAAACAGTTCCTTCCCAGCAAGCGTGCCAGATACGGGGTCAAGCTCTACAAGCTCTGTGACAGGGCAACAGGCTATACGTGGAGCTTTTCGGTTTATGAGGGAAAAGATAGTCACGTAGAGCCGGAGAACTGTCCAGATTACATAGGGAGCGCTGGCAAGATAGTGTGGAACTTGGTGTCACCCTTATTCGGAAAGGGGTACCACTTGTACGTGGACAATTATTACACGAGCGTGCCACTGTTTAGTCACTTGTTTGATCATCAGATTGGAGCATGTGGCACCGTGCGACCTAATCGCCGGGGCTTTCCCCAGCGGCTTGTAGATTCCCGTCTTAGGCTGGGGGAGAGAGCCTGCTTGAAGTGTAATAACTTGCTCGCTGTGAAGTGGAGGGATAATAGGAATGTTTTCGTTCTTACCTCCCTTCATGCAGACACGACAGTCCAAATTCGTACGGCGGCTGGTGTTGTGACGAAACCCCTCTGTATCCACGAATACAACCTTAATATGGGGGGGGTGGACCTCAACGACCAGTTGTTGGCGCCGTACCTAGTTGTCCGTAAGGCTAGACGCTGGTACAAAAAAGTGTCTATTTATTTATTCCAATTGGCTTTGCTGAATGCTCATGTGCTATACGGAGCTTCAGGCGGGACGTTACCCTTCCTTGAATTCCAGGGAGCGGTTGTCATGGAACTCCTGTATCCAGGCGATTCCACACCTCACCATCCCCTACCAAATGCAGTAAGCCGGCTGCATGAGAGGCATTATCCTCATGCCCTCCAGAGTACCCCTACCCAACGAGCCCCCCAAAGAAGATGTCGTGTCTGTAGCAAGCGCGGATTTAGGCGTGACACCCGTTATTATTGTCCACGCTGTCCTGACAATCCTGGTCTCTGCGTTGGTGAATGCTTTGAACGCTACCACGAACTAGTGAGGTATTAGCGTAGGGTACAGCATTTCACAGGCTAGGATACACTTTCACAGGGTCTCAAGAATGCCATCGCATTTTGAGACCCGACCGTTGCAGTTCAAATTATAGTTACAGGGTCTCAAGAATGCCATCGCATTTTGAGACCCGACCGTTACAGTTAAAATTATAGTTATAGTTTAAAAAAAAAGTGTAAAAAATAAAAAAAAAATAAAAAAAGTACAAAAAAAAAAAAAACCCCAAAAAAAATATAAAATAAAAAACCAAAAATAGTTGTCGTTTTATTGTTCTCTCTCTATTGTTGCTCTTTTTTACTCTATTCTATTCTGCAATGTTTTATTATGTTTTATCATGCTTGCTTTTCAGGTATGTTTTATTGTTAACCATTTTTTTGTTTTCAGGTGCGCCATTCAGTTGCAGCGCGGATTTATTTATCTTGACAGCAACAGCGTTTGCTCCCACGATACATAAAGCCGCGACTCCAACACTGTAGGAGGTGATTTCACCACCACAGTTAAAAAAAAGAGCATATATGCCGAAGCATGGGGGCAGCAGAGGGCGGAGGAGCGATTTTGCTCCTAATGCCACGTACATACGGTCGAAAAAAGTCCGACCATGTGTACGTGGCATAACTTTTTTGCGGGAGGATGCCCCCATGCTTCGGCATATATATATTTTAGGCACCGGTTGCGTTAACAAAATGTTTTATTTTTTACTATGTTTTTTTTTTGGTATTTGCTTTGCAGGTATGGTATGGTAAGGTCTTACTGTTATACTCTAATGTTACTTTGTTTTAATGTTAACCATTATTTGCTTAGCAGGTACGCCATTCAGTTGCAGCGTGGATTTATTTATCTTGACAGCAACAGCGTTTGCTCCCACGATACATAAAGCCGCGACTCCAACGCTGTAGGAGGTGATTTCACCACCACAGTTAAAAAAAAGAGCATATATGCCGAAGCATGGGGGCAGCAGAGGGCGGAGGAGCGATTTTGCTCCTAATGCCACGTACATACGGTCGAAAAAAGTCCGACCATGTGTACGTGGCATAACTTTTTTGCGGGAGGATGCCCCCATGCTTCGGCATATATATATTTTAGGCACCGGTTGCGTTAACAAAATGTTTTATTTTTTACTATGTTTTTTTTTTGGTATTTGCTTTGCAGGTATGGTATGGTAAGGTCTTACTGTTATACTGTAATGTTACTTTGTTTTAATGTTAACCATTATTTGCTTAGCAGGTACGCCATTCAGTTGCAGCGTGGATTTATTTATCTTGACAGCAACAGCGTTTGCTCCCACGATACATAAAGCCGCGACTCCAATGCTGTAGGAGGTGATTTCACCACCACAGTTAAAAAAAAGAGCATATATGCCGAAGCATGGGGGCAGCAGAGGGCGGAGGAGCGATTTTGCTCCTAATGCCACGTACATACGGTCGAAAAAAGTTCGACCATGTATACGTGGCATAACTTTTTTTGCGGGAGGATGCCCCCATGCTTCGGCATATATAAATGGTGCATGTATGCCCATCATTAGAAGTGGGTGGATGAAGGGAGGTATTCTAATGGTGGGCATACCCACCGCGCCATTGGGAAATTGGGAAAGCATTTTATCACACCGATCTTGGTGTGGTCAGATGCTTTGAGGGCACAGGAAAGATCTAGGGTCTAATAGACCCCAATTTTTTCAAAAAAAGAGTACCTGTCACTGCCTATTGCTATCATAGGGGATATTTACATTCCCTGCGATAACAATAAAAATGACAACTAAGAAAAAAAAAATGGAAGGAACAGTCTAAAAATAAAATAAAAAAGCTAAATAAAAAGAAAAACTAAAAAAAAAAAAAAAAAAAGCACCCCTGCCCCCCCTTCTTTTGCGCAAAGGCGAACACAAGCGTTGGTCTGGCGTCATATGTAAACAGCAATTGCACCATGCATGTGAGGTATCACCGCGAAGGTCAGATCGAGGGCAGTAATTTTAGCAGTAGACCTCCTCCGTGAATCTAATGTGGTAACCTGTAAAGGCTTTTAAAGGCTTTTAAAAATGTATGTAGTTTGTCGCCACTGCGTGTTTGTGCGCAATTTTAAAGCATGTCGTGTTTGGTATCCATGTACTCGGCCTAAGATCATATTTTTTATTTCATCAAAAATTTGAGCAATATAGTGTGTTTTAGTGCATTAAAATAAAAAAAAGTGTATTTTTTCCACAAAAAATGCGTTTGAAAAATCGCTGCGCAAATACTGTGTGGAAAAAAAAAATGCAACACCCACCATTTTAATCTGTAGGGCCTTTGCTTTAACAATATATATAGTGTTTGGGGGTTCAACGTAATTTTCTTGCAAAAAAAAATATGTTTTCATGTAAACAAAAAGTGTCAGAAAGGGCTTTATCTTCAAGTGGTTAGAAGAGTGGGTGACGTGTGACATAGGCTTTTAAATGTTGTGCATAAAATGCCAGGACAGTTCAACCCCCCCCCAAATGACCCCATTTTGGAAAGTAGACACCCCAAGCTATTTGCTGAGAGCAATGTTGAGCCCATTAAATATTTTTTTTTTTGGTCCCAAGAGATTGAATAATGAAAAAAAAAAAAATAATATTTTTTTTTACAAAAACTTGTCACTAAATGATATATTGCTCAAACATGCCATGGGCATATGTGGAGATACACCCCAAAATACATTCTGTTGCTTCTCCTGAGTACGGGGATACCACATGTGTGGGACTTTTTGGGAGCCTAGCCGCGTACGGGACCCCAAAATCCAAGCACCGCTTTCAGGCTTTCTAAGGGTGTAATTTTTTTATTTCACTCCTCACTGCCAATCACAGTTTCGGAGGCCATGGAATGCCCAGATGGCACAAACCACCCCCAAATGACCCCATTTTGGAAAGTAGACACCCCAAGCTATTTGCTGAGAGGTATGGTGAGTATTTTGCAGATCTCGCTTTTTGTCACAATGTTTTGAAAATTGAAAAAAGAAAAAAAAATTTTTTTTTCTTTACTTTCTTCATTTTCAAAAACACATGAGAGCTGTAAAATACTCACCATGCCTCTCAACAAATAGCTTGGGGTGTCTACTTTCCAAAATGGGGTCATTTGGGGGGTTTTGTGCTATTTTGGCATTTTATGGCCTTCGAAACTGTGATAGGTAGTGAGGAGTGAAATCAAAAATTTGCACCCTTAGAAATCCTGAAGGCGGTGCTTGGGTTTCGGGGCCCCGTACGCGGCTAGGCTCCCAAAAAGTCCCACACATGTGGTATCCCCATACTCAGGAGAAGCAGCAAAATGTATTTTGGGGTGCAATTCCACATATAACCATGGCATGTGTGAGCAATATATCATTTAGTGACAACTTTTTGAATAAATTTTTTTTATTTTTTTTTTTTGTCTTTATTCAATCACTTGGGACTAAAAAAAAAAATATTCAACGGGCTCAACATGCCTCTCAGCAAATAGCTTGGGGTGTCTACTTTCCAAAATGGGGTCATTTGGGGGGGTTTTGTGCCATCTTGGCATTTTATGGCCTTCAAAACTGTGATAGGTAGTGATAGGTAGTGAGGAGTGAAATCAAAAATTTATGCCCTTAGAAATCCTGAAGGCGGTGCTTGGTTTTCGGGGTCCCGTATGCGGATAGGCTCCCAAAAAGTCCCACACATGTGGTATCCCCGTACTCAGGAGAAGCAGCAGAATGTATTTTGGGGTGTAATTCCACATATGCCCATGGCATGTGTGGGCAATATATCATTTAGTGACAACTTTGGGCAAAAAAAAAAAAGTTTGTAATATTCCCGCAACTTGTGGCAAAATATAAAAATATTCCATGTACTCAACATGCCTCTCAGCAAATAGCTTGGGGTGTCTACTTTCCAAAATGGGGTCATTTGGGGGGGTTTTGTGCAATTTTGGCATTTTATGGCCTTCGAAACTGTGATAGGTAGTGAGGAGTGAAATCAAAAATTTACACCCTTAGAAATGCTGAAGGTGGTGCTTGGGTTTCGGGGCCCCGTACGCGGCTAGGCTCCCAAAAAGTCCCACACATGTGGTATCCCCGTACTCAGGAGAAGTGGCAAAATGTATTTTGGGGTGCAATTCCACATATAACCATGGCATGTGTGAGCAATATATCATTTAGTGACAACTTTTTGAATACATTTTTTTTTTTTTTTTTTTTTTTTTGTCTTTATTCAATCACTTGGGACTAAAAAAAAAAATATTCAATGGGCTCAACATGCCTCTCAGCAAATAGCTTGGGGTGTCTACTTTCCAAAATGGGGTCATTTGGGGGGGTTTTGTGCCATCTTGGCATTTTATGGCCTTCAAAACTGTGATAGGTAGTGATAGGTAGTGAGGAGTGAAATCAAAAATTTATGCCCTTAGAAATCCTGAAGGCGGTGCTTGGTTTTCGGGGTCCCGTATGCGGATAGGCTCCCAAAAAGTCCCACACATGTGGTATCCTCGTACTCAGGAGAAGCAGCAGAATGTATTTTGGGGTGTAATTCCACATATGCCCATGGCATGTGTGGGCAATATATCATTTAGTGACAACTTTGGGCAAAAAAAAAAAAGTTTGTAATATTCCCGCAACTTGTGGCAAAATATAAAATATTCCATGTACTCAACATGCCTCTCAGCAAATAGCTTGGGGTGTCTACTTTCCAAAATGGGGTCATTTGGGGGGGTTTTGTGCTATTTTGGCATTTTATGGCCTTCAAAACTGTGATAGGTAGTGAGGAGTGAAATCAAAAATTTGCACCCTTAGAAACCCTGAAGGCGTTGATTGGGTTTCGGGGCCCCGTGCGCGGCTAGGCTCCCAAAAAGTCCCACACATGTGGTATCCCCATACTCGGGAGAAGCAGCAAAATGTATTTTGGGGTGCATCTCCACATATAACCATGGCATGTGTGAGCAATATATCATTTAGTGACAACTTTATGAAAAAAAATTTTTTTTTTTTTTTTTTTTTGTCTTTATTCAATCCCTTGGGACTAAAAAAAAAAATATTCAATGGGCTCAACATGCCTCTCAGCAAATAGCTTGGGGTGTCTACTTTCCAAAATGGGGTCATTTGGGGGGGTTTTGTACTTCCCTGCCATTTTAGCACCTCAAGAAATGAGATAGGTAGTCATAAATTAAAAGCCGTGTAAATTCCAGAAAATGTACTCTAGTTTGTAGACGCTATAACTTTTGCGCAAACCAATAAATATACGCTTATTGGCATTTTTTTTACTAAAGACATGTGGCTGAATACATTTTGGCCCAAATGTTTGACTAAAATTGAGTTTATTAGATTTTTTTTATAACAAAAAGTAGAAAATCTCTTTTTTTTTCAAAATTTTCGCTCCTTTTCCGTTTATATCGCAAAAAATAAAAATCACAGAGGCAATCAAATACCATCAAAAGAAAGCTCTATTTGTGGGAAGAAAAGGACGCAAATTTCGTTTGGTTACAAAATTGCATGACCGCGCAATTACCAGTTAAAGTAGTGCAGTGCGAAATTGAAAAAAGACCTCTGGTCCTTAAGCTGACAATTGGTCCGGGGCTAAAGTGGTTAAGAATAGATAGGGGCAGAGTTAAAATCGTCCTGTATTGCTGGCTGTCACCACATTGTGGAGATTTTCACTCACTCACAGGGACAAAAAAGCACAAACAACAATAAAAACACTGTAAGACGTTCTAACCTTTCCTTACTTTTCTAAAAATGTTGTTTTATTTTTTTGTCCCTGTTACTAATGAAGAGATTACTCTGTTGCCTCTAAAAGGAGTGGACATTTCTGCAATAAGGATACAGACATCAATAAAAACCTGACAAAGACTGTTACTCCTCCCCACTTAATCCAAAACAAAATAAAAGGTTTTTACCAAAAGTTCCTACGTGAGATGCCCTGTTCTCATTCCACCACTTCCCCCATTACCCCGTCAGCTGCTTCTCTGTATTACTGTTTAATACAAAGATTCTAAACAGTGTTCGGAACACTGTCAAGAAGCTTTTTTGAAAAATACTTATTATTGATTATTATCAATAATCAAATTTATTGATTTGCAGATCCAGGAGGTGACTTTTGATCTGTATATAATGTCATTTTCAAAGCTCGTTAGACTGGGATTTTAACTGCATATAACTGCAAATAAATAATATTGTCTCTTGTATATACTAAACCATATACTGTTTTTTTATATGCATACTTTAGAACAAGAAAATACCTTCAATATTGCCACTCACTTGTACCTTATGTTTGTCTCCTGAAGAAGCCTTACTTGGCGAAACATGTCGAGAACAATTGGACAAGTATCAGGACCTGTGTGCTTTTAGTATGTTAATATGTTGTGTTCTAACTGGGATTGTATGCATAACCTTTGAACCATGATATATATACTGATGTACACAAAGTCTAAATATTTTCTTTTTTAGCTTTTATGTGTTAATAAAATAACTGTTTTTTACTATATTTGAACACGTTTTGTGATTATGTACCTTAGACAGTCCCGTATCTCCAATATCTTTATTCTGTATATAATGTCAGTTAAAGAAACCCTACCAGTAAAAGAATAAAACAAATAAAATCTATAATATTTCAACCTTATTAACCCTTAGTAGACCTAAACTTCTCCCTTTGATATTCACTTTCTGCTGATTTTGCTTTATGTTTATATTTTTTAACCATTAATATTTGTATTTTTTCCATTTTTTTGTGTGTGTGTTTAATTAAAAATATTTGCAAAACTAAAACAAAAATGTTTTTTTTGTTTATAAGTAAGTCTGTCATACTTCTTACCATGATTGTAATTTTAAAGGGATTTTAACCACTTTCTGCCCGCCATATAGCAAAATGACGGCCAGAAAGTGATGGTATGATCCTAACTGGACATCATATGATGCCCAGCAGGAAAAGCCACTAGCAGGCACCCATGGAGGTGCACAGCACAGCGATCAGTGCTGTGGTCTGTCAGTCTGACACACCGCAACGCCGATCTAGGTAAAAAGCCTATGATGTAGGCTCTTTACCATGTGATCATCTGTGTCCAATCACAGCTCAGCACATGGTAACCAGGAAGTGCCGCTTATTGGCTTTTCCTCTATTCACGCTGACAGGCGTGAGTATAGAAGAGCTGATTGGCTGCTCTCCTGACAGGGGGGGTCTGAGCTGATAATCAGTGCATTGATTATCAGTTCAGACCCATCAAGGATGCCCACTGGAGACCACCAGGGATGCCCACTGAAGACCACTAGAGATGCCCACTGGAGACCACCAGGGATGCCCACTAGAGCCCACCAGGGATGCCAATCAGTTCCTATTAGGGATGGCACTCTGTAGTGTTGTGTTGTGTTGTGTTGTAGCACAAAAAATAAAAACCCAAATAGTGATCAAATACCACCAAAAGAAAGCTATATTTGTGGGTAAAAAATTATAAAAAATGTTTTTGGGTACAGTGTGGCATGACCACGCAATTGTTATTCAAAATGCAACAGCGCTGAAAGCTGAAAATTGGGCTGAGCAGAAAGGGGATGAAAGTGCCCAGTTCTGAAGTGGTTACACAGGACAAACACTTTTTATCTGCTGTCACACTAGTTGTTTTAAAACCAACATTGGTCAAAGTAAAAAATTTGCATTTTTTATAGTTTTGTTATGTTTTGCCTAAAAAATTGCATAAAAAAAAATTAATTTTTACAAAAAAAAATCAAACATTTGTTTACGACCAACCCCCACCCCACCACCCCATCTTAAGTAATGACAAAATGATGGCCAAATAAACAGATTCATAACATAAATGTTAAATTTGTTCTAGTCAATGAGGGGCATACAGTTGTGTTAGCTGAAGTGGTTAAGTAACATCAATCTATTTTCACAGTATATTAAGGGCATAGGACATAAAAGCCTTTATTAACTTTAGCTGAATCTAATACGTAAAACAGAGCCTCAGTGACTCTGTTCAATGCTACTAAGTAACTTCAAGTATGTGAGGGAAGAGTGATGGGTAGCTGAAATTAAAGGCAAGGTCCAACCCCCCCATGAAAAAATTTAAAGTCAGCAGCTACAAATACTGCAGCTGCTCACTTTTAATATATGGACACTTACATGTCCAGGGAGCCCGCAATGTCGGCACCGCATCTTCGGACACAGCCTCATCCCAGATGTAAAAGAGAATTGTTTATTACATCCCTTCTGTGCCAATGTTTACTAGCCTGCCACCTGCTGACTACAAACAGTAAATATGAAATATATGTCATTCATATTAAATATAATAAATATAATTTTGTATTCACTAAAAAAGATTATAGCTTAACGTGGAACTTTAATGCAAAAATGGATAAAGGGCTAACAGGCAGGGTTTTTATTGAAGGAGAGACATGCTTTGTCTCTTCTGCATTAAAGTTGCCTGTACTGTGAGCTGCGTACACCCAGCTCACTGTAGAAATTTGCATGACGTCACATTGGGTCAGCAAATGAAAGTGACCAGCAACCCATACCCGGAAGCCGGCGGCTTGAACATATCAGGGGCCAGCGGGGAGCTCCAGGATGTTTCATCATTAGAGCCAGGGTGAGTATAGTTTTGCTTTAAGAGAAAGCTATTTCTTAAATTAGATAAATAATATAGAGGAGTGAGCTTGTCAGTTTCTACATTGAGGCCCTCGGATGTTT
The DNA here is from genome assembly GCA_028564925.1 of Lithobates sylvaticus. Taxonomy (NCBI): domain Eukaryota; kingdom Metazoa; phylum Chordata; class Amphibia; order Anura; family Ranidae; genus Lithobates; species Lithobates sylvaticus. The sequence goes on along the minus strand of CM053027.1, from coordinate 303,962,233 downwards.
GTCTTTGAGAAGGATGTATGATATATGTGGAAAATGTTTGTGCTATTGCTATTTGCAACTGATTGCTTCCTAATAACCTTTCACAATTATGAATACCAAGAAAAGTAATTGATCCTGGTCTCTACTACTGCTCTTTAAAAGTGTATTAGTTAACAATTGAGAATAATACTTATTTGTGTTTGAAGAAGATGTCACAGTTCTTTTAAAGAAGACATACAAAGGAAACAAAGCTCTACTCCTAGTGTTATGAGGTAAAAGGTTATAGATAATTAAGTGCTACCAAAGCCGAACTTCCACAACAAAACTACATGCAAGCCCACATATTGAGCTAAATCAGCATTTTACTGTTGAGAATTTCTGCATGAAGATTTGCACTTCTCTGACCTAATCCCCTTTAGACAGTATGCAGCGTGGCAGCAGTGTCCCAGTGGCACACATTAATTGGAACATTTCAAGCTCTGTCATTCTTGAATCTTGACACTTTATTTTCCACAATGGAAACACAGTATGGCGTTTCCCCAAAGGGCATGGTATTTTTTCCTATCTGCTCTTTGTTATTTATATCAGTTTGGTCATGCTGTGACTGCATATGCTCATTTTAGAGCCTTTCAGACAGTGAGATTGGACTGACACATGCTTTTACATCTGGTTGAATATAACAATTTAGAAATTGTTATACACCAGGTAATCCTTCTATGGAGAAATTTAAAGATTCTAAGCTTGGAATTCTGCATGGTACCCTCTTTCATAGTGGCCAGTATAATTATGTTTGGTTCTAAATAAAACCACTAATGTTAACTGATGGGACTGAAAATTAAGATTAATACTGGTAAATTGCTGTGGGGGACAGGGTCATTAAAACATATTTACACTTGTCATGATATGCCACTACCAGCAGAAAGACAAAGGACACATGTGGTCCAAGTTCCAAAAGATTTGATGAATACAGGTAACTTCTACCACTGAACAGCAGTAGCACACATCATTTTTGTGAATTAGTCTTTTATTTATATTTAGAGGTCACGGGAAGCTTACACTGCACCAGAACATGGCTCAAAGGCTCTGATGCCCATAAGTGTGCATTATGACTGCAACATAATGACCTAATTATGTTATACCAAAAATGATATCAAAGTGCCCAAATCAGTGAAGCACTTTCTGTAATGCACTATATGAAAACAGTAATTCCAAACCTTTCCTCTCAAATTACTGTTAATGGCATTGTTTTTATAACAGACTTAGAACTATTTGCTTTCTACTTTTTAAAAAAGACCTTGCACCAAAAATCAAGGTTTAGACCTTCCCCCATTTAAAGAAAGAAAAAAAAAGGCATGTAAAAAATATAAAAAGTTAGGAGGAAAAAAAAATATTCTTACTTTACACCCAGGCTTGCCCTAACGGCACCTAGAAGACCTCACTGGTCTTTCAGAAAGATTCTGAGAAAGCAGAGGATCCAAATGCTTACTAGAAGATGCTACTGTGCATTATGATTTAAAGTCCTCTTTAACTCCTGGGCAAGGAAAAAGTAGTTGCACAATATATTACTTTTGCAGAAAAACACCTAATAATCTATGATAAATCATAGAGCCATGTATGACTTTAGGGGAACCTTTGGGGTGGCTGCAGTATACATATTGCATATGGAGGATATTTTATTTATATTTTTTTGGTTGCAATCATTGGGAGTTAATTATTTTAATTTAATATATTAAACTGAATGTCATTTTAATATATTCTAATAAGTAACATTTATTTGTATTTTTATGCTGGTTGTATGAGAAAGTGTATGGGAAGATCATTTTGTTGGTTTTGCTTACTTTGACAGCTTATCTATTGGGTCTCTCTACACTACAAGAATATTTGTTAGATTTATATTTTAATATTTCATTTTAATCTTTTTTTCTTTGAGTTCTCCAATATCATATCTCGGTATTATAAGTGAAACTTAATAATATCCTAAAATCATTCATTATGTGGTGCTGGCCTCTGTGCATAAATTAGTACTGTTTCTCACCCTGGCCTGGTGTGTCTAGGATTGTTAAATTATGAGGAATGACCATAAATAGTTTATGATTGGTTCTACAAATAGTTGTCTAAACTTTTTTCCACTATAAGGCTTCCCTTCTCAATTTAAACGGTTTCCGGGTGTGTCAGTGTCACTTGGATCCAGGTACAGAGTGGGTCATCACTGGAGCAGGACAGAAGGACCCAAAATAACTAGAAGCTTCTTTGGTGGTAGTGCTACAATTAAGAAACCTCTTTCTTCCCTTTAAAAAAAATATGTATATATTAATTATAATTCTCACATGTATACAGGTCCCTAATTGAATGGTAAAAAAAAGTCAAATAAATTCATACATGCTTTACAAGGAAGGTTGATCTTAAAAAAGTCAAGCTATGCTTTGAGAAATAAAAATGCACATGCTGCTGTTTCTCCTGGCTGTACTTTACAAGGTGACATTGCTATACTGTAAGAGGGCGTTAAAAATCATTTAAAGAAACAAGCTTGTATCTGACAACTCTGAAAGTTAAAGGTCATCAAATGGAATTCTTCTAAATTATTCTTAGCTCTTCTTTTCTTTGGAGATTGTCATAATATATTCATATAGAACACTTGCCCTTCACAGTTGGTGAAGATTCAGAATGTTTATTTATAATAGTGCTTAGTTTGGGTGCATCTTTGCACCACACTATATATTAATTAGTAAAAATATGTTTTTATACTACTAAATGAAACATGAATATGGCAAAACAGCTAGTGAGTTTTGTAAATTTATGCTATTTATACTCTGCATTCCTAAAGTTTGTTTTTGTATTTTATATATAAAAACATATACAGTGTGTGTGTGTGTGTGTGTGTGTGTTCAAACTTTTGTTAATGTACCATAAAAATATCTACTTTTTAAAGAATTGGTAAGTATCGATTAGTATTTTATACATTTAAAGGACACACATATATATAATACAAGGTTACCTAGAGATGTAAGAAAATCTCTCCATCTGTTTGTTTTATTGCAATTTATCACATTTTTTTTGCCCATGTATTTTATGTATTTCCATAATCTTCTCTTCCACAGGTCAATGTGAGATTGCGGCTTACAAGGAGTCACACGTGAAAAGGTGTCCCCCACCGCAGCCTCCCAGAGGGGGCGAGGCCAGGACTCTTATGGTTCAAGGGAAGAGGTCTGGCCAGCCATAAGAGTCCTGGCCTCGCCCCCTCTGGGACGCTATGGTGGGGGACACCTTTTCACGTGTCACTCCTTGTAAGCCGCATTGAGTGGATCCTCGTCCCCGTCTTGGTATTTTGTTGTGGCATGGAGGCGCACAGAAGGGTCTGATAGCTATGTGGGGGACCTCCTGACTGAGAGGCATCTCCAAATGCAGTGAAAACTCATCCTCTGAAGAGACCCCAAACATTATGGGTCGAAACGCGTCAGGAAGTGTTATGCAATAGTCATTATATGCTGTGTATGACCCTATGTTTGCTATTTCATGTATTTGGCATGGGTATATTTATCAGGAACTAAAGTACTCACCGAGGCCAAGATGCCGAGAGCGGTTGCCCTTGCAACTCAGCGCCCACTGCCCCTGAAGGTGGTACAGGGGACAGTTGGCACCAAGAGGCACAAGCCACCTGTAGGGTAGTGGCTAGGCGTGGATCCAGGTATCACGGAGTAGAAGCTGGAAGACTGGCGGAGACTCCAACATTGATAGGTGGACAGGCAGCAGGCTGAGGATCAAACACAAGGTAAGTTAGGTACAGGTTTAGAGGATCAAACACTGATGGGCAAGTCCAGGTAGAATGGTCAGGCGTAAGCGGAGGGGTCAAGGCAGGCTGAGGGTCAAACACTGAAGAGGCAGAAGCGGAAGTCCAGTAAACAGGCCGAGGGTCAAACACAGGAGAAGGGAGATACGGAAATCCGGGTACACAAGCCAAGGGTCAAGTCTGGAGAAGGCAGAGAGGTCCAATACAATCCGGGTCGGCAATGGGTAGGCGGGTAGATACAGCAGGCACGGGTACAGGTACAAGGGAACAGCTGAGAGACGAACCAGCGTCTGTTTGGGTCCAGGGGCCTCTCTTTTATAGGCCGGCTGGAGGTCACATGGGACGTGCACTAGTGCGCATGCGCGTGCGCCGTTCAGCTGGGCCGCGAACGTTCGTGCGCCGCCACAGCGTCTCTCTGACTCTTACTGTGCGCCGCAGCGCCGGACCTATGCGCCTGCGCACTGGGGCGCGCGGCGGACCAGGTCCCTGATAGTGCCCCCCCCTGAGGGGCGGACCCTGGACGCCCAGGCTATCCATTAGTTCGGGATGCTCCTGCTGGAAAATCTTAATTAGCCTTGGTGCATGGAAATTTCCCGATGGCTCCCAGGAATTATCCTCCGGCGGGTACCCCTTCCATTTCACTAGGTATTGTAGCTGACGACCCACCTTTCTGCACCTTAGAAGTGATTCCACCTCAAATTCTTCCATACCATCGATTGTGACGGGTGGTGGAGGAGGTTCCTCCCTGTTTGGGAAGGGACTTGGAACCAAAGGTCTCAGTAGCGATGCATGAAAAACAGGATGTATCTTGTACGCCTTAGGTAGCGAAAGCTCAAAAGCCACGGGGTTTACTGCCTTCTTGACCTCAAATGGCCCAATAAATTTGGGACCCAGTTTCCGTGAAGGGCAAGAGAGCCTGAGATGAGCCGTTGACAACCACACCTTTTCTCCGATTCTGAAATGGGGGTTCTCCCTCCTTCCCCTGTTGTGATACTTCTCGTACCCTTCTTGGGCCTGTTGCATGGTCTCCTGGAGTTTTTTAAAATTGGTTTGGATGGCCTCTAGACGTTCTTGTACAGCAGGAACTGGTGATTTAGGAAACGAGTTTGGGAGGAAAGATGGGTGGAAGCCCGAATTTGCCCAGAAGGGAGTTTGGTTGGTGGCTGAGTGGGAGGAATTGTTGTACGCGAATTCCGCGTATGCCAGCAGGGAGGACCAGTCATCTTGTGCAGAGGAACAAAAACTTTGAGGTGAATTGAGAGCCTCTGTCAGAGACAATGCTCCTGGGGACCCCATGGAGCCTGACAACCTCTTTAATAAAAATGTTGGCGGTTTCGAGGGCAGAGGGAGTACCCACCATGGGCAGGAAATGGCCCATTTTAGACAGTCGATCAACCACTACCAGTATGGTGGAAAAGCCTTCTGAGGGGGGTAGTTCCACAATAAAGTCCATTGAAATGTCCGCCCATGGACGTTCCGGAATGGGTAATGGCTTCAACAATCCCCAGGGCTTGGTTTTAGAACCCTTGTTTCGTTGGCACGGAACACAGGAAGAGATGTATGTGCGGCAGTCCTGCCTCCAGCCTGGCCACCAGAAGGTGTGTGAGATGAGTTCAGCCGTCTTTCGGTTCCCGAAGTGACCTGCCAGTTTGTGGTCATGGAGCGTCTTCAAGACTAAAAGGTCTTACTTCTAGGGGTACAAAGATCTTATCTCGAGACCAGAATAGGTCTTCACGTTTCTCCAGGGTAGACACAATGGGATCCTGGCAATGGGCTGAAGCAGCGAGGAGAGAAGAAGATAGATCTGCTGGCGAAAGGAGCAAAACATTTTGGGGGGCCAAAATGGTACTTGGTTCCGGCACTTGAGAAGATTCCGGGGAGATTCAGGAGAGAGCATCTGCTTTACCATTTTTGGACCCCGGCCGGTAGGAGATGTGAAACGTGAATCTTGAAAAAAAAAGTGCCCAGCGGGCTTGACGAGGCCTCAACCGTTTGGCGGTACGTAAATATTCAGTAAAAATAGTAATTGGGTGGGTTGCCCCCTCGAGAAGGTACCTCCATTCTTCTAAAGCGGCCTTAATGGCTAATAACTCACGATCACCGACGTCATAATTTCTTTCGGACGGGCTCAATTTCCGAGAGGCAAAGGCCACTGGGTGAAGGAGGGCTTTTGGCCCGTGACGTTGTGACAGAATGGCACCTGTGGCTGATTCCGAGTAGGTACGAAGGGAAGTAGCGGATCCGGATGTCGAAGAATAGGAGCAGAGGTGAAGATGCTCTTTAATTTGGAGAAGGCATCCTGGGCTTCCTGGGACCACTGGAAACGGCCATGTTGTTGGGTTAGGCGGGTGATGGGTGCAACAATAGTAGAGAACCCGACGATGAACCTCCGATAAAAATTAGCAAACCCGATGAAACGTTGGACGGCCTTTTTGTCCTTGGAAGCTGACCACTCTATTACTGCCTTGACCTTTTGGGGATCCATTGCAGTGCCTTTGGTAGAAATGATAAATCCTAGGAACTGTACCGTAGTTTTCTCAAATTCACACTTCTCGGCTTTAAGGTAAAGTTGATGGGTTCTAAGGATGGAAAGCACTCTCCTAACGTGTTTCCGATGCAGATCCAAGGTGGCGGAAAAAATGAGGATATCATCCAGGTATACGACCAAAAAGTCATCCAGGTGTTCCCTAAAGATGTCATTCACCAGATGTTGGAAGGTAGCTGGAGCATTGCACAGGCCAAAAGGCATCACTAAATATTCATAATGGCCAAACCTGGACCTGAAGGCTGTCTTCCATTCCTCACCTGTGCGGATCCTGACAAGATTATAGGCGCCTCTTAAGTCAAGCTTGGAGAAAATCTTAGCTGATCGAAAACGTTGGAGAAGCTCAGGGATTAAAGGTAATGGGTACCGGTTCTTTACCGTGATTTTATTAAGCTCCCTATAGTCGATGCAGGGTCGGAGTGACCCATCCTTCTTCCCTACAAAAAAAATGCCAGCCCCAGCCGGCGAGGTAGAGGGCCGAATGAAGCCCTTTTCAAGGTTTTCGTCAATGTAGATTTTCAACGCTTTTAATTCGGTCTCAGATAACGGGAATATGCGCCCGAAAGGGATCACAGAGCCAGTCAATAACTCAATGGGGCAGTCATAAGCCCGGTGAGGTGGTAGATGGTCGGCCTTCTTTTTATCGAACACATCCTTGAAATCCTGGTAGACTGGCGGAATGTGCTGGAGGTTCTCTGGTGCCGAGATGACTGCCAGGTGGCAGCTCGGAGCCGGGGAGATGCAATGCTGGTGACAGTAGGGAGAAGAGAAGGAGACCTCCTTCCGGTCCCAATGGATTTGGGGATCATGGGCCTGTAACCAGGGGAGTCCAAGTATGATGGGAAACATCGGGGAGGAGATCAGGTCAAATCGTAACAGTTCCTGGTGGCCGGAGTCTGTGGTGGTAAGGATAGGTGGGGTCTCCTGGACTACTGGTCCTGAGTGTGGAAGGGACCCGTCAGCTAAGTGAACCAGTAAGGGTCTTTCTTTATTCAAGCAAGGAATATGCCATTCGTTGGCGATGGAAATGTCCAGAAAACAACTGCAGGCGCTCGAATCAATTACGGCCGGTAGCCGAATCTTCTTTCCCGCCAGCTGTAGGGAGACAGAAAGAGTCACATAAGCCTGGACGATGTTAATGGACTGACAGTTGATAGTGGGTTGAGGTGGCAACTTACTGGGCCGGATGGGACAATTCAGTAGGTAGTGTCCGGAACCCCCGCAGTAAAGGCACAAATTAGATCTGCGTCTGCGTTGTCTTTCTTCCTGGGAAAGCCGGGGGCGCACTAGACCAAGTTGCATGGGCTCCCCCTCTGGAGCCGGCGTACCTGGAGGAAAGGAGGAGGCAGGGTATGTAGGCGGAGGCCTAGGAGGTACCCACACTGGTCAGGGATTTTGTAGGCGCTCGGAACGCCGCTCCCGCATGCGTCGGTCCAGTTTGGTGGCTAGTTGTATTAACTCCTCTAGAGTTGTGGGGGTCTCCACACGAGCTAACTCATCCTTCAGGGTTTCGTTCAGCCCCAGCCGATATTGATAACGGAGGGCAGCCTCATTCCAGGTAGTGTCAGCTGACCACTTGCGGAACTCTGCCGTATAGTCCTCCACTAGCCTTTTACCCTGGGAGAGGGTATGTAGTGTGGCTTCGGCTGTGGCAGAACGCTGGGGATCATCATAAAGTTGGCCCATTGCTTCGAAGAAGGAGTCTACCGTGTTTAACAGGGGGTTCCTCTGCTCCATGAGGCCGTGGGCCCAGGTCTGGGGTTCCTCGGATAGCAGTGACATGATAAATCCTACTTTTCCGATTTCTGAAGAGAAGGTGCGGGGCTGTAAGGCAAGGTATAAGGTGCAGGCGTTTTTGAAGGACCTGAACTTCCTGCGATCGCCTGAAAATCGCTCAGGTACTGGTACCTTGGGTTCGGGTACAGCCATCATCATGGCTGGTGGGCCTTGGGCTGGTGGTGCAGAACCTCCACTGGTTGGTCCAGGAGCTGGGCTTGCCGGAAGGGAAGCTGCTGCCAATTGTTGGAGGCGACTGTCCACTTGTACATAGCCTTCTTGTAGTTTTTGTACAGCTTCCATGAGGGCGGATACCTGTTGGCATAGCATCTCCAGAGGAGATCCCGCTCTGTTGGCCTCTGTCATGGCTGGTTCGTACTATCAGGAACTAAAGTACTCACCGAGGCCAAGATGCCGAGAGCGGTTGTCCTTGCGACTCAGCGCCCACTGCCCCTGAAGGTGGTACAGGGGACAGTTGGCACCAAGAGGCACAAGCCACCTGTAGGGTAGTGGCTAGGCGTGGATCCAGGTATCACGGAGTAGAAGCTGGAAGACTGGCGGAGACTCCAACACTGATAGGTGGACAGGCAGCAGGCTGAGGATCAAACACAAGGTAAGTTAGGTACAGGTTTAGAGGATCAAACACTGATGGGCAAGTCTAGGTAGAATGGTCAGGCGTAAGCGGAGGGGTCAAGGCAGGCTGAGGGTCAAACACTGAAGAGGCAGAAGCGGAAGTCCAGTAAACAGGCCGAGGGTCAAACACAGGAGAAGGGAGATACGGAAATCCGGGTACACAAGCCAAGGGTCAAGTCTGGAGAAGGCAGAGAGGTCCAATACAATCCGGGTCGGCAACGGGTAGGCGGGTAGATACAGCAGGCACGGGTACAGGTACAAGGGAACAGCTGAGAGACGAACCAGCGTCTGTTTGGGTCCAGGGGCCTCTCTTTTATAGGCCGGCTGGAGGTCACATGGGACGTGCACTAGTGCGCATGCGCGCGCGCCGTTCAGCTGGGCCGCGAACGTTCGTGCGCCGCCACAGCGTCCCTCTGACTCTTACTGTGCGCCGCAGCGCCGGACCTATGCGCCTGCGCACTGGGGCGCGTGGCGGACCAGGTCCCTGATAATATTCCCGCTTGAGCTCACATCTTAACACTCATGTAACAACTCACTTTTTTAATAAAGACCTTTTTACCAAACGTTTACCTTTCTCATTATCTACACCGAGCTGCCTAAAAACCCCCATGGGGGAAACTTCCCATTTCCTGCTCCACCATAGATTTGCAAAACTCATACTATTTGAAACTTCATTAATGAGGCAAGAAAGAAAAAAGACACAGTGATGTTGAATGCATAAAAGAGCAGCCACAGGTGGTGGCTCTTCTGGTAGCAGATGAGGCAATGGAGCATTTTACTTTCTCAGCAGATGAGGCAATGGAGCATTTTTCTTTCTCAGCAGCTACATTACCACTGGTATTGGTTAGTGTTGACTGGTGACTACTATAATTCTGTAATCTAAGATTAACTAGCTTTTTTACATGCACCAGAAGCAGTCAACATTAACTGGTGGACCATTCTTCCCAGCTACAATTAGGGATGAGTGAATGTGTTTGGGTTTAGTTCCTTGGCCATCCGTTAAACCCATCACAAATGTCAAAAATGTTTACTTAAATTGTGACCCCCCAATTGGGGGGGGGGGCTTTAAAATCAATTCTGCCCGTTATCAAGGCTAATAGACAAGGAGTTGTCAAACAATAGGCCTGGGGAGATTAGCACTGCATTGTGCTACATTGGAATGTGTATTATTGCCAAATTAAATAAAAAAAAAATGCAGTTCAGCATAGACACACAAAGGTTAAGAAATGTGATAATCAAAACAGCATGCAACCAAAAAATAAATGTGCACCCTTACTCCAGGTTAATAAAATGCACAAATTTCCCCTGTCACATTGAAGGTCTTCTCTTATATGTCATGTGCGGCAGGGCAGGCTGGTGCTCAAATTGCATGTAGGACTATTACCAGCCAGTAGTTCAACAAGTTAACTAATGTGATCACTAAAATACCTCACCCCAGGTTATTAAAAGGCAGCTTCTCAATCATAAATTCATCCCACTGCATTGGGGGCCTTTCTGAAAAAAGCACCCACAATTTTGTAGTGCCCACTTGCACAGTATTTAGTCACTTGTACTAGGACTCATTTTGAACAGGATCCACACCAAGCAGCTTTTAATAAAAATCAGAATGAAGGTGTACTTATTTAATTATAAAATTGTAGTGAGTCTGTGCATAGTCTTTGTTTAGGCTGCTTTGTCATTAGGACCCACACCAGCCAGCTTTTATTAAAAAAATCAGCATTATAGTGTACAGCGTGAATTTATTGTACTAAAAAAAAATGCACCCACGCAAAGTCTTTAACCACTTGCCCTCCAGAAGATTCCCCCCCCCCCCCTCATGACCAGGCCATTTTTTTGCGATATGGCACTGCGTTACTTTAACTGACAATTGCACGGTCATATGACCCTGTCCCACAAATAGAGATTTCTTTTGGTGGTATTTGATCACCATTGAGTTTTTTTTATCTTTTGCGACATAAAGAAAAAAAGACTGACAACTTTGAAAAAAAAAAAAATATTTTTTACTTTCTGCTTTAAAACACATCCAATGCTGCAACCCCCCCCCCCCCAGCTCTTATGCCCCTGAGAACAGAGGGAATGTGATCACTTATAAAAAAGGTGAAAAAAGGTATTTGTAATGTTTTTATATCTATACACAAATGTTTTGCCTTTCATTTTTATTTTAACCATCTCAGTACAGTGCATTTTCACCCCCTTCCTGCATTTTTCAGCTTTCAGCACTATCGCACTTTGAATGACAATTGCGCGGTCTTACAACTCTGTACCCAGATGAAATTGTTATCATTTGGTCCCCACAAATAGACCTTTCTTTTGGTGGTATTTGATCACCTCTGCGGTTTTTATTTTTTGCGGTATAAACAAAAGAAGAGGGACAAATTTAAAAAAAAACTATATTTTTTACTTTTTGCTATACTAAATATCCCCAAAAAATATATACAAAAACATTTTTTTCCTCAGTTTAGGCCGATACGTATTCTTCTACATATTTTTGGTAAAAAAAATCGCAATTAGCGATTTTTGATTGGTTTGCGCAAAAGTTATAGCGTTTACAAAATAGGGGATAGTTTTATAGCATTTTTATTAATATTTTTTTTTACTAGTAATGGCGGCGATCTGCGATTTTTATTGTGACTGCGACATTATGGCGGACACATCGGACATTTTTGACACATTTTTGGGACCATTGTCATTTATACAGCAATCAGTGCTATTTAAATGGATTGATTACTGTATAAATGACACTGGCAGTGAAGGAGTTAACCACTAGGGGGGCGGGAGGGGTTAACACGTTCCCTGGGAGTGATTCTTACTGTGGGGGGAGGGGACTCACAAGGGGAGGAGACTGATCAGTGTTTCTCTGTACAGAGAACACACCATCGGCTCATCTTCTCTGACAGGACCGATGATCTGTGTGTTTACACACACAGATCCACGGTCCCTCTGTGTTACCGGGCAATCGCGGGTGCCCAGCGGACATCGCGGCCGCTGGGCACGCGCATCGGGTGCCCAGTGACACGGCGGGCGTGTGCTTGCGCTGCCGGTGGCGCGCGTACGCTCCCTGGAGGGCCGTGAAGGGGAGGACGTCATATGACGTCCTCCCGCAATGAGAGCTGCGCCGCCTGGTCGTCAATAGACAGCCGGTGGTCGCGAGGTGGTTAAACTGAATGGGTTGTTTTACAAGGTGAGGGTTTACAATCACTTAAGTTTACCTTTTGGAACATGTTGCACGTTACACCCATATAAGGTGTAGCATGTAATGTGATACATCACCTCCCCTTGCAACCCAGATCCTCCCCCCGTGACAGCGGGCAAAAATTCCTCTAAACTGCACCTGATGTCACATTTAAAATCAATGTGGCTGTTCCAATCTGAATTTTGATCCATGTAAGGGGACAGTGGTTGTACAGATATTGACCAGCCTGTTCTAAATGGTGCTCGATCAGCATTGCTGGCTATAACTGTCAGCACTGATCAGTATATTCCTGCTGTGATTGTCAGAACACAGTAGTTCAGTGAGAAGGATTCCACCATCGACCTCAAATATGTGGATGGGTGAATTGAGTTTTTTTCATTCAACATGCTGGCTGACTGAAAAAAAAAAAAAAGTAATTTGTGGGCTGCTTAACTTTTTTTAAAGAGGGGGCTGTCATATAAAAACCTCACAAAAATCAGCATATCTAAGCCTCCTGACCATAGTTCAGGGGCCAAGAAGTGCATTGTTGGTAATTGTTTGCTATGGGGGCAAATGACTGCTATAGTTTGCATTTTCCTAAACTGCAAACAACCTGGGTTCGGGTCAAACTCATGATCGACATGTAGCACTTTTCTCCATTATTAGTGGTTTTGTCCCAAGATTAGGGCCTTTGGGAGGCCATCACCGCGTGAATCAAAAAGATGACTCTCCGACCCATAGAGAGCCCCCCTCTACACTTTCTTTTTCACGGGGTACCGTGCTCTTTAAAATTATATAAAAGGAGTGTTACTCCCCACTTGCTCAATGCTGCCAAATCCATGATTCTCAGGTTTTAAAAAAAATAAGCCACATGTCCCTCTATTATAGACTGGAAGAGGGAGGTGGATCCTTCTATGGCTAAAGACCAATATGAAAAATTTAAAGATATCTGATGTATTCTCACTATTCTTTGTATAAAACTGAATACAAATTTTGATTACAAAAAAACTCATGGTCAACTTGAGCTCAAAGCCCATCCTTACCTACCATATAGACTTACAATTTTCCATATAGTGGATCATACCAAAACAGACTGGCAAATCATAACTTAATTTCACAGTAATAAAAAGGGCTTTTTCAAATAAGTTCATAAGACTCCATTTTATACAAAAGAAGGGACCCCTCTGCAGAGGAGATTACAAAGGGTGGCAAGCAGTAAGTCAGAATTCAAAATGTAATGGGTCTTTTTTTTGCAATCGTAATACCATGGATATAATCTTATGGGAAGATTTTTGCTGAAATACAATAGTCTGGCAACAAGGTCTCTCTTAAGAATAGTGCATTTGAAGTATAGCAATGTAGTAGAAATTGTTTGTACTTTTCTTTCAGAGTATATTATCAAGTAGTAGAGAAAGAGAAGAGCACTTCAGCTTTAAATGTGGAGTATACATATGATGACAATGATTAGCAATCTCTCATTGTAAAACCTAAAGATTTCAGGAAAATGTTTTAAGTGATATGCATTTGCATTTTCCTGTAAAAGGTGTAAGGATGTGTCAAATGAGTTGTTGTCAAAGTATTTTTAAAGAATTTATACTCATATATAATATATAATCATTTGGGGGAACCTACACGCACTCTGCAAGAGTTAAATGATTATTAAGCCTAGGGTTAGAGGAATAGGTGGTAATATTTATCATATTAACCCTTACTCTCCTGGCTGCTGCCTCTATACTTTTTTCTCAAACACTCAGGGTTGTGGGTAGGCACACATAGTGCAGGACTGTTGATTCTGCATTGAACGGGCTAATGTCAGGGTGTGACCACAGGCAGGAGTGCCTTAGAGAAGAAGCTTTGGCAGATAGGTCACAGAGCATGGCGGAAGCCTTCTGCAGTGAGGAAAAAGGTAAGCATGACAAAAGAATTTTCCCAGCTTACTTACAAGCTAGCAAGCAAGAAAAAAAAAATACACTGTCTAACAGTTTTTGTTAAACACACTGGTTGTAGTTTGCACAAATTTATGGGGAAGCTGCACTGCCTTGTCAAGGTCCATCTGTAAAGTGGGGTCCTAACTTTAATCTTTGAAAATCCCCATACTGGATCATATATATCAATAGATAAATTAAGGGCAAGCTGGAGGCAGCTCATTCCTCTGTAAGGCCCCTTTCACACTGGGGCAGTGCGGGCGTCGGCGGTAAATCGGTGCTATTTTTAGCGCCGCTTTACCTTTGTTTTAACTCCCGCTATCGGCCAAAAAAGGGTTAAAACTGCCAGCAAAGAGCCGGCGCTTTTCCAGCGGTATAGCCGTGCTGCCCCATTGATTTCAATGGGTAGGAGCGGTTTAGGAGCAGTGAATACACCGCTCCTTCACCGCTCCAAAGATGCTGCTAGCAGGACTTTTTTTACCGTCCTGCTAGCGCACCGCTCCAGTGTGAAAGCCCTCCGGCTTTCACATTGGAGTGAAAGGAGACGCTTTTTTCAGGCGCTATACAGGAGCTATTTTTAGCGATGTAGCGCCTGAAAAATGCCTCAGTGTGAAAGGGGCCTAAAGGTGCAGGGACACAACAAAAACACAGCAAAGCAATTGCAGCTGAAAGGCTTCCAATGTGTCCCCACACCAGGGTATTATAGTTGATTCTCCGACCTCTAGACTTAACATTGCAGTGAAGAGAGGCCCCACAAGTGGAAAATAAATAAAAACATATACTTTTCCAAAAGTATGTATTTATATTTTTATATACAGTATGTATCATTATTACTATCCACATAACTAGCTGGGTATTAAGATAGTATTTTGCACATGTTTATGTAAATATAACTTACAGTGCCTTGCAAAAGTATTTACCCCCCCCCCCCCCCCCCTTGGCATTTTTCATGTTTTGCTGCGTCACAACCTGGAATTAGCATGCATTGTTTGAGAATTTGCATCATTTAATTTACAGAACATGCCCACAACTTTGAAGATTTTTTTTTATTTTTTATTGTAAAGCAAACAACAAATAGGACAAAATAACAGAAGTCAATGTGCATAACTATTCACCCCCCTAAAGTCAATACTTTGTAGAGCCACCTTTTGCGGCTATCACAACTCCAAGTCGCTTTGGACAAGTCTCTATGAGCTTGCCAAATCTTACCACTGTGATTTTTTGCCCATTCCTCCTTGCAAAACTGCTCTAGCTCCTTCAAGTTGGATGGTTTGCGCTTGTGAACAGCAATCTTTAAGTCTGACCACAGATTTTCTATTTTATTGAGGTCTGGGCTTTGACTAGGCCATTCCAACACATTTACATGTTTCCCCTTAAACCACTCAAATGTTGCTTTAGCAGTGTGTTTGGGGTCATTGTCCTGCTGGAAGGTGAACCTCTGTAATAGCCTCAAATCACACACAGAGTGGTACAGGTTTTTCTCAAGAATATCCCTGTATTTAGCACCATCCATCTTTCCCTCAACTCTGACCAGTTTCCCAGTCATGACTGCTGAAAAACACCCCCACAGCATGATGCTGCCACCACCATGTTTCACTGTGGGGATGGTGTTCTTTGGGTGATGTGATGTGTTGGGTTTGCGCCAGACAGTGTTTTCTTTGATGGCCAAAAAGTTAAATTTTAGACCAAAACACCTTCCTCCATACATTTTGGGAGTCTCCCACATGCCATTTTGCAAACTCAAAACGTGCCATTTTGTTTTTTTTGCTGAAAGTAATGGCTTTCTTCTGGCCACTCTGCAATAAAGCTCAACTCTGTGGAGCATATGGCTTATTGTTGTCCTATGAATTCCAGTCTCTGCAGCTCCCCCAGGGTTACCTTAGGTCTCTGTGCTGCCTCTCTGATTAATGCCCTCCTTGCCCGGTCCGTGAGTTTTGGTGTGTGGCCATCTCTTGGTAGGTTTGCCGTTGTGCCATGTTCTTTCCATTTGGTTATGATAGATTTGATGGTGCTCCTAGAGATCATCAAAGATTTGGATATTTTTTATAACCTAACTCCGACTTGTACTTCTCAAACAACATTGTCTCTTACTTGTTTGGAGAGTTCCTTGGTCTCCATGGCAGTGTTGCTCTCTTGCTTCGGTGTTGCAGCCTCTGGGACCTTTCAAAAAAGTGTGTATATGTAATGACAGATCATGTGACACTTAGATTGCACACAGGTAGACATCATTTCACAAATTATGTGACTTGACTGAAGGTATTGGTTGCACCAGAGCTTTTTATGGGCTTCATAACAAAGGGGGTGAATACATACGCACATGCCAATTATCATTTTTTTATTTCTGAAAAATAGTTTTATGTATATATTTTTCTAATTTTACTTCACCAACTTAGACTATTGTGTTCTGATCCATCACATATAATTCAGATTAAAAAAACATTGAACTAAAGACTGTAATGTAACAAAATAGGTAAAAAGACAAGGGGGCGAATACTTTTGCAAGGCACTGTATATATCAACAAGTAATATTATAATTTAAAAAATGCGGTAATAAAATGTCTTCACTATTTGCTGCGTCAACACCTTTCCGTCCTATAGCATATTGACGGCCAGACGTGTGCTTTAAGGTTCTGACTGGACATCATGTGATGTCCTTCACAGCACGCCACTCGTGCACGCCCCCCGGGGGACGCACAGCGTGGCGATCAGTGGTGACCTGTGTCCTTCAGACAAAAAACATGTCAGCGTCTGAGGAAACAAAAGCCGATAGCCAGCTTTCTAGTTATTGGGGACATTTACACTAATAATCAGGGCATTGATCACCAGTGCCTTGATTATCTGTGTGGCCCCATCAGTGCCCATCAATGTAGCATATAAGTGTTCATCTGTGCAACATACTAGTGCCAATCAATGCAGCATATCAGTGCCCATCAGTGCTCCCTTTTAGTGCCGCCTATCAGTGCCCATCAGTGCTGTCTTATCAGTGCAGCCTGATCAGTGCACATCAGTGCCACCTCATCAGTGCCCATCGGTGCTGCTTTATCAGTGCCCATCAGTGCAGCATACCAGTGCCCATCAGTGCAGCATACCAGTGCCCATCAGTGCAGTATACCAATGCCCATCAGTGCAGCCTCATCAGTGCTCATCAATGCAGCCTATCAATGCCCATCAGTGCAGTCTGTCAGTTCCCATCAGTGCAGCCTCATCAGCGCACATCAGTAAAGAAGAAAAATTACTTATTTGCAAAATTGCATAACAAAAACAAAGAAAACGTTTTTTTTTTTTTCCAAAATGTTCAGTTTTATTATTTATTTGTTTCGCAAAAAATTAAAAATAAAACAGTGGTGATTAAATACTACCAAAAGAAAGCTCTATCTGTCTAAAAAAAAGATAAAAAATGTCATATAGGCACAGTGTTGCATGACTGCGCAATTGTCAATTAAAATGCGACAGCGCTGAAAGCTGAAAATTGGCCTGGGCAGAAAGAAGGTGAAAGTGCCCAGTATTTAAGTGGTTAAATATTACATTACATATATTTTAGCTTTATTTTTAAACAGATACTACTGTCCCTGTAAATGTATAAAAATAAAAATAAAAATCATCTATCAAAAAAAATTAAAAATGCTCCCTTCAAAAAATGCGGCTCTCCTTGCTATCTTTAGCTTGAATACTTTTCTCCTTACTGTACCCTCTTTTCTGTCTTACAATAACTAAGAGAGTAATACAGCATTGGGACTGTCTTTATTATGCACACAATTATATAATTGAAGGGTCTCATTGGTGCATTGGTGAAAAAAATACATGTTCCTATGTATGAATGAATGCCTGAGAGATTTGAGAAGAGCACATTCTGAATTATAGGGTGGGCAGTGGAGCAGCAAAAAGAGCTGCGGCATCATAACTGTAAATAGACCACAAGGGAGCAGCATGAAGGGGGATTCACCTTGAAAATGTTATCTTGCTTTACACTTTCTGTTAATGTGCCCTCCTTTATTATGTATATGCAGTCAGTATCATATGGCTAGGAGTCCTATTATTTCAATCTAAAAGCCAGGAATGTGCAAACCTATAAAAAAAACATGTTTTCAGAAAGTAGGACCCAAAGGTGAATATGGACTTTAAATTGGTAGCCACTAGTAGACCCAAATGAAAGAGAGAATTACACAATAGAATAACAACTCAAATGTATTATATCATATTAAATCCATTATCTAAAAACAAACATAGTAAACAAGTATTCCAGTGTATATACATGGTATTGTCCCAAAAGAATGTGTCCTATATGAACACAAGAGAACCTGTGGGTATACCCATGGACATAATGGACTCTGTGGTTGTTCTATAGAGAAGGGAATCGGGACACATTCATTTGGGACAATACCATGTATATATAAATGTATATTGGAATACTTGTTTTCTATGTTTGTTTTTAGATAATGGTTTTAATATGATAATTAAAAAAATTTGAATTATTTATTCTGTTGAGTGCTCTCTCTTTCATTTGGGTCTACTGGTGGCTACCAATTTAAAGCCCAGAGTCATGTCTTAATTATTTTCTATGTCTCAATTTCTTATTATAAAAAACACGTTTTAATTTCTTATAATCCATACACATTAGATGTCTCATTTGGAGCACAATGAAAAAGTCTAAAACCCCTTAAATTGTCCTCTGAATAGTTATAAAAAACAAACTGGTAGTACAATTCATACAGACTTCTATTTTAGCAGCAAATGTGTATCTAATTATTGAACAGGTAAAGCTGGCTATAGCAGAATCTTAAATCAAAAAACTGTACAAAAATTCTTAGAAAAATGCATATGTAAATTCTCAGAACATTTTGTGATATTTACACACACAAATATATGTTTACAAATGTGTACGTTTAGATGTATATTATTATTCTTTGTTTCTATTTTTGGCTTAGCACAGGCACATTTTCTGTTAGAAATATTTTACAGACCATGCAGAGGAGAGGCAATGCAGCAGAAAACGAGCCTACATGCATCAGGTTGGATTAACCCTATTCTTGCCACCACTAGGAGGCGGAGGAGAGCATTTGGGTCATGTGACCGCTGTGATTGCCTGTCACAGTGGTCACATGATCAGAAAGCTTCTGATCGCAAGTATGGGGCAAGGTGCCTTACAAGGAGGAGAAGGTTTGGCCAACACCCCAACAAAGTACTCTCTATGTTGAGAACATGTGGTCTGGTATGATTATGGAAAGGGAAGTTGCACGTTTGTTGCCACCCAAACTGCATGACTGAATATATTTTTAGAGGGGCCCTGCCCTTTAAGAGAAAAGCTGGTGTGGGGGCTTCCCTACACATTCAAAAAGAACCCCCTAAAAGACCCTTATCAATGCAGGCAGACTGGTGGCCAGAAAAATTAGGGCAGTGATTGTACACTCCCTGCTGAAATCTACCAGGCTACTTGCCTGCCTTCAGCATTGTGGATAAGGACAAGGGCTTTATCCTTACACCCTGTCCCCCAAAGAGATGTGGGGGTCTGGGGGGCTTATCGTGATCTAGAAGCTCCCTTAAAGTGTTTGTAAACCTTTACATATACCCAGTGAAGTGACAATCCTCAGGTGAAACACAGAGATGAAACAAATCCTCCTACATAAGTTGTAACTGTTTATCTGCAGTCTTCTCGTCTCTACATCCGTTAAAAGTGCTCAATTTACAAGCTTTTCTGAGATTAAAAAAAAGGGGGGCTGAGAGCCGAAGTTACACTCTGCGGAGCTCACTGGGGAGAGGTCTGAGAGCTTATTGGGGGGAAGAGACACACCCCCTTCACACAGCACACAGGAACAGAGCTGAGGCTGTCAATCTGCTGGAGGACCCTCGCCTGTCACCTTTTTTCTCTTGGTGTCAGGAAAAATTGTCAGAAGTGATTCATGCTGAAAGCAGAAACACAAAGTGAAAGACAGAAATTACACTTCATGTACTTGATTGGGACAAGTGCGCGCTATGTTTTGTTCATATTTCCTAACTGAGGTTTACAACCACTTTAAGCTCTTTTAATATAATACTCCTTGTTATTCATTCCCGACACCTGGCATTGTTGACCGGCCACCACAACAGTGCCAATGTAATGTAAAGACAGTGGAGGGAATCCTAGGTGCTGTCATTGACTAAATATCCCCGACCCATTTCGTTAATGAAAAGCCAGTGGTAATCTTTTATTTATAGGCAGTAGTGCTACTACCTGTAACTGACAGATCCCCTGGTTTGATGAAAACACAAGTCAACTGGGATCTGTCTTTCAGCAGCAGTAGCGCTACCATTGTTATTAACAATGTTTACCCTAATCAGCCCTAATTAGCTCCTTATTCTCCTTCTCCATTTTACTATTAATTTCTTGCTGATTTTAGTTTTTTCTTTGTGTTCTTATTTTTTTAACCATTAATATTGAAACTTTTTGTGTTTTTGTCTGTTTGTTTTTTTAATTTTTTATTATTACCTTAGAATTCATACCACCATAACATTTCTACCACAACCGAAAGACCTAGTATGAATTTTGGGGGGAATCCTGTGTCATTGTGTAGGGTCTCCAATAAATGTCTTTCAAGGATAAGAGTCTGGAATAGGTTAAAATATTCCTAGCTGTTTATTTACAAACAGAAGTAAAGCAGCTGAAGCGGTCAATTGCCAAAATTGAAACCTAATTTTCTCCGTAAACGTCAGTTTTACTGCAGTAGGTTTTGTACATGACACAAATGCACTACTTTGGAAGCAAGTTGAGGGCATCTTCCATACATGATTTCAATAGAATTTAGCATTTTTCACAAGTTTCACTTTATTAGGCATGTTATTAAACATTTTAAAATTCACTGTTCCCTGCCAAACAGAATTTTTAAATTCTTTTTTTTTTTTTTGCTTTGCCCAGTCCTCCATGTCATTTCTTTAGAAACCCCTTGTCTGTTAGCCTAGAACATGCCTACAACTGATTTTTAACATTTGGTTACCTCGAACTGAATACAGGTAGGTTTGGACCATCCCTAATCTTCAAGTGATTCTAAAGGCAGAATGTTTTTTACCCTAATGCATTCTATGCATTAAGGTAAAAGACCTTCTGGGTGCAGCTCCCCCCAGGCCCGCCTCTTATACTTACCTGAGCCTCATCTCCATCCACTCATGTACATGAGAGCAGCAGCTCTCCTGGGTCTCTCTCTCCGCATTGGCTCACACAGCAGCAGGAGCCATTGCCTCTGTCAATCTCAGCCAGTGAGCTAATTAGGAGAGAGCAGGGGGCAGGGCTGATCTGCGCTCTGTGTGTGAATAGACAATGTCCATTCACTGGAGAGCGGTTCAAGAACGAGCATGTTCGAGTGTCCCATAGCAAGAGGCTTGCTATTGAGTGCACTTGGCAGAGGGGAGGAGCCAGGACTGTCGGAGGGGGACCCAAAAAGAAGAGGATCGGGGCTGCTTTGTGCAAAATCATTGCACACAGCAGGTAAAAAAAAAATAACCTTTAGGCCGCGTACACACGAAGGGACAATCCCGCGGGATTATCCTCTGGACTGAAGTCCAGCGGATAATCCCCTCGTGTGTGGGCGCCGGCGGACTTTTTGGCGCCAAAGTACGGCGGACTAAAGTTTCAGGTTTTGTTTTCAAATTATCCGCTGGACTTGGAAGTCCAGCGGACAATCCCGCCGTTAGTGGGCAAGTCCGCGGGACTTTTGAAATGAACGGACTTGCCGCTCATCGGCAAGTCCGTTCATTTAGCACGTGACTTCAGGTTACGTAGCTAGCGTAGGCAGTTACTGCCGCCGCGCTAGCTCCGTGACCTGGCATGGATTTAAAGGGAATCCCCACGCCGAAAAAAAACGGCGTGGGGGTTCCCCCCAAATCCATGTCAGACCCTCATCCGAGCACGCAGCCTGGCAGGCCAGGAAAGGGGTGGGGACGAACGAGCGCCCCCCCCCCTCCTGAGCCGTACCAGGCCGCGTGCCCTCAACATGGGGGGTGCCCTGGGGAAAGGGGGGCCGTGCGGCCCCCCCACCCCAAAGCACCTTGTCCCCATGTTGATGAGGACAAGGGCCTCTTCCCGACAACCCTGGCCGTTGGTTGTCGGGGTCTGCGGGCGGGGGCTTATCGGAATCTGGGAGCCCCCTTTAATAAGGGGGCCCCCAGATACCGGCCCCCCACCCTATGTGAATGAGTATGGGGTACGATGTACCCCTACCCATTCACCTAAGGTGTAAAATGTAAAGTAAAAAAAAAACACCCACACTTTTGAAAAAATACTTTATTGCACTGCTCCGGGGGTCTTCTTCCGTCTTGGGGGTCTTCTCGCCGGACTCCCCCGCCATTTACCAAGCTCTTTTACCGAGCGAGGGGAGTCCGGCTACCTTCTTCGTCGTCGCCGCCGTCTGGGGGTCTCGATCCGCCTTCGGGGGTCTTCTTCCGTCTTGGGGGTCTTCTCGCCGGACTCCTCCCCTCTCTTCTGCTCTTTTACCTAGCTCTTTCACGAGGGGAGGAGTCCGGCTACCTTCTTCGTCGTCGCCGTCGTCTGGGGGTCTCGATCCGCCTTCGGGGGTCTCTTCTGTTCTTGCGGCGGTCGTCGTCTTCCGCGCCGCCGGCGCCTTGTCCTTCTTCTTCTTGTCCTTCTTGTTCTTCTTCTTCTTCCGATGTTGACCCGTCGCTGTCTCTGCCCGGAATGCCTGTGCCGATCTGCGCTCGGACTTATATAGGGACATGGGGGACAGGGTCACATGTTCATGTCACATGGTGACCCCGCCCCCTTGCGATGTCACAGTCCCAGCATCCTCCGGGACTGTGACAACACAAGGGGGCGGGGTCACCATGTGACATGAACATGTGACCCTGTCCCCCATGTCCCTATATAAGTCCGAGCGCAGATCGGCACAGGCATTCCGGGCAGAGACAGCGACGGGTCAACATCGGAAGAAGAAGAAGAACAAGAAGGACAAGAAGAAGAAGGACAAGGCGCCGGCGGCGCGGAAGACGACGACCGCCGCAAGAACAGAAGAGACCCCCGAAGGCGGATCGAGACCCCCAGACGACGGCGGCGACGACGAAGAAGGTAGCCGGACTCCTCCCCTCGTGAAAGAGCTAGGTAAAAGAGCAGAAGAGAGGGGAGGAGTCCGGCGAGAAGACCCCCAAGACGGAAGAAGACCCCCGAAGGCGGATCGAGACCCCCAGACGGCGGCGACGACGAAGAAGGTAGCCGGACTCCCCTCGCTCGGTAAAAGAGCTTGGTAAATGGCGGGGGAGTCCGGCGAGAAGACCCCCAAGACGGAAGAAGACCCCCGGAGCAGTGCAATAAAGTATTTTTTCAAAAGTGTGGGTGTTTTTTTTTTACTTTACATTTTACACCTTAGGTGAATGGGTAGGGGTACATCGTACCCCATACTCATTCACATAGGGTGGGGGGCCGGTATCTGGGGGCCCCCTTATTAAAGGGGGCTCCCAGATTCCGATAAGCCCCCGCCCGCAGACCCCGACAACCAACGGCCAGGGTTGTCGGGAAGAGGCCCTTGTCCTCATCAACATGGGGACAAGGTGCTTTGGGGTGGGGGGGCCGCACGGCCCCCCTTTCCCCAGGGCACCCCCCATGTTGAGGGCACGCGGCCTGGTACGGCTCAGGAGGGGGGGGGGGGGCGCTCGTTCGTCCCCACCCCTTTCCTGGCCTGCCAGGCTGCGTGCTCGGATGAGGGTCTGACATGGATTTGGGGGGAACCCCCACGCCGTTTTTTCGGCGTGGGGATTCCCTTTAAATCCATGCCAGCTTGCGGAGCTAGCGCGGCGGCATTTACTGCCTACGCTAGCTACGTAACCTGAAGTTACGTTCAAAATGAACGGACTGCTCCGTGTGTGGGCAAGTCCGTTCATTTTCAAAAGTCCCGCGGACTTTTGGCCGGCGGATTATCCGCTGGACAAGTCCGTGCGTGTGTGGGCAAGTCCACACCCTCGGAAAGTCCAGCGGACCTAGCCGGAAAGTCCAGCGGATTGTCCGCTGGACTTAGGTCCGCCGGGAAAAGTCCGTACGTGTGTACGAGGCATTAGAATCACTTTAGGTATTACCTAAGTTATTGCTGAATAAACAGGTCCATAGCAGAAATATAAAAATTGCTCTGGTCCATATGGGGTTTACATGTGTAAGAGCTGAAGTGGCAGGCAGTGCCATAAGTTGTCTTCTTATGTGAAAGAAAAAAAAAAATGTAGAACATGACAGGTGGGAGCATACAATGAAGGAGAGTGAATAGTATATACAGTATAGAGTGATTATTCGCACAATATTTAAGACAGGTGATTGGGGAAACTTTATAGAGAGATGGGAACATTTATTTAGATTTGAATTTAGACTGTTCATAGCTGTGGCTGAAATTATAGACTCTGTTCTCCAAAGGCAATCACTGAATTTTGATTAGAAAATGCAAAAGTCAGCCTAGTGAGAAAATATACATATATTGCAGTTGACGAATGTGCAAGCTATGTAAAATCTTTTCCTCCTATAAATATTGTAAATGTTAAGCAGCTTTTCCCTTTGAAGAACAGATGTTCAAAAATGTCTGCAAATGTACACTGAATGTTTAGCAAAATTCTATATAAAGTAAGGTGCTTTCTGGCCAATGTGCAGAGAAAAATCCCCTCATTTGAATGATTGTCTTATGTTTAATGCATATCTGTGTGCATGTGTGTGTGTGTGTGTGTGTGTATTATTTGTGTATTTATTAATTTGTTTTGCATTATGTGTGACTGGTAAACATGAGGCATTTCCCTCTGATTTACAAAGATGGATATTCACAGACCATTGGACTTTGTTGTATATTAAAGTGCATCTAAACCCAAGAACAAAAATGTTATTTATTTCATGTTAACAGTCCAATGATGTGGTGGCTGCACTATTCTTCTTTATTGTTGTATTAAAAAAATAACATTTAGTAAGCTGCCAACATTACACTATACATATAGTGCAACCAAAACATATAAAAAACAATAAGGTGACGCTACATATAAGCAGCAAAAAAACATGAATAGAAACCAGTGAGGTCCAATCAGTAAATATAGTAAATGAACAGCAAATGTCAAAAAATAATGATGAAAGTTAAAAAAAAAGAAAACTGCACATAGTGTGACACTGTATGATAGGTTTAATGTAGAAAAAAGGGGTTTACACATACACAAAATTGGATAAAAACACGCTAATATCCTTCGGTAGCACAAACAGTATGCAGTTATTCCACAAGCGTGTTTTAATGCAATTCTTTGTATGTGTAAACCCCTTTTTCTACATTGAATGAGATGATAGGGGAGAAGGGGGTCTTCGCTAGTCTAACACCCACATACACACATTCTCTCCGAATCTCTCATCCAAGGGCCCTTTTTGTCCAGAGTTTAAACACCCCCTCCAGTTGGGGGTTGCTAATTGCAGTAAAGATAGCTTGAACCAAAGGTGATAGAAGTGCATTCCTGTCCACATGATCTCCTAGCCCTGCAGGGGTCCTGGTATTCAGAATGTCCATTCCATCCCTCGCTATTCAGTAACCATACTGTCCAGGTGTGGAGGCAGTACTAGTCAACTGTTAACAAACTCATGCATTTATATAGCCCTCTTTGATGTTGGCTAGCTGTGTAAATGTAATTTTTCTAAAGAGAAGCCATATTTTAGTTTGTGTCCAAACAGCAATGATATTAATTTTCGTAGATTATTACAGGTTTTCAGAGCGCCGCCCCCAAATCGTCTTTTTCGCAAAAGTGGGAGGTGTTTTGAAGTACACAGAGAAAGCTGGAACAGCGTAGCTGCTAATAGTGCAGCAGATGCAGAAAACTCAGGAAGTTTTCAGCTCATAGGTTTTCTGGCAGTATAAACAGGATTTTTTTTTTAACTGATATAACAAAACACTTCCAATTGTATATTTAACAGACAAAAAGATAAGCTGATTGTTAAGGTTTACATATATTTTAAAGACCCACTCCAGGCTAAATATGCCCTCTCCCTATCCTGACCTCCCACCAACCACTAACCAATCCTGCCAGCATTTTTACTTACTTACTGCTTACAAGGGATTAACCAACGGTTCAGTTTCTAGGTTTAGACCAAAATTTGGCTGCTCAGACAAACACCCGGACTTTAGCCCATTTGGCCCACTGTTCGGCAGAAGCTGAGCAAAATAGCAGTTTATAATGCTTATGTATATATAACAGCTACCAACTGTCAATGGTTCCTAACAAAGCAGCCCTGTGCTGGTACCCGCTGTATCCTAAGCAACCTCAAACCGCCACTGACACATTGGTTTACATGGCTATCATGCAACAGCTGATAGAGATTATCTGTTTAATTAATGGCTATGTATGATGTGAATATACTGTACAATTACACAACTGTTGACTGGGGCAGCAGGAGAGTGAATTGATCCAAACACTGGGCCAGTTAGTTTTCTCAGATTGTCAAATGTCCACATAGTTCCCCATCCCTGGTTGAATCTTGGTTCAAGCAGGTCAGTTTGCTCATCTCTAGTGACCTTATATATCAGAGTGCCCATTTACTCACCATGTTCAGCTGCAGGCACAGGCTTTTTAATTCCATTTCCCACAACTCCCTGTTTTCCCTGGACTTTACTTTGAGGGGCACTGTTTAGGAGGATAATCACAAGTAGCTGTGCTCCAAACGTTTCTACTGGAGTAGTGATTCTTAACTTGACTCTCTGTTGTTATGGAATCTTATAGAGACAATGCTGTTCAGCCATATGTTACCCTGGCCGAGTCATAGAGACTTTGCTGTGAGGAGTCCATGATTGTGTAGCTGTCATTATTCTGCAATGCAGTGGTGGCTGGTGGGTTTTTCTTCTGGGGCCAAACAAGCACCCCCCCAAGGTGGCCCATGGTGCGGCACTGACAACCCCCACCCCCCACCCTGGGCGGCTGGTGGTCAAGCACCTACCCGATCTAGGGCTGGCAGGCTGTGGTCACACATCTAGGTGGGTGGTATCTCACCCTAAATAATAGAAGTTAAAATGTTTCTGTCCTAAAATAAATGCTAACATTCAAAATCTGCATAGTATTAGATCTTGATCCAAATTACATGTTAACTAATAAATCCAAATCTATTAGATGTGTAAATCCAAAGACCAAAATAAGAAAAATAGAAGTGACTTTAAGCCTCCAGTATTGCCTATTAGTCAAAGTAGAAAAAGATCTTGTCATGAAATCAAAGCTTGGCACTATCTGCTGGATGTGGGCTAAGGTATAATGCAATGTTTTCTTGGCACTGCCTTTCAAACAATCAATATAATGCAAATAGACCCTGTTCATAGTGGATACCCTGAATGTCAAGAAATATATACATGTGCCAATTATCAGCTGGGATCTGATTTTGTTGGCAGACAGAAAAGGTCAGTCTGGGTGAACCAGATGCAGCTCTATGCTCAATATATTAAAGGAAAAAATGTTTTTTTTTTTACAATTTGTGTCGTCCAAGTCATTACTAATTGAGAAGCTCTTATTTTCTTATCAAAGGTTTTCTTGTGGCATTAATATTCAACACCTATCTCCATCCACTATTATAAAAAGCTGAAATAAAACCTCTTGCAGAGCTATTAAATGCTAATAAAAATATATTTTGTGTACTACATTTTATATTTTTGAAGTAACAAAAGTGGACATTGATATTAGTGGGTGTCTTCACCACCACCACCACCCCAATTGGTTAGCCACTTACTGTAAGATTGAATTGGCATAAGTGTTCCTGACTTAAGGTGACAAAGGAATTAAAGAGGAAGTAAACCCTCGTTTACAACTTTATGTTACAGGTAAGCCTATATTAAGGCTTACCTGTAGCTAACAAGGATATCTCCTAAACCTGCACGGTTTAGGAGATATACCTGTATTTGCATGTGCCGACATCATGCGGCACATGCGCACTTGCGACAACTGAAGCAACGTCGCTATATGCCGATGCTTCAGTTGTACTATGCCGCTCTCGTGCGCATGCGCATGGCGTCATCGCGGCTCTGGCAAATCACAGCGCCGGAGTGGCGATACCCGGAAGTCACTCCGGGAGAACATGTCGGCGGTCGGAGGGGGAGAAGAGGACCGATGCCGGGGCATCGATCTCAGGTAAGTGATACATAATTAGCTAGTATGCTATACATACTAGCTAATTATGCCTTTGTCTTGCAGGTTTTTTTTTTTCTGTTTTTTTTAAGAGGGTTTACTTCCTCTTTAAGGAAGATTGTATCAGTAATAACTAAAAGTGTTTGTTACCCCAACATTTTAAATTCCTGATATGTGTCTGTTGTATGTACTTGTGTTAAAAAGTATCCTGTTCGCTTTGTAGTGCTTTCTTGTACTTACCATTACACCTCTTGTTCTGTTGATAACATAGTATAACAGGGCACAGAGTACTGTAGGAGACCCAGGTCAAAAGATCGTGTAGCAGATGCAGAGCTGGAGACAGTGTTTGACACCAGTACGCATCTAGCAAATGTACATACGATTCTGCCTATTAAAATGCATGGTTCTGTTATACCATGTGTTTTTGGTGCTGCACAATTTTAAAAATCATGCCAGCACCCTTTTGCGTGTTTTACACACATAGAGCTGTTCATTAAAAAAAATGCACCGTGTGGGAATGCACCCATCCTGGTGGGAATAAGCCCTCAGACTGGTGTGCCCTGGGATTGTGCGTGATTCTAAAGGGTGTCTTGACTGAATATAGGTTGAAAAACACTGCTCTAGCTTACGTGACTTTAGAAACAGCAGGTACAAGCTCTCCTCCATCCTATATTAAAGCTTGGGAACAGAAACTCGACTATTTTTGCACACAATCTAAGATTAATCATATTGTCATTCTAGCACATAAAGCATCCATTTCTAATAAAATTCTGGTGGTGGGCTATAAGTTGCTCAAGAAATGGTATTGAGCCCCTGATAGCTTACACAAGATGTACCCCAAAGTTATCTGTGTGCTGGCATTGCAATTAACAGAGAGGTAACCTCCTCCATACATTCTGTGAATCCCTAGTCCTCTCTCCTTTTTGGTCCGCTCTCCAATCGATATGCTATCGACTCAAATAAGTTTTGTTGAGTTATGTCTCACTTGTCTTCTTTTTGCATCTTAACCACCTCTCTATCAAAAGATGCAAACACATAATTCTACTCCACTTAGTGAATGCAATTCACTCTGCTGTCTCTGTTGTAATGGTTCTCCTGCATTAATAAAACCATGCGAATGGAAGATCTGACACACTCATTGTATCAGCAGGATGAAAAATTCAAGAAAGTAAATATGGCAGTGTATGTATGGCCATTTATCACTGAAACCTCTATTTCAAAAGCAGCAGCATATGAAGTCAAGTATGCTCATTTGCCGTGGTCAAAGCTTGCCTTTATGTGTATGCACACTGTATTACATGCATGCACACTGTAATACCCTCTGCACAGCATGGACTTTGGATGTTTTATTTTTAGTCTGCTTTATGGTAGCCTCTGGTGATATCAGTGTGCCCTTCATGCATTCTTGTTCCTGTAAAAAATGCGCATGCAAAATAGCTAACTGATGTCCCAAATCCCCCAAACTATTATAGAAAATCCCATTCTTTTTGTAAGTATACATGCATTTAACTGGCATACTTTTGGACATAATTGAGTACACTTCTTAGCAAACCATATTTGCTAGAGAATTGTATGTATGAACTGCTGTCCATGAATCCACACACATTGTAGGCAGAGAATACATTTTGTGAGATTGCTTGTATGGTGTTTGCCTTCTCCTTGTATGCATTGATATGGTGTATATATGCATAGGGTATACATCACCATGAAAAAGTAGGTAAGTAAGTAAGGAGGGCCCACTGACCGAGGATGATGACCTTAAAGGTTCATGCAACTTACCCGCCCCAAAAGAGGAAGGTAGGCTATTACACGCTGCTCTTATTCCTTTACTTGCTGATTAAGTTATAAGACAAAAAGGTAAAAAAAAGACATTGAGAGGTAAGCAGTTGAATTGCACATTATCCAATGTACCAAAATGTTCCTATACAAACAGAGAAAGGAAAAGAGCACATGACCACCTTAGTATAATACTGTTTATTTGAGCAATTGATAAAAAGTGTTCCATAAATTGCACTCACATTTGTAAACATAAATAAGGGCATGTAGTATTAATGTTCTCCTCTCCTCTCCTGGATGGCCCCTGTAAGGTTTGCCAGTATTCGAGGGACAGACAAGAGTCTGATGGCAGCTCACAAGCCGCCCGACATCACCTCCGGCGTGCACTGCGGACCGCACATACGCCCAGGCCAGTACCCACTGCAGGGGGAGAGCCGATGAAGACAGAGACCTTTCGGAGGCGTGGCCTCCCTTATCAAGTCACACCCATACCTCACATGTAAGGCTATTTATTGGGAGTCCTATCACCTCCCATTCATCCTATCTTAAAGGGGCCATTCCAAAGGAAGAAAAGACACTTTGGTATTACCCCTTTAAGATAGGATGAATGGGAGGTGATAGCACTCCAAATAAATAGCCGTGCATGTGAGATATGGGCGTGACTTGATAAGGGAAGCCCTGCCTCTGAAACGCATCATCATAGCAACCTTGTTTGCTAACGTATTGTCTCTGTCTCCATCGGCTTTCCCCCTGCAGCGGTTACTATCATCACAGCACGACACCGGCTGGCCCACGTGCATGTGCAGTCTGCAGTGCACGCCGGAGGTGATGTCAGGTGGCTTGTAAGCTGCCATCTGGCTCTGGGGAGATTGGATGTCCCTCGAATACTGGCAAACCTTACAGGGGCCATCCAGGAGAGGAGAGGAGAACATTAATACTACATGCCCTTATTTATGCTACCAAATGTGAGTGCAATTTATGGAGCACTTTTTATCAAGTGCTCAAATAAACAGTATTATACTAGGGCGGTCGTGCGCTCTTTTCCTTTCTCTGTTTGTATGGATCCTTGTCTACCACCCAGTGGATTTTAAAGAGAGCTTTAGTGATAGAAGAATTGTTTTCTGTGATTAGGATTACCAGCTGGACTTGGGAGTTTTCTTGATCAGCGCATGAACTGGTGAAATATTTTGTGTGTTTTTAATACCAAAATGTTCCTGCCTTAGTTTTAGATCCAAAAGAAGCAGACGTACCTGGATCCCACCTGTGCTGGGATGGTGATCACAGCAAGGGGGCATTTTTTGGTTCCTTCCATTTTAAACACAGCATGTGGCAGGTCATTAGCATAGCATGGGAGTGCATCTCACAACTGTTATAGAATACAATGTATGTGTCTAGTGTGCTGGGGGTACTATTGTAAAAAGACTAAAACAAAGGCAGATAGGCAGATCCACAACGGGGGGGGGGGGGGGAGAAACTGCGCTATCTACACATAAATAGATTCAGCAGCCTGCACAACAATAATATGTTAAATCAAAAAGCGTGAATAAGTATATAGTGCGGCTGTCATGGATCTTCCCATAGTCGACCCAGCGGTGGGCAACCTTGTGGAGCGCCGCTGTGCGCATGCCAGAGCTTGCGCCCGTGGGCACGTTCAGGTGCGCGCTCACGTCGGTGTGTGCGCGCGCGGCGTTTGGCGCCAACCGGCCTACTTAGCATCCTCATGCACTGTGATCAGTGCTGTCCGATCTTCAGCTCCTAGTACCCCCGCACCCGTTGCCTTACCTGAGTCTCCTGATTGCCCTCCTGACTACCCGGCTTGCCCTTGGATTATCCTGTCTTCTGCCTGTACCCGACCTCGGCTTGTCTTTGACCCTGCACCTGCCTGCTCCTTTGTACCACGTTGCCCGCCTGCTGCCTACCTTGCTTGTGACCCGGACTCTGTACCTGCCTGCCCCTTTGTACCACGTTGCCCGCCTGCTGCCAACCCTGCTAGTGACCCAGACTGAACTTGCCTGCTCCCCAGTATAGTGCCAGTGTGTGGACTTGTTGTTCAGCTCCTGCCCTGCAACCGCTGCCAGTCACCAGCTGCCTAGTAGACGCCACCCCACCAGCAACGGAGCCGTTGGACCTCTTCACCTGCACTCACCCGCCAGGCTCTCATACCAGCTTGTGCTTCCATGCCTCCTGTCTACACTACCAGGGGCCGCGAACCAGGCGCGTAAGGGAGACCTTCCCCTGCTATATCGGGCTCACCTGTCAGGTACGTGAGCGTGACAGCGGCGCTCAAAGTGTTCAATGGTGATTATTAAACATATACTGTGAAATAATATATAATAGAAAAAATTCTTTCAAAATTATATATCACCAAAATAAATAAATATAAGTGACCAATAGTGGAACTATATTCCATATAGAATATCCATTAAATTACAAATGGTGAAATCTACTGATTACAGACAAAACGTGACTAAATTGAGACTATAAGGGGGCTACTTATAATGATATACCATTTTGATAGGGGTTGAAATAAATATGCTTAACTTTCAGCTTTTAAACAAAGCTGGTGTAAGTATATTTCTTAGAAAAACGGTTTGACCAGTGTTGACATATCAGCAGGACGCAGCTGTTATGTGGTTTTCTAACTCTGTACTTCACCAAAGGATATGGAGTGACTTAGGAGTTTTCTTGTGGTCAAGTCAGCAGGTGTAAACTAACTGTCATACTCTAAACTTTGCCTTATATTTCCTGTTGCAAGCTAACCACCAGCACGTGACTGACCTTTGCCCCATATTCCATATTTCAAACTGAAGACTGTCACGTGACAAGAAGTTGTTAATGTATGCATATGTGTATGAATCTGATTGGTTCTTGGGAGTGCTGTCCCCTCCCTCTGCATTTCCCATAAAAGAGGAACGTATTGTCTATTAAATTTTGTAACCAACATCACTTACAAACCCGTGTATGTGTGTGTGTTAACCACCGGTGAACTGGGATCTCCGCTCCTACCAATTCCTGGCCTAGGCACTTAGAATACAAGAAGAAAGACGTGTACCTTTACAACTGGTGTTCAGAAGTCGGGATATCTTGTGACAGGTAAGTGATTTTGCCCTTTTTACCTTTTAAGGTGAATAGGTGTAAATGCTTACGCTGTCCAGATAATCGCCACGAATTTAGTTTAAAGAGGTTGTTGTGCCTTCGCGGAGGACTAGGCTGGTCCCCCGGGAGGTTAAAAGGACACGCAGGTAGTTACGTAGGTTATTTGGCTATTTAAAGAGGGTCTGACTAGGTTGGTCTGACTATAAAAAAACTATTGTAAAAGAGATTATTATTTTAATCACCGGGAAGTAGCAGATTACGCCCGTGATAAAAGGTTTGGTTGAGCGGACGCCCATTAAGTTTTTGAGAAACAAAAAGTGCACTATAAAATTGAACAAATGTATGGTTTTATAATGATCATTTAAAATAATTCTGTTCATAAGATTTACAGTATAAGACCTATAGAAATAAGTATAAAGTTTTGTTTAAGATATATATATATATATGTATATGTGAGACTTCTTTTTCCACAGAACAGCGTAAGTGCCTAAAAATTTTAAAGAATTGTATGTTGTATAAAGTATAAGAGTTTAATGACTTCGGAATACGAAGAACCTGATTGTAGCGATATAGCTCTATCTTGTCCACATTGTACCATAGGATTACTGTTTTTTAAAATAGAAAATAGGTGGGTTCTATTAACCAATAGACCAGGGGGCTATTCTTGTAGATTAGGGGTAAGAGGAATATATCCCGCCACAAAGAAAGGAACCATAAATCGAGTACTAAGGGTAAACCTTCACAGTCCCATTAGTCCATCTGATTTGACGGACCAAGCAGTGATTACCCAAACGGGTTGTTATCACTTGTGCCCACATACTAGGCATACCCTGCCCACTTTGTTAGATGGGGAATTCTGCGGCCACCCCAGGATCAGACATAGGGATCCCATGCCCGTATGAATATATTAAAAACAATCTACCTGGACCACAGGTGGAACCTTTCTGGGCTCAAGTCCAGGAAAGATGCCACCAGTTAGGTATTCATGATCCGGGACCACAAGGTCCTTGTTCAGAGGAAGATTGGAAGAAAGTTAGCAAAATTTGTCAGACGCATAAGCATTCCTACCCCCCGTGTAAATCTAATGACCCTCAATACATGAAAGATTGTTATCACTCATGGAGCAAATGTTTAAAAGATTATAGAAAGAAATATGCTAAAAAGACTCCTGCAGTTAAAACAAATGTATCCGCCCCTACCTTTGAACCCCCTCCACCTTATGTCACTGTAAAAATGGACTCAGGAGAGCCTGGTCCTCGCCTCCAATTATATCCCTCACTAGAACCTCATGTCCTCGCAAGTAAACTCTATTGGTATAAATGGGACCCCTGTTACCCATCCCATCACTCCACCATTACCTGTAACCACTCCCGAGGGGCAACATTTGTGCGATCAATCTTTTGCTGTGTTGACCTCTTGTCCTGTATCCCTTATGGGAAGGGACCTATTGTCCAGTTTAAGTATCACTATTAAATTTGACAAAGAAGGGTCACTAACTGCAAGTTCCCCTTTCTGTGACCTGACTGGTCCTAAACGACACACACATAAAGGATTCTTTATGTTACTGCCCGCTACTTTAGAGACTCACAAAATCTGGGCAGAAAACAAAGGTAGCGTAGGATTTATCAACTGCACACCCTACACTCCCCAATTACGTCTCCCGCCCTTGGTATCTGATATAACATTCATTTTTTCATGCATACCTGCAGATTCCCTATGCTACACAGTGATTGATTTGGCAAACGCATTTTTTAGCATTCCTATTGCCGAAGAGGCTCAGCCTATATTTGCCTTCTCATGGGCCGGCGCGGGCCAGTTAACTTGGTCGCGTTTACCGCAAGGGTATGTAGACAGCCCCGCCGCCTTCTCCATGGTACTCAACGAGACTGTCAAGTCTTGGACTTCCGAGCATGGGTCGGTACTAATACAGTATGTGGACGACTTGCTCTTGTGCAGTCGTTCTGCTGAAGATTGTGCGGTCGATTCAACATTACTGTTAGAACATCTGGCCGAAGCCGGCCACCTAGCCTCAAGGAAAAAAATACAGTGGTGTCTACCACAAGTAGAATACCTAGGATGTATTCTGGACAAGGGGACCAGGCTAGTGTCCCCCAAACGTGCCGCAGCCTTACAAGCTCTCAGTCCTCCAAAAGACAAAGCAGCTTTGTTGTCATTTCTGGGCGCAATTGTATATTGCCGCCAGTGGATTCCTGACTGTTCTCATTATGATAGTATCCTACGAGAGGCTGCCGGGTCAAACGCCCCTAAATTGATAGACTGGACAGAAGACAGAAAAAAATGCTTTTGATGCTCTTATTAAGAGTTTGTCCACCGCCCCCGCCCTGGGATTGGTAGATTATGGTAAAGCCTTCCAGTTGTACTGTGTAGTTTCAGGAAAATCTTTTGCTGCAGTACTTGCACAATCGCCCAGTGTCATATTTATCTAGAAAACTCCCTATCCAAGTCCAGGGCATGCCGTCCTGTCTTCAGAATGTCGCTGCCTGTGCCATGTCTGCACAGGATGCCAACAAAATAGTATTGGGACACAAAATGACACTGTACACCACTCATTCAGTTACCCACCTCATACAGAATATGAACACACAACACATGACTTCCCAAAGACTCAGTGGATACGAGATCACTTTGTTAAATACTGACAACTTGGTACTTAAATATGTTCCGAATAGCAATCCAGTTGTACGTTTACTACATTCCATGTTACGTTTACCACACGAACCTGATCACACACATAATTGTGTAGAAAAAGTGGAACAAGTCACTTCACCAAGACCTGATCTTTCTGACATTCCAATTATAAATGCCGAAAATGTTTTTGTAGATGGTAGTTGTTCCCGTCCCTCTGACTCTACATTTTTAACTGGTTATGCTGTAGTTCAGCTGCCACATACAGTACTAGAAGCAAAACCATTGCCCCCTGTTTCTGCCCAAGTAGCAGAACTAGAAGCTCTGACCAGAGCCTGTATTCTGTTCACAAACAAGGAAGTCAACATTTATACAGACAGCAGATATGCATTTGGAGTGGTACATGATTTTGGTGTGATATGGGCCAATAGAGGATTTAAAACAGCAGACAACAAACAGATAGCTAATTCAGAGCAGATCCTTAATCTACTGCAAGCAATTCTGCTCCCTAAAAAGGTTGCTGTTATAAAAGTAAAAGCCCACTCATCAGACAATAGTATAGTATCAAAAGGAAATGCTTTCGCAGACAGAGAAGCAAAAAAGGCTGCTGCCAGTTCACCCAATTCACCAGCCCCTACCACAATCTTCTTTAAAGAGCACTTCTCATCCCCTGATTTCAAAACTGTTGTGGCCCAAATGCAGTCAATGGCCACAGATACAGATGTCCATTTCTGGGCAAATGAAGGTTTGACCAAAGACTCTGAAGGTCTTTGGACAAAAGAGGGGAAGATCCTGGGTATACCTGAAGCTAATTGTATCCTAATTTTATCCTACCTCCATGGCCCAGGACACATAGGACCCGCCCCTCTTGTAAATATATATTCAAAATCTTTTTGCACAAATAATTTACAAAAACAAACTAAGCTTCTAACTAGAAGCTGCTTAACTTGTGCCCAGAACAATGTTCAAGGAAAGAGACATGGCCTACATGGCCATCTACCTCCACCCTTGGGACCATTAACAGATTTACAAATAGACTTCACACACCTACCAAAGCAAAAGGGAAACTTGAGGTGCCTCTGCGTAATCGTTGACAAATGGTCAGCCTGGGTTGAGGCAATTCCCTGTACCGGAGAAACCGCAAATATAGCAGTGAGATGCTTGTTAAATTATTGGATCTGTAGGTTCGGGATACCCACAACCATATGGTCCGACAGAGGACCCGCATTTAGTTCCTCAGTGACCCAAGTTGTAGCCAAATCTCTGGGGATGCAATGGAAACTACATATTCCCTATCATCCCCAGAGTGCAGGAGTAGTAGAGAGAATGAACAGGAACATCAAAGACAAATTAAAAAAGGCTACAGGAGGTACTCTAAAAGGTTGGTTGGAACACTTACCTTCTGTCCTTTTTCAGATAAGAACCACCCCCCATTCTAGGACAGGATTGTCCCCTTTTGAAATTCTAATGGGAATCCCTGCAAATATAGAATTACCCCCATTAGACCCAAATTCTGACATTAACGTTTATTCCCAACAGGAAGTGTACGTGAAAAGTCTGGTAAGTATGCTTCATGAAATAAATGAACAAGTTTCTGTCACCTTTTTTCCTCTTTCAACAGAACCAACCCACCCCTTCATCCCAGGGGACAAAGTACTGATTAAGCAGCTGGCTCACAGGAAAAGAATTGGACCAATCTACTCCGGACCGTGGAAGGTGGAAAAGGTATCCAGGACCGCGGTACTGACGGACCTAGGCAACACCTGGATCCACGCCAGCCGACTGAAGAAGTGTCCCCAGCTTCCCCCAACTCCAGAGCCCTTAACAGTAACCGAGGATACACTCCCTTCAAGACAACAACAAAATCTACAAGATATTCAGGAAGGCATAGGACAAATCTCCCTGGAGGACACGATGATTTTACCTGGAAACTAAACAGAATCTTTCCATCATCAGGACAAGTGAAGAAGAAGAAGAATAGTGAATTTTGAGGACATTAGATATGATCATTATGTTGAATCAGAATGATCAAAGAGAGGATTATAAGGGGGCTACTTATAATGATATACCATTTTGATAGGGGTTGAAATAAATATGCTTAACTTTCAGCTTTTAAACAAAGCTGGTGTAAGTATATTTCTTAGAAAAACGGTTTGACCAGTGTTGACATATCAGCAGGACGCAGCTGTTATGTGGTTTTCTAACTCTGTACTTCACCAAAGGATATGGAGTGACTTAGGAGTTTTCTTGTGGTCAAGTCAGCAGGTGTAAACTAACTGTCATACTCTAAACTTTGCCTTATATTTCCTGTTGCAAGCTAACCACCAGCACGTGACTGACCTTTGCCCCATATTCCATATTTCAAACTGAAGACTGTCACGTGACAAGAAGTTGTTAATGTATGCATATGTGTATGAATCTGATTGGTTCTTGGGAGTGCTGTCCCCTCCCTCTGCATTTCCCATAAAAGAGGAACGTATTGTCTATTAAATTTTGTAACCAACATCACTTACAAACCCGTGTATGTGTGTGTGTTAACCACCGGTGAACTGGGATCTCCGCTCCTACCAATTCCTGGCCTAGGCACTTAGAATACAAGAAGAAAGACGTGTACCTTTACAGAGACCATCACAAATAAACAGTATAGTGTCTCAAAATTTAAAAATAATTGTTATAAAAATCAATATTACACCATAATAGTGACTTAAGTGAATACAGTAAAACATAAAGTGACTTGTGCGGCTTGTCTGATGTACTCCGTCAACGATTAATGGAAGGCTTACCGACTATCGGGGACTCAGGTAGTCTTACGCCATAGGAGTCAAAATTGCTGTATGGTGTTTGCAATACACCGATGTGGGCAGTTGTTCCAATTTGTGATGTCTGGTAACCGACGACAAGACTATGCGTTGAGTGGTTGATGGAAAGTAGGAGTGGTAGGCAGGTATAGTATGTGGCTCATCCCCCAATGGTATTACCAATAAAGAGTAAATGAGACCATAGCGTAATACCGTCAAGCAAGTTAAAATTTAATGAACATATAAAATGGGTACTCACATGTACAAAAGCTTATTTAGGCATGTATGAAAAGAAATTGGCAGCAGTGGCATCAGCAAATCTTTCTCCCGATGCGTTTCGCCTTAATGAGGCATCATCTGGGGGTGCTGATTCACTGGAGCCACCGCTTATATATAGGTACAGGGGTACTTACAGATGAGGTCAACCTGACATCAATGCTGGCTCAATGATTAAACCACTTCCTGTTTGAGGCAAGATGGCGCCTATGGCTTGAGTGTCAAGCCTCATTCTGAATTCCTGTTTGGGGCAAGATGGCGACTATGGCTTGAATGTCAAGCCTCATTCTGAATTCCTGTTTGAGGCAAGATGGCAACTATGGCTTGAGTGGCAAGCCTCATTCTGAATTCCTGTTTGAGGCAAGATGGCGACTATGGCTTGAGTGTCAAGCCTCATTCTGAATTCCTGTTTGAGGCAAGATGGCAACTTTGGCTTGAGTGTCAAGCCTCATTCTGAATTCCTGTTTGAGGCAAGATGGCAACTATGGCTTGAGTGTCAAGCCTCATTCTGAATTTAGAGTAATGGAATCCCCTTTATTAACAAATAGTTACAAATTCTTAAATTTATGACTTATGCCCTAAAATATCTATATGCATAAGTAATGCCAGCCATAAGTGCAAGATAGGCAGATCCAAATCTGGAAAATAAGGTTACACATGCATATTTCTTTAATCTACCAATGAAGCATATTTTTTAGAGTTTTATTCTTTTCTAATTCACACATAACAGCTGTATATGTTGGCTACTAAGAATGTATTTGAGCCCATAGGATAGCACTGCACAGCAAGACATGACTTTTGGAAGATGGAGAAATTTTGCTGGCCCTCTCTATTCATCTCTTTTTTTCTTTGTTCCTTGCCCACCTATAACCCTCAACACTGCTGGAGCACCAAAGATTTTAAACACTGCCAGATGCTCACAGTTAAAACATCAGAGTAAGTTTTGGCAGCCATACAGAAAGTTAGTATTTCAACAGTTCAGTCGTCTTATCTATTAATAAGTAGGCAATGACATTACTAAAGTTACCTCCATCTCCATAACAAAACAAAAAAATGTACACAAATCAAGAGACGATCAAGCCATGATATGGTATAATATATATGATACAAATATATATATATATATATATAGATATATATGAATAAAGGGGGAAAGGATGAGACCACAAGCCTCAGGGATTTTTAGTATATGGTATCTTGATTTTAGAGAGTAAATATGAGCAGTAACGATGTATATAAAAAATAAAGTTTTATTTCCCCATAGGGACAAATAACAGCAAAGGACACGGGTAATATATCCATACATTACAGACATATGTGTTAAATCAGACGAAATTTGTGCAGAGCTTTGCCATACTCGACATATTTCACTCTATGGAGTTTCTTCAGGAGATTCATAGGTCTAGCTCAGAGATATGCTGAAATAACAAAGTCGCATTAAAATGCATCCTTTTCAAAAATACAGACAAAGTGTACATATTTGTGAAAAATAGAGATTAGCTCAAGTATACAC
This sequence comes from Lithobates sylvaticus, assembly GCA_028564925.1. Lineage (NCBI taxonomy): Eukaryota > Metazoa > Chordata > Amphibia > Anura > Ranidae > Lithobates > Lithobates sylvaticus. Next base: position 303,922,229 of record CM053027.1, on the reverse strand, counting down.
ATCCAGTGAGTTGAGCAATATTATACATAAACATAGTTACATATTGTTTAATGAACATAGGGTATAGAAAGCAGATGGAGGCATGGGGATGGAGACAAGCTGAACTTACCACATAAACTTGGATGGATCTAAGAGAAAATTACGCATATTGGTATCAGTTTCTTGTATAAAAACAAATTTCTAGATATGAGGTGATTCACTCCCAGGATGCCACAAAATGCAGAGAGTCGCTTGCAGAGAGGAACACTAAAAAGTTCAAATAAACAAGTTTGCAAAGAGCAAGTTTGAATATAGGGCTCATGGATAGATGGTCTATAAATGCCAAACAAAAATCAAAAAGGTTTACCTGAAGCAGGTTGATGATGTAAAGGTAGTGGGGATGTACATTTAAATTGCTGAACTTGTGAATATCAGGTTCAGATAAGGTGCAGATTCAAACTGCGCCAGGTCCAAAAATTGGTTGAAATAATGTATTATCTGGGGAGAGATGGTATGGTGGTCTGTCAGTATAGAACCAACTAAGTAGTGCATGTAAAAATACAGGTTACTGGGGATTGTATGATAGCAAATGTATGGTTATAGTGTCTTACCCCTTAGTGGTAAATGGTGGTAGCGGGCTCAGCGCAGGAGGTGTTCAATGGTTCCTGACAGGGAATGAATAGCAGGGGGAACTGCCTTAAGTAGAGGCTCTCCGACCCGGCGGTGATGTCAGGCGCTAAAACGGCAACGCTCCGTGCTGAGTATCCGAGTGTGAGTAGTGCGCATGCGCAGGCGACGAGCCACGTCGCCAGCGCATAACGTCAGACGCGCGCCGCTGGCTAGCGGCGCGACGGCGGCCATGTTGAAAGGTCCTTTTTGCACTTAATTCAGAACGAAGAGGGATTAGACATCTCCCTCAACGGGGAGCAAGCTGGCAGAAAAATACCACTGCTAAACCATGCCCAATTAAAGAGACTGAGACCAACTGATTGGTCTCTTTAATTGGGCATGGTTTAGCAGTGGTATTTTTCTGCCAGCTTGCTCCCCGTTGAGGGAAGTGTCCAATCCCTCTTCATTTTCATGCGACTTTGTTATTTCAGCATATCTCTGAGCTAGAAGTATGAATCTCCTGAAGAAACTCCATAGAGTGAAACATGTCGAGTATGGCAAAGCTCTGCACAAATTTCGTCTGATTTAACACATATGTCTGTAATGTATGGATATATTACCCGTGTCCTTTGCTGTTATTTGTCCCTATGGGGAAATAAAACTTTATTTTTTATATACATCGTTACTGCTCATATTTACTCTCTATAATCAAGATACCATATACAAAAAATCCCAGAGGCTTGTGGTCTCATCCTTTCCCCCTTTATTCATGTTTTCAATTTATTTGGGATTTTGGTATCGCCTACAGTTCAACTACTTCATCTAGCATATTATAATATAGATATATACAGTTGTGCTCAAAGGTTTACATACCCTGGCAGAATTTATGATTTCTTTGCCATTTTTCTGGGGATATAAATCATAACACAAAAACTTTCTTTCACTCATGGTTAGTGTTTGGCTGAAGCCATTTATTGTCAATCCAACTGTGTTTGCTCTTTTTAAATCACAATGACAACAGAGACTACCCAAATGACCCTGATCAAAAGTTTACATACCCTGGTGATTTTGGCCTGATAACATGCACACAAGTTGACACAAAGGGGTTTTAATGGCCATTGAAGGTAACCATCCTCACCTGTGATCTGTTTGCTTGTAATGAGTGTGTGTCTATAAAAGTTAAATGAGTTTCTGGACTCCTGACAGACCCTTGCATCTTTCATCCAGTGCTGCATTGACGTTTTTGCATTCTGAGTCATGGGGAAAGCAAAAGAATTGTCAAAGGATCTGCAGGAACAGGTAGTTGAACTGTTTAAAACAGGAAAGGGATATAAAAAGATATCCAAGGAATTGAGAATGACAATCAGCAGTGTTCAAACTCTAATCAAGAAGTAGAAAATGAGGAGTTCTGTTGAAACCAAACCACGGTCAGGTAGACCAACTAAAATTGCAGCCACAACTGCCAGGAAAATTGTCCGGGATGCAAAGAAAAACCCACAAATAACTTCAGGTGAAATACAAGACTCTCTGAAAACATGTGGTGTGGCTGCTTCAAGATGCATGATAAGGAGGCACTTAAAGAAAGATGGGCTGCGTGGTCGAGTCGCCAGAAGAAAGCCATTACCACGCTAATGCCACAAAGTATCCCGCTTACAATACACCAAACAGCACAGAGACAAGCATCAAACTTTGTGACCAAAATTTTGCTTTTTGGCCACAACCATAAACACTTCATTTGGAGAGGAGTCAACAAAGCCTACGATGAAAGGTACACTATTCCTACTGCGAAAGACGGAGGTGGATCGCGGATGTTTTGGGGATGTGTGAGCTACAAAGGCAAAGGAAATTTGGTCAAAATTGATGTCAAGATGAATGCAGTATGTTATCAAAAAATAGTGGAGGAACATTTGCATTAATCAGCCAGGAAGCTGCGCACGGGACGTACTTGGACATTCCAACATGACAATGATCCAAAACACAAGGCCAAGTCGACCTTTCATTGGATACAGCAGAATAAAGTGAAGGTTCTGGAGTGGCCATCTCAGCCTCCTGACCTCAATATCATTGAGCCACTCTGGGGAGATCACAAACGTGCAGTTCATGCAAGACATCCCAAGAATTTACAGAAACTGGAGGCTTTTTGCCAAGAGGAATAGGCAGCTTTACCATCTGAGAAGATAAAGAGCCTCATCCACAAATACCACAAAAGACTTCAAGCTGTCATTGATGTTAAAGGGGGCAATACACGGTATTAAGAACTGGGGTATATAAACTTTTTATCAGGGTCATTTGGGTTTCTGTTGTCATGATTGATAATAAATAGCTTCAGCCAAACACTAACCATGAGTAAAAGAAAAGTTTTTTGTGTTATCATTCATATTCTCTGAAAAAATCACAAATTCTGCCAGGGTATGTAAACCTATGAGCACAACTGTATATATATATATATAGGGATGAGCCTGATGTTCATCTGTTTGCTGAACAGCGAACAATATGCGGTGTTCGCGGCAAATTCGAAAACTGCCGGAATACCGTTAAAGTCTATAGGACACTAACATGAAAAATCAAAAGTGTTAATTTTAAAGGCTTAAATGCAAGTTATTGTCATAAAAAGTGTTTGGGGACCCGGGTCCTGCCCCAGGGGAAATGTATCAATGCAAAATTTTTTTTAAAAAGGGAAATTTTTTCGGGAGCAGTGATATTTTTAATGCTTAAAGTGAAACAATAAAAATAAAATATTCCTTTAAATGTTGTGCCTGGGGGTGTCTATAGTATGCCTGTAAAGTGGCACATTTTTCCCGTGTTTAGAACAGTACCACAGCAAAATTACATTTCTTAAGGAAAAATTGTCATTCAAAACTGATCGCGGCTGTAATAAATTATCGGGTCTCGGCAATATAGATGCAGATAATTGAAAGAGCATGGGATTCCCCCCCTTCGTCCAATATCAGGGCCTTTGGGTCTGGTATGAATAATAATAAGGGGAACTCCGAATCAAATTTTTTTTAAAAATTGCGTGGGGGTCCCCCTAAAATCCATACCAGGCCCTTTGGGTCTTATATGAAAATTAAGGGGAATCCTGCGCCAAAATTTAAATAAAACTGGTGTAGGGGTCCCCCCCTAAAATCCATACCAGACCCTTATCCGAGCATGCAACCTGGCAGGCCACAGGAAAAGAGGGGGGACAAGAGCGCCCCCCCCCCTCCTAAACCATACCAGGCCACTTGCCCTCAACATGGGAAGGGTGCTTTGGGGTAGCCAAGGGCCTCATCCCCACAACCCTTGCCCGGTGGACCCCCAGATTCTGGCCTCCCCCTTGTGTGAATTGGTAACGGGGTACAAATGTACCCCTACCATTTCCCTAAAAAAGTGTCAAAATGATAAAAAAGACAAGAGACAGCTTGGGACAAGTCCTTTATTAAAAAATAAAAAAATTTAAATGTCCCACGAAGTAAGTTCACGCCGCCCGATGGACCGAAAAAGAAAAAAAAAAAGGCGCAACCGACCTGGCTCCATGGGAGGCTCCAGCCGTCTTACGCGTCTTCTCTGTGACAGCTCTTATATAACTGAGGGCGGGGCTTCCCATGGCTTCCCCGTGGTGTCAGGGGGGGCGGGGTCACCTGTTTACATCATCGGGTGGCCCCGCCGCCCTCTGATGCCACGGGGGAAGCCATGGGGAAGCCCCGTGCTTCAGAGAGGGGTGGGGTCACCAGGTTACGTCACCGGGTGGCCCGGCTCTCAGTTATATAAAAGCTGTCACAGCGAAAATGCGTCAGACGGCAGGAGCCTCCCATGGAGGCGGGTCGGTTGCGGCTTTTTTTTTTTTGGTCCGTCGAGCGGCGTGAACTTACATTGTGGGACATTTTTTTTTAATAAAGGACTTGTCCCAAGCTGTCTCTTGTCTTTTTTACCATTTTGACACTTTTTTGTGAAATGGTAGGGGTACATTTGTACCCTGTTACCAATTCACACAGGGGGGGAGGCCGGGATCTAGGGGTCCCTTTGTGAAGGGTCTGGTATGGATTTTGGGGGGGACCCCTACGCCATTTTTTTTTATTTGGCGCAGGGTTCCCCTTAATTTCCATATCAGACCCGAAGAGCCTGGTATGGATTTTAGGGTGACCCACCACGCATTTTTTTTTTTATTTTGATTTGGGGGGTTCCCCATATTATTCATACCAGACCCAAAGGGCCTGGTAATGGAGGAGGGGGGATCCTATGCTCTTTTTTTCAATTATCAGTATCTATATTGCCGAGAACCGACAATTCATTACAGCCGCGATCAGTTTTAAATGACAATTTTTTCTTTAGAAATTTCATTTTGCTGTGGTACTGTTCTAAACATGGGAAAAATGTGCCACTTTACAGGCATACTATAGACACCCCCCAGGCACGATATTTAAAGGAATATTTCATTTTTATTATTTCACTTTAAGCATTTAAAAAAATCACTGCTCCCGAAAAAATTTCAGTTTTTAAAAAAAAATTTGCATTGATACATGTCCCCTGGGGCAGGACCCAGGTCCCCAAACACTTTTTATGACAATAACTTGCATATAAGCCTTTAAAATTAGCACTTTTGATTATTCATGTTCGTGTCCCATAGACTTTAACAGTGTTCATGTGCTCTGCCAAATTTTTTTGCCTGTTCGCATATTCTGGTGTGAACTGAACAGGAGGGTGTTCGGCTCATCCCTATATATATATATATATATATATATATATATATATATATATATATATATATATTGTATATATATATTTCCTGTATATCTACAATTTTTTTATACATATATCTTCTACACACTGATTTTTATCTCCAAACAATCAGAGTGGGGTGTATGCAAACTCAGGGGCAGCTGAGTAAAAGAGATAAGATTTGAGATGGAAATGTGTTGGAGTAATTGTGTTTTATATCAGTCCTGCAGCAAGTATCTCATCAAATTTCAAGGACGCAGGTCAGCATTTCTCTTTATGTCTGAAGATAGGAGAGTAGAAACCCACACAGGTAAAATACATGTCCTCTTCTGATGTGACATTGGGATGCTCTATTACATTTATAAAAATGGATTTGGAGGATGAAAAAACAATGTTTTAGAGCATATTAAAATGCATTTGGTTTGTTTGCGTCCTAAAAGATGTTTAAGAATTATGTTCCCAGTAAAATGAAGCATAATGTACGTTGTACAAAAAAAAACAGAAATGGTCAAAAGGAATGCTCTTATGCACATTTGTTTCAAAACATATGAATACTAAAAAGGTCAAAATGTTGTCTCCCCACCCATAGCTATGCACTCAAACACTCAAACATACTACTACTTGTATTGTTGTAAAGGGCTACTTCATCCAAAGTCTTTAGTAAAGTCTAAATGGGGCACTCATTGCATGTGGACAGTGGAAACATTCTGATGAATGAATATTAATGCAAGCAGGTAAGTAACTATGGTACTTGATTGCACACACGACCAGGGTGACATTATCTACCCAGGGAATCCCGAAGTGTGTGAAGCATACGCTGGAGTTTAGCTATAGACCAATGCTTTTGTCTATAACATCTTTTATGGCAAATCCACTTTTGTGGGAAAAAATAGCAAATAAACAAAAAAAAATATAGCATATAGAATTGCTACACAAGTCATATTGCAATTAGATGCTGTTAAAAATTACCTTTCCTTTTCAATCTACAGCTTTTGTAATATCCTTTAAAATACAATGCAATATGGTAACCTGGAGGTGCTCTGTACACGAAAGGTGTATGGAAAGCCCCCCCCCCCCACAAATATAATTTTCTGCTTGTGTGATTGGTTTACTGTTTTTCCCAGAAGTCTGCACTAAGATACAAGTAGATTTTGGGCATCCCCTACAACAAAAATAAATTTTTGGTGAGATACTCCCAAAGGGTAATCACATCAAAAGGGATGAATAACCTGACACTTTCTTCATTAGAACCCTGCAAGTGCAGAAACTGACTGATAATTATAAACTCACTCCCACTCACATTCATTTTGCACATGGACACAGAACAACACAACACGAAACAGACTATTTCAAAATAGATTACCGTTGTAATGACTGGCTGATGACGAAGTACAATGTACAAATGTTAGTATGATTGTACAAATGTTATCTTTAACCACTTCCCACCCGGCCACTGTACATATACGGCCGGGTGGGAGCCGTCTACTTCTGAATGGACGTTCCGGAACGTCCTTCAGAAGTAGAGGGATCGCGCGCGCGCGCGTGCCCGGGCAGCAGCGCGATCCCGATGCGGCCGTGTCACCCGGACACGCCGCATCTCGGATTGGCAGGAGGGCTCGTGATTGGCCCTCCTGATCACATGACGGCCGTGTCGAATCACAGCCGTCATGTGATGTAAACAAACAGCCGGTTGCTAGGCAATCGGCTCTCCTCTCCTCACACGGAAGTCGTCGGTGAGGAGAGGAGAGCGGATCGCTGCAGCCGGCTGGTGATCAGTGAGTATTAGCTGTTTTTTTACAGCTTTTTACTCACTGATCACCAGTGTAGTGTCCCCACAGTAAAACACACATGTCCCCACAGTAAAACACACATGTCCCCACAGTAAAACACACATGACCCCAAAACACACATGTCCCCAAATAATAAAAACACATGTCCCTCACATATGTCCCAGTAAAATAACATGTGCCAATGATTATCTGCACACATATGTCCGTGATCACCTGCACACACCTGTACATGATCATTTGCGTACATATGTCCGTGATCACGCAAACCACATATTATACACTTAACAGAATTTTTTTTACAAAAAACATGTAGCAGAATACATTTTGGCTTAAATTTATGACAAAATTTGATTTTATTGGATTTCTTTTAAAAAAGAAAGGAGAAAATATTGTTTTTTTTCAAAATTTCGCTTATATCGCAAAAAATAAAAAACGGAGTCGCGAATAAATACCACCAAACTAAAGCTCTATTTGTGCGAACAAAATGATAAAAAATTTGGTTACAGCATTGCAATTGTCACTGAAAGTACGAGAGCACTGAAAGCTGAAAATTGGTCTGGGCAGGAAGGGTGTTTAAGTGCACAGTAAACAAGTGGTTAAGCATCAATAAAAGCTTATTGTTTCAAAAAAAAGGTATAAATCTGCAACAAAATTAAAATCCTTGCAATGTCCATAGACCACCCAGAGGGGAAATTTTGATCTCAACAAAAGTGGAGTTACTATTTTTTCAAAGTGCTACCATTTTGTAATCTCACATGCAGCTCGCACTGCCCTCATGCACATACACAGGGACTGCCCTCACTTAAATGGACAGGTTCAAGACAGGTATTTATTGTCTACCTAGAACTAATCATTGCAAATACACAAAATTCATTCATCTTCCTTTTAACCCCCCTGGCGGTATTCCCGAGTCTGGCTCGGGGCGGGAACTTCAGTACCAAAAGCGGTAACCCCGAGCCCATCGGGCTTGCATTGAAGGATACAGGGGGAAGTTACTTACCTTGTCCCCTGGATCCTGCGATGTCTCCTTGCTGTGTGAGCGAGCTGTCTGCTCGCTTGATTCACACAGTGAAATAGAAAGAGCTAACACCGCGCTAAACCCTAAACAGGTGATAATGATATGTATATATCATACAAACAAAATTAAATTAAAATTAAAATAAAAAAGGAAAAAGAGAGCAGCAGCTAAAAAAATGTGAGATATGCACATTAACAGAACAGTAGTAAACAAAGAGCCGCGCTGTATGCAATAGTGTGACTTAAGTGTACATAAGTGACTGTAAAATCACAAAAACTCCAGAATGACCATAAACAAATGTCTTGGGCACCGAAATACCCTATGTGTATAACTATACGTGACACATAAAATGTAGAACCATATTGGTGCATTTAAACCATAAAATCCATATATAATAGAGTCCCAGGTAGGTGACCACAGTACGTGTCCAAAAAGTGCAAATAGTAATGATATATCAGTGTGATTTCCAGCTGGTGCCACCAAACTTGAATTACATTCCACCTTTATTGTGGCTTCGGTTTTCCATGTGGGTCTCTGCCCTCTGTTGACGGCCAATGCATAGTGGATATGAATCATTTATATTTTTTTCAGCTTACTATTTTTTGTCCACAAGATGGAGCTATTTTTAATCCCGGAGTTTGGGACTCTCTGGGTGATTTACCCCCTTGTTCTTATGTAGTTTGTGTTTTGAGCGATCCACTAGTTATATGTATATTTTTCCCTACATAACCTGTTTAATTTTAATAGATTTTACAAGGGATGATAGGTAAGGCTGACATCATTGTCCTATTAAGAGCCTTGAGTGTTTTGTGGCACACAAGATCCGCCATTAGGGATTCACACCAGGGCGTGTCTGTCAATGTTTCTATAAAGTTGCGATGATTCAGTGCGTCGCCCGTTCCCCAGAAGACGTCAATAGACGAAACGGACGTAGGGAGGCTGACGCACTGACGTCATCGCGTTCCGCGTTGTGAGCGGGTGTTTCTTGCTAGCCGGCCGGCGTTTTTACTTGATTCCTTGTCTTTTTGCACAGATATTTGTGTAAGTAGATATTTTATATTTTTTTCTTTTAATAAACCCTCGGTTTTACACTATGGGAGCATCCCTTCTTCTTTTATGATTCCATGCTGATGCTGTTGGGTTTGGGTCTGCTTTCCTGGAGGAGTCCCATATACTGATCTGGTCCGATAAGAAATCTTGTCCCAAGTTCCATCTCGAGGCCATCCATACTTGGTGAAGTTCAGACCTCACGGTGAAGTTCAGACCTTGTGGTGAGGTCCTACGGTCCAGGGTACATCCAGTACCATCTTCATACAGGCTTGGTTTAAGCTTGCCTCCGGTAAGCTTAATGTGAGAGTGGTGGTGGATCGCACGTTTTGGTGGAATGTAATTCAAGTTTGGTGGCACCAGCTGGAAATCACACTGATATATCATTACTATTTGCACTTTTTGGACACATACTGTGGTCACCTACCTGGGACTCTATTATATATGGATTTTATGGTTTAAATGCACCAATATGGTTCTACATTTTATGTGTCACGTATAGTTATACACATAGGGTATTTCGGTGCCCAAGACATTTGTTTATGGTCATTCTGGAGTTTTTGTGATTTTACAGTCACTTATGTACACTTAAGTCACACTATTGCATACAGCGCGGCTCTTTGTTTACTATTGATTCACACAGTGCCCGAGTGCCGCTGATCTCCGTTCCCTGCGATGTTATGACGCACGGGAGCGGAGATCGGCGCCAAATTCAAAAAAGTTAAAAAACACAATACACATACAGTACTGTAATCTTACAGATTACAGTACTGTATACAAAAAATACACATCCCCTTTGTCCCTAGTGGTCTGCCCAGTGCCCTGCATGTCATTTTATATAATAAATAGATTTTTTTTTGCCTGGAAACTGGAGATTGTCCATAGCAACCAAAAAGTGTCCCTTTATGTCAAAAGTGGTTTTAGACCTGCTAGAAAACACTGATAATAAATTAGAATCACAATTCATCATCAAACACTCAATTTAATGACAGCGACTATTCTGCAACTGAGCAAATTTTAGTGTTTTTGATTTGATTACATTATTGAATAATTTTTATATATATTTTTTTTTATTATAATTTATGATTTTGTGTTTCAAACTTTATCATACCTGGGATGTCTACTAGACTCTGGTTTGGACAGATTTAAGTGAGTTATTCATAAGAATTGCATGCCTACAATATAAAAACGCCAAATTTCCATGCAAAATAATTGTACCGCTTTCAGCACAAAATTCCAGACATAATCATACCGCCAGGGAGGTTAAAAAACAACGTGCACTATGTCTTTCCTATGTGTAATTTGCCACAAGGGCAACCAATCAAATAAATCACCCTCAAGATTCTTTGGATTATAAAACAGTTAATTGCAAAGATTACTCTGACTCAACCATACATCTTCTGATTGGACCAAATGGTCTTTCCAGTTTCTTGCATTTGGTCAATCAGAATTTGTCTTCTTCCTCAATGAATAAATGTTAATTTCATTTAGCCAAACTGCAATGGCCAGTTTACTGTATATCTCTAGGGGAGCAAAACCCCTATGCTGCAGGTACGTGCCATGGAAATGTAAATGTATATAACCCAAATCTTTGTTGTTCTGCAGATTATAAAAAGATTTAATTTTTAAATTGTAATATCGAATTTGGTAAAACACTTTGATTTTAATGCATACCCAGAGATGACGCAATTTCCAAACCTGTGCATGCCATGAAAATTACTCCCACTCAGCCATACATCTTCCCAAGAGACATATTCTGATTTGACCAAATAGTCTTATTTTTTGTACTTGATCAAATTAGAATGTGTCTTTCAGAAAATGTATGACTGAGTTGGAGTACTCTTTGTGTGATGCACAGGTGTGGGAATCTGTTCTTATGTAGATAAATCGCTGTTACCAACCTACCAGATTGAAATTTACTGATACGATACCCAAAGTTTACTGGCACAGACAAGTTTTTACTGGCATTTCCAAAGTTACAAAATTACAGTTATAAGTTTAAATGTCAGTATTTAGGCTACAAACAAGTACAATATGCAATTAGCAATGTGATTTAAGGTAAATATTAAGGCAAAAAACATATTTCCTATTTTATTTTCGATATAATGAGTAAGTAGCTCATGGACAGGACTCAGGAGGGCAAGAAATTAGAATGGGCAGGCACACACACATAAAATTGAGTCTCGTAGTTGCACTGACAGCAGTGTGCAGCAGCACAGATGATGATGACACCTCACCGACACGTCCCCTCCTGAGTCACAGTGACAGTCTCTCTCCACACCAGGTGGTTCCTTCGATCCACTTCAGTTCAAACAGCACTAACAGTCCCGCTCCCTGCTTGCCTTGCTCCCATCCTACAGACCCAGACACAAGGCTCTGGCCACTTTGCTTGGCTCCCTTACACCATGACATCACATGACACACTCAGGCATCACCTCCGCCAGACCCGCCCGAACACACTGTAGCAGACTGGAACTGCAGTTTTCTTGTCACTGGCATTTACTGGCAGGAGAAAAGTGTTTGTTTTTTTACTGGTTGCCAGTAAAAATACTGACAGTTGGTAACACTGAGAAAAATGTAAGTGTTTTACCAACTGAGATGAATCTTGCCATTGTTGAATTAAATCTTTTATAACCTGCAAAAACCCTGAGGTCAGTGTATAGCCAAACTCCTTTGGATGCCTCCCACATTCTGGGATTCCCTGTTGCAGCCATTTTAAACGTGGGTTGTTGTCCATCATACAGCAGTGTGGCCTAGGGGCCCCCATATATTCCCAAGCCACTTGCCTGTTAAGTTTTTATCTCCGCTTCTCCAGATGATTAAACTTCTCACATACAAAGGGAAACTCACAACCATACTTCCATGCCACATGTCTGATAAAGAACCTCTGCAAGCTGGACAGTCAATGCAGCCTATTCTCCCAGATTTTCCCCTTGGCAAATATGAGTTGAAGGCATGGGTGCATGGGTTAGTCCTCACTCGTGAGCCATAAACCTGTCCAGTTGTACTCTGGGCACAAAAAGTTCCCCCGCATGTTTGGCCTGGCTCTGCCTGAGATCTCTACGCTGCTTTTAGGTGTTGTTTCCTCCCTAACACTAGAAACTTCATTGCTTGTCCAATACTGTGTGATCTCGGACATCTCTGAGTCTCGTTTGGTCTGAAACATCCACAATTACCTATTCATAGAAACTGGCTCAATAAGTAGGAACCCCTGACTATAAGGCCACACTGTAGCACAACTTTCCTGGCAGGACCCTGTGGGTGATCCAAACCCTTTCCTACTGACCACCAAGAAGAAGGATTTTTTATCTCTCTATTAGGCAGGAATGGCTGCTCCTTCAAGTCTTTCTAGTCTGCAGATAGCTGATAGACTGGCTAAAAAAATATAGACAGCAGGTCACAGAGATAGATCAGGTGCAGGCTGAGCACCTGGTGGACACATCAGCCACAGTACAACCTCTACCCCTGTTAGAAGATAGGTAAGTCCTCCGGGTGCCTTGAAATGGAGCACATTGTACAGCACAAAACTACTCAGGAAAGTTGGCACACACAGGACTGAGCCAGACTCATGGGACAGGTTCTCATTGTTTGCCATTTCTAACCATTTCTAACTCCTAGTATCCTGCTCATGATGCCACATGTTGTGTAATGGTGGGGTTCCACATGCTGGGCTTTATGGTCATCACAAGTACTCTTTAACCCATTCATGCCTGGATATGGCAGTGGTTCCCTTTAGCACACTGAGATACTTTGAACACAGGGATCCACAGGGACTATATCGTTTTGTAAAATGGAAGGTTCACAGTATGATTACAGTACAGTACACAGTATGATTCAGATTAGTTTTTTTTCTGGAAAAACAATAATATATATAACATTTGGTGTCAGTCAAAAAAGGCCTTCCTAAACCATGTTTATCAGGTTTTATTTGAAACAACTTAGCTTGCAAACGTTGACGTCAAAGTAATCAATTAGTCTATAAGTGTTGATTATGAATAATGGTTGACGAAGAGCAACAATGCATGTAACAACTAATTCTACTTATAATAAATCACTTGGCAGTGGACAAATGTTGCAGGAATAAGGTTGTTATCAGTTTCCCCATCTAAGTGCATTGCTATCATTTTTAGACCTTTATTTATCAACAAAATATGTTGCTTTGTGCTTATATGTCACCTATGACTGTGATTTTTTTTGCTTTGCACTAAGTCTTTTATTGCAAGCATATGTTGTACAATTGTATGACCAAGGTGACACCCATGCCTATGTGAATACAATGTGTTCAAAATATGGTTAAAATATATTTAAAATATGCGCAGCTGCTGTGCAATATTCCCAATATGGGTTGTTTGCCAATACAGTGTAACTTAAGCAGCGCTTGCTTTTTCAAACTCTGTGCGCTAAATGATCACAATATTATTAAACTGTATATATCAATATCAGTGCCAACTTACATACACTTATAGTGCTAGAAATTATAAAAAAAATTAATATACTTTCATGCAAATTTAACTAAAAATTGTGCAAAAACAAAGTCTATATATGTAGTGCAGTTCTAAGTTTTGGAGTGCTTGTTTTCCAGGAAACCCCCTATAGTGACTATTCCCCCTCTCGCACACAACGGTATAACCATGCACTGACCAGATGGGGAAGTCTAAAGGCCATGTGGGTCCTTAGGGAGACCTAGCCCAATGGTCCTGGTGGTTTCCTTATGTCAATCATTACTCCCGATGCTACTCCAGTGGATTCAGAAATCAGGCGATGTGATGGATGGGAAAACAGAAGAAACGGAGCGGGAGCTTCTCATAGTGTAAAAGCTTAAAATATATTTATTTAAAATACAATTAAAATCGGCCCGTGGCACGGAGACCCACACCTGGCAAAGCTAGATCCCCTTGGGGGTGCCGGGTGCCAAAGGGGTCCCTTTGGGAGCGCTCCACCCTTGCCAGACCTTTTAGTAATCTTTGGCTTCCTGTCGCCCATCATTCCCCAGACTATGACTTCGGGCAAGGTTGACAGTTCTAGAGATTTTCAATTGTTTGCCGATGTCCTCCAAAGGCTCCTTGCCTGTTAACTCCACTGTATTTCATCTTGAAATCCCCCTATTTCTTATCCTGTAAGAACAATTACTTCTCCTGTTGTACCAATGTTCAGAATGCATATGTATGTTTCTTTTTTTACAATAAAATTAAAACTTTTGAAATAAAAAAAAAAGCAGCCCGTGGTTTCAATCAAAAAAAATGGACGCCGCCTATGGCTTGGCATGCGTTCCACTCGTGAGGCTGGAAGTGACTCAGGGGAACAATTGACTAAGGCCGCGTACACATGATCGGACTTTCCCGCGGGATTGTCCGCCGGACTAGAGTTCGCCGGACATTCCGACCGTGTTTTTGTTCCCAAAATTCCGGCGGACTAAGTTTTAAGTTTTGACTTAAAACAATCCCGCCATCTGTGTGCTAGTCCGTGGGACTTTTGAAATGAACGGACTTGCCGACACACGATCGGAAAGTCTGTTCATTTAGAACGTGACTCCAGGTAGACGGGACTAGCGAAGGCAGTCAATGCCGCTAGCCCAGTCACCTGGTATGGATTTAAAGGGGAATCCCTACGCAAAAAAAACAGCGTGGGGGTCCCCCTCAGATCCATATCAGACCCCTATCCGAGCACGCAGCCCGGCCGGTCAGGAAAGGGGGTGGGGACGAGCGAGTGCCCCCCCGAGCCGTACCAGGACGCGTGCCCTCAACATGGGGGATGCCCTGGGGAAAGGGGGGCCCTGCGCCCCCCCTACCTCAAAGCACCTTATCCCCATGTAAATGAGGACAAGGGCCTCTTCCCGACAACCCTGGCCGTTGGTTGCCGGGGTCTGCGGGTGGGGGGCTTATCGGAATCCGGAAGTCCCCTTTAATAAGGGGGCCCCCAGATACCGGCCCCCCACCCTATGTGAATGAGTATGGGGTACGATGTACCCCTACCCATTCACCTAATGCGTCCCCACCCCCTTTCCTGACCGGCCGGGCTGCGTGCTCGCATAAGGGTCTGATATGGATGCGGGTGGGGGGCTTATCGGAATCCGGGAGTCCCCTTTAATAAGGGGGCCCCCAGATACCGGCCCCCCACCCTATGTGAATGAGTATGGGGTACGATGTACCCCTACCCATTCACCTTATGCGTCCCCACCCCCTTTCCTGACCGGCCGGGCTGCGTGCTCGCATAAGGGTCTGATATGGATTTGGGGGGACCCCCATGCCGTTTTTTCGGTGTAGGGATTCCCCTTTAAATCCATACCAGGTGACGGGGCTAGCGCGGCGGCATTGACTGCCTTCACTAGTCCCGTCTACCTGGAGTCACGTTCTAAATGAATGGACTTTGCGATTGTGTGTCGCTAAGTCCGTTTATTTCAAAAGTCCTGCGGACTTCCGTCAAAACTCCGGCGGATTGTCCGCTGGAAAAGTCCGGGCGTGTATGGGCAAGTCCACAGGAACAGAAAGTCCAGCGGACCTCCGCTGGAAAGTCCGGCGGTTTGTCCGCTGGACTAGGTCCGGCGGACAATCCCGCCAGAAAGTCTGAGCGTGTGTACGCCGCATAATGCACTTCGTCATCGAACCCCGCCATCTTCAGAGACAGCTATTTCTGTTTTTTTGTTTATCTTCAGAATTAAGGTTATGTTATGTACTTTGCTATGTATTAGTTCCCATGTGTCCATTGAGAGTTACTAAACTAGTTTCTTATGCTAGTGAAAATTACAATGCACCCTACACAGGAGAATGGTTCACTTATTAGTGTGCCCCTAACCCCTTTATAAATAATTAAAACACCTGAGGGGATAGTCAGATTATATATATATATTTTAATAGATCCGCGCTTAGGTGTAGGTTAGGCTGCGGCCTACCCTTGGGGGGCCCCAATTAGGGAGCTCCAATTGCAATATTGGTACTTGTGAGTTAGGGGTGAGTGGCGCTGCCTGTAAATTAAAAAGTGATCTTAGTGAATCACTCTTCTCATATGAGATTGCACTCAGGGGAATTAAAACCAGGTGTAAGAATTCGGTGTGCTCAAATACTCAACCTTCTAAGAATAATAGAACCTTGTGTAAAAAATGTGCATTCATCAAAATCCCATTATATATATTGACAACAAAACCGAATATACCTAGAGTCTCCTCTTAGACATAAATTGTAAGCTGATAAAAAAAAAAACAGCACATGCAAGTGTTTTTAGCTACACTCAAAGTGGTAAGTGTGACCTTTAAAAAAAAAAACACAAAAACTTCAACCAAACACAGTGCAAAACCAAAACCAAAAAGAAGAAAGTCAATGCATATAGCAATGTTAAAAGGGAAACCAATCTTATATGATCGCCGATTACACAATGTTTAAGTGACTTGTGCAATATTCAGAGTGACTTGTGCTGAAATTCGTTTCCAATCCTTGAGCAAAGTGATGGGTGACTTTTGTGCTCCCTATTCACCAGATCCCAGCACCCCTGCAGGGGTAAACCGCATGCAGTGAGTATGTGGTGGTTGCCAGACCAATCACTCCCTCCTTTCGCACGTCCTGGGAAATCCAAAGCTTCCAGCCTTTCAACAGATCGTTGGATCATTCTTTTAATCCTGGGTCAGAGTGTAGCAGTCTCCTTCTATATACCCACAATATTGTATCCTCATACAGAAAAGAGATGGGCTCTCACAGTGTAAATCCGAAAAGTCGTTTTTTCTTAAAAAATGTATTTTAAAACAAGAACCTCCTTTAAAATAAAAATGGGTGGTAGTCTCATCTCAATCCAGCGATGTTGCACAAGAACCTTGGCTGCCCGGGACTTTCCCTCCTGATTGGCTGAGACACAGCAGCGAGTGCCATTGGCACTCAAAATCAGTGAGCCAATGAGAAGAGAGGGGGAGAGAGAGAAGGGGCAGGGCCGGGCAGTGGCTCTGTCTCTGAATGGACACACAGAGCAGCGGCTCGGCTCAAGTTCCCCCATAGCAAGCTGCTTGCTGGGGGGGGGGGGGCACTTGGCAGGAGGGGGGGCAGGAGTGCCAGCGGGGGACCCAAGTAGAGGAGGATCTAGGCTGCTCTGTGCAAAACCACTGCACAGAGAATGTAAGCGAGGGGCCAGGAGTGCCAGCAGGGGACCCAAGTAGAGGAGGATCTTGGCTGCTCTGTGCAAAACCACTGCACAGAGCATGTAAGGGAGGGACCAGGAGTGTCAGCAGGGGACCCAAGTAGAGGAGGATCTGGGCTGCTCTGTGCGAAACCACTGCACAGAGCAGGTAAGCGAGGGGCCAGGAGTGCCAGCAGGGGACCCAAGTAGAGGAGGATCTTGGCTGCTCTGTGCAAAACCACTGCACAGAGCAGGTAAGTATAACATGTATGTTATAGAAAAAAAACTAAGACTTTAATACCACTTTAATGGATGACAACATCACCCTCACTCATGAACTGTCAGCAGAAGCCAGGGGAAAGTCAAGCATTCTATCTAACTTTTTTTACTGCCACTGGTATTTTTTTCATTTAATGTAGCACTTTATAAAGGGGAAGGAGGGCCACACTGAATAAGCAGACCTTGTAATTTAGATGAAATATCCACTTTATGGGTTGTCCTGTCTGAATGTTTGAATGGGAATGTTCCCCCAAGGATTTTTTTAGCAGCATGTTGCTAAAAAAAAACCTTGGGGGAACATTCCCATTCAAATTTCAGTTGGGGTGTGCAGCCCTATATCTCTCCTATATGTGTCTTTCCTATTACGTTCTGTCTGAATGTAATCTTTCTAATAGGTGCAGTAGGTGAAATTAATTAGATCACTCAGTAAAGTAAAGCAGGGTAAAATCAGTTGGTTCAGCAGGAAATTGTCTGAATTTCAGTCTGTGTGTACCACTGTCTGTTCAACAGAAGCCGATCAAACACGTGGCTTCTGTCAAATGCCCCATACACACGGTCGGAAAATCCGACCACAAAATCCATCGGATTTTTTCGGACGGATTTTGTCCGACACTGGTGTTGCATACACATGGTCGGACAAAGTTGTCGGAAAATCCGATCATTCTGAACATGGTGACATTTGTTGCCTACGACGGGACTATGTAGAGGCTAGTAGCCAATAGCTTTGGTCTTGTAATGTGATCTGAGCATGCGTGGCACTTTGTCCGTCGGAATTTGATACACACTATCGGAAAAAGTCCGGTAGGACTTTTTTGTTGGAAAATTTGAGAGCAGGAGATAAAACTTTGTCCGTCGGAAAAAATCCGACGGAAAAAGTCCGATGGAGCCTACACACGGTCGGAATTTCCGACAACATTGTCCGATAGGACATTTTCCGTCGAAAATCCGACCGTGTTTATGGGGCAAAAGTCATGTGGGAAAACCAACATTTGATCAGCGTTTGCAGCCAATAGCTGCAGCACTAATCTTTGTATTCTGACAAGGGGATCTTCCCTTGTCAGAATAGAATAGAACAGCGGGAGAGATCCCTGCATTAACACTGTTTGTGTTGATGTGGGGATCTGTCGGGCTTTTTTTTTTTTCATTCAACCTGCTGGTTGAACAGAAAAAACAAAAAACTGAACGCGCATGCCCAACTTAAAAGTCAAGTTTCACATAATCTAGGGCAGCCAGGTAAAAAAAAGACATGTGGAAGGCCAACATGGTGGCCTGAATTTATGGGAGGAGCCCGGGAGGGTATTTAACCGGCCCACTCACCTGTGGTCTTCGTCGGTTCCGGTGCGCGATATACTACGTCACTAAGCCGACTACTCGATTTCGCTAGCGTTCGTGAGTGCCAGACGTCTCGTGGATTGCTCTCGTTCGAAGGTTTTGTACACTGTATCTGGCTCGGCTGCCGCAGGTAGGGGTCTCGTTTGACCACCATTTCACTTATGAACGTTACTTACCTTGTCACGAATCTCGCTGTTCACATACGCACAAGTCATTCCATTAGTACCCGTACGTTGCATCCGTACCGCTATCTGCATACAGTAGCCGGTCGCTTACGCATCACCTGATTCGGAATCAGTCGCAGTATCATGCCATACGGTCACATTTCAGCCATTTCAAAAACATTTCAGTCATTTCACCATTTCACGGTCCTGCACCGACACGCCGTTCGAATCTAGCCACATCCGATTCGTCCCGGCATGTCCCAGCAGTGGAACCCCATTTCAATACATGACCCAGGGAGCGGCCGTTAGCCGCAATTTCTCGACTCACCGGTCGAAAAAACACCTCTGTCATGGCATCATTTCACTGTCACGTATCACGTTCCGATTCAAGTCTAGGCGCACCCCGGTGCCTCGATTCGTACCGGCACGCCCCAAGATGCTCCCAGGCCCCATTTCATTCCGTGCTCCAGAAGTACGGTCGCTGTCAGTCGAAAAGTTTTTAGGCTCACCGCTCGGCGCCTCTGTCACGAGGAAAACATTTCACCTCACGAGTCACGTTTTTGATTCGAAACCGGTCGCACCTTTGCGGATCGGTCTTCGCCTCCAACGTACCCCAGGTTTGTCGGCCCCATTTCAGTAACCACCCCTGAGTCTGCTCGTCGTCGGTCGTGAGACCCGACCGACCGTTCAGCACCTCAGGGAATGGTTCCCCTCATTTCTCTCACCGCCAGGCCGCACCTCGCTTCGAACCCAGTCGCGCTGCGCACCGGTTCGGACCGATGCGCCCTGAACATCCGTTGGCCTCATTTCAGTACATGCTCCAGAAGTCTGGTTCGTCTACAGTCGCCATCGCGGCTCGACCGTTTCATACTTCTGTCATGCCGATCAGTTCGCTGTCACAACAAAAACGTCCTGATCCGAATCCGATGGCATCTACCATGCATCAGTTCGCCTCAACGTACCCCAGTCGAGTTGGCCTCATTTCATTCCAAAATTCTCGGCAATCAGCAGTCACACTCATAAAACGACACCTTGCGCCCACGACATGGCACAAACGTTTCTCATTTCACTCAAAAAAAAAAAAAAAAAAAAAAAAAAAAAAAAAAAAATAATAATAAGTAGTGTATATGCACAGACGGGGGACACACCCCACGAGGCACACCTCACCAGTTCTCTTTATTTTTTCTTCCCTAGGTCAGTCCAAGTTCAGTAGGTCCACCCTGCACAGGTTGGACGGTGTTTCTCCAGGTAAAATATAAAAACTTACCGTGTACGCACGTCCACGTACGTGCGCACACTTGTCCTTTCCAGAGCACAGCAGTTGGGTACGTATGTTTACACAAGGAAAGAAACAGTCTTGGCTTATCTCATCCCCTTGAACAGCTCCGGTCGACCTTCTTACGACCTTAGACGCCTCAAGACATCGCCTCAGGGCACAGCCCATCCGAGGACCATGTCGCAAGCGGGCAGCGAGGATCTCACCGCCCCCTTGTCACGTTCCCCAGTGTCCATGAGTGACAGCATCCAGTCCCTCAGGGGATGGACCATCCCCAGACTGACGGCAGAACTTAGACGCAGGGGCGTGCCGTTCCCCGCCACGGCCAGGAAGGCGGAGCTCTTCAGGCTCTTGTTTCCTCCTCCTGCCATGGCAGGGCCCAGCACTCAGCAAGCCTCCCTCCAGTCTATATCTGCGGCCATAACACAACTCCACACCATGGTGTCGTCCTTGGCGAACACAGTCACGGACGTCCAAGCCAGAGTGACTCTCCTCGAATCTCACCCGGCCCCGGCCGTCCCCGGCCCCGCCGCGATACAGCCACCTACAACAGTCGCCACAGGTACCGCAGGGACATGTCCCCTGGTCTGCCCAGCACACCTGGTTCCAGCCAGCATTAAGAAGGACATACTGGATGGCAAGGACGTCAACCTCGCCTCCCTTCTCATTTCAGTCCACGACCTAGCCGAAAACAAGGCCTATACCTGGGGAGATGTCTCGGTGGTCCTCAAAGCTAAAGACCCCAGACTCAACCGCAAATTGTCCGTCCCAGAATTCGCGTTGTCATTTGGGATGCTTAGAGACATCATATGCTCAGCTTCCCCCGGCAGAAGGGAAGAGCTGGATTTATATCTCCACACCGTGGTAGATCTGGGCTACAAATACGGCGGGTTCTCATTTTATGACTACCACCGCTCCTTTTCCGCAAAAGCAGCCGCCAGGATGGCGCAATTCCAGTCACCCACAGATTGGAGCCTAATGGACACAGAATTATTCTGTCGCCATTTCGCCGGTCTGCGCTCACCATTGTGCGCAGTCTGCCAATCCTCCACGCACACCGCCGCCTGGTGCTCCAGTGCAACACTCCGCCACTCGGTCGAGTTTCCCTCGACCTCGGCTCCAGCACAAAACCCGCCAGCACCGACACAGAAACCCCAGCTCGACAAACTCGGACGCCCCGTCCGGACCATGGGAGGAGCGGCCATCTGCAATAATTACAACTACGGCTCGTGTAACTTCAGCCAATGCAGGTTGCTCCACGTGTGCGTCGTATGCCACAGGGCGCACCCGAAAAATCTATGCGAGCTCAAACCGAAAAATCTGTGACTGAGCCGCATAAACATCCTATGGTTAGGAGTCTATCTGGACTCACACCCCATCCCCTCACTAGCCACGTTCCTCATACAAGGATTCACGGCGGGCTTCCATACCGGCCTTGTCTCCCTGCCCCACACTACTTACGAGTGTGGGAATCTCAGATCAGCGGCCACCGACGAGCAGGCCATAGACCAACTACTCCTAGCCGAGCTGGAGCGAGGTTTCGTCATTGGTCCCTTCACACAACCCCCCTTCAACACCTGGAGAGTCAGCCCTATTGGGCTTGTCAAGGGCAAATTCTCAAATAAAGTTCGCTTGGTGTACGACCTGTCTGCGCCTCATTCTTGCCACGTCCCCAGCCTCAACTCCCTAATTCCCTCCGAGGAGTTCTCCTTAAAATACGCCTCCGTCGACTTGGCGATCCAGGCCATCCTCAAAGCAGGCACAGGGGCCTGGCTGTCCAAAGCCGACATATCGGACGCCTTCAAACTTCTGCCGATTCACCCGTCTCTTTGGTGTTGGCACGGTATCAAGTGGAGAGACAGGTACTACTTCGCCACCAAGCTCACGTTCGGCTCCAAAAGTAGCCCCTGGCTCTTCGACACGTTCGCTCAATCCCTCACCTGGATTCTCCTACACAAGGCCCAATGCACAGAAGTCATCCACTACCTAGATGACTTCCTACTGATAGAGCAGCCTAACGTTTCACCAGTAGACCTCGACAAATTAAGAGTCGTCTTCCAGAATATCAATGTCCCCATAGCCGAGCACAAGGTCGACGGACCCGCACACTCCATCACCTTCCTCGGAGTTGTCTTGGACACATGCTCCATGCAGGCCAGCCTACCCCTCGACAAGCTGACCCGCATCAGGGCAGTTCTTCAGGACTTCACCCGCACGAGAGGGTGCACAAGACGACAGCTCCAGTCACTACTTGGCATGCTCAATTTTGCCATGCGGATCGTCCCTCAAGGTCGTTCCTTCATTTCACGACTCTTAGTCCACCTGTCACAGGCACAAGACCCCGATCAGATCCTCAAACTGGACGCCGCGGCCATAGCAGACCTAGCGATGTGGGAAGAGTTCCTTTCCTCGTGGAACGGGATATCCATGTTTATCCCGGCCGTCTCACCCTTCTCACCACAGGTGGTGACAGATGCCGCGGCCTCAACGGGCTTCGCAGCCATATTTGGCCTCCATTGGTTCGCGGGCCCTTGGCCCCCGCAGATACTTTCAATTCCAGGTTTCAGCCGGACTTCCCCCCTTTTCGAGCTCTACCCAATCGTGGCAGCTGCCAAACTTTGGGGTCACAGTTGGACCGGGCAGACGGTAAACTTCACAACGGACAACCAGGCCACGGCAGACATCATCAACAAAGGCAGGTCCAAGTCACTCCAGGTGATGTCCTTCTTACGCAGGCTGGTCCAACTGTCGCTACGGCTCCAATTCAACGTCCATTGCTCTCACATCCCAGGTAAATACAACGTGGCAGCAGACGCGCTGTCACGCTTTAACTTCATCTCCTTCTTTCGACAGATACCAGAGGCCGATCGGGTGTCCGCCCCTATCCCCGCTTGGTCTCAGCTGACCCTAGACTAGACCGATACCTACGTGGGGCCACCCAGCTCATCAACCAGTCCCTGTCTCACAACACACTCAAAGCCTACCACGCAGCCTGGGACACCTTTAACAAGTTCCTAACCACCAACGCCGTGCCAACACCCACAGACACCAGGCATATTTTGGCCTTCGTCTCACATTGTCACACACAGCTAAACCTATCCTACAACACCATCCGCCTATACCTGGCCGGCATACAGCACTTTTTGGCCCTTCAAGATCCTACTAGACCGTCTGTCTTCTCGTCCCACGCCGTCCGAGCCGTCCTACGCGGCGTCCAGAAGCAGCAACCAGCAAACAGAACCAGACGTCGCCCCATCACTGGCGCCATCTTCCGCGAGATGTCCGCCATACTCGCTGGTTCCCCCTTTGGTGTCCTCCTCAGCCAGGTCATACAAGCCGCCATCTACCTGGCCTACTATGGGTTCTTACGTCCCAGCGAATTCACCCGTAACAGCTCGACCAGCCAAACCCTGTGCAGACACCACCTAGTTCGCCATCAAGACCACTTCGTGCTCCACCTCAACGTCTCCAAGACTCAGCAAGCTGGCCACGGGGTGGACATCCATCTATACAGAACCGGCAATGCCTGGTGCCCAGTAACGGTTCTCAACCGCCTGCTCTCACTCCTGCCAGAACAAAGGGACACCGATCCCCTTCTGCCTTTTCCAGTCAAACCCTTGAGCACTTGTCAGTTCATGACACACGTAAGAATTCTCCTCCGCAACCTACGCCTCAACCCCAGCGAGTACTCCGGTCACTCTTTTCGGATCGGGGCCGCCTCAGCCGCCTCACAGCAGGGGGTCCCAGGCCACATCATCCAGAGACTCGGCAGATGGAAGTCAGCCTGCTTCACCCGGTATATACATGACCCACAGGCGGAAATGTCACGGGCCTTCGCCCAGCTCACGCAGTAGTCAATACTAAAAGGCAATAAATATCTTCAAACCCTACCTCAGTTTTTGCCCCCTTATTTCTGGCGTACCGGCCATAGACCAAGGCACACTTCAGGTCTCCCTTTTCATGTTATAGATCTTATTGGTTAAGTTATTTCCCTTCAGATACGTGTCGGCCATAGGGCTTCAACCATAAGTGGAAGGCCAACATGGTGGCCTGAATTTATGGGAGGAGCCCGGGAGGGTATTTAACCGGCCCACTCACCTGTGGTCTTCGTCGGTTCCGGTGCGCGATACCCACCCTCCCATTCCCCCTTTTAAGGGCATTTCTCACAACATCACCCCCATCAAATACTCATTTCTAATCAGGGTATGCCCCCTTATTTCTGGCGTACCGGCCATAGACCAAGGCACACTTCAGGTCTCCCTTTTCATGTTATAGATCTTATTGGTTAAGTTATTTCCCTTCAGATACGTGTCGGCCATAGGGCTTCAACCATAAATATATATATATATATATATATATATATATATATATATATATATATGGTCTTTTTAAATTTCCATATTAATAAAGCACAAATAAAAGTAGTCATGCAATCTCTGTATATGTTGTCAGATCCAATCATCATGCTAAATTGTTCTCTTGATCAGCCAATACCTTAGAAAATACCTAATAATATTGGAAGTAATGTGTTCCCCTGGCAAAGAAAAACAAAATCCTGATTTTAAAAAGCTGCTGTGGGAGAAATGGTTCAGTTTCCCATTTGCAGTTTTCCAGTGTAATTCTAATGCCGCGTACACACGATCGGAATTTCGGCCAGCAAAAGACTGATGAGAGCTTTTCATCGGAAAATGCAACCGTGTGTATGCTCCATCGGAAATTTTGCTGGCCGAGTTTCCGCCAGCAAAAATTTGAGAGCATGTTCTCTATTTTTCCGACGGAAAAGGTTTCTATCGGAAATTCCGATCGTCTGTAGCAATTCCGACACGCAAAATTCTTACGCATGCTCGGAAGCATTGAACTTCATTTTTTCTTGGTTGTCATAGTGTTGCATGTCACCACGATATTGACGGTCGGAATTTGGTGTGACCGTGTGTAGGCAAATCAGTTTGAGCGGAATTCCGTCAAAATTTTGTTGGGAAAACCATCAGAGCTTTTTCCGACGAGAATTTCGATCATGTGTACGCGGCATAAGGCTAGGTTTACACATGCACTGGATTTAGAAAAGCACCTGAAGCTTTTGTTTTTGAGATTCTGTTCTGGGTACACTGTAAATGTTCAACCGATAGGGAAAGCAATGTAACTCAATAATATGGTGCTATACAAACCAACATAAAAGCCAATTCAGAAGTATTATGACTCACATTTTGGACCCAGCGGTTGGGGATATTAAGAATAGAGTTAAAAACATGTCCCAAGTACCCTTTTTGATGTCCATGTGAGCTTACCCTAAATCTGCTTGCAACAAAAGTGAGTACACCCCCTGAGTGAAAATGTCCAAATTCGGCCCAAAGTGTCAATATTTTGTGTGGCCACCATTATTTTCCAGCACTGCCTTAAACCTCTTGGGCATGGAGTTCACCAGAGCTTCACAGGTTTCTACTGGAGTCCTCTTCCACTCCTCCATGATGACATCTCGGAGCTGGTGGATGTTAGAGACCTTGCGCTCCTCCACCTTCCATTTGATGATGCCTCACAGATGCTCAATAGGGTTTAGGTCTGGAGACATGCTTGGCCAGTCCATCACCTTTACCCTCAGCTTCTTCAGCAAGGCAGTGGTCGTCTTGAAGATGTGTTGGGGGTCGTTATCATGTTGGAATACTGCCCTGTGGCCTAGTCTCCGAAAGGAGGGGATCATGCTCAGTACATGTTGGCATTCATGGTTCCCTCAGTAAACTGTAGCTCCCCAGTGCCAGCAGCACTCATGCAGCCCCAGACCATGACACTTCCACCACCATGCTTGACTGTAGGCAACACACACTTGTCTTTGTACTCCTCACCTGGTTGCAGCCACACACACTTGACACCATCTGAACCAAATAAGTTTATCTTGGTCTCATTAGACCACAGGACATGGTTCCAGTAATCCATGTCCTTAGTCTGCTTGTCTTCAGCAAACTGTTTGTGGGCTTTCTTGTGCATCATCTTTAGAAGAGGCTTCCTTTTGGGAGGACAGCCATGCAGACCAATTTGATACAGAGTGCGGCGTATGGTCTGAGCACTGACAGGCTGACCCCCCACCCCTTCAACCTCTGCAGCAATGCTGGCAGCAATCATACATCTATTTCCCAAAGACAACCTCTGAATATGACGCTGAGCAGGTGCACTCAACTTCTTCAGTCGACCATGGCAATGCCTGTTCTGAGTGGAACCTGTCCTGTAAAACCGCTGTATGGTCTTGGCCACCGCGCTGCAGCTCAGTTTCAGTGTCTTGGCAATCTTCTTATAGCCTATGCCATGTTTATGTAGAGCAACAATTCTTTTTTTCAGATCCTCAGAGAGTTCTTTGCCATGAGGTGCCATGTTGAACTTCCAGTGATCAATATGAGAGAGTGAGAGTGATAACACCCAAATTGAATACACCTGCTCCACATTCACACCTGAGACCTTGTAACACTAACAAATCACATGACACCGGGGAGTGAAAATGGCCAATTGGGCCCAATTTGGACATTTCTCCTTAGGGGTGTACTCACTTTTGTTGCCAGTGGTTTAGACGGTAATGGCTGTGTGTTGAGTTATTTTGAGGGGGCAGCTAATTTACACTGTTATACAAGCTGTACACTCACTACTTTACATTGTAGCAAATTATAATTTCTTCAGTGTTGTCACATGAAAATATATAATAAAATATATACAAAAATGTGAGGGGTGTACTCACTTTTGTCAGATACTGTACCTTAACAAATATAGCCATGTGTAACTAGAGTGAGCGGGTAATGGTTTATTCAATAAATCACTTTGCAAAGGAGATTTTCACTTAGATTAGTGAATGCAATGAACATTACTTTTGAAAAGAATAGCCAATCCTGAACAAGGAAAATTAAAAACTATTTTTGCTTGCACTTGTTGTGATGATGAAAGTCAGTAGAATTTCACCTCATTCGGTAAGCTAAGGGATAATTCCCTTGAAGAACGCTAAGTGAACAGCCCATTTGCCTTTAGTAAATCGACCTCTGGGTATGCCAAAACTGCCCCATAATCAACCTATATATAGTTACCTTTAGGAGATGACTTGGCCGTTCTTGGCAAGTGTCCTGTAAATAAAATGCAATAAGTGGTATTACTGTACTGTGCAAAAGATTCATTTTTGCAAGTTTCAGAGAAGATAATACAGTTTTTTATTAAATCAGTCACATATCCAAGTGTGAAATTCAATAAGCTAAGAAACGGTGCAGCTTTTTTATTTTTATTTTTTTTTGCCAAAACTTGCTTTCTTTTCAATAATTTTTCTTAATCTAAGAGAAGCTAATTCTTTTTTATATGTAGGCGTAAACAACAGGGTGCCACAGACTCAAAAAGAATAAGAAAATAAAGCTGATTTGTATAATGTCTTCTCCAGCTGTTCATAAACACTGTACAAGTTGAATTAATATTGCTTTAATTTCCTTAATGGTGCATTCAAAGAAATAAGGTAGTGAACTGTGTACAATATCCAACTAATGGCAGACATCTTTAATGATCACCTAGCAGCAGCTTTTTTAGTCTAAATATATAATTTGAATACATTCACCTGAATTTCAACAGAAGCCGTGTTAGATTTATGTATATTAGGTTTAAGAAAGAAGTAGGGGGCATAAAGAGAACTGCACTAAATGGATTGTGGCCGATTAGGGCAATGAGGATAGGGATTTGAACAATATTATCAAACTAAGGTCTCACATCAACGGGCATTGTTTTCCTGCATTTGATGTTGTACACATGGAACACAAATCAAACACAGGTCAAAAAACCTATTGCTCTTAACATATGGTACACATAGTAAATCAGAGCCTGGTTTGACCTGTTTGCATTGCACTTAGTTTCTTTGGAAACAGCCTGTCCTACTGAGGTTTTTTGAACTGCAGACAAAGCAGGTCAATCAGCATAAACCCTTTAGCCTGCCATCTATGGTCAGTAGGCAGGCTGATTGTACCCATGTTGATCCATTGATGG
This sequence comes from Lithobates sylvaticus, assembly GCA_028564925.1. Lineage (NCBI taxonomy): Eukaryota > Metazoa > Chordata > Amphibia > Anura > Ranidae > Lithobates > Lithobates sylvaticus. The sequence goes on along the minus strand of CM053027.1, from coordinate 303,893,948 downwards.
ACTTGGGTACAGCCAGCATGTCAGATTTTTACACATTATTATTGCCAGTGGCTATAGTCACTGTCAATAATCACTGTGTTCTCCTGGCAGGGAAGGCACCAGTGGCAGCCCATCCATTAAGGGCGCACAGGTGCCGGCCCCTCTATCTTGCCACCCCTCTATATGTATCATGGATAGATTCCTGCTATGCAGGAGTCTATCCATGGCCGCCGTGACCACCCCCTATTAAGGTGTCTGGCCCATTTTAGGACGATGGGCACCTGAATTACAGAGGTGGGGGTGTTTTTCTAAGCACCTGATTAGAAACATAGGCTCTAATAGAAAAACATAAAAACAATAATGATTTTGCGCTAAAAAATGAGCACCTATAAGATATTAAAGTGTAAGTATAAGATTATTAATAATGATAATACTATATTAGTGCACTGGTGCTAATAATAAGCATTAAAATAAATAAATAAATAATCTAATAAATATATGGTAATGAAAGTGAATCAAAAAATAGATAGATAAAACCAATACGTGTATAAATATATAAAAGTGTATAAAAGTACGCAAAAATCCAAGTGGGTACTAAAGAGATGGATATAAAACGTATGGATGATAAACAAGCAATAGAGTCCAAATATCAAATTAAAATGGAGAAGCAGTGCACAATGTCCATATGTCACAAATACGTCTCTATAGCCCCCAAAAAGGGGGGGGGGGGTGACTGTAACCACAATTGTCTTCTAAGGCAAACGGGGAGGTAGGTGCAGGGAAATATGATCCTTAATGGTGCTCACTAGCCTCTCACCTTAGGACCGCTACATACAGTGGAGGAGAGGAGCCTGGACAGAGCCAGATATATTATCCAATGCCCAGTGACAGCGGTCCTAAGGTGAGAGGCTAGTGAGCACCATTAAGGATCATATTTTGTGCACTGCTTCTCCATTTTAATTGGATATTTGGACTCTATTGCTTGTTTATCATCCATACGTTTTATATCCATCTCTTTAGTACCCACTAGGATTTTTGCGTACTTTTATACACTTTTATATATTTATACACGTATTGGTTTTATCTATCTATTTTTTGATTCACTTTCATTACCATATATTTATTAGATTATTTATTTATTTATTTTAATGCTTATTATTAGCACCAGTGCACTAATATAGTATTATCATTATTAATAATCTTATGCTTACACTTTAATATCTTATAGGTGCTATTTTTTTGGCGCAAAATCATTATTGTTTTTATGTTATTCTGTGGATTTGTGTTTACCATTAGATTTTGCTGCTTTATTTAAGAATTTTATTCTACACTTTTGGCACATTTTAGCTATTTATTTACTTATTGAATCTCATTATCACTATTTTATATATACACACATTTATATATATCTTTTTTGGTTTTATGTGCACTTTTTTCTAGTTTTTAATAGCGCGAAGGTCACCTATATCACATAGGCTCTAATAGGCTTCGAAATAGAGTGGACTCTGAGCGCAGAGCATTGCGCTCGGAGCCCACCCAGGTGTGTTAGAAAAGCAAATAAATATTAACTTTTCTAACACTGAAACGCCTCTCCACCAACCAGGAAGTGCAGGTGTGTTACCCATCACCTGATTAGCTGAAAGGACGGGCGATCCTATTGGATGCCTAGCAGGAAGAAAGAAGAGGCACACAGCGGAAACATGGAGTACACAGGAGCCGCCGTCCGTCCCACAGCTTGCCGCTGCCTGTCCCATAGCTCGCCGCTGCCCATCCCACAGCTCGCCGCCATCAACTGCTGCCTAACTTGCCACCAAGATGAGATAAGTGCCGGGTCAGACAATGAGTGGGTGGGTGGGGGTGCTGGTTAAAACCACCGGGGGGTACAGTGGCTGCAATGGATGGGCACAGTGGCTGCTATTGATGGCACAGTGGCTGTAATGGATGGGCACAGTGACTGCTATTGATGGGCACAGCGGCTGCTATTGATGGGTACAGTGGCTGCAATGGATGGGCACAGTGTCTGCAATGGATGGGCACAGTGACTGCAATGGATGGGCACAGTGGCTGCTATTGATGGGCACAGTGACTGCAATGGATGGGCACAGTGGCTGCTATCGATGGGCACAGTGACTGCAATGGATGGGCACAGTGGCTGCTATTGATGGGCACAGTGGCTGCTATTGATTGGCACAGTGGTTGCAATTGATGGGCACAGTGGTTGCAATTGATGGACACAGTGAGGTTGCAATTGAAGGGAACGGTGGTTGAAATTGATGGGCACAGTTGCTGCAATTGATGGGAATAGCAACACAGAAACAGCGCTCAATGGATTCATGAATGAAGTTTATTTCTAAAACTGCTCCAGTATAAAAACAGAACAGATCACAGTTCAATATAGCATGTTATTAGGATCTTTGAAAAAATGGGGTGTTGAAACTGTCATTTGAATATAAAAGAACACAGTATAGCATCATACCGCCTCAGGTCCTGATAACTGGGGATGTGTTGATGTTAATATGTCTAACCTTTATCACGGTCTGTAAAAGCCAACTCACCACTCCATGTGCCTCAAGGGGGAATGGTATCGTGGAGGGGCAAGGCGCAGGAACACTCTCCTAGGTGGTTAATAGGGCTCTACCGCTGGATGCAAAAGATTGAATGAAGGGGACAACAATGGGTTGTCCCATGCACTCTCAAGCGCCGGCGTCCGGAGCGTTCAGCGTCTCGCTGTAAGGAGGAGAGGAAACCTCGATCTGGCATCCGGAAGAGGAAAACACATCGCCGATCGGGAGCACTTGACGGCTGGACGCGTACTGTTGGGGGTATCCAAGGCGACCGTGACTTACTAGTTTCGCGCGCATGCGCTTTGTCAAAGGACTTTTACAGACCGTGATAAAGGTTAGACATATTAACATCAACACATCCCCAGTTATCAGGACCTGAGGCGGTATGATGCTATACTGTGTTCTTTTATATTCAAATGACAGTTTCAACACCCCATTTTTTCAAAGATCCTAATAACATGCTATATTGAACTGTGATCTGTTCTGTTTTTATACTGGAGCAGTTTTAGAAATAAACTTCATTCATGAATCCATTGAGCGCTGTTTCTGTGTTGCTATTTCTGTCTGAACTTTGTCTCTGAAAGTTTAAACAGCTGCCTGGGTTCTGAGTACACCCCATCTCTGAAATTTCCCTGACATTTGGTGATACAAGACTGTTCTCTGGAGCGCATTGAAACTTTTTTGCTGCAATTGATGGGCACAGTGGCTGAAATTGATGGGCACAGTGGCTGCAATTGATGGGCACAGTGGTTGCAATTGATGGGACAGTGGCTGCAATTGATGGCACAGTGGCTGCAATTGATGGCACAGTGAGGCTGCAATTGAATTTTTTTTTGAGAATTTTTCAGTTTGGTTAAGCACCCCCAAAAATTTTGAGCACCATCCGCCACTGGACGGCACCCCACATCTAACTTCCCTGCTGGGAGAAAACTGACTGTGTTGATGGGGGAATCAAGCGCATTTCTTTCCTGCAAACCGTGGTTGCAGGAAAGAAAATCACATCATCTATAGAAACCATTGGTTTAGTCATTGTTACCCTACTTATTGTAACATTATTATTATTATTATTATTATTATTATTGTTACATTATTGTAGCGTTCCGTCCTAACCAGTGCCTCCTAATGTACCCTGTTTCATCTTTTTTCCCATATGGTTGACCCTCAAGGATTGTCATGTTCCAAAAGAGTAGATACTACCAATCCTCTATTTTACTCGAGTTCCAGCGTTTTGGACCTTTGAGTAATTTTAAGATAAATCTATCTAAATCAGAAATCTTCAATGTATCTCTTTCACCACACCATGTCCAGACTCTCAAGAATAATTTTCTCTTCAGATTCTGTGCTTCTGCGCTCAAATATTTGGGTATCAGAATTCCATCCAATCTAAAGCTGGCCATACACCTATAGATTATCTGCAGATTTTCTATGGTTAGATGGAAAAAGTGCAACAGATTTCTCCACGATCGCTAAACTGTGTGAATGGAGGAATCTCCCATTTTTCCCATCTAACCATAGAAAATCTGCAGATAATCTATAGGTGTATGGCCAGCTTTACTCAGTTATATGTGGAAAATTATTCTCCCCTGATGCAACGTACATTACAAGATCTTAAAAGGTATGATCGTATCCAGAATTCGTGGTTTGGGAGGATTAATATTTTCTTTTTCAAACTATACCTATTGTGGTCCCCCATGCTTTTTTTTGTTACTTTATAAACTGCTACTACATGGTTTATTTGGGGAAGTAAAATACCCAGATTGCACAGAACAATTTTATCTCTGTCTAAAGCAAAAGGAGGAGTAGGTGCGCCAGATCTTTGTTATTACCATGCTGCAGCAGTTTTAAGCAGGTTAGTTAATTGGTTTGACCACTTCTATACTAAACAATGGGTTTTTATAGAACAGACAATTGTGCCTTATGATCTTCAGGCACTTCCTTGGATAGATTCATCTATCCGTGGTCCTCCCTCATCGCTACTTTTGCTTATATCCCAATTATTGTATATTTGGGATAAAATGCAATCACGACTGGGACCTTCTCCCAAAGTGGGCCTGATGACCCCTTTGTTTGGCAATCCACACAGTTCCCTCCTGCGATGGCCCAGACACGTTTTTTGACATGGAACAAGGAGTCACACTGTCAACTATCGCAAATTCTCTGTCATGGAACTCTTCTGCCTTTGTTAGATCAGATCACTATACAACAGTACGCATTTAAGCATTGGTTAAAATATTGTCAATTACGACTATTCCATTTTTCTTTTTCGTCAAGAGACCTACTAATTAAGGAACCCGATAGGTTTGAGTCTTTGCTTTTGTAAAACTCTGTGCCGAATCCTATTCTTTCAGAGGTATATAAGATACTTATTATGAAACTGCATCTGGGATTGCCAAAATATACAGTTAAAAGGGAAATATATTTGAAGGTACAAATTAAGAGGAGTGGGCTAAATCATTTACCTTTACCCATAGTTTGTCGTTGGCAACGAAGGCACAGGAGACAAATTTTAAACTTCTCTCCTGATGGTACCGGTGTCCAATGTTACTTCACCAGATAAACCCAGAGGTTACAAATACATGTTGGCGCTGTCATTCTACCAGGGGATCTCTTTTGCATATTTGGTGGGAATGCCCAAATGTTCATGCGTTTTGGGATCTGATACTGCGGCTTTATAATAGCATTACTGGGTCAACTGTAGTTAAGACTCCACAAATTACTAGACATGTGCACACTGAAATATTTTGTTTCGGAATTTCGTTTTCGTCTGAAAAATAAATGTATTTAGTTACTCCCGAAATTCGTTTTTATTTATTTAGTTTCGTTAAAAAATGCATTCGTCCAAAAATCCGAAATAATTAAGGTCGAATCTGTCATTGAAGGTATATGGTGTCTGTCGAATGTTCTAAGAAGATTCGACGGAGCAGCTAAACTGTATGACGCAGCAATCGTACATTTCCGTTCGAATGTTCCGCCTACAAGCTATAGTAGAATTCTAATGTTGTATGACACTAGTAATAATTATATTTATTAATTATTTTTACTAGTAAACCAACATTAGAATTCTTCTATAGCCTATGGGCGGAGCATTTGACCATAAATTTCCGCTTGCGGCGACTGCTTCGTCGAATCTTCATGTCAAATCTTTTCTCTCTGTCGAATAATCTTAAACTAATAGAGTTAGATTAGTCACATTCTTTGCTATTGTCTCTATAATGTCAAATCTTTGTTGAATCTTTTCTCTCTATGTAGAATAATCTCAGACTAATAGAGCTAAGCTTAGGCACATTTGACCACAAGTTCGATAGACACAGATCGCTATTGTCAGCGTCATGTCGAATCTCCTATCTATATCGAACTGTTGTCGCAACGAAAGTGAAAATAAAGCATTTGTTTATGACGGATCTTTCGGTTTACGGATTCTGCACGTTCGTTATCGTTTGTTAAAATGATAACGTAAATACCCGAAATTTGGCCGAAAATGCATTTGAACGAAAACGAATGCACATGTCTACAAATGACATTGTTATCTATCCTACCCGGCTCCATTAAATGCATTAAGAAAGATCTCCTGAGACATTGTTTGACAGCTACCATTGGCAAACGGTGCAGACTCCAAATGTGATGGAATGGGTAGTGGAGATGGATTATTATTGAGATAATGGAGTCTCTTCTGGCACACGAATTGGAAACATATGGACAAAAACAACAAATATGGCTCACTTGGAAATTATACAGAGAATCACCAGAAATGCTAAAACTCATAAAGGGACAAATATAGGTTCTGAATTGGCCCAAAGTTTCCATATGTGGAGCAGCACCGGGTTATCATACCCCTTTACCCCACCCCCTCCCTCCTTACTTTTTTTTCCCCTTCTCCATTTATCTACATCCCCTTAGCTTTGATAATAGATGATAAGGACCAAGATATTTAAAAAGTTGGGATGTGTTTAATTTTTGATTGTCCATCCTACTCTATTAGTATTAGAATTAACCTCTATTATATAGATTTTTTGTTTTTTATTTAAAATATCATATATACACCGCAATTTTGTAGTGTTTATTAGAGATCTGAGAATTTATGTTTTTTCAGAGTTGTATATACATACATATATATATATATATATATATATTATTATATATATATATATATTATATTTTTTTTTTGTATTGTAGTTTTATGTATATATAACAAAAAATGTTTCTCGATAAAAGATAGATTGAAAAGAATTGTCATGTTCCATACATTACCTTTTTTTCTGTACCAATAAAATACTTGAATAAGAAATCAGAATAAGAAATCATAGTGCAGGAGGGTGACCATCTCTTGCAATCTTGGGTGCTGGTGGTCACCGAAATAAATAAGGCCTCTAAAAGAGTAGATACTATCAGGATCAGTGGGTATTTATTAAACATTTACTCACACCAATATAACCAAGTTTTTACAACTACATAACAAGGCAAAAGGGAGCTATTGACATAACTTTAGTAATTGGGTTTACATAGTGGAACTCGTCTTTTAAGAATAAAAAATACATCTTAGAGCTTGTTAAAACAGATGCTGAATGTAAAAGCTTATTCATTTTATGTGCTATGCTCCACATTTATTTCAGCCTGAGCATCAGAAAATGTAAGGCCATGTTAGAAACAAATACTTGCCACCTTTATTTGATGTTGGCATTGATGATATTGGATAGCCTGAAATACAAATGACCCATCTTTGTTCCATTGGTTTTATTAGTTATTTATTTTTATGTTTCTTTTCTGAAACAGCAGTCAATCGTATGGTCACCTGATGGACATGTTAGTGCTTTAGTGTGTAAAAATATCCTGATTAGATTTCAGCAGGCTGCTGACATCAAAACCCTAACGGTTATTTAATTGTACAGGTAAGACATCAATCTTCTATTAAAAATGACAAAAGAGCAATGCATTTAAAAGACAGAGGAGAGAAACAGCAGATAAAGCAAGATAAAATTAGATGAATTATAAAGTGGATGATTGGATTTTTTCTGAGCTGTGAAACCTTTTATTGGATGTGTTTAGATCGCTAATCCATTGGGCATAATGTTTGGTGTTTTTTTTCCAAACATAAAATTGATTTTTAGCTGAGTGAAGGAAAAAAATGCATGCCCAGAGGATTACAGCTCCATTTCTCAGTGTTGTATAACAACATCTATGCATTATCGTTGAATTGACTCTGTACTGCGAAAGCAGTTTTTCCCAAGAAAATGAATGTCACTGGAAAAGGCTCCTTTATATGAGGGTAAACGCAAAGAAACTGTAATATGGGATGGTTCCTTTTAGAGTGTATCAAAATGCAAAAACAAAAATGTTCTATATTGCAGCTCACCAGTCCTAAGATGAGGTGGCTGCATTTGTTTTCTTTTTTTTTTTCACCTGGCAATCCTACGAATATCACACCTCCTGTACCTTCACATATACACTAATCTCTGCACTGTATCTATTTAAAGTGATTGTAAAGGCAGAAGGTTTTTTATCCTATTGCATTCTATGCATTAACATAAAAAGCCTTCTGTGTGCAGCAACCCCCCTCAGCCCCATAATACTTACCTGAGCCACATCTCTATCCAGCAATGTTGCAGGAGAGACTCAGCTGCCCAGAACTCCCCTCCTCATTGGCTGAGGCAGCAGTGCGGCGCCATTGGTTCCCGCTGCTGTCAATCAAAGTCAGTCAGCCAATGAAGAGAGAAAGGGGCGGGCAGCTCCATGTCTGAATGGTCACAGGGAATTGTAGCTTGGCTCGGGTGCCCCCATAGCAAGCTGCTTGCTGTGGGGACACTTAACAGGGGGGAGGGGCCAGGAACGCTGAAGAGGGACTCAGGAAGAGAGGATCCAGGCTGCTCTATGCAAAACTATTACACAGGGTAGGTAAGTATGACTTGGTCGTTATTTTTAGCTAAAAATTAGGCTTTACAATAACTTTAAGGAATCATAGTCATCGCACAGGCTGTGCTTTATTCATATCCATTACATGATGGATTGATAGGGCTAATAGTTTACACAAGAAAATCTAGGAATGTTTGTGCTTTCTTGCCGTCTCAGAGTAAAAATAAGAACACTGCATTTCTGGCAAGATCAAAAGGTATTTTCTGTACTTGGTGAAAATGTTCTTAGCCTGAAAAATGAAAATTTATGCAGGTGCTACATCTAACAACTGGTTAGACTGGTTAGCAGAAAGGAAATTAACTTTATAATGTTTACTGCAAAATGTCTTTAATACATGATGCTGCCAGTGTGTGTATGTGGTCAGGGTAAATTTCTTATATTTTTGTTTTATCTTTTTTTATGTCATTGATTTCCTTCCATAATTTATTTTTCCTTCTTTGGCCTTGCATACCGTTACTTCTCTATTTAACCTTTCCTTCTCCTAGCTCACATGGGAATATGTATAAAGAGATAGCTGTCAGATAAATAATTCATGTAGCATGAATCAATGCACAACATAAACAGTAACAGACTGAGATCATTCTTGGGTTGTTTTGTCCCATGGTTAAAATAGCCATTCATGTACAATTTTTATTATAAACGTGTTTTACACAGTCATTGGGGATGATTTGGGCTATGTTCATTTAATAGACTTTGCTTTTAATTTAAAGGGAACTACTGTATAAGGCCAGGGCTATTTTTTTTACTTAGCCCCCCACCTTCGACAGTGACTTAAACTGCAAATAAAATGGTTCATATGCATATCATAGATGTGGCATGCTTCTTTACTCTCTCATGCAAGCTTCTGGTAGCAATGGGTTGTAGGCTAACTAACCCTCTCCCACCAACTCTTTGGGAAGTGAATGCATTTCTTTTATGTGCTGAGTTACTTTTATGTGCATTTCTTTTATGTGCTGAGTTACTTTTATGTGCATTTCTTTTATGTGCTGAGTTACTTTTATGTGTATTTCTTTTGTGTGCTGAGTTACCAGCATCTGCAGTGTTTGCAGCTGGTTACTCATAGATTATGTCACTCTTAAAAAATATACTGCATGTTTTCTTCCGTGGAACATGAATACTGAGGTTAGGTTTAAATGTCATGTTCTCTTCTGCAGAGCATGACACTGCATTTTTAAATATTTTCATTACAGACATTATTTTATTATATTAGCATAATAGTGTAGTGTATTCTGCAAGTGGTAACTTCATTTTAGTTTAGAGCAATTTATTCTTTAGTTGGTACTTAGGGATAAGATTAGAGTTCCCTGTGATGCAAGGTCCACAGCAAACATAACCTGTTCACAGTTCCCTGAACAGATGAACTAAATGGGCAGATTTGGTCATGCAAACCGCAATTCACTTTTTGGTGGTGTTACTACTGTCAGTAAATGACAGCTGTGAGGACTGGACAACCAATGATGTCATCAGTTGCTGGGATCCTAGTTAACACACATTGGTTATTATGGTGCACTCAAAAACCAATGATGCTGCCCTCCCCCCCAAAAAAAAAACATTCCCCCAAAACATCTTATCCTAAATAGGGGTATGGTATGGGTGTTGTGGGGGAACCCTAATAAAAAAACAACAAAATCCAAGGTTCCCCACTCCCCACCAAATCCATAAAAAAAATACTTATCTAAGTATGCAGGCTGGCTGGCTAGAAAAGTGAGGGCAGCAAGCGTGCACCCTCGCCCCCTCCTAAGGTCACATGCCCCCTAGAAGAGCACTATATCCCCATGTTGATTAGCACAAGGCCCTCTTCATTCCTGGCCTGGTGACTGTTGGAGTCTGCGGGAATGACTTATTGGAATCTGGAGAAAAGTGGTCCCCCGATATCTGGCTTACCCCACTACGAATAAGGAAGGGAAACAAAGTACCCCTGTTACTTATTCACAAAAAATTAAGTAATAAAAAACACACGTTTGAAAAAGTTCTTTATTAACAAATAAAAAAATTTCCCCAGATGTAAATTTATCATCAGCCATGATGTCCAGCAATGTAGATCCACTTTAAATACCTGTCAGGGCTGGGCTCAGCCCTTCCTTCTCAAAGCTGGCCGCTCAGCTGTTGCCTAATTGCCAGCTCCTATCTCTCCACAGTGACTCACCTGTTGATGATATCCTGCTCGTCAGTCCTGCCTATTTAAGCTGTCCAGTCCAGATGATCTCTGCCTTGGTCACATCTCTAGAGATGCTCACCTGTGTTCCTGTTAAAGACTAGCTTGGCTGACATTCGTTCTAGCTCCAGATCCTGCTTGCTGTTCTACTACGCTCATCTCTGGCTCCCTGACGTTTTGGCTTGTCTGACTATCCGTTCTGGTTCTTGAACTCTGGCTATGTTTTGACTATGTTTACTCTGTTTACCTTTCTTTATTATTATAAAACAAGTATGATTTAACTGTACTTCTGTCTCAGTCTGATTCATGGTTTCTGACAGTAGGCGAAGGCCATGAATTGAGAAGATGCAGTCAATCCACTTGTTGGTAATATTTTTTCCAGATTGGATGAGCAGGATCAGCACATGGATCAGTTTTCCATCACATTACAAACGCTTCTGAGTTGCAGGGCTCACCTGGAATCTCCCACTGTGGCTGCTCTGGTACAACCTGTGTTGCAGGACATTCCTGCAGCTGCTCCAGTCTCTGTGCAGGCACCCGCCTTGAGTATTACCTCTATAAGAGGTATATTTGGTTCCGCTCCACTTCCCCCTGCGATTTGGGTGCAATCCAGTCCAATGCAGAGGGTTTCTCAACCAAGTTGAGATATACTTTGAGATGCTGCCCCAGGCGTTTCCCAGAGACAGAAGCAAAGTAGGTTTTGTGATATATTTGCTTTCTAAAGGAGGGCTTTGCCTGAGCAAGCCCTCTATGGGAGATGTAAAAACCTGTTGTCTTGAGTTACCCTGAATTTGTGACTTCTTTTAAAAGTGTTTTTGACATTCCCGCACACTCTGCTTCTGCTGCCAAGTGCCTCATGTCCATCAAACAGTGTATGAGAACTGTTACCGATTACGCCATTGAATTCCGTACTCTGGCAGCAGAGGTTGCTTGGAACAATGAGGCCCTCGTGGCTGATTTTTATCATGGTCTCTCAGATACCATCAAGGATGAGATAGTAGCCCAAGATATACCCACTGAGCTGGAGAGGTTGATCACGTTTTCCATCCTCATTGATTCCAGAATCAGAGAAAGACTCCCTTTTAAGTAGCGCTTCTGGAAGCCTCCTATACATTTGTCTCTGAACTTTGCAGTCCCACCCTTGCCTCCCTCACCTCCTTTGCCTCCTGGTACCAAGTCGGTCTGTGAAGAAGAACCCATGCACTTGGGCTTCACGTGTCTATCTGCGGATGAGAGAACCCTTAGGAGGAGGGTGAGATTGTGCCTTTATTGTGGCCAGGCAGGTCCCTTTTCGAAGTCTTGTCCCACCCGTTCAGAGAATGCCCAAACCTTGAGGTCCTGTGACGGACAGACCTTAGGTGGCGTTGTTTTTAGTCCTCAGTTATCGAGAAGGATAAGCCCCTGGTCTTGGTTACCCTTTCTTGTGCTGAGTCGTCCATCAACATACAGTCTCTAATCGACTCTGAGACTGCAGGCCTGTTCATTGATGCTGTCTTTGTTTCGAAGCACTCAATTCCTCTGCAGCTGCGTGACACTCCACTTGCCATTGAGGCTCTTGATGGAAGACCTCTACAGCCTGCCCATGTAACTCATGAGACTGTTCCACTGTCCATGGCCGTAGGGGCTCTTCACTATGAGACCATCCAATTCCAAGTAATTTCCTCACATAAGTTTCCGCTGGTTATTGGTTATCCTTGGTTACAGAGGCACAACCCCTCTTTTGATTGGCTCCGTGCTGAGGTTCTCTCCTGGTTGCCACAATGCAGTAAGACATTCTTCCTGAAGGTAGCCAAGGTCCTGTGCACCTCTTCACTCTCCTCCCTGCCTGAGGAGTACCACGATTTTAGCAATGTCTTTGAGAAAGGTTTGCCTCCATACTGGTCGTATGATTGGGCAATTGACCTTCAATCTGGTTCCATACCCCTTCACAGTTGGGAATTCAGCTTGCTTTCTGATCTGCGTATCACCCGCAGTCTAATGGGGCCGCAGGACGAGCCAATCAGTCCTTGAAGCAATTGCTATGTTGCTATAGTTCTGACAATCATAACAAGACCTTCATCATCAGACCTCTTACCATGGGCGGAGTTTGCTCACAATAGTGCCTTGAATTCTGCTTACGCATTTGACCTTTCTTCTAATATGTGTATTTCGAATGTATTTCATGTCTCCTTATTAAAACCTTTGGTCTGCAACCGCTTTACCACCTCCGTGCCTCGTCCTCACCCTGTACAGGTTGAGATCCATGAGGAGTATGAAGTACTGCCCATTGTTGACTCCCGTAGGTTCCATGGGTGCATACAGTACCTGGTGCATTGGAAAGGTTACTGTTCAGAGGAACGCTCTTGGGTCTCATCCTCAGACGTACATGCCCCTGTCCTCCTCCGTGATTTCCATAGACGTTTTCCCCTCAAGCCTGGTAGTCATTCGAGGGGGAGGGATCATTCAGGAGGGGGTACTGTCAGGGCTGGGCTCAGCCCTTCCTTCTCAAAACTGGCCGCTCAGCTGTCGGCTAATTGCCAGCTCCTAGCTCTCCACAGTGACTCACCTGTTGATGATATCCTGCTCGTCAGTCCTGCCTACTTAAGCCATCCAGTCCAGATGATCTCTGCCTTCGCCTTGGTCACATCTCTAGAGACGCTATCCTGTGTTCCTGTTAAAGACTTGCTTGGCTGACATTCCTTCTGGCTCCAGATCCTGCTTGCTGTTCTACTACATTCATCTTTGGCTCCCTGACGTTTTGGTTTGTCTGACTATCCATTCCGGTTCCTGAACTCTGGCTATGTTTTGACTACGTTTAGATCACACAAACTAAAAATGTAACTCCAGATTTGCTGAGCAAAAATAGTCTTACCCTGGCCACAGACATCACAGGGATTTATCATTTCACAGCCACACTTGCTTATGTTTGTACAGAAACTTACATGGGTTTAAATTATTTCCTTCTTCCTACAACCACTTCCTGAGTGCTATAGTAAAAGAAAAACTGCTAGGACCAGCAGAAATCCAGTGAAACTATACTGGAAGTGTTCTGTACACCAACAGTGTACATAATGTCCTTATACAAGAAAGACACATTTAAATGTGTTTGATTAGATTAAATAGTATGCTAATTATATGTTGCAGCATTGTTTAAGGATTACAAAATATGTGAATTAAAATATATTTGTGCATTCTTAAAAAAAAAGGCAAACAGTGGAAGGTAAAATCCTATTCTTATAGAACTTACCTTAGATGCTTAATGACCTGAACCAACCCAGAACAATCATCTCACAGAATAATTGCTGTTGATAAGGTGAATCAGTTGGTTTCCTAGGTCTGCTTGGCATTTTACAGTAATTGTCACATGGATATTCACATGCTTGCGAACTTATTTTTTCTGGATATGAGCAGTTTAAAAATAAATCATATTTTGGCAACATGGGAATCAGCCTGACATTCTGGGTTTGCTGAATGATGATTCTTCTCATATCGTACTGGCTCAAAGACAGTATTCCCAAGACACTGGCGCTTGTGTTTAATAATACACAAATGTATTTGAAGGTTCTCACTTCTTTATCAATGACTCAAATACTTCCATTCTGCCTCCAGAGACTGGTCTGCACAGGGTAATTTTGTCATATTAGAGATCATCATTTATCATCAAGATATTTTTACAAAATCTCATATTTTACCTTGTCAGGACCCAATTAAGAGACAAATATAAAAAACAAGAAAAATAAACTACAGTGGAATACTGGCCTGTGGTCATTCTGATGGATTTCTTTGTGTTGTTCAACTCACAATACTCATGTGGGTATTTGTAGAATCTTAATTTGCCTCTGTTGTTCACTGCAAGTAATCATCTCTGGATTTAATTGAATACTTTCTATGACTGTTATGTAGTCAGAAGGGAACTTACACTTACGGCCCCCGGTAACAAATAGTTTCTGTCGTTTCCTACTATGTGGAAAAGTTGGTCTAAAATATATACGGCTGCAGGGATGGAGGCAGAGAGATTATGCAATAAGGCATAGAGCAGCCTGCAAAGTGCATAACTGAAAAAACTAAATTAAATTCCTCTTTCACCAGTTAACTTTGGAAAACTAACATTTTGTTAATTGATATGAAGTGGCAGTCATATTTGGTAAACGGGCCTGTGCCCATAATAGCTGGTAATTATTTTCATAATTTCAGGAGTGTATCTCCATAGCCTTTCAACTTAAATCACATTTAATACCAACTCAGGAATAGCTATTAGCCATTGTGCTATACCATTACTTAGCAGAAAAGTAATAAACAGGGATTTTCTAAAGCCATAATTGATGTCTTCACAGGTGGTCTGCACAGAATTTTGCAGTATGCCAGGGATTGCTTATCATCTCCATGTCTTCTAACCAGGGCTTTTTTTCTCAGAGAATGGGTGCTGGAACTTCCCCTTCTGAGTAACTTCTTGTCTCCGCCCCCCTACCACCTCCAGGAGCTGTTCCTTGGTTCCACCCCTACCCACCTCCCAGCACCACCTCATTTAGAGAATACAGTGCCAAGTAGCATTATGTCATGCTAAGTAATTTGTATGGAATTTGGTAATGATAACAAGAAAAGCAGTAAAATAGATCCCCTGCAGCCAGAAGCAATAGACCCCCCCCCCCCCCCTGCAACATAGGATCCCTGCAACAAAATATCACCCCAACAACAAATGACCCTTGGCAGCAAGAACAGATCTCCCAGGAGCCAGCATCAATGAACTCTCCAGAAGCCAGGAACAATAGACCCCTCCCTCAACAGCAAATCCCTTCCAGCAACAATTGACCCTCCCAGCAACATAAGCTCCCCCAGTAATAATAGATCCCCCACCAGTAAAAGTAGACCTCCCAAGCAACAATAGGCCACCACACAAAAATGTATCCCTTCCAGCAATAATAGATTTACCAGCAGCCAGCATCATTAGACCATCCATCACACCTCAGCACCCCTTGCCATTACATACATTTAGTGCTGGAGGTGCCAGAATTGCGTTCCCCACGTTCCCACTGAAAAAATGCCCTGCTGCTAACAATAGACATCTAGAAGATTATCACTTTCCATGGAATTGGCATTGACCCATCGTAAAACTGTAAAGAATCTTTTAGTTCTCTCATGCATGGTGATTAAAAAGAGTACATGGCATGCAATAAAATGACTTTTCCGGAGATATATGATATCTTAAAAGTATTTAAGCCTGATCTCTGCTGACAGGAGTTTCAAAATCTACACATAATTCATAAAATCCGACATGTTAAGGCTACATCACAATTGATTATATATCTAAATGTGAAAGAAAATACTGAACTTATGAAGATCACACATGACTAGGCAATTTTATACAGAAAACCACAATGTGTAGCGCTAACAAAAAATAGAGCCAATAGACTCATAAAGTGAAAGAAAGTCCGGTGCAATATAATATAGTGAAACAATAATAAAGTCCCTGGTTAAAGAAAATTAATCATATGGCATGGATCATCCTTGCACATGAGATGTATGTGGAGAAACTCTGCAAACACATATGCTGATGTGTATAGACGAGTATATAAACCCTCCAATGGTTAAGGAATGCATACGCTTACCAGCAATGTTGGACCCACCTACCATACGGCAGTGGGTCAGTAAGGCTTATGGTAACTCCTGTAGGTGGCGCCCAAGGGATGAAAGCTGGATTCTGGCAGCACTCCTCCAAGTCTGGGATGGACTCTCGGCTGGATATTTTCCGGAATCTTCCAAAACGACACACGTGTGGGGCACGACACCAGGAACAAACCAGGAAGCAGGATACGGAAAAAGGAAAAAGGAACTCCAATAGTGTGATTCCACCACTAATTTATTGGGTATGGGGTATAAATAATGGTACAAACAGGGGCATTCACCCAAGCAGTACAGAGCATATACTGATAAAATCAAAAATAAAACAGAGTAAAAGCAGTATAAGGGTCTCAAAATCAGCAAATCCCGGCGTGTTTCGACCAATAGGTTGAAACGCGTCGGACTTTGAGACCCTTATACTGCTTTTACTCTGTTTTATTTTTGATTTTATCAGTATATGCTCTGTACTGCTTGGGTGAATTCCCCTGTTTGTACCATTATTTATACCCCATACCCAATAAATTAGTGGTGGAATCACACTATTGGAGTTCCATTTTCCTTTTTCCGTATCCTGCTTCCTGGTTTGTTCCTGGTGTCGTGCCCCACACGTGTGTCGTTTTGGAAGATTCCGGAAAATATCCAGCCGAGAGTCCATCCCAGACTTGGAGGAGTGCTGTCAGAATCCAGCTTTCATCCCTTGGGTGCCACCTACAGGAGTTACCATAAGCCTTACTGACCCACTGCTGTATGGTAGGTGGGTCCAACATCGCTGGTAAGCGTATGCATTCCTTAACCACTGGAGGGTTTATATACTCGTCTATACACATCAGCATCTGTGTTTTTCTTTTTTTTTTTTTTTCTTTTTTTAACCAAGGACTTTATTATTGTTTCACTATATTATATTGCACCAGACTTTCTTTCACTTTATGAGTCTATTGGCTCTATTTTTTGTTAGCGCTACACATTGTGGTTATTTGCTTGTTTGACTTTGTTTGTTAGAGTGTTGGCTGCTTTCACATATATTTTCAGGATATTCACTGTACACAGTACACTATAGTAGTATTTTTTGGATTGATTTCATCATTTTCACTTTTTGAGTTAGCGCAGTGTTTCCCTCACTCTATTTTATACAGAAGGCGAGATAGTTATCTCCCACCTTCTGGGTGACAGACCTATCTGAGGAATATTATGTTCAGTATCTATGGAATGGACAATAATACAGTGCTTTGCAAAAATATTCACCCCCCTTGGCTTTTTACCTATTTTGTTACATTACAGCCTTTAGTCTTTAATCTGAATTATATGTGATGGATCAGAACACAATAGTCTAAGTTGGTGAAGTAAAATTAGAAGAATATATACATAAAACTATTTTTCATAAATAAAAAAATAATAATTGGCATGTGCGTATGTATTCACCCCCTTTGTTATGAAGCCCAAAAAAAGCTCTGGTGCAACCAATTACCTTCAGAAGTCACATATTAGTGAAATAATGTCCCCTTGTGTGAAATCTAAGTGTCACATGATCTGTCAATACATATACACACCTTTTTGAAAGGCCCCAGAGGCTGCAACACCTAAGTAAGAGGCACCACTAACCAAACACTGCCATGAATACCAAGGAACTCTCCAAACAAGTAAGAGTTAGGTTATAAAAAAAATATCCAAATCTTTGATGATCCCTAATAGCACCATCAAATCTATCATAACCAAATGGAAAGAACATGGCACAACAACAAACCTGCCAAGAGATGGCCACACACAAAACTCACAGACTGCAGAGTTCCACAGCATAGACTAAAGTATCTGTACATAGGACGACAATAAGCCGTACGCTCCATAGAGTAGGGCTTTATGGCAGAGTGGCTAGAAGAAAGACATTACTTTCAGCAAAAAACAAAATGGCACATTTTGAGTTTGCAAAAAGGCATGTGGGAGACTCCTAAAATGTATGGAGGAAGGTGCTCTTGTCTGATGAGACTAAAATTTAACTTTTTGGACATGAAAGAAAACACTATGTCTGGCACAAACCCAACACATCACATCACCCAAAGAACAGCATCCCCACAGTTAAACGTGGTGGTGGCAGTATTATTCTGTGGATGTTTTTCAGCAGTTGGGACTGGGAAACTGGTCAGAGTTGAGGGAAAGATGGATGGTGCTAAATACAGGGATATTCTTGAGCAAAACCTGTACCACACTGTGTGTGATTTAAGGCTAGGACGGAGGTTCACCTTCCAGCAGGACAATGACCCCAAACACACTGCTAAAGCAACACTTGAGAGGTTTAAGGGGAAACATGTAAATGTGTTGGAATGGCCTAGTCAAAGCCCAGACCTCAATCCAATAGAAAATCTGTGGTCAGACTTAAAGATTGCTGTTCACAAGAGCAAACCATCCAACTTGAAGGAACTGGAGCAGTTTTGCAAGGAGGAATGGGCAAAAATCCCAGTGGTAAGATGTGGCAAGCTCATAGAGACTTATCCAAAGTGACTTGGAGCTGTGATAGCCGCAAAAGGTGGCTCTACAAAGTATTGACTTTAGGGGGTTGAATAGTTATTTTGTTCTATTTGTTGTTTGCTTCACAATAAAAAAAAGCATCTTCAAAGTTGTGGGCATGTTCTGTAAATTAAATTATGCAAATCCTCAAACAATACATGTTAATTCCAGGTTGTGAGGCAACAAAACATGAAAAATGCCAAGGGGTGGATACTTTTGCAAGGCACTGTATATAAATTACCATAATGCAGCCTGTAAGTATTTGAAAATATTAATACCCTTAAAACTGTATTTTATTTTTTGGTCATAAATACTGTGACATCGCATCGTTCACTCCTCAGACCTTCTCATTGGTCAGATCATTTCTTTTTTTTTTTTTCTCCCTTTTTTTTTTTTTTTTTTTCCTTCCACTTCAGTAATATTCAAGAGATCAATATTCAATTTCCATTCATTCATATCTCTCGTTATATTTTACATCATCATGGAATTTTATTGCAAATGTGTCTGCGTATATTTGAGCAATTTAATTAACCTTGTCATAGGTTTATTATTATTTGTCTCTATAGTTTATTATTCTCTCCTATATAATATTAAAAAAAAACCCTATACCCCAGTACCTCTCATCTTCTTACTTCCTTAACATCTATTCTGTATCTCTCTATGTTATATTATAGTTTCGACATATTTCCACGTCTGCTAGAACATCCGCCATTTTTCCCATTTATGTAAGTCTTCTTCTTCCCCCTCTTCTCCATTGTATCTCAATTTTTCAAGGTGGTATATTTCTTCCACCTTTAGGACCCATTCTCTTTTAGTTGGTGCTTCTTCCTGCTGCCATTTTTTCGGAATTAATCCCTTGGCCGCATTTAACATTTGAGGGATCAATGTTTTTGTATAATGCTTAATTGGATCATCTGTTCCATGGAATAGGCATATCCAAGGGCTCTCTTTTACACTTGCGCCGGTAATGTCATTTATCAAACCCAGGATCTCTCTCCAAAACTTATTTATTTTTGGGCACTCCCACCAAATATGTGCCATCGTGCCCCGTTTTTTACAACCCCTCCAACATTCAGATGAGTTGTCGGGGTGAAGTTTATTCAGCTTGTCAGGTGTCATGTACCATCTGGAGAGACATTTATAGTTCATCTCCGCTGTCATAGTGTCAGTTGCTGAGTTGTGAGTTAATTTCAAATTTTTTTTTATTTTGTGTTCATAATCGTGTGATCCTAGATCCATTCCCCATTTTAAAAGAAAAGACGGTACCTCCAGCTGTTCCTCTGCCAGAAAAGCTTTGTAGAGTCGAGATATTGTTTTTTTTGTCCCCTTTTGGGTACATATTTTTTCTATTGCTGTATATTTTTCTTTTGTTCTAATTGGTTGGGGCAAATTTCTTACAAAATGGGTCAGCTGTAGGTACCGCCATTCATTGATTCTTATTTGTGTCATATTATGTTTTATCTCCGCCAGTGTTTTTATTTTTCCATTATCTATTATGTCTTTTAGTTGTGTGTTTTCCCCTATCCACTGCCCCCCTTCGTGCTTTTTCCCTGGTGGAAAATACTCGCTATTGCTTAATACCATTAAAGGTGAATTAAATTTCCAATTATATTGTTTGTGTAACAAATCCCACATTTTTAGTGCAAATCTAGTTATTTTTTGTGTATTTGTGCCCAAACCCCTTAAATGTGAAGGTATCCATATTGCCGTTCTTAAACTTACCCCACTTAAACTGCTCTCCATTTTAACCCATTGTTTATCTTCCGTTTCCCGTGCCCACTCTATTGCCCGTGACACTATAACAGCATAATAATATTTTTTAAGGTCTGGGACCCCCAATCCTCCTTGCTCTTTGTTGTGTTTCAAAATATTGCGAGAGATCCTGGGTTTTCTATTTTGCCATATAAATCTGCCTAATATTGATTTTAGGGTTTGGAAATAATAGTCTGGGAGAGGGATTGACAACATTGAAAATTTGTATGTAATTTTAGGTAGCAGCACCATTTTCACTGTGTTGATCCGACCGAACCATGACAGTGGCCTTAGAGATAGTTTCTTAGTCTCTTTTTTGATTTCGTCAAGTAATGGAATATAGTTTTCACTGAATAGTTGTTCTACTGAATTTGCCAGTTTAATCCCCAAATATTTTAAACCTTTCTTCTTCCAAGGAAATGGATAATCTCTTTGTATCTCATATGCGTCTTTGGGTTCCACGTTTATGTTCAGGATTTCCGATTTATCTAAATTAATTTTGAGATTTGATATTTTTCCGTATTGTTTCAAAGTCTCGATCAATCGTGGCATTGTGGATTTAGGTTCGGAGGCGTAGAACAGTAGATCGTCGGCAAAAGCCGCGACCTTGTGCTCGACGTCTCCGATTTTTATTCCTTTAATTTCCTTATTTGCTCTAACTGTTGCCAATAAAGGTTCCAGTGAAAGCACGAAGAGCAATGGAGACAGGGGACATCCCTGTCTTGTCCCGTTTTTCATTATGAAAGGGGACGAATGGTCCCCATTGATTTTAATTGTTGCAGTCGGTTCTTCATACAGTACCCCAATTCTCTGTATCATCCTAGTGCCCAGACCTAAATACCTTAATGTTTCCATCATGAGCCCCCAGTCTACCCTGTCAAATGCTTTTTCGGCATCAATTGACAGGAATAGACCTGGGGGCCCATGAGTTTTCATTTTTTGCAGCAAAAGGAGTGTCCTGACTCCATTATCGCGTCCCTCCCTTCTTGAAACAAAGCCTACCTGGTCCGGATGGACCCACTCTTTCATTTTGTCCCTTAATCTGTTAGCGAGGACTTTTGCATAGAGCTTTGTGTCGAAGTTCAAGAGGGAGATTGGTCTGTAGCTTGAACATAACATTTCATCTTTACCTTCTTTTAAGATTATGGTTATCTGTGCTCTCTGTGCTTCTGGACTTAACCCATATTCTACGCCAAGTCCGTTAATATATGCACAAAGCCTAGGTATGAGGATGTCTCCAAATTTCTTTAGATATTTGATCGAGAATCCATCTGGGCCTGGACTTTTCCCTGTTGGTGAATCTGAAATGGCTTTTGCGACTTCCTGCTCTGTAATAGGACCTTCTAGATCTTCTCTATCGTTTAATGTTAATTGGGGGATATCCGCTTTATCAAGGAACTGTTTTATTTTAGTTGCTTTTCCTTTATCTACATTCCCTTTCTTGACGTCATATAGTGTGCTATAATAATTTCAGAAGACATCGGCTATCTCATTTGTCTTGGAGACCACTTCCCCTTGCTTATTTCAAATTTTTTCAATATAGTTTCTTGACTTTTCTTTCCTCAAAGTCTTTGCCATGTATTTCCCGATTTTATTAGCTCCCAGATATTTCTCTTTCTGAATTTTATTAAAAACCCTTTTTGTATCTTGTGTTAATAATTCTTTCAGTTCTTCTCTTTTGGATATTAATTGATTAAATATTTCTTGGTTCCACCCCTCTGTTTTTTTGTGCAACTGTTCTATTCTATATATTTCCTCTGTTAAATGTTTGATTTCCCTTACTCTCGACTTTTTTTTCCCCGCCCCCATAGATATAAAAATGCCTCTTATGTATGCCTTATGCGTCTCCCAGAGTGTAGCACTTGAGATATCCTTTGTATCGTTGATTTCAAAAAAATGCGTCAACTCCTCGTGTATTTTCTTTACATCTTGGTTTTCGTTGAGAAGGGTCTAATTTAATTGCCAATTAAAGGCTGGTCTTTGTATTTTAGATTCTTCTATGGTCATCATAACTGGGGAGTGATCTGAAAAGGTAGTAATTCCTATCTCGACATCTATTACTTTAGTCAGTGTGTAATGGTCTACCAAAAAATAATCGATACGTGTGTACGTCCCGTGCACGGGGGAGAAGAAGGTGTAGTCCCATCCTTTTGGGTGGAGGGCTCTCCACCCATCCACCAATTGATTTTGATGCATTTTTTTTTTCAATATTTTAAGGGACCCCCCTCCCATCCCCCGTGCACAGGACGTGCTATCTTCTTGTGGATTCAAACACAGGTTGAAATCTCCCGCCATTATTACAGTCCCCCTCCTAAACTGCGCGAGGGTACCTATCATTCTTTTTAAGTATTCTATTGGCCTTTTGTTTGGGGCATAATTATTACACAAGGTATATTCTATTTCTCATATGTGCCCCCTTACAAAAAGATACCTCCCCTCCGGATCCGTTAGCCTGTTTTCTACTTTAAATCGCACATCCTTTGAGAGCCCTATTGCAACCCCCTTTGCTTTATTAGTCGTTGAGTCCGCATAGAACCATGTAGGATGATCCTTAGAGTAGAGTCTTACATTAGCCCCTTGGAATAGGTGGGTCTCTTGGAGAAAGACTATGTTCGCATGATGGTATTTTAGCTCTTTTAGAATCTTATGCCTTTTGGCTGGTGTGTTCAAGCCTCGTACATTATATGTTAAAAACTTAATCTGGTTCCTTCTTTATCCTTTCTTTGCCAAAAGACGAGAGGTACTGCTCCCCTTCCCTCCCTTCCCTCCCGCCCCTCCCTCCCTCCCTCCCACCACCCCTCCCTTCCACCCGACCAATTCTGATCCCTAGACTGTTGGCCGATTTGATCCTCATCTCGGTCTTCAGTCTTCCTGCCTCGAGGTGTGGCTCTGATCTCCTTCCACATCCCGCGCCCCTCCCACGGGATACACCCAGGAGGGGAGTGGGGTGGGTATTCTGGACTGAGCTGTACTTCCTCCCTGTTTTGACCCTCGACCCCAAAAGGCCCCCGCCCCCCAAGGCAAAAAAAAGAAAAGAAGAAGGGGGGAGAGAGAGAGGGGGGGAGGGGGGGAGAGGAAGAAAAAAAAACGCACAACATGATAACTGCTGTACACCTCACCCCACCCACCCCCGTCCCCCCCCAGGAGTCTCCCAACCCCCCCCCCGGATCGCCCCTATATACCCTCCCTCTCTGTCCACTCCGGGATTTCTATTGCTTGCAGGTTAAGTACACTGCAAAATTCTAAGAGCTCTTCAGGGAATCTGAGCTTGGCAGATGTCCCTTCTTTGTGTCCTATCAGACAGGACGGAAACCCCCAACTATATTTAATATTCTCAGGTTCATTTGAGCTAATAGTGGTCTGAGCAGGCGCCTCCTGGCCAGCGTCTCTGGAGCCAGATCCATAAAGATTTGTAATTTTGTCCCTTTAGCTTTAAGTGGAGTTTTGCCTCTTAGATTGTTCCAAATTTCAGACTTATCTTCGTAGTTTTGAAATCTTACTAGGACATCTCTCGGGCTATCCGATGATATATGTTGGGGTCTCCTAAGTCTATGTACCCTATCTATTTTTAATTCTATGTCTGGACCCTTATTCCACACTGGACCAAGTATCACCTTTATTTCTCTCCTGAGATCTTCTGCGTTTTCCTCTTTAAGGGCACGTATCCTTAAATTCTGGCGTCTGCTTTGGTTTTCCTGTTCCTCAAGCTTATATCTGGTTCTCCTCTGATTTATTCGTATTTCTCTGAGCTGCTCTTTCACCGCTTTCAATTCCAGAGTATGATTGTCCGTTTTGTTCTCGTTTGCCTCCACTCGAGTAAGCAGGTGACTTAAATCAGTTCGAAGCGCTGTTATTTCTTTCTTAATTGAGTTCTCCATTCTTGTTAACATCTCTAAAATTTCAAGCTTTGTAGCTGTCTGAGCACTATTGGTTGGGTCTTCACTGGCACTTCTGTCCAATTCACTTTCCATCGTGGTTTCTCCCTGCCAAAATGTCGCAGTCACAATAAAAATCGCTGATCGCCGCCATTACTAATAAAAAAATAAATATTAATAAAAATGCTATAAAACTATCCCCTATTTTGTAAACGCTATAACTTTTGCGCAAACTAATCAATAATCGCTAATTGTGATTTTTTTTTACCAAAAATATGTAGAAGAATACGTATCGGCCTAAACTGAGGAAAAAAAATGTTTTTTTATATATTTTTTGGGGATATTTATTATAGCAAAAAGTAAAAAATATTGCATTTTTTTCAAAATTGTCGCTCTATTTTTGTTTATAGCGCAAAAAATAAAAACCGCAGGGGTGATCAAATACCACCAAAAGAAAGCTCTATTTGTGGGAAAAAAAGGACGCCAATTTTGTTTTGGAGCCACGTCGCATGACCGCGCAATTGTTAGTTAAAGCGACGCAGTGCCGAATTGCAAAAAGGGGCCTGGTCCTTTGGCTGCCAATTGGTCCGGGGCTGAAGTGGTTAAGAATACCTAAAATGACAGTAAACATCAAGATTCCACACACTACAGAAACCCACTTTGCTAGAATGGTGAAAAGGAAGCTTTACATTATCCATCTAGCTTCTTGGACATTTTGGTTTATAATTAGAACCTGAGTTCTTTAGCAAAATTTACTTTTCTAGGTATACGAGAGGGTTTAGGACCACTTTAAATGTATTAAAACCCAAGAAAAAAAATGTAATATACTGCAACTTACAAGTTTGTAGCTTTAGATCTGCATTTGTTCTCTTATTTTCTTTCCTGACAACGCTCACTCACAGTACTGTTTCTATGGGGTAACCCCTAGGACAAGACTACAGAACACCTTCCCCTCTCCTCCACCCCAAAATATAGAGGTGAATAGTTCTGTATTCCACAGAGATAGAGTGGTGAACAATGCTGACCACTAACAGTTAGCAGAGGCTGATAGTAGAGAAATGTATCAGCTTCTAATATTTTTGGCAGATTCGACAAGCTTTTTTTGCACTTTATCAAAGAGATCCAACAACTCACTTTCAATGGCATATCATTTTTTGTGTTTAAAAAATGCTGTCCACAAAGTAAATCTGACTTTGCATAGGCTTATATTTTTACACTATATTTAACAGTAAAAAGACGAGTAAATAGGATTTGAAAAGGAACCTACTCTTTTCTCCATGTCCGATTTGCCTTGTTCAGCCTGTAAGGCCTTCCTCATGCCAAAAGCCACGCTGCTTTCATACAGAGTCTGGTATGCTGAGATGGTCATGTGAATTTCATCACGCACCCGCAGCAGCAGGATGCCACGCTCCGCACAGTTAATTGTCACTTGTCTAATAAGCTCATCTGGTGGTATAGGAAACAAATGCATAACATTTTAAACAACCAACATTTTATATTTGGCAGAGAGCTTTTCTGAAGCCTTTGATATATTTAGGGCCCTTTCACACGGGCTTTCCGATCAGGTCTGCCTGTCAGTTTTTCAGGTGGACCTGATTGGAAGCTCCATGCAGCTCTATGGACAGGTGGATGAAATGGATTTGTGTTCGTTTACACCCTCCTACCTCTGAGTCCATCCATTTCCTAAACGTGATAGATCAGAGGTAGCCTTATCTAAAATGGACACTCTGTTAATGATGTATGTTTTCTGTACACCTGTCATTGTCTGTTTAAGAGCCATTGTACCATGAGATTGTACCTATTGAGTGTTAATTACCTATGATTTGTATTTGCTTTTGAAGAAAAGTAATAAAAAATATTAAATTTAAAAGGACAACTCTTAAAGTGTTACTAAACCCACAACAGTAAAATCAGTCTGTATATGCAGTAAAACATGCCTGTTATATTTACTGGGTTTAATCCTGCGCATTGTGTAAAAAGGCTGTTTGATCCTGTCTACTCTGATCCTCCCCTTTTTTACTGTCTCTAATCCATCTTATGATAGAACAGAGCCTTGGGGGCAATCTACACATGCTCAGTTTGGTGTGTATTGCTAGAGAGTTTTTTTTCTTTTTCTTGGGAGGGTGCACGTGATCAGCACAGGGCCAATCGGCACTATCCAGACAGAGGGTCAGGAGTCCTGCAGCCTCATAGGACAGTTAGAGGAGAATGAAAACTTCTCTGACCAGTGCTCAACCTGAGACTGGTAGAAGTCACACGACTGCTATATAATAAATAATAATATAATAAAGGTATTTAGCAGTTTACATTTACTAAAATAATTGCATTTCCATGTTCTGTGTACTGTAGGAGACCAGATACAGGTGGTCCTTGGGTTACACACATTCAACTTACAAATGACTCCTACTTACAAACGGAGGGAGACAACAGGAAGTGAGAGAAAATCTACCCCTAGGAAGGGAATTTCACTCCTATAAGAGCTATTATGGGATAAAGGTGTCTCCATTGAAGCTTTTCCACCAATCCTTGTTTCCACAACAACCCAAAATTTTCTAATTCCTATTGTTACAGGGACAGAAAGTAAGGTAAAATCTTCTGAACAGGGGCACAGACAGCAAAACAAATGTTATGGGGGTGTTAACCCTTCCCTATGGCTGGAGTTGCACTTAAAAATTATACCTGTTCCAAATTAAACTTAAAGCGGAGTTACGGCCGAAATATGACTTTTAAGATAACAATACCCCTAGCATACTCATGCCACGTGCAATGTAACAAAGGTATGCTGTAAACTATGCCCAGTTTTCTATTTGTGTAGCATCGTTTTCTTATTTTTTACACGGCCATCTCAAGTGTGGGCATCTGAAGCCACAGTGTGCTTCTTCCTGGATTCCCTGGATGCTGGTTACCCAGCATGCACCTGCTGATCTTGCGCATGTGCAGTGCGGTGCAATCTTGGTCAGCTTTCCAATGTTACAGGAGCAGTGCCATGCCAAGCTGACCAAGATCTCCCAGGAGTCAATGCAAAACCGGAAATGACGGCTACGGCCGCTAAAGGAGGAATTGATATTAGATATAGACTTAAATCAGGTAAGTGAACATAAAAATAAATAAAAAAAATGCCAATTAATTTTAAGAATGCACATTAGTTCTGCATGATGAGGATCAAAAAATGTGGGTGGAACACCATTTTAAGAACAAACCTACAGAACTTGTTTGTGACCCGGGGACTGCCTGTAAAGTAAATGCAGGGTCCTGAGTTTAGTAACACTTTAAAAAAAAAAAATAATAATAATAATAATAATTTTGTACTCCCCATAAAACTATTGTCTGTGTTATTTGGCAGACAGTGTTTTAACTGAAGATCAATCAGAATCAGTGGTGACCACTAGTTCTCACTAATTTACAATCAACACCGTGTCGATCAATAAACAGAAGAAAATAATTTTGTATTTTGAGAACTATATTTTGTTAACACTTGATTAGTATTCTGTATATTAAAAAAATTTCCCTCACGTGATTTAATTCATGTTTTAACTTGTTTACAAGCTGACCGGAAAAAGTTGCAGTGACAATTGATAGGGCAAGCTAGAGCACTGCCAGGGTCGCTTGCAACATCCACTTTTTACGTAAATTGCTTAAGAAAAAAAAAAAAAGATTTTGCTTTAAGGCTGACCTTACACATGTTGAATTCTAAACAATTATTCCTTCGAAAATCACACCTTTGAATAATCATTCGATTTTTTACCATTAGTCAAGGATTTTCATGTGGCCATTGAATTGAGTGATTGGGCATGTTGGACATTTTATGAAAAATGAACAAAGATTAACAAATTTCGAATCAATCAATCATGGGAGAATGAAAATTACGGTAAGTATTTGATAGGAAATTTTCCGTTTTCCTGACAGACTCAATGACAGCATACATGTGGTAAATAACTCAATGTACACACCCGGGTGGGAAAAATGTTGAGCAAAGAAAGTTTAACACCGTCAACCAACAATACTTAATTAACTGAAGATAGGGCAGCTGGTTCAACACAGTAATGGGACACAAACGTGTTCTTAGACGATCAGGAAGCCGCCCTGCAAATTACTTCAGGAGCTACATGATGCAAAGCTGCCCAAGATGTAGACCCACTCCTGGTCGAGTGAGCAGACACTACATCCAAAGGAGCCAAGCCCTTGGCTCTTTGAGCCTGTTGGATGACCTAGACAATCCATGTTTGATGTGATGTAAGTAAAGACAGCACAAGCCATTACTGCACAGAAGCCTTGTTCAATTAATAATAACCAGCAGGAACAGGAAACACCACACAGGAAGTGAGTTAAACAGAGATACACCACAGAGTTGCATTTAAAAAAAACACAACATCCATGACAATCAGCACCAAAATCGCCCTAGATGAGGCACATTTCTCTGTCCTATCTGGGAAAAGAATTAACAAGCATTCTGAAGCCTGAAGGAAGCTGTAGCTTGTAGATATGACTTTACAATATCTGAGAGATTCCTAAAATTGAATGAAGGCACTGCTGGAAGTCTATTTGGGATTCCCTATTTACTAGAAATGCGCTTTAACCAACTAAGCCACAGCGCTCTTTCTCCCATATAAATTAGAGCTCTAAGGTTGGCAGAACAATTTCTTGGCTCCCACAAAGACTGATGCACCCTTAGGAATTGAGTCAACCATAGGTAACCGCACTGCTCAACTGGAAAGAACGTAAGAAAGTTATCCATGACCAGTGAACCAATCTCTAATGCCTCGTACACACGATCGGAATTCTCATCGGAAAAAACTCTGACGGTTTTTCCAACGGAATTCCGCTCAAGCTGTGTTGCCTACACACGATCACACCAAATTCCGACGGTCAATAACACAGCGCATAAAACACGTTCGACAGCACTATAAAAGGGAAGTTTAATGCTTCCGAGCATGCGTCGAATTGTTTCCGAGCATGCGTCGGAATTTTGCGTGTCGGAATTGCCTACACACGATCGGAAAATCCGATAGAAAGCTTTTCCGTCGGAAAAATTGAGAACAGGTTCTCAATTCAAAGTCCGTCGTAAATTCCGACAGAAAAAGACCGTTGACCATACACACGGTCGGAAAATCCGATGAAAAGCTCCCATCGGACTGTTTCCATCGGAAATTCCGACCGTGTGTACGCCGCATAAGGCTTTTTATGCCAACGTGATAACCGGGAAAAAGCGAACTTGGCAGAGAGGCCTCTAACGGAGACAGTCCTAGAACACTCCGCTCCAATTCCCAAGGGAGAGTTGAGAACAAGAGGGAGACTCCATTGGAAAACATCTGCTTACTTCGAGGTCTGAGCCTAGCTGCTTCCTTGAAGAATTGTTGGACAGGAAAGATGCCTAGACCAGAAAACACCTGTGAAGGCCGATAAAGCTGAAACTTGAACGCTGAGGGAGCTGAACGATAGAGCCAGAACAAAATTTGACTGGAAGAAGCCTAGAATATTTAAAACTTCTAGATCACCACATGATCTGTCAGCAGCAGACATGTATTGAAAATGCGTTCATTCTTCTAGTATACAAGAGTGGAGATGACTCTGGAAGAGCAGCCGAGGACCTCCAATCTCGAGAACCAGACCGTCGGATGCAACCGTGCTAGACATGGATGTATAATTGTAGTCAGTGACAGAAGGCCTGTCCTGAGGAGAAGGTGAACTGGGATCCAGAAGCTGAACTGTGCTAGCAGGGTAACCATGACCCAATTGGACGATAAGGCATCACTGCCACTAACACCACAACCTTTGCTCGGAGTCTTTGTAGAAAACCCGAGGTTGACTAGGACTGGAAAAAATGCATAGGTCCTACCTCATTTCCAATGATCCATCAGGGCATCTGCACCTGAAAACCTCCCACATGTAGAGACAATTCATTGTGGACTCTGGAAAGAAAATTCTTCTGAGCCCAAAACATAATTGGCTCTGCTTCCTTTGTTATATAGTGAAAGGCCTGAAATCTGCTTCCTGGCTCCCACTGCTGGAGAAACCCCTTCCAGAAATGCCACCTTCTCCAGCTTCCATTTGATCCTGGGATCTGTAGATACCATAGTGCCAATCATTTTAGACACTGAACGGCACGCAGGTGGGAAGAAGACTGGGCCAGGAGTATTCAGATCTAAAACACTGGGATCCAGAGCCAAGGCAATGATCCAAGATTTTATTGAACTGAGCCCTGAGGCCCACAAGAGACTGAGTGGGCTCCAAGTGTCTCCTTGCCAGATTCAGCAGCCAGCCGAATTTGAGGTGCATAGAAAAGACCTGAGCTCTGAGCTCCAGCAGCTGCTCTCTGTCTTGGGACAGTAGAACAAGGACTTTTGGGTTATTCACTTCATCTTCCATGGAAGAGCGACAAGCTTGCTCGCTTGCTCGCCTCATCAAGGCCATTTAGAGAGGCAGCCTTTAGATGCTTCACATCCTTATCTCTGAATGTATAGAGCTTGGCCATCGTGCTCAGAAGGAAAGGATGTCTCACGACCTTGCTCCACTTATCCAAAATGATGTCCCCTAGTTCTGTTAAGAATGAGAATTTAGAACACTCTCTACGGCTATGTCTCCAAGTTTTGCGATTCGGAGTGCGACCCTGATCCGACTTTACAGTCTCTGGATCACAGTTGCATCAAAAGTTGTATTAAGGTAGCACAAGAACCCCTCAAAGTAGCTGCAACTCTAAGTTGCATAGGTTGGAACGGGTGCCATTGCACTTAATGGGCTGTGACCCGCCATGCAACTCCATGTGTCCAAAGTCGCATGACAAGTCACACTAGTGGAAACAGAACCCAAAAGGTGCTTACAGAACTTCCTCTTGCTTTGCAGGAGACTCTACCTTGGTTGGGACATTTCCAGTTCTTGCTGGTCATCCTAGTGGGAGAACACGCCGCAATGGCTGTTGGACTTTGTGCGTGGCTTGTATCCCACTCTTTAAGGGATTCTTGCATCACGTGCTCACTAGGGATTCCATTTGCTGGAAAACACCACCGCCTGGGCTTAGCATGGCTCACACAGAGACTTGCCCTCTGGGACCGGAGTCCTGCAGCCCCAGCAGGCTCCCTCCTTGGAGAAGATGACATAGCCATGGTTGCGTAGAGGAGGATTCAGAGCTTCTGCTATGAAGGCTATGGGAGAAAGGTCCTATAGGGGAGGAGTGGAGGCGGGGTTAACCCACACGTATGCTGTCATGGAGTCTGTCAGGAAGTGTATTTTTCGAAACAACATGAGGTGAAATTGAAGGCTTGGTTGGTAGATTTTCGAAATCAATGGTGGCACCATCGGATTACAAAACGCATGACATTTTTGATTTTCAGTCGACAAATCGTTTGGAATTCGACCCATGTATGGCCTGCATAACAATTCCAGCATAATTGTACTCATGCTATTTATTCTACTTGTCAAATGATTTACATTCATTAAAAATTAGTGCTTTGGGAGAATACCGCATTATGGCTACTAGATGGGGGTGATGATCATAAGAAATATTTATTTCCTATGACCTTCACCACCATCTAGTGACCAAAATGTGGCATTCTCAACCCACTCCTTTTTTCATGAAGGAGAAACATTTGACCAGTGTGGAAATAACCTGACAACATTGTATTTTACGAATGTACTGTACATGCCACTTTCATGAGATGATTAAGTATACAATTTTTTATTTTTTTTCATAATTAAATCTCAGAGCGTTCTTGTCTACTAAAAGGCCTACTCCCATATTCAAATTAAAGGCTGCATAACAGAGACGGTAGAGAAGCAACGTACCAAAGCACTGTGAATAAAGCTCTCTGCGCACTGGGCAGATTCCTGTCTCTCTAGCCTGTCTCTGTTGTAATTTAATATCCAGCTCTTCCTGTAAGTGGACAACATCCATCCGGGTGCTGGGCGTGCTGGACACCTGCTGAATCCACAGTTGGTTGTTCTCCATCCATTCTCTGTAATTCAAACAAACAAGTGTTTTTTTTTTGTTTTGTTTTTTAAGTATTTCTACCCTGTGACTGGAAATCAGAGACAGGTTCTATAAGCACTGTTAGTAACACTTAAAGCAGAACTTTACCCATAACAACTTAATGTTCTTTAGTAAGGAACATACATTCCACATTCATAATTATGCTACCAAAATTAGGGTGTGCTTTAAATTTCCTCCAGCATTTCTCCTGTTTTTTTCTTGCTGGAGGCTGCCATTTTGCTGAAGCCCAGAGCCCCTGAGAAGCCATAAATCTTTAGACTGTCGGCAGATTGGACTCTACAAATTTTGGCTCAATGCCTAAAAAACAGAGAGCAACTGACCATGTGCAGAGCAGGATGAGGTAGTGTATTACTGGATTGTAAACAGTATAAGCACTTATTTTTAATGTTTTACATAGCTATACCTGCAAAAGGGACCAGCCTGAAGTGATCTAGCAGAACTTAATTTTCTGACTAAAGTTCCACTTTACTTAAAGAGTAATTTTGGGGACAAGTATACCTGATCAATGAGATACTAATACCATCCAGTAAATACTGCAGCAACCAAAATCTAAATGTTCATTCTGTTTACCTTCAGTTGACTTTCCGGACTTTTACAAACCACCTACCAGGGTAAGTGAGATGGCATGTCCAGGGCCGACTGAATAGCATCATGGCCCCTGGGCTAAATAATGCACTGAGGCCTGTAGCAGCCTGCCCCAATTTATGCACCTACCCTCAAGAATTAAAGTATAAAAAGTTGATAGAATTAAACGAGACGTTCACCCCAACATTAAAATTGCTACATCTACAGGTATCCATGATCTAAGACTAGCCTATCTGGCCCTGTAAAGAAGAAATCTATATACATACCTTTTCTAA
Source organism: Lithobates sylvaticus (assembly GCA_028564925.1). Taxonomy (NCBI): domain Eukaryota; kingdom Metazoa; phylum Chordata; class Amphibia; order Anura; family Ranidae; genus Lithobates; species Lithobates sylvaticus. The sequence continues at coordinate 303,860,775 of CM053027.1, read as the reverse complement.
AGTCGCTCCAGTCCCACGCTGAGCTGTCAGCAGCAGCTTCGCTGTGGAGGCGGGTGCAGAGGAAGCAGCCGACAACAGAAGCCCCATAGTAAGTCTATGGGTGGCATCACTTCCTATTCATTTCACAGCTGTTGTCGGCTGTCTCCTCTGCAGAGCTTCCCCCGATGGAGACCGGACTGGAGCTGCTTAAAAAAAAAAAAAAAAGGTATGCATACTGATTTCTTCTTTACAGGGCTAGATAGGTTAGTCTTAGATCGTGCATGCCTGTATATGTAGCAATTTTAGTGTTAGGGAGGACTTCCCCTTTAAACATACTGTATATTTATTAGTACTTTGTATAAAATCGATTTTAAACAATAAGGAAACATGCCAGAAATCAAAGATCAGCAGTGCGTAGCTCTCCATTGCAAATTATGGTCATGGTCAGGTTGGGCCTAACAGTGGGAATGGCTTAAAGGGGGGTGATCAAACAGAACCTGACCCTAGTCCCTGTATACACTCCCTGTATAACCATATGCCAAAGTCTCATTACCCACAAAATACTCCCAATTATTGTGCCACAAGTGACAGTCTCACAAACACGCATAAACCTCAGGACAAAGGACCATTTAAAAAAAAATGTAACTTTTATTTACATATGCTTTTCTGCACATAAAAATATATAAATTTGTCTGACTTAAAGAAGACCTTTATTAAAATTAGTAACTTTTGAGATAATGAACACTTTGGTCAGGGCTATGTACATCCAACATGCCAGTTTTGGTATTTCCCTTGGATAAAATATCAGCTATAAATAGTGGTGCACCAAAAATTCGTCCACCGAAAATTATCGGCTGCATCGTCCGAAAGAAGAAAATAATGAGAGGCAAAAAGGCGCGGTCTGCTCCGGGTGCCACACTAGTCCTCCTGGCACACCCCTGACACAGTCTTCCCCTCCCTCCTCCTCTCATTGTGAGGCGATTCAGTTCGCAGTTGCAGCGCTATACAAATCATTCATTCATTCAGTGTCCTCCTGGCGCTGTGAGCTCATGCTGGGTCATGGAGCTGGATTGAATCACCAGGCGGCCGCTGTAACAATGTCCCGGCTCTTGTGATAGGCGGCACATTGATCCAATGCCAGGCGATTCAATCCAGCTCCATGACACAGCGTGAGATCGCACTACCAGGCACTGGTAGGCTGCATCTCATAGGCACTGGCGAGACTGCATTTCATGGGCACTGGCGAGACTGCATTTCATGGGCACTGGCGAGACTGCATTTCATGGGCACTGGCAAGGCTGCATCTGATGGGCTCTGGTGAGGCTGCATTAATCTCTAGTATCATGTCTGCAGTCTCTGACCATCTCCTGTACTAGGTCTGCAGTCTCTGACCATCTCCTGTACAAGGTCTGCAGTCTCTGACCATCTCATGTACAAGGTCTGCAGTCTCTGACCATCTCCTGTACAAGGTCTGCAGTCTCTGACCATCTCCTGTACTAGGTCTGCAGTCTCTGACCATCTCCTGTACTAGGTCTGCAGTCTCTGACCATCTCCTGTACTAGGTCTGCAGTCTCTGACCATCTCCTGTACAAGGTCTGCAGTCTCTGACCATCTCCTGTACTAGGTCTGCAGTCTCTGACCATCTCCTGTACTAGGTCTGCAGTCTCTGACCATCTCCTGTACTAGGTCTGCAGTCTCTGACCATCTCCTGTACTAGGTCTGCAGTCTCTGACCATCTCCTGTACTAGGTCTGCAGTCTCTGACCATCTCCTGTACTAGGTCTGCAGTCTCTGACCATCTCCTGTACTAGGTCTGCAGTCTCTGACCATCTCCTGTACTAGGTCTGCAGTCTCTGACCGTCTCCTTTACTAGGTCTAAAGTCTCTGACCATCTCCTTTACTAGGTCTGCAGTCTCTGACCATCTCCTGTATCATGTCTGATAGAGGTGCACCAAATGAAAATTTTGCTAATACTATTAGCAGTGTGTTTAAGTAGGAGACATACTACAGGAGATGGTCAGAGACTGCAGACTGCATTTTTCTTGAGCTTTTCTTGAACTAAAGGTGCCAATAATGGCCAACAATAAATTCATATTAATTTAAATTGATGATATTAATTAAAAAGTTGAATATAATACAATTAGAAAAAAATATATAAATATTTTTTTTAAAACTGTCATTTTTGGTTTTCGGCTAAGTGCATCCTGCATTTTTGGTTTCAGTTTCGGCTTTCCATTCGGTGAACCCCTAGCTATAAATACCATGCCATGGATATTGATTTAAAGCACCTTTTGCAAGGTGAAGGAAATCCTGAAAATATGACCTGTTGCGGGTACTTGAAAACTGAACCACTGTTATATGGCATGAAAAGCCATTAGTCACTGGTGTGGACAAAGTCATACATCTTTAGTTTATGTGGCGTTAGGACAAAGATTGTGCCGGTGTGGATGGATTAATGGTGATAAATTCAACTGAGCGCTATGTTGCTTACCTGGCTAAAAACTATAACTGGCCAGAGGTTGGATTAAAGGTTTCATTCAGCAAAACATTTTTGTTAAATATTTTTTTCTTTTAATATACAGGTCTATATTTCAGACTATAAAGAGGGTCCTGCGAAAGAAAAGGGAACAGAGAGATCTGGTTTCAAAAAAGTAGTCCCTCAAAGTGGGATCTCATGACCACATAAAACTCGCAAGCACCCATTTAGATGATTGGGTCACAACTAGGGATGCACCGAAATTTTGGCGGCTGAAAATAAACTGCCGAAAATGGTGTTTTCAGCACATTGCCGATAGGAAAATGTTGCCAATAATGAGGCCGAACATGGTGGTGGGGCCTGGGTGGGCCCCTGCCCCCTGGTGCCGCCCATTGCGGGGAAGTCTTCTTGGCTCGCCCCAGTCCTCCCTCCTCCTCTCCTCCCTCCCACAGAGCGGCGATCTCCGTGTGTCACTGAGCTGAATTGCCCAGGCGGCTACAGTAACAATGTCCCGCCTCTTGTGACAGGCGGCACACTGATCCAATAGGGAGACATTGAATCAGCATGACGTGATTACAGGAGGCGGGACATTGTTACTGCAGCCACCCGGGCAATTCAATTCACAGCCCCAGGACACAGGGAGATCGCCGCTCTGATCTGGGCACAGATGAGGCTGCATCCAGACACTGGCAAGCTGCGTGAGGGGAACAGGCGGGCTGCATCAGATGGGAACAGGCAGGCTGCATCTGATGGGAACAGGCAGACTGCATCTGATGGGAACAGGCAGGCTGCATCTGATGGGAACAGGCAGGCTGCATCTGATGGGAACAGGCAGGCTGCATCTGATGGGAACAGGCAGGCTGCATCTGATGGGAACAGGCAGGCTGCATCTGATGGGAACAGGCAGGCTGCATCTGATGGGAACAGGCAGGCTGCATCTGATGGGAACAGGCAGGCTGCATCTGATGGGAACAGGCAGGCTGCATCTGATGGGAACAGGCAGGCTGCATCTGATGGGAACAGGCATGCTGCTGTCAAGGACTTTCCAGGCATTTCCGGTCCTTCCGTGCGCACATAGGTGCGCGGCGGGCGCGCGCGCGTGCACGTTAGCGTGCGCGTGCGCGCGCGGCGGCGCGCGTGCATGTGCGCATGCGCGGGAACGCAATTGGCGCCAAAACGGGCTTTAAAAGCCCAGCAGTGACACTCAGCCAGTGCTGTGTTGTCTTTAAGCTTCCTGCTTGTCAGCCACCCGAAAACCTGATCCGAAACCTGAACCTGTGATCTCCCGTTACCGACCCGGCTCTGTTTGGACTACTCTACCTTCTCCTACCCGACCCGGCCTGCCTGACCTTGTTACATCTGTCTTTGATTACCGACTCCAGCCTGCCTACCGACTCTGCTATTGCCTGCTCCTATCATCTGATTGATCTGCTGTTGCCAACTGGACTGTCTGACCTTGCCTCTGCTGATTCCCACTTGTTTGATCCACCTGTTGCCTGGTTCTGTTGTATCCTGCTTCAACCACCTACAGCTGCAGTCCTACATCCTGCCATCCGCATACGGACATTACTGGAGGACCTTCCTGTTGGTTCCAACACCTTCCTCTACAAACCAGGCACTCCTACCCCACTGTGCTCACGTCACCACTGTCCCATCTCCAGTGGCACGTGAACCAGCGCTGTATGAGAGGTCTCCTCCTACAAGTCAGGCTCTACGTCCAGGTACGTAACAGTACAACACAGCCATGACTGAGCCTGCAGGAGAGACCCCTCCCATGACAGATATCTGTTCACACCTGTCAGCCCTCACTCAAGCCGTAAAATCCTTACAAGACGGTTACACCAGATTGGAGGGGCAAGTCCAGAACATCATCAACCCCATACACGTGGTTCCTGGGTCCGTTTCCGCCCCTGCTCAGGCTGCTTCCCCTCCTTCTGTCGTTATGCTTCCACCTGAGCCAAGGGTCCCCATACCTGAGAAGTTTTCAGGGGACCGAACTAAATTCCGGGCCTTCCGCAGTGCTTGTCGACTTTACTTCGCCCTGCAACCCCGGACTTTTTCACTTGAAGCCACTAAAGTGGGGTTTGTGGTCTCCCTACTGTTAGGAGAACCACAGATCTGGGCACACCGACTTCTCGAAGAGGACTCTGTTTTGATTCAATCACTAACGGCCTTCTTTGAAGCTATGTCCCAGCTTTATGAAGACCCTGAACGGGTCGCCACAGCAGAGGCATCCTTAACTACACTTCAGCAGGGTCGCCGGGCGGCCGAGGAGTACATTTCGGATTTTAGACGCTGGAGTGCGGACACTCAATGGAATGATGCAGCTCTACGGCATCAGTTCCGCATGGGCCTATCAGAAGGACTGAAAGATGAATTGGCCCGGGTGGGCATACCTGATACTCTTGAGGCCTTAATCACCCTAACCATCCAGATTGATCGCCGCCTTCGGGAACGTCGCACTGAACGGGCCTACCAACATAATCGCCCTACTTGGGTGACTGCTAAAGCTCCAATTCCGGCTGCCCGCTACTTACCACCACCCAACTTCCAGCCGATCCGCCCTGCACCGGACGCCTCCGAGCCAATGCAGCTGGGACTGATTCGACCCACCTTAACCCCGGAAGAGCGCACACGTCGCCATCAACTTAACCTCTGCCTGTACTGTGGAACAACAGGACACTACGTGCGCAACTGTCCGGTCAAGATGCGTAAGTGCTTTTCCTCTGTTCCTGCCAGTCTCTCAGCACTTTCTGCTAACACAACCCACATTGCTCTCCCTCTCTCATTGCAGCTCCAAGGAAGGACAATTCCAGTTAAAGCAATTATTGATTCCGGAGCATGCAGTTGCTTCATTGATTCTGCCTTCGCCAACCAACACAACATTCCCTTACGGAATAAGACCCACCGACTTTCAGTCTTCTTGGCCGACGGCTCCCGCATCAGCTCCGGACAGGTGACCCAAGAGACTTTTCCCGTACCTGCCATCACCTCCTTCCAGCATAAGGAGCTTCTGATCCTTGATGTGATCTCTTCCCCGTTGTTCCCAATCATCCTGGGCATTCCCTGGCTTCAGGCCCATAATCCCTCCATCAATTGGACTACCAGAGAAATCAGGTTCTCGTCCCCCTACTGCCAAGAACATTGTCAAAAGGAGTCTACTCAATCCTCTGTCACCCTATTTTGCATGGACATTGATCAGAACCTACGCCAATCAGTACCCGAACCGTATCATGGGTTCCTCGATGTTTTCAGTAAAAAGGGAGCAGACTCTCTTCCACCCCATCGGGCATATGACTGCCCAATTGAACTCTTACCTGGGGCCGAAATTCCCTTTGGGCGCATTTTCCCTCTGTCAGAAAAAGAACAGGAAGCACTAAAAATTTACATCAACGAAAACCTGGAAAAAGGATTCATCCGCCCATCTACATCTCCAGCTGGTGCTGGAATATTTTTTGTGACTAAGAAGGATCAGACTCTCCGCCCGTGTGTAGATTACCGGGAGTTGAATAAAATTACGGTTAAGAACCGTTACCCGTTGCCCTTAATACCCGAATTATTCCAAAAATTAAGGTCTGCTACTATTTTTACGAAACTCGATCTAAGAGGGGCATATAATCTGGTCCGCATCCGGGCTGGGCATGAATGGAAGACGGCATTCCGAACAAGGTTCGGGCATTATGAATATCTGGTCATGCCCTTTGGTCTATGTAATGCACCTGCCACTTTTCAACATCTGATTAACGATGTATTCAAGGACTTCTTAGATATTTTTGTAATTGTTTATTTGGATGATATTTTGTTTTTTTCTGAATCCCTCAGCCAACACCGGGAACACGTTTGCAGAGTCTTGGACCGTCTTCGCCTACATGGACTATACGCAAAAGCAGAGAAGTGCGAGTTCGAGCAACAAGAGATCCAGTTTTTGGGTTTGATAATATCCGCGACCGGTATCAAGATGGACCCCCAAAAAGTATCTGCTGTTCTGGAGTGGCCTGCACCCGTCGATAAAAAAGGTATTCAACGTTTCATTGGTTTCGCAAACTTTTACAGGAAATTTATCAAGGGATTCTCTGCCATCATAGCCCCTATTACACGGTTGACACAACAACATGTCAGGTTTCATTGGAGTACGGAGGCTCAAGAGGCATTTGAGAGACTTAAAAGACTTTTTACATCAGCTCCAATTCTCAGTCACCCTAACCCATCTTTACCTTTTTTGTTAGAAGTTGACGCATCCGAAGTGGCGGTGGGAGCGGTCATTTCGCAAAGACAGGGTAAGGAGGATTTAATACACCCTGTGGGATTCTTCTCCCGAAAGTTATCGCCAGCTGAAAGAAATTACGATGTAGGGGATCGGGAGCTTCTTGCCATCAAGACCGCCTTGGAGGAGTGGAGGTATCTATTAGAGGGTGCGGCTCACCCGGTATTAATATATACCGACCATAAAAATTTAGAATATCTAAGATCTGCCAAACGTTTGAGACCCCGACAAGCTCGTTGGGCCTTGTTTTTCACTCGCTTCTGTTTCCACATCACTTATCGGCCAGGATCAAAGAACGTCAAACCAGACGCATTGTCACGCATGCATGATAACCCTAAGGACTCACCTGCTCCTGACACGATTCTACCCACAAACAGTTTTTTGCTCTTACACACAGATCTCTTAACTTTAATCAAGGAAGCCTCTTCCCACTCTCCAAGACCTCCAGGAACCACCTTGACATCTCGAGATGGCTTGCTATGGAAGGGAAGTCAAATCTTTGTCCCTGAAGATATTCGAGTTAAGGTACTAACATTGTTTCATGATCATCCCTTAGCAGGACATTTCGGGGTACGGAAGACTCGTGAACTTGTACAGCGTACATTCTGGTGGCCCAATTTAAGGGAGTTTTGTGAAAAGTACGTCAATTCCTGCTCCATCTGCTCACGGAACAAGACTTCAAGGAACCGAGCCTGGGGACTGCTTAAACCTTTACCTATACCAGACAGACCTTGGAAAATGATTTCTATGGACTTTATAGTCGAACTACCCCGCTCTGAGGGGTGCACAGCCATTTTTGTGGTGGTAGATCGCCTATCTAAGATGGCCCATTTTGTGCCCCTGAAGGGAACCCCATCCGCTACAGAGACAGCCCGTGTATTCATTAAGGAGATCGTCAGACTACACGGAGTACCTACAAATATAGTCTCCGACAGAGGGGTACAATTCACCTCACGCTTCTGGAAGGCACTTTGTGAAATCTTGAAGATTGAGCTTTCTCTCTCCTCAGCCTATCACCCACAGACTAATGGGCAGACAGAGAGAACCAACCAAACCCTCGAGCAATATATCCGATGTTTTACTTCCTTTTCTCAGGACAATTGGGTTTCCCTGCTGCCTCTAGCGGAATTTGCATACAATAATGCCAGTCACTCAACCACTAACCAATCCCCCTTCTTTTCCAATTATGGTTTTCACTTGACTTTTTTTACCAGATTTTGTTTCAGAATCCCCAGTTCCGGCAGTCCAGAAGACAGTGGAATTCCTCAAACTCAACAATCAGGTCCTACAAGAAGCTATGTCCAAGGCCCAGGCAGATAGCAAGAGGAACTTCGACCAAAAGAGAAGGGGGGAGCTGGTTCTGCAACCTGGAGATCAGGTATGGCTGTCTACATCCAATATCAAATTGATGTGCCCTTCTAAAAAACTTGCACCTAAATTTATGGGACCTTTTCCTGTTAAGAAGAAAATTAATGAAGTGGCCTATGAACTGTCTTTACCTGATTCTCTTAAAGTTCACCCGGTATTTCACGTATCTTTGTTAAAACCTGCTGTGCCTAATCCCTTCCCTGACAGAGGAACTGACCCGCCTGAACCTGTTTTGGTGGATGGTAACCAGGAATATGAGGTGGAGGCTATTCTCAATTGTAGAAGAAGACATGGGCAAGTACAATTTTTGGTCAAATGGAAAGGGTACGGTCCAGAAAGTAATTCCTGGGAACCAGACAGTAATTTACATGCAAAACGGCTAGTTCGTACTTACCTGATTGCCCACCCTGAGAAGGCAAGCCGCCTGGGCATCCGGAGGCTGCCCCTTGTGGGGGGGCAATGTCAAGGACTTTCCAGGCATTTCCGGTCCTTCCGTGCGCACATAGGT